>CM064974.1:22207702-22295701 GCA_032847665.1 Solanum chilense
TATATGTTCTTGTGATGATGACTTCCAGATTTTGGGGAAATAATAGTTATTGATTTGATTTTTAATAATGAGTTTAAGTCTTCCGCATTACTTTCTGTTGATATTATATCGAAATGTTAAGGTTTAGATTGGTTGGTTCGCTCACATAGGAGGGTAAATGTGGGTGCCAGTCGCGGCCCCGGTTTTGGGTCGTGACAATATATTCTGATAAAATATCAAATTGAAAAATTGGGTTTAAATTCTAAATATGTCTATGATAAAATAAATTTAATCTTTCAACTCTTTGAATGGCTTGAGGATACAATTGTCATTCAAAACCTTATTTAAAATGTATTTTGCAATTAAAACATTTCTAATTCTAGTCTTATATATAAATACTTTATTCCTTATAATTCCCACTTATCATATTTTCCTCTCTCTCTCTCTCCTATATATATATATATATATATATATATATATATATATATATATATATATATATATATATATATATATATCTAAGACCTATCCTTTAAACCTTTGTCTATTTCTTTAAGTTGTCGTCAATTCACAACAATGGCTTCTCACCCTATAATTTCCTTCTAATTGAGTTCGATAATTCAATTTCATATTCTTCTGAACTATTTTTATGTAGATTTTTATTTTTTGTTCTATTAGATGATTTGACATGCTTTACATTAGGCTTTTGTATACACCATCCTCTTTGGACCTCATTGGATATGTTGTTGTGGTCGTTGTTGGACTCAGAAGGGTCTTTTCTTGCTTCTGGATAAGCATTATTTACATGCATGTAGATGCTGTGGGCAAACAATGATGATAATATATGCATGCACCTAATATTGAAAACAAAAAGAAACTTAAGTAAGATATTTCAAATCCCTGGATTATAATTCCCATACACTAACCAAGTATGACTTGTTTGCAAACCAAACACCCTTAGATTCTTTTTGCTACATTTCAAGCAAGGAATTGACAATGTCAGTAAATCGAACAAATAAGAAAAGCTTATTTACCACCTGCTACAAGTTAGAGTTTCTCGAAGTGTGAACTCTACCCTCTATGTTCCCAAGACCTTTTAAAGTTATTTTCAACCACTACATTCGAATATCAATCACAAAAAACTTTTTGTTTGCAAAACAAGTTACAACCTTGTTGCCTTCCTTGTTCCAACATAATTCAAAAATATTTTCATTGCCATAGTAAGTTTTTACAATTTTTTCTTTCTTCACTAACCATATATTCATGCATTTATCAAATAAACCACTTTTCATGTATTCACCATTCAGACTAAATGCAATAGAGTAAAAAACTTCCCTGGATTAAAAATGGAAGAGAACCAATTTAGAAAAAAGATAAAACATTCGCCAAGACCAATACAATTTACTTTTTATCACTCCCCTCCCCTCTCATTCCCACCCAATTAAAAGGGATAGGTAAATAGGTTATCTATAGTTAAATAGAATATGAGTAAACAAACCACATTACACTTGACCCTATATTTGATAGTTGAAAAGTATAATTTTATTTAGAGTCCCCAGTTTTAGTGCTTGTCGAAGAGGACATAATAGATTACATCCCTTACATGTGTCCATTAATTTGAATAAGACGCCTTTTTTCAACATCCCATAGGTTCATGGTAGAGTCAAAACCAATAAGCTAAAAGAAATAAAAGGTTAGGTGTAGTACATTAAATCAGCACACAGAAAAAATCCATTTCCTGGATGGCTAAAGATAAATTGTATCTCTCTAGATTATTTTACTAGAACACCAATCTCATCCTTGTATGTAAAGGAATGACGTTGTTGATAAAAAAATTAGAGATTCCTAAGGATTTTTTATTGTTATTTCATCCATTCGAGTAGAGAAAACTTCCTTGAATACTCAATTAACATTTGTTATTTAAGATGTACTAACAAATATTCATAGCAATAATATTGCAGAAACATAAATGACAAAATTTAAAGAATGTACTAAAAACAATTAATAGTATAAGAATAAATTAATGACTTTAAAAACATACAATGATCTAAAAATAATAGAATGAAATTGAACGAAAAAAATCGAACCCACTGAATGCATAGTGTCGCCTTAAGGAAATTATTCACCCTAGTACTTGAGTTTTTAAGGAATAGATTCTGTCAAGAAAGATCATTCTATTAACAAGTGCAGTGGTAAAAGTAAATGATGTCAATGAGCCATTCGAAAGGAGAAAAGTACACAATTATTTAGTTGTCCAGAAGAAGTAAAGATTTAAAATTTTTGGTTGTTTTAAAATAAGAGGAAATTATCCTATTTATTGACAACAAAAGATAGTGTGAAGAAATTCTTAGTATGTCATATTGAAAAGGCCACAACCTTTCATAAAAGTCATAAATTTTCATATAAGTCTCAACTTTTCATAAAAGTCGCAACTCTTCATAAAAATCACAACTTTTCATAAAAGTGCAAGGTTAGTTTTGGAAATAAAATAAATTAAAAGGGAATCCTTCTTTCTGATGGCGCCATGTAGACTAGTCTACTAAGTTCAAGAACAACTTAGAGCTTGGATTTCCATGTATTCTTTATCAAGTTTTAGAGTCTTTCTTCTATATTAAGGTATGGTGATCCTTAATGTCTAGTTAATCTTTCATCTAGATAGTTAATCTTTCATCTAGAGAGTTCCTTTCAAACTTTTCAAAGAAGTTTCATGATCAAAACTCTTCTTATTCAATCTAGGCATGGGTTATTTCTCAGAGCATTTTCAAAGGATTAATCATGATAAATTGATGCTAATATGATTATTGTAACGTGGATTTCAATCCAATAACATGATGAACCCATGTCCCCTTCAAGTCTATTTTTAGGCTATGTATGGGCATTGTGATCGTGATTTTTTATTTATTGAATTATGACTCTACCATGTTAAATTGCTTATATCTAATGTGTATATTGTATATTTATGGTAAATTATTGATGAGTGATCCATGTGGATCAAGGTTTGATGGTGTGAAAGACTAGACTATGTTCTTCTACATGCTCACGGTAATCTCGCTTTCGTGGCAATTGTACTAGGATTTTGTTTAAGTTATGGTCTCTTTCTCTACTGTTTAAAATGTGGTATGATGAGGGATTATGTGTTTCTGTCCCAATATGGATTGATTCTAGAAGCACTTTATCTCTACTTCTAATTGATTGTTAAGTATGACATTCACTGTAACATTGATTTTATAAAGCATGAATGTGGGATTCGGTTGGAAAGGATTAATTGTATCTACGGCCTTACTTGTATGTTATAGATGAAATTTTGGGTATGCATTCTCAATTAGAAAAATAAAGGAGTGTTGGTAAGGATTGATTTAAATTCTCTTAGCCTCTAGATTGATAATGATATGTACATGACGTTATCTTAATTCTATTGTAGATGAAGCGTGAGTTAGACTTGATTATTAGGTCATTAGCTAATTCCCTATATTGATATATGAAATATTATTGATGTTTAATGCAAGTTAATTTGGTTAAAGATCTACGTCCTTCTACTTTCTAGTATATTTGTGATGTATTATACTAGTTTGTAGCATGGTCTTGTAGTGGATTATTTATGGTTCCTTTTATGATTAAATCATATTTAGCTATTGCCTTTATATTAATTTTTGATGAAAAAGAAGTATTGATCAAGGATGATGGAAGGGTAAGAAATTGTTAAGAATGGTTTTCCTCTCTACTTTCTTATAGTATTGATAGTTGATGAAACCTTGTATGACATTGTGTGGTATGGTCTACTTATGGTGGCAGTGTTTACTTTATTATATATATATATATATATATATATATATATATATATATATCTGTGTGTGTGTGTGTGATGCACTCGTGGCCTTGACGGCATTATACAATAAATGTGTGTTGGTGATGAATCACCCTATGTGAAGCCTATGCCTAGTTTCCTATTCTATCTATAATCTAGGTTGTGTTGAAATTGTCGTGAACATGTAAATGGTTATGTTAAGTTTATGTTTAATTTTTGCCTATGATGAGGTCAGTAAAGCTAAGATAAGTGCATAAAAACTAGAGCTTACTGTAAGAATATTGTAAATCTTTAATAATGAGTCTCATGTTATGCTATCTATTCTATGATGTTGTGTGATGTATCATTTACTGGGATGACTTGATAGGTGTACTTGTATGGACAAGGGTATGGGACCTTGTCTCTGCATTGCACATGTGTACCTAGATAGGATAGTTCCTAGGTTGGTCTTCTAAGTACATGCATAGGATAATATGAACATGTTATGAGTATGACTTATATGCTATGATGTTAAGTATATGATTTGATGAAGTATAAATGTGCATAGTGTGTCTTGGTGTGTTTATATGAAAAAATTGCTCATATAGTTGTATCTTTAAACTTATGCATTGATATATGGACATGTGTTACATTTATGTGTTATGTGAAAGGTTTGCTCACATATAAGTATACACACACATGAATGATAATCTAGTCAATGGAGGGGCCTTGAAAGGTGTGTTAATGTGTACCCTAAACTAGATAGGTGCTTACATATGCTATGACCATGTGAAAGTGTTTCTCACATGATTTAGGTTGATGAACTTTCATCTATAACCTATGAGCTAAGCATATGAGGAGTTAACTCTCCTAAGCCTCATTTTATAAGATAAAGTTAATAAAGGCTTTTTAATAAAAAGGAAACTTAGCCTAGCACCGAGTGAACTTAAAGATGAGGGGTGTCCCTTTCCATTGTAGGAAGGTAGGTCACCATAATCCTCATGAGGTGGATAACTACCGTATATGAATAGGCATAAAGGGGGTTTCCATAAGTGAATAACTATAATTCCCCATTTGGCATAAAGAGGGTTTTCACATGTACCTCCAAGTTTCATAACTATGCCTTCCACATAGGATCTAGCAAGTGATTTCACTAGTATGCTAGCATGTTTTAATGTTCTATCTTGGCTGGGTAAGAACATCTTCCATTGGTGTAAGGCTCTATAACACCAAATTCCATTTTTAGCACCCATGATCTTAGTGTCGGTTAAGGATATAGTTTTCCTGATGTTAAAATGGACAATGGAAGAAAAGTAAGGACCCTAATTAGAATAACGTACGGGTACTTGCCTAGTGTAGGTGGGGGTATGTGACTTCACCTATGCATTGTGCAAGTGACTCTTGAGGGAAGTCCTAGGAAGTTGTTCTAATGCATGTGTTTATGTACATGTTCCTTATGCATGACTTTGTAGTATTTGTCTACTTGTGATGAAATAGATGGTATGATCCTATATGAAGTGGTCTTGTTGTATATGCATAATATTGGTCTTAATGACTACATGATGAAGGTCTTTCTTGACATGAATGAAGTTGTCTTCACCTACTATGTATATGTATGAGTTGGATGTTAAGGCTTGTGATCTCATGATAGGTTTACTAAGTACGTGTGAGGCCATGGGGCCTTACATGTACATTGCAATAGTATATTTAGCTTGGGTTTGTGAGTAAGGCATGATAAGGTTTTATGTGAAGTGAAGTATGTATTGTTTCACTTTGAATAAGGTTAGTGTAATGTCACTAAGTTCTTGACTTAAATGTGTCTATGATGTATTATACTTCTATGATGGTATGTGTTGGCTTATGTAGATTGTATGTATGACTTACTTGTGGATTTATGGTGATGCATTGCACCAAGTATCACGAGAGGTGTTACTTGGTGGAATAAGGAATTAGGAAGAAAAAGGATTCTCTGTAAAATGAATGTAGCTCACTATAAAATGGAAAATCAAGGTACTGTAAAGTGTTTCTAAAATGCCTTAAATGCAATGTGTGATATTATATGATTGATTACCATTGAATATGCTTATATGAAGTATGTAAATGATGTAATGCTTATTGTATAAAGGTTTTATGAAGTTTTCACAAAAAGGCATGAAGTACGATTTCAAGCAAATGTCCCATTTTAAATTCATATTTTTCCATGGTTGTCATACTTAGTGCATTCTTGTACTACCTCCACTCTCCTCTACTTTTACACAAAGTGTAGGTTATCGATTATTAAAGGATGTCTCTAGGATTGAGGAGCTTGTTATGTGTTTCCGAAGCTTAAGCAAAAGGAATCCTTAAGATTCAAGGATAACCTATGTCAAGACATGCTTAAAGTCTTGTAATTTGTATAGTTATGAATTATGCTACAAGGGTCGTGTCCCTAATATACTCTAATGATGTTGAATCTAGGATGACAAAAAGAGACTAGAGTCTAAATATGTACTTATGATATTTTATATATATGAAGCAGTTTCTAACATATCATGTGTTATGAAAAGTTTTAAATTTTCTGCTAATTTACTATGACAATGCGACGAATGGTAACTACGCCATGTTACTTCTTGGGGGTGCTCCCCAATTTTGACAAAAGTATAGAACCATTGGATGGAATTAATGACTTATGGAAATCATTGAACTAATTGGTAACAAAAGTTTACACCTTAGACAATTCCAAAATTCCAGTTCCGAAGTTCATCAGTAGTTTTCCGCCAATAAATCTTGATATATATGAAAATTAGGATGACGACGATAATGAAGAAGAAGATGAAGAGAATGTTACTTTGCCAAAATTTAAAGAACACAAAGTTAGCAAACAACATGTTCTACAAAACATTAGATGTTGTTCAATCTATACAAATGTCATCAAGTAGTAGTAGTAATAATATTGATAAATGAAAATGGGAAAAAGGGATTACATGGAAGAAAGAAAAAAAGAAACAAATAATCCTCTTCCTCCTCCTCCTTTATTTTCCGTGGTGGTTATTGTGATATTTGTGGTGGTGCAACAAATATTAATGCAACACAAGTTCAAGTTACTTCTGAGACAACATGGATTACAAGCAATGGTAGTACAAAAGCAGTAGATGAACTTTTTCATTCACTACTCTTATACTATCACTTCTTGTACGTCCTACTGACTCAGTAGTAACTTGAACTTGTTCCACATTAATATTTGTTCCTCCATAACCACCATCACTATCACAAGTGCAGACAACAAAAGAAGGTGGAGGAGAAAGACTTTTTTTTCTTTTTTCTTTCTTCCATGTTTTCCGTTTTCTATTTTTACTTTATCAGTATTCTTATTATTACTACTTGATGGTGCTTCTATAGCTTGAACAACATCTATGTTTGAAGAATATTTTGTTTGCTAACTTTGTGTTCCTTATATTTTGGGTAAGGCACATAAGCAGTGTTCTTCTTCATCATCATTATTGTTGTAACATATCGTAACTTGAAATAACAAAAATAAGCTACGAAAGCAAGAAATATCATTTTTGGAAATAAATAGGGAAATCTAGAAAATTTCCTAAGTGTAAAAGTGAGTTTTGGTCATTTTCAAACGACCATAACTCAAAGCTCAGGAGAAGTTAGGGTGATTTGTTTATATGGTTTGAAAGCCCTTGGAACGATTTTTCCAACGACGCCGAGATTGTGTTTTTTTGATGTCGTATGAGTGAGATATGCCTTTTGGAAATTTTGTTATTGGACTGAGGAAAGTCCAATCCGGATTTTAGTAAGGTAAAGTAGTGTTTTCACCCTAGTATTCTGAATTCATTTTAAGGGTTTATTAGGGTAAAACTAAGTATTAATTCAGTTTTACAAAAATTGAATACGCTTAGGGATTGGGACAAAAGAGAAGAGAAGAGGAAGATCAAGAAATATTCAAGAACGCTAAGGTTTCGCTAGTGAAATTCGTCGGGGACGATCCCAATCGAGGTATGTAAGATATTTCTATGTTGAGTTCGTTCACCCACACACCAATATGTATAATTCAGCAAGTTTTATTTTAATTGATTTAATGATAAATTTTCAATCTCTTGATGAACAATTGTTGAAATCTTGTTGGTAGAGTTGTAGTGTACCATTAGAGGTTTTGGTTCGTGTTTCCGGGCTGTTTTATGAGTCCAAAATATTGGGTATTGAGGATATTAGTGATTCTAAGTGTTTGGGGGAAGATGCATGGAAGTTTGAGAGGTTTATAGTTGAAAATCAGAGAAGAAAAGTCGGAAATCCAGTCTAACAGGCCCTGGGGCTCCGCGCCTACCAAAGCCCCTTATGGCAGCCTATATCTGATAGGGCCTGGTGCGCCCTTCCAGCCACAGCCCCTCAGGACAGCCTCTTTCCCTTAGGCTCTGGCGCCCAGCGCCTCTTAGAATGCCAGGGTCACCTGGAGTTCCCCTTTCTCCCCCCTCTTTTCTTACGAGTTCCTATGTAATGTACCTACAAAACTTAGTTGATTCCAACACTCAAGTACATCTAAACATCATGAAATCATCTAAAAACATGAGATCATGTTCTTTAAATCCATAATCCAATATAAGGAAAGTAAGAATCAAAGTCAAAGAAGTTAAAGAGTTAAGTCTAAGGCAGTGAAGTAAGTTAAAGTGAAGTTTCTTAAAGTATCCAAGAGTCTTACTTAAACATTTTAACTTTTTTTTAAGTCGCATGTTTCAAGTTAAAGAAAGAGAAAAAGTTGAAGTCTTTTATTCAATAGAAGTATAAGGGGACTAAGTATCCCTAAAGAGTTAATCAAAATCAAAAGTTTCAAGTTAAGCAAAAAATAAAAAGTTGAGTTTATTTCTCCAAATATATAAGGTAACTAAGTATTCCCTAGAAATTTTATAAATGTTTTTAAATTTAAGTTAAGTGGGAGCTATGACTTCCCAAAAGAGTTTTGAACAGGAAAGGGGAATATTGATTCAAAATGAGCTTTTATAAAGCTTAAGTGTTGAGAAAATTATCTTAACACAAAGAAAGGAAACTATTCTAATAGTATTAGCTAAAGTATACTTTGGGAGTAGTATTGAACACCGATGCGGGGATAAGAGTTCATAATTAACTCAAATCCCCATGTAAACCATGTAGCCATCATGGGTGTTAACGAGTCATACTTTTCAGATGATCACGTAAGTTAAGCTAGTAGATCCACTAAGTTAAGTAAGGTCCTATACCGATGGCAAGGAATAGGATGGTCCTTGGAAACGTGAGTAAAACATTGTAAAAAATATTGTATCATCACTTAGGATCACAGTATTCTGATATGAGTATTCTTTACAACCCAAATAATGCTAATTTGGTTGTTGATGCATTAATCAAGTTATCCTTGGGAAGTAACGCCCATGTTGAGGAAGAAAAGAGGGAGTTAGCTAAAGATGTGCACAGACTTGCACGTCTGGTAGTCAGACTTATAGATTCCACCAGAGGAGGGATAGTGGTAACTAATGAGGCTGAATCATCACTAGTGTCAAAGGTTAAAGACAAACAAGACCAAGACCCCATTTTACTTCCTTGAAGGCAAATGTTCATAAGCAATGAGTATTGACTATTGAAAAAGGGGGATATGGTGTAATGAAGTACCAAGGTAGGTTGTGTGTACCTAGGGTGGATGGACTCCGAGAGAGGATCGTGGAGGAGGATCATAGAATCACATATTCTATTTATACGAGTTCCACCAAGATGTACCGCTATTTGAGAGAGGCATATTAGTGGGAAGACATGAACAAAAATATTGTTGAGTTTGTTGTCAAGTGCCCAAATTGCCAACAAGTGAATGTAGAGCACCAAAGGCCTGGAGGTTTCGCTCAGTCTATATAACTTCCGAAATGGAAGTGGCAGATGATTAATATGAACTTTATCACAGGATTTCCAAGATCACGCAGGCTGGATGATATTATTTGGATAATTGTCGATAGAATGAAATAGTCAGCCTATTTCTTGCCTGTATAGACTACCTATTTAACCGAAAATTATACTAATTTGTACCTTCAAGAGGAGGTAAGACTTAATGGAGTTTCAGTCACCATTATTTCCTATAGAGGTTCACAATTTACTGCACAATTTTGGAAATTAAAAGGTTTGGGTTCAAAGGTGAACTTAAGCACTGTATTTCACCCTCGGAAAGATGGACAAGAAGAGAGTACTATTCATACCTTAGAGGATATGTTGAGATCTTGTGTGATCGACTTCAAAGGTAATTGTGATAATCACATACCTCATATAGAATTTGCTTACAACAATAGTTACAATTCGAGCATCCAAATGGCTCAATGTGAAGCTCTTTATGGGAGAAGATGTATATCTTCTATTGGGTGGTTCGAATTTGGTGAAGCAGGGTTGATATGAACATATTTAGTTCACCAAGCTATGGAGGATGTGAAAGTGATTCAAGATAGATTAAAAATGGCACACAGTCGCCAAAAGTCCTATAGAGATATTAGGAGAAGGTCGTTAAAGCTTGCAGTGGATGATTGGGTGTATCTGAAAGTTTTACCCATGAATGGTGTTCTAAAGTTTAGTAAGAAGGGAAAACTTAGTACACGATATATTGGACATTATAGAATCTCCAATAGAGTGGGTAATGTGGCTAACGAGTTGGAGCCACCCCAAGAATTGGTGGCGGGTCATCCGGTATTCCATATTTATATGTTGAACAAGTGCTTGGGGGATCCTTCTTTGATTGTAAAAACTAAGAATGCTAGGATAAAGTATAGCTTATCATATGAAGAAGTTCCGATTCAGATTTTGGATTGTCAGCTTCGCAAGTTAAGGACAAAGGAAGTTGCATAAGTCAAAGTCCTTTGGAGGAACCAATTCGTTGAAGAAGAGACTTGGAAAGCTGAAGAGGATATTAAGAAGAGATATCCCCATCTCTTTGAATCCATAGATAATACCAATCAAGGTAATAAATTCTCTTCTTAGCGCATTATAAGACTATGTATAAGCAGATTTTTATTTCAATTTGTTGTTGAGTGCTAAAATGATGTTACTACCTGTAGCTTAATGAAAGAGTTCTCATTCCAGGACGAATGTTCCAATTGGGGAGATTTCGTAACATCTCGTAACCTGAAATCACTAAGAATAAGCTAAGAAACCAAGAATAATCATTCATGTAAATCATAGAGAAATTTGGAAAATTTTCCAAGTGTAAAAGTGAGTTTTTGTCATTTTCAAAAAGCCATAACTCTCCGCCAGGAGGATTTATGCTGAGTTCTCTATATGGTTGGAAGGCCCTTGTTAAGATCTTTCCAATATAACTATGTTTTTGCATTTTCGATGTCATATGAGGGAGATATGCCTTTCAGAAGTTAGGTTGTTGGACTGAGGAGATTCCAATCCCGTTACAATGCAAAAGGCCCATTACTTAATGGGAAAGGTGTATCTGAAAGGAGATTTTATATTTTTTAATTGAAAAGAAATTTTAGAGATTACGATATCTTAAGTTGTTTGTTTATGTAGTTTTCCTTAATTTAATCATTTGGTTCAGATCTACAGTGAACATCTAATTACTAAAATGTGCATTCAAATTTTCTAAGTTTAATACAAATAAATGGTGCATAAGCCATTTTTTAAAATTTGATCTTGTGAAATTCTTTCACATTTTTTCCTTTTGCATATTGATTTTTCTAAAACCTACAAAATATTCTCTAATCTATTTCATCACAATCATTTAAAATTCACTTTGTCGTTCATCCACAAGAAAATAGCAAAAAATATGATATTGATAATCGTACCTGAATCATGGCTGAAAACTTGAAATTTTACGTTATTTTCTCCTCTTCTCGTCTTTTTTTTTCAATTAGTAGAATTGCTCATATAGAGAGCATGCCCTTTCAAACTCTTCAAACATAAAAAATTTCACTAACTGTCTCTTTAGGCATTCAAAAGCTCTATCTTCAATATGATAATAATTGTTCAATGCGCCATCAGACAAATGTAAAGGATTTTAGGTGACATATATAATAAAAGTGCAAGTTTAATCATCAATAATAAATTCAGTAAATAAATTTTGTACTATTTTATAAGTGATAAATCGTAAATGTCAGTAAACCCATTGACCTGTGGTAGTACCCCCAAACTCGTCTTAAGTAGTATAACAAATAATCACAAACATAATCTAAATTTTTCTCGTCTGTTGCTCAATCTTGTCAACATCCCATTTTGATGTTACTGGACAGTAAACATGCACAAATTTGGTCTGCCCACTCCTGTAAGCTCTACTGATGGCTTGCAGTTCTACTGAGGGATTCAAGAGAATGTCAAGTGAAACTACTCTTGAGGCCTCTATTAGACTTGTTCCTTCTAAACAGGCTTTTATGGATGCAGAAGCTCTTTTACATCACTCTTAGGGTCATTAAGAAAATTTATAGATATCTGCCGCGCTTCACATCAAATTTCCCATCCATATAGAGAATCTCCCGAACTAAAGTCCAGCCAGAGTTAGAATTGAGTTACTCCTTGATCATATTTAGAAGATCAAGTAGTTGGCTAAATATTATAACCCTCTCCTTCAGCCCACCACAAATTCTGATAATCTCAACAACAAATTTCATTTTTACTCCGGTATCTGGATCCAACTGACAGCCTCTCTCTTTTAGCTGACTTTCTAAGTCAGAGCTCCTTCCTCTTGGCCACTAATGAAGGATGAACAAAGAGAAGAGACACCAGTGAATTACAGGGACTGTTATACATGGAACTCTTACCTTCTTTATACTCTGTGACTCTATGCGATTGAAGAGTGTGGGAGACATTTGAATGCCACATAAGCCAAAAAGGTGCATAAAATAACAAAAATAATAAATTCAGGGGGTAATAGGACCTTAGTTTAGTTAAGGTGTGTCTCTGATATTTCGGTCATAATCTAAAGGGGTACTTGTGAATTTTCAATAATTAAAATATCTAACTTAATTTATTTTCTTTAAATTATTTAAAATAATATTTTTTTCATTTAATAAGTTTTTGGGATTTAATGAATTTTGACTATTCGTTTTATGGCAACTAACACTCCTATTTCCAATTAGACTTAGAATTCAATACTCACTATAAAATTGTAAGTTATTATTAGCAAGAAAAAATCAACAATCGTAACATCTTCCGCGTAGTTATAGTGATGATTTTTCATAATCATAGTTACAATGAATTTTTTAATAATTAGTCAAAATGATTTTTCATAAATACTTAGTATATTTGAATAATTTTACATATTTTATCCTAAGATTATAGTTTCATATGTATTACATTTAAATTTTATAAATTGTTTTATAAATTGAATATTAAATAGTAAATAGTAAATCATCATATTAGTATACATAAATTACCACTAACTCTTCATTTTGCAAATGTATTTAACTCTCATTAATTATATTCATTATGTTTTTAACTCTCATGTCTCATTGATAATCTGATATGGATTAGTATCCTATTTATGACAACTCTTCGTGTTGCTCAACGTTGTCCTATAAATAGTGGCAGTTGACACGATAATGTAAACACTTAAATCAATTGACAAAAAACATGAAGAAATCTCTATGCTCGATTCTCTTGATTCTTTTTATTTATTTAGTTTAACATTTATGTTTGTTTTTGTTGTTATTGTACAGAACTTTTTATGATGTTATTATTATTGAGAATTTACCATGATTTGTTACTTTTTATACATTATCCTAGCATGTGGCATTTTAATATCCTCATTTGGATATTGAATTTGTACAATAGCAATTAGTTGTTTTTACATTATACAGTTTTAGACAATTCTATAGTTAAAGATATATTATTTTTACTAGGAAGATGCATGCAGTTTCTATCAAATTCTTAAAAAAGACCAACAACCCCTCGACATATTCTCCAGATAGTTATTTTCTATCATCATCATTGGAAAAATTAAACAGTGAGGGAAATGATACCACTATTAACTTATGTACAGGATCATAACTTTTTTCAGAATGCAGTTACCTCAGTGAAATCCGAAGATGATATGTTAAACAAACCAACCATTAATCTAATTCTATATATTTCAACATTAAATAATAAAAAACAAAGAGTAATCATTCTAACATATCTACTTTTAAAGGTGATATATCTACAAACACAAAGAATAAAAAGAAGTACATAAGCAAGACAAGTAATTTTTCTTTTTCGATCTTGTCTTCATAATGAAAATTGTAACGAAATCTAATGTAGCAATCAATCTATTTTTGAACAGACAAAAAATTCTAAACTAAAAGAAATTTATAAACAAAGCAACAATTAAACTATATAAATAGAAATAAAGACCATGTTTCAGTAATTGAATTCTTATATATCCTCATGATTGCGTAAATGAGAATTTTGTAAGAGTAACAAATAATAAACTTTTCTAGAAGAGTTAAATTTTAAGACAAAATTGCAGTATGCGAAAAGTCAAATAGAAATTTGGGAAGGTCAAATAATATTATAATAAATATAATAAAAAATAGTTCATGACCAACAACTTTGGAAGATACATGTATCTATTTTGATTTCTTGTCTTCAAGGAGTAATTGCCTATTTTGTTTTCTTTTTCTATTTAGCTTGCTCAGGTTTATAACATTTTTAGCTAATAAGTAAATATGTTTATCATAAATAGTCACTTAGAAATAAATTTATTGTATTATCAGATATATGATAATATTTTAATTATATTGTAATATGATGTAGAGACAAATAAAAATGGTAACTCAACTTTGAAGATAGGATCTTCCTACTTTTGATTTTATACATACATATATGTGTGTGTGTGTGTTTATATATATATATATATATATATATATATATATATATATATATATATATATATACACATATTTATATCAGTGAGAGTGGGTGCACCCTTAATCTAATTACATCCTTGTCTAAGTTTGGCCTCCCTACACAACTCTTATACACCGACCTTAGTTTGGAGATTTGAGCATGTGGATCCTCAGATGGTAGAGGAGGTAGAACAAGTGGCCATGAAACTCAGTGATGTTAAAATTTCTCCTAAGTACTCTTGAGGGCGTAGGGCGTGAGATCGACTCCTCGAATTACCTTCACCACGTTTATCAACAAGCACTCGATTATGAGCATCAATAGGCGGGGGAAATTGAGGGTTGATCTTATCATCGATATAAGCAGGATTGTTTTCAATATTAATTCTGCGATGTGTGCGGTTTAGTTTTGGATCAAGTGGAAGTATTGATTCTCCTCCAATCCGTTTACTTGGCAAACACTAAAACTAGACCTGTGAGAGACAAAAAGAAAAAGAAAAAGAAAAAGTAAAATCAGAAAATCGTTGACCAAAATTCGGTAATGTTCTTAAAGTTAATCTAAAAGCCTTTTTCCCTAGCAGCGGTGCCAAACTTTGATATGCTCAAACTATAATTCCCTAAAGAAGTAGAATTGTTCATATCAAGTAAAGAACCCAAATGTTAGGTTGGTGTTGATCCCACGAAGAAAATGGTTTAGACTTAACTTTAATCTACGATTACTTCTATTTAGTCAAGTCTTTTCCAGAAACAAACAATTAAAGTGGGTATTTTGTGTAACAAAATTAATTAATCAAGTGTAAGTAAACAAGTAGCTAGATCAAATATTTCATGTTTATCAAATGATGAGAGAAACTGGGGTGAAGTATTTCCCAGAGAGTAATAACGCAGTAACCCTAGCTATAACAACTCTTTCCTAGTATCTTGCATGCAAAGTAGTAAGTTATGTATCCCTAATTCCTTGGTCCGACAACTAGTGAATTTCACTCCGCACCTTGATCCAGCTACGCGTGTGTACTTTACTAAACCTTACCTTTAACCTCATATTAAGCATCGTAATTGTTGTATGACTTAGTTATTACATCTCACCAATCGACACTAGCCTATAGTATATACTAAATCTACATTGATAATTCTCTTCTTATTATCTACCTCCTTAGTCCGACAAGTAGGAACAACGCGAGTTCTAATGCATGCACTCGTTAAAAAGACTTCTAAATGAAAGAATTATCAATACATGCAAGAAACTATTCGAGAATGGTTATTTTAGCTAGTTTTACTTTGTTAATTACCCATGGTTTCCACAACCCTAGTTATGGATTTGGTTATCCATGTTCATAATTACACAATTCATATTAATTAGACAAAAATTCATGTACTTACTTTGATGAGATTGAAGAAAATCTAGAATTCACTTGAATTGGAGAAAATAATTTAATAAACGATTCCACAAAAATACATTATTTTTCAAAACCGAATATTGAATAACCAATATTACAAATGAGAAAAATAACCAAGAGTCTAACCCAAAAAACGAGGTTTTTGGTCCTCTTTATAGTAAAAGAATCATAAACATTAAAAACCTTAGTAAGGAAAATCTTTCCAAAAATGCGTCTCGCATGGACAACCTAACCGACGGACCATCAAGGTAACGACGGATCATCAACACCTCCGTCGGTCCATACTTCAACTATATTTTCAGCTGCTTTCTTCTCCAACTCTCTGTTACCATTGACGGAACAAGAGGATGGTCCGTTGACAGGATGACGATCCGTCGATATCCTTCGTTTCTCTACACTTGTAATCTTTTCAAATTGGGTATTGAGGCTACATTCTGTTAACACCTACGGATTACGAGGACGGTCCGTCGATGAGACGATTGGTTGTCATCCCTTCCGTAGCCTCACACTTCATCAAAATTCCGCGATCTTTCCTTGGTAGCATAACATCTTCATGGTGACGGTTGCCACCTATAGATCGTCGATGGGAAGATGGACCGTACATGGCTCCGCAGGTCATCTTTTCTGCATTTTTCAGCACATTTTCACCCTCTTCATTCTGGACAGTAGAATTGGTAATAGTACAAAGTCAATTTTTATATTAATGAGAGAGTGAGGTTTCATGACATTCCTTTTCTATCATTTAATATAAAGGTTCTCAATTTACATTAGATTTCAAGATGTCATTTAAGAAGGGACTTGGTACTCATGTTAATCTTAGCACAACATTTCATCAATAGATTGATGGTATGAAGAAAATACCATTCACACCTCATACGACATGTTTATCAATAGATTGATGGTATGAAGAAAATACCATTCACACCTCAAACGACATGTTTATATCTTTGATGATTGATTTCAGGGGTAGTGGGGATGATCACCTTCCTAATATAGAGATAATCTACAATAATAGTTACCATTCAAGCCTTCAGATCACTCCTTATGGGGTATTGTAGGGGCATAAATATAGATCGTCAGTTGGTTTTTTTGAAGTAGGTGAAGTAGCCTTGATAGGGATAGATTTCGTTCAAGATGCTATAGAGAAAGTGAAACTCATTAGAGATAGACTTTATACATCCCTGATTGCCAGAAATTCAATACAGATGTAAGGAGAGGGTATTAGAGTTCCAAGTTGATATTTTGTTTTGCTGAAGGTGTCACCTATGAAACAGCTGGTAAGATGTGACAGGAAAGGGAAGCTCACTCCTGTATATGGAGGCCCTTTCTAGATTTTGAAGAGGGTTAGTGAAGTGTCTTATGAGTTAGAGTTGCCAACAAAACTAGTAGTAGTGCATTTGGTTTTTCACATTTTATTTTTAATGAAACGTGTGGGTGATCGTGCATCTATAATAACTTCAAAATGTATGGTTATGAAAGATAGTCTCAGTTATGAAGAGGTACCAATTGAAATCATTGATCGTTAATTTAGAATAGTGCAGTATGGAGGGGGGTTGTTCGTCGACTCACAGACGGCCCGTCGATCGGTGTCTCATCTAAGAGGGTTGAGTTTATTGCCTAAATTATATTTGTCTCATATAATTAATTGATGTGTTTAGGGGTTAGTTGGGGATTAAAGGTACACTAATTAAGTTTATTAAGTCCCAATATAAATACCCTCAACCCTCATTAACCTAAAGACAACTCTCAATTAAACTCTCTTCCTTCTCTCTTCATTCTCTCTCTAATTGTAAGACTCTATAGAAGCTTACCTTGGGAGGTGAACTGGGTGCTAAAAAAGGGTGGGTTAATCATTAATTCGAAACAAAACATTAAGGTATGGGTTCTATTCACCTTTGAGACTCTTTCCTCAAATGGTTCCTTCAAAATAGATTTCAAAAAGTTTAGTTTTCCTATGGGTTTCATCCAATTACGAAATTGAAGTTATGGATTGAGTTGTTATTGAATTATTAGGGTTATATTCAGTATATTAACATGTAATTCAACTTTTTATGGTAATTGTTGATGGTTTGGCCTAAATTGAAGAATATTGTATTGTGATCATTCAATTGAGTTGATTGTTGATTGGATTACTATCCTATGGTGTTATTATGATTAAAATAAAGATGAAATATAGGCCTATCATGCTAGTTCTTCAGATTTGATTTAGGTTATTAATTATAATGTGAAATTAGCCTGTGTATCTTGCCTCAAGTTGTGATATGAAGATGATTTGTGTTATAGAGATAAATTTGGCCTTGTTATAATGTTGATTATCATTGTTTGATGATTTTACCCCCCAAGTGTTGTTGAGTTATGGTTTGATGGTAAAAACTTGATGATAGACGATGAGGAAGACTTGGTCAGTCTAAGAATCTCAATCATTACTTCCAATTGTGATTAATTATTGTTATGTCATGATATTACATTGGAGTATGTCTTATACTAGGATTATAGGGTTGTATGATGTTTAATTGAAATGTCTTGACTATGATGTGAGTTTGATTAAGGTGTACGTTATATAAGTATGGTAAAAACTGTCAATGTACCTTAATATGCTATGAAATACTAATGTGTTAACCTCACTTATATGAATTGTGATGGAAGGACTTATGCTCATATAATTCTTATTGAGGTAGTGATGATGATGAATATACAAGGGGTAGACCCCATGGCCTAAATCTATTATTGATAATGAAAGGCTTAAATACATTTTTTTAAAAAGGCTCTACCTTAGCTCCAAATGAACTAGATAGAGGAGTGTGCTTTCCCACACAGGGAAGGTAGGAACACAACATTACTCCTGAGATTGGAGACTATAATGCATGGCGTATAAAGAGGGTCCAAACTAAATCTCCTAGTTCTTGAACTAGTTGCCCCCATAGTAATACTATCCTGAGGATCCACATAGTTGATATGTTTCATGTTTCGGTACTACCTTGGCAAGTAGTTCGCCTTTTTTTTGCGTAGGGTCTTATGACACCGGATTCCACACTAGCTCATTAGGTGTATGTCAGTTCGGGAAAGATGTTCCCAAAAGGTAAAATGAATTAAAGAATTGAACTCTAACTAGGAAAACCTAAAGGGTCTAGCTTAGTCTAGGTAGCGGTATGGGAGTCTTCCTTAACATTGCACTAGTTATCCTTGAGGGGAGTCTTAGGAATAGGTTTCTATATATGTTTATGTTATGATAATATATGATGTATATATGATGAGCATGACACATTGTTGATACTATATGTTAAATAGTTCATTTATGTATATGCCTTGGGTTATAATGTTAATATATGATTAAATATAAGTTTATATATCATGATATGTAAAGTTGGACATTGGTCATATTTTATTGAGGATACTTGATTGAGTAAGGTTATGTGGCTTTTGTTAGTCATTGCATTTGTTGACTTGATAAGGACTTGTGAGTAGTTGTCTTGCTTATTATGATATGTTTAAATCTTATTCATTCTGGTTATATTATCCCTTGATGTTAGGGTTGTAGTAAATCATGGTTTCAAGTATGTTGGGATAAGTATTACTTGTTTAGATAGTAAGCATGTTTGGTTGATTGATATGACTTACTAGACTTTGCACTAAGTCCCTAAAGGGTTAAAATTACATGTTTTGATAAAAGTTACCTTTTAGCATGTTTTGCTTGTGTATGTGTATAGAATCCTATACTTAGTCCATGTGGAGTACTAACCCCATTTTCTTCCCCTTTCCCAAACATTTTAGGTTCGGTCATTGAAGAGTTCGAAAGGTAACATTGTTGAAGGATTCGATTCTTCTTTTCAACGAAGTGGGGTATATCCTCAGCTTTCGAGGGAAAGGACATTATCTAGCTTACGAGTTTTGTTATGAAATTATTGACTCAATCATTCCATTCCTTTTTAATTAAATATTGTACTTTAATATGACCTATACATGGTCTTATTGAATTGATGTAAGGTCTATGCCCATATTGTGATATTCGGTTAGATGGTATGAGATGACACAATCGTTGAGACTAATTCTATATTTTTATATATGTATGTCCAATAAAAGTAGAAGGCTATGTGTCTTTACTATACGAAGGGTCCGTGTATGCTCGATATGAATATATATTATGTGTATGTAGAGAGTTTTATGCAAACCTCCAAGTAGTCATAATGAAAGTTTTAAATTTTTCCGCACTTTTCAACCTATGAATGTAATGAAATGACACTAAGAGGCTAATCTTAGTCCTTCAACAAGACGACGAAGCCGGTTACGTCTAGGGAGTAAATCTGGATTTGACAAATTCTCTTTATTTAGGTTAATTAGACTTCAATTATATTGTTATTGGTATTGTTAACTTATGGTGGTGGTGCTATGTACTTTACTTGCAATTGATGTGACCTTGTCGGTGTTACTTTATGTTTTATTGTTATCCTAGCCTTGTCGACATTACCTAAAGTACTATGATTATTTATGTAGTTGTGCTATGTGAATAATGAGCATATCTATCTACATGTGAAGTAATGTGAAAGTATCGGTTCCTTCTATCTATATCAGGAGATTTTATTAGACTATGACTATGTATTTATATGTTTAGTCTTAGAGTTGATGCATGATTGTTCCTACTTGACTATATGAGTCTATTATGTTTTTATAGTAATATATAGGACTACATAAAGATTATAAGGGCCATTCCTAAGTTCTTCAAAGAATGATATGGTATATTTGATAAACTAAAGATTGTTGTGTCTTTTTTTGGTAGGCTTGTGTGCCTTATTTGATATATGTATGAATAATATGTGAATACGAGATGTATTGAGTAGGAAGGCTTAGTGAACCCTTGTCATGCATGAATGAATGATATGCAAGACCTTAAATGATGATAAGAAGGTCATGTGCGTGGAACCTTACACCTAGTGGTAAGGTTATGAACATAGAAGTCGAGAGTCTTAATGGTATCCTTTATGTAAAGGATGATGGAATTAGGGTTTATTGGATGGAATGACATCATATTATCCTTAGGAAAGTCTTTATGAGCTATCGATGTCGCCATTGTAAGGTAGCAATAGTGGACCTCTTTGGTAGGGTGATTGTGATTGGGTTATGAACTAGATATGGAACCCATTAGTTTTAACCTTTAATGTAAATGAGTCTATGAGAACAAAGAATAGCACAGAATGATTATGTTATGGGAAGTAGCTCTACTTGAGAAGCAGACTAGATTACAATGTAGCTCTACTTGAGAATAAGACTAGACTGCATAAAATCCCTTTATACTTCTTAATTATGTTCCTACATGGGATGTGTCCCAGTTCTATCCTTGGAAACTAGAACACCCTCATCGAAGTATGTTAGGAATCTGAATTCCATGTCTAGCTATCATGGTCTATGTCAGTTATTTCCTATTCTCATTATTTGGGATAACTATTAGCATTAGAGAAGTTCTATGAAGTTTTGATGGTGGTATGAGTACGCTATCGAGACATTACATAATAGGCTTTGAAGATGTTATTTATAGTTCTTAGGTAATCTTCAAGACCATTATTTGGATGTCCTTATGTGATGAATGAGTCTTAAATGAACTAAAAAATGTAATGGCTTACGTTAAGAAAGCATGTTAAAAGAATAAGTACTTATCTAGAGTTAAGGGTTGTCTAGTTAAGGTGTAAAGGGGGCATAGGAAGTCACTTTGTATCTTACCGAGATAAGCCTTAAGAATGACTCTAGTTAGGGAAGATGGTTGATTTTGTAGACATGATATAAGACATAGGTACTATTAAGGATTATTTAGGTAATCTTGAAGAGTCGGTCATGGATTTTATCTTCTTAATTTACTTAAGTAAGTCTTTTGATAGACTTTGGAAGGAGAATGTCATATTATATATATGTTGATGTATTAAGTGAGTAGGATTCTACCTTAGGTAGTCAATAGTATATCTTAAGTGTGTGTGTGTAAGGGATTGTATGGGCGGTCTCTTTAAAACTCATCAAGTGAGACATATAAACACCTTTGGTAGAAGAATCTCATGTTCATGTGTTTGATTTCTTGTATGTGTGTGTTGATCTCATTATAGGTTGTCTTAATGATCATTCGGGTGTGCGTAGACAGGATGTATGGGCGGTCTTTCTTTGTCTTACTTAAGTGAGTCTTAAGATAGCTTTAAGTGAGGTGATTACATGCTAGGAAGTTTCTAAAGTGAAGATAAGGCACTTCACTGTACACCGAAGGAACTTCACTGTAATAGTGAATTGATTCATTGTATAGTGACATTAAAATATAATAGATCTCTTAATGCTATGTTATGTGTTTCTAGGTGTTAAATGTTATTCATATGATTATGATATGATATTTTAATGAAAAAGATGCATATTTCAAATAAATGTCCGTTTTCATGATTATGCCATAATTAGTACATGAGTTGTAATAATTCCATGTTTTTATCTATCTCTAAAGTGATTCATAGGTGAAGGTGCTTTTGGAGAGCTAAGCTTGGATTAGAAGATCGTTCAAGTAAGTTAAAGTATGTCCTCATTAGACTCGAGGGTATAGATGTCTTTTATTTCCTTTATCAAAGTAATGTAATAGACATAGTCGTACTATATTTGTATTGTGTACGGGCCATGTCCCAAAGTATTCTTGTGACTAAAATTTGATGAAATGAGACATAGTATTTCCTATGAGTTTTATATGAAAGACTTCTTAAAGACTTATAGAATGTTCATGAAAATTTTTACTTCCTCACTAATTCTCATATGTTTTTATGCAATAAAAGATATAGAATGGTTTGTACAAGACCTCCGAGAGGTCAAGTACGCCGGATACACTCCGACAATGCCATATCTTCGAGTGTGTGGTCTCGGGATGTGACACTGATCATAGGAGAAGGGATTTAGAGTCTGAAGAAGGTTGTAAAATGTATTTAAAAATTTTGCCTATAAAAGGTGTGGTTAGGTTTCGCAAGAAAGGGAAGTTGAGTACTAGTTATGTGGGTCCTTATAAAACATTGGAAAAGGTTTGTAAGGTAGCCTATGAATTGAAACTCCCTAGTTAATTGGCTACATTTCATATGGTTTTCCATGTTTCTATTCTTAGGAAGTGTATCGATGATTCCTAGTCTATTCTTCCTATTGAGGGTCTCCGTATGAAGCATAACCTATCATGTGAGGAGGTTCTGGTTCATACCCTTGATAGGAAAGTAAGGGAGTTGAGGAACAAAGAGGTGGCTTCCGTAAAGTTGTAATGGAAGAATCACCTAGTTGAGGGTGCAACATGAGAAGCCGAGGCCCACATGAAGTCTCGTGACCCTGATCTATTTGATGACTAAGGTTGGTTATTGCTATTAATGATGAAACTAATGACTACAAATTAATGTTTCTTGATTTTGGTGAAGTATTGCAAAAATATGCCAGTTTGTGTCACACGGTTAATATTACAGTGAAATGTGCATTCTGACTTGAAAAATTGCCTTTTTTTCTTGTTTGAGTTATGTTGTGCATTTTGATATGGTGAGTCTTTATGAAATGATATATGGCATGTTGATAAGTGAAGATTTGGCTTAATTGACTCATTTGTGTTGAGCTCATGTAGTTATTGTGATAAGGATATTACTCATAATGTGATGTTGAGCCTTATGTTTGGTAACTTAATTTTTCAATTACCTTGTGTAAATTATATTACTAATGATGTTATGTATTTTCATTTGTTAAGATGCTAGTCTTGAGTCTATTTCTTCCTTTTTACGATTTTTGTGTCATTTAGGGAAACATGTTCGTGGGGGGGGGGGGGATAACATAACACTTCAAAAATGTAAGACGTGTTCTAGATCCTAACGTAGGTTTCCAAACGTTTAGACACTATTTTAAGGTCCGTTTTAATAAATATAAGTCATTTAAGATATATACACACCAAAACGTCCAAGAACATCCATGACATCCAGAAACTAATTCAAGGATGTACTAGCGTGCCTTTGCCTATTTGACTAGCTTTTTGGAGTCGGAATATTATGAAAATCGGTGCACCAACAAACGTCCCTTTAGAAGGAACCTTACATAACCGAGTGCCATTAACGAGGCGTGTGTCAATCTACGGGGCATCCATGTTCACTTAGCCAAAATCTTGGAAGGGTCACTTTTCATAGTCTCTAAACTCATCGATGGATTTGAAGCACAGAAGAGTACAGTGGTCGTCGATTGACCCACGATTTTTTGATCGTGGTGTCTTTTGTTTTGACTGGTTTTTCCGCACATTTTCATTTAAGTCATTGAATTAGTTGGGTTATTTAGGAGGTTAATTAGGCGTTAAGGAAGGTCTTATTAATTTAGTTAACAACCTATACAAAGCCCTAACATAATTAGGCTAACCTAAAACTCTGATAATTCATAAACCCAAAACTCTCTTCCTTCTTGCTTCTTTATCTATGTAGTTGCAGAACTCCATTGAAGATCAAGCTAAGGATGATTTTAAGGGTTCAAAAGGGTCAATTTTATCCATATATATTCATCAATTAGTAAGTTATGGTAATCTTTTGACCTTTTAGACCCCTTACCTGAAAGGGTTCCATCTAATTGATTTCAAAAGTTGGGTTTTCATCCAATAAGAAATTTATGTTATGAATTACTTTGTTTATGATTTCTTCTGGATATTATGAATATAATAACATGTATTTAAACTCTATGTTATATTGATTGATTGGTCTAGTTTGTAAAAATATCATATTCCCCTTAACCCTTTTTTGTGATCTTGATGTGAATTGAGTAATGTATGTTATTAGTTGAATTAATATCCTATGATGTCAGTTGTATCAATCATGATTAAATTAGTATGAATTATAGTCCTATCAGTTGATCTAGGTTACGAAGTATGTTGTGAATTGACCTAAGTATCTAATATTAATCTATGAACTAGTGATGAATTGTGATATAGTGATTCAATTGACTTTTTTGTCATGTTTGTTATTGTTTTATGATGATATTACACCCTAATTGGGTTGAGTTAAGTTGTTGATGGTAAGACCTTGATGATGAATTATGAAGGCGACTTGGTAAGTCTTATGATCCCTCTTATTTACTTCAATTATGGTTAATTATAATTAAATGATGATGATGTATTGGATTATTCATTGTATTAGGATTTATAAGGTTCATATGATGTTGAATGAAATTGTCTTGAATATGGGTTGTCAGGTGTTGGATAAGATGTAAATGTTATAAATATGGTGAAAAATTTAACAATGTGCCTTATTATGAAGTGATATGTGAATGTGCTAGCCTAATTTATATGAGTTGTAATTAAAGAACTATACTCATGCAATTCTTATTAAGCTATATTGATGATGTTTATACAAGGAATAGATCTTATGATCGATATTAAGCTATGTTGATTAATAAAGACATTAAAGACATTTCAAAAGGGACTTTAGCTTAGCATCGAGTGAACTAGAGTAAGGAGTGTCCCTTCCCACATAGGAAAGGTAGGATCACTAATGTACTCTTGAGATTGGAGACTATAATGTATGTATCATAAAGAGGGTCCCAACACTACCTCCTAGTTCTTGAACTATGTTGCCCCCAAAGGAATACTAACTAGTGGATCGGCGTAGTTGTTACGTTCTTGTTTTGGTAGTACCTTGGGAAATAGTCTACCTTGTTTCAGTTTAGGGCTTCATTACACCGTATTCCACATTAGATCATATGGTCTATGTCGGTTAGGGAGATATGTTCCCAAAAGGCAAAATTAACTAAGGGAATGAAGTCTTACTAGGATAACCTAAGGGGTTTATCTTAGTCTAGGTAGGTGTATGGGACACTTAGCCTTGAAGGAAGTCTTAGGATGATGTTCTTATGTATGAATATACTCATAATGTCACCTTATATATATATGATGAACATGCACATTGTTGATACTATATGTTTATTAGTTTTAGTTATGAGCATGTGTTGGTCTCTATTTATAAAGTATGATGATATGCAGACCTAAATGATATGTTATGTGAAGTTGGATATTAGTCATGGTTCTTATGAGTTTACTTGATTGAGTAAGGTTATGGGGATTTTCTTGGTGATTGCACTTGTTGACTTTATATGGATTCATGAGTAATTATTTTGCTTTGGTTATTTTGTAATGAACTCCTATTCATGCTTGATAGAGTTGCTTGACTATGTGTCGAATTATGTGATATGCATGTTGATAGACTTAGTATTTTTGGTCTTGTGATGTACATGCTTTGGACATAATGAATGTGTCTAATTGATTGCTATCGTCCTATTGGATGTGCATAAATATTTTCAAAGTAAATTGCATACGTCAATGTAATGCCCCTTTTAGCATGTTCTCATGATATGTTTGCATATGGTCTCATACTTACTACAAGCGGTGTACTAACCCTATTTCTTCCTTTTCCCCAACATTTAGGTTCCATTCATTGAAGGATTTTTGGAGACGACTTTTAAGAAGACTTGGAATTCTTAGTCATCAAAGTTGGCAAGGTCCTCACTTTTCGAGGAAAATCCCACTATTAAGCTAATGGAGTTTTTCTAGTATTAATACTTTTATGTTTCATACATTACACTTGGATACTAAACATTGTATGACCTATATGTGGTCTTGTTATATTGATGTATGGGCTATGCCCAAATTATTGCACTCTTGTTAGATTGTTATGAGATAATACATGCTTTTGAGACTATGTTATATTTTATATATATTTATGTGCAATAATAGTAGGAGACTAAGTAATCTTCCTATACGAAGGGGAAATGTATACTAAATTTATATATCTATTACGTGTATGTAGAGGTCTATGTAAACCTCAATGTAGCAGTAATGAAAAGTTTTCAAAAATTCCGCATTTTTACCTATGAATGTAATGTTTTAAGCTAAGAGGTTAGTCATAGTCCTCTAAGAGGACACGACGCCGATTGAGTGAAGGGGGTGCTCCCTTCATGTGACATTCTTCTTTTTAGAACCTTCATCAAGATCACTAGAGGAAAAATTGTTATCCTCCCTTTTCTTAGACTTAATAATCGGGACATCTCTAATTTTGTGCATATTCTTGCTACACCAATAGGACCATCCATATCGGCGAGACACTTACCATAATGACTCCTACAAAACTTGGAGAAAGTGGACATGGGAAATGGAAACACAATACCCTTCTCTTTGTCAAACCTAGGGTTATTGGAAGAGTCTTCACAAGAATACACTTTTTCATTTTTAGGTATACCTTATCAATCGGACTTACCATTAGAAAAATGCCCATAATATTTTCTTGAACTTTTATCCTCCATATTCATTTTCTTAAGTTTTTACTCCTCAATTTGTTGAGAATTCCCCATGAGATGAAAATATTCATACATGGATAAGCATTTCCTAACGACATTAATTAACTACTACGTCAGACATTCCTATCTCAAACTTATTAATCTTGGGCCTCAAATCCTCTACTATAATTGAAGCATATTTGGATAGTTCGGTGAACCTAAGGGAATATTATGTTACACTCAAACCCCCTTGACAAAGGTTTATGAGATATTGTATCTTTAGTTCCCTCAGTTTTAGGGGAAAGAACCTAATCAAGGAATACCTCGTTGAACCATTCCCACTCTATTGGGCCTTTTTATACTGTCCTACTATATTTTATTCATACCCAATTCGTGCAACATCCCCCAATTAATAAGCGTCTAGTTCTCTTTCTGAACCGAAGTTAAACCAATTCTATCAATAACCATATACACCTCATATATAAAGCGTTGATGATATTTCTCTATTTTTTAGGCTTAGAACTCTAAAGGGTTAATACTCAAAAACACTCTCACTCTATAAGCAACCTTCCCCTTATTGGGTTTGCCAAACCTACCATCTCCATTTTGTTTTGAGTCATCCTAGTTTTTGATTTTATAAGTCAAAGTTCGGGCAAAAATTTTGAGAGTCAACCTAATCTTCGCATTAGTCATATACAGAGGATCAATTATAGCTTGAGCAGGAAGTCGGTGTTAAACTTGAAGGAGAAACTCTTGCTTGATATTTCCTTCCTCTTGTCTCCTGGCATTTACCATTATATTAGACATACCTTGAAAATCAACGAGCAAAGATCATAAGAAGGGTCTACTTAAACTAAAATATATGGCATGACTTAGAGAATGAAATGTCATTTCCTAAACATCCAATATTCTTCTATTAAATAAATTTGATGCGCTTCACATTTATGAATAAGACTCTACTAGACGTGGTTTGAAACTATTGTAGAACCATTCTTGACCTTGTTCATTAATAAAAAGTTTGTTACGTCCTAGGGTATAATGACCCAGGAGTACCCCCTAGTCCTAACTAACGTTTTTGACCTCTTGGGGTTCTCATAGAAGCCACATAGATCTTAAATTGCATACTATACTCAAATAAGTAAGAATTAAAGCTTTATTAATTTCATGAATAAGAAAGCATAAGACATTTAAAATATTTTATACGTTTACAACATTCAAGTCTCATAAGCAATCTAATTTTGTAGAGTACAACATTGGGAATAAGGCCATTAAAAACGTAGAGAAGGACTAAACAACATAGAGGAACAATTAGTGTATTTTCCTTTAATCAATGAGAACTTACCAAGTCTTCACTTCTGACCACTTAGAAACCTCGTGAACCTCCATAGCATACCACATATTAAATCCGTACACTTATGTCAAAAATGGAAACAATGGGGTTAGCATAATTAATCACTAAGTATGGAGACCATGCTAAAAAAAAGAAAAGGGTGAAATTTAGTATAGAAACATGCTTTAATGAAATTTTGATAAGAACCTTCATCATAAGATTTAAGGAGACATAACAAAAGTCTACATTCACATATAAAGCCTTTTTCAAGTAACATCAACATATAACATTTAATTAAACATTCATAAAATAATCTTTCATCATTCAGACTCTCTACCTAAGGCTACTCTAAGACACACTTAAGTAAGACATGAAAAGACCACTCATATACCCTCTTCAAGAACACCTAAGTGTTACTCAAAGCAAACCTAGATAAGAACCTTTATATTCAACATACTACAATTAGGAGAACATACATTTGATAAGTTATTTAAAAGTCAATCATACAATTAGAGGACTTCACATAATGGTCTTAGAAGACCTAGAGAACTCACTCTGGCTCTTCAAGGCTTATTCGTTCCATGTAAATATTACATTCCATACTACCACCTACACTTCATAGAACCTGTTCTATAACTAGAGTGCATATCCCACATGATGAGAAAAGGAATTAACCGATATAGACCATAGTAGCTAGGTGTTGAATCCGGAGTCTACCCTACACCGTGGAGGGTGTTTTACTTTCAAAGATTAGAACTAGCGCATATTCCATGTTTGATCATTTTTTAGAGTATATAAAGGATTTCTTCGTACTTTAGTCTCATTCACAAGTAGAGCTACTACCACAAGCATATACACTCGGTGCTTTGCCTTATCTCTCATTGATTAAGTTTATTCATATAAGTGTATTAGAGAAAGTACCATAACTAAGCCCTACCAACTCGTAATACCATTACCAAGAAAGGTTCCACTAAAATCAAGAGATCAAGGTGCATAAGGATAGATGTTATGACATTCATAAAGATGGTTTCATGCCGTTCCATCCAACCTACCTCTAAGTCCATCATTCCACTGAAGAAATAGGCACTATTGCAATCTACCACTTCAAGGCTTAATTAGTTAACTTCTTTATATTCAAGGATTCACATTATTGACCTTCTTTTGATATTCAATGTTTCACATTCTTAAACTTTTTTTCATATTAAAGGTTTCACATATGTTATTCATAGAAGGGTACCTACTTTAGGCCTACCTATACCAGACGTTCATTCGTACAGACATGATAAGGGTGCCTAATCAAATTAAGTGAAGAGATCACATTTACATAACTTTCATACACCAAGGAGAAGACACCTAAGTAAACCAATTCGAAGAATTCATAATCTAGAAGCATTTATGTATCAAATAGGGACACCTAGGTTAACCTAAACAAGACACCATATAAACATATATGGACCCTCATAGTCCATCATCATCGCATGAAAACATTAGTGAAATACATTATTCATCAGATCTTGCCCACATTACACAAGATCACACATATATCACATCACCTTTCACTTTATGCATTCATATAAGTCATACAACTTTATACAAGATCACATTAATTCATATAACGAACACCAAATCGTACCTTCACATATATCATGACATGATACTACTACTATTCTCATAGTAATGCCGACAAGGCCATGATCATAATAAGATAGAAAGCAAACATCGCTACCATTAGTGGACCATGTAGCACAAGAACAATTCTATATCACTTTTAGCATTAGTAACGGAATAAGGTCAACTTACCTTTTTACAATAGGATGCATCACCATCCCTTAATTTTTCATAATTTCACAATAGAATAAAATCGGTAATAGTAGAATTCAACTATGCAAATAAGATAATCATGATCCAATAATCAATATAAAGACCAAATCATTACTTTTCCATGCAATGATTAAATCTCATATCATTTAATTCAATATAAACTCTTAACAAATAAACGTAAGCAATACCATATATGATCATCCCAGCCCAATTCAATCACAATTCTATAACCATCAACTCAAAATCAATACACCCACTATATGTTAAATTTCGAGAATATTAGAAGACATGGGTTCATGGAATTTACTATGTTAAAACCATTAATAATCGTTAATAACATAATAAAATTATCATTTTTATTTGTTTCATTCAAGAGCCATGTATAGAATCAAAATTAGGTTTATTTATGTTTTTCAAAGAAATTTCATAATACCTTGAATTGGCTCTTTGATTAAAAGAGGAATCAATGATAAAGAGTCCCCATAACTTATTGACCTATCCACGATTTTTTTCTTGTAACCTTGGAGAATTGGTTTTTTTCCTTGGAACTTGAAGGTTCTTCAATGAAGGATATAGTTGGGAGAGAATTTAGACAGAAAGAGTAGCTTCTATAATTATTTGATTTACAATTGAGTTTCAGAGTTTTTGATTGGGTAATGGATGTGAAATGAACTAATATCATTACATAATAAACCCCCAAAATACCCACAATAGCCCTACATTAGTTGGACCTTTCAAAAAAAGTCTAACTTGAATTTTTTTTAACGCATCATTATTGCAGTGGTTGTTTTTTTGTACTTCAATAGTGAGCCTTTTTCAATACATTTTGGGCTCTTAAAAAATAGACGCAGTCAAGTTTAGAATGTGATTGCAGGTCAAGAAGGCACTCACCTGTTTTTTTTCACAAAATTAATTTGAGAATGAAAGGTGTGTGCCTAGCCCGCAATGTACAGTCAACTTTTAGACTATACATGACAGGCGCGTGTCGCGCCCTGGCCTCCATAAATTGTCGTACTCTTGCTTCCTTGGCAGCCTCTTTGCCAAAGCTTGGGGTCCTCCTGAAGGACCCTTAGGATGGTCCTTGGGGAGTCGTACCTAGACGTTTTGACCCTAAACTAGATTACTAAGTCACTAGGGTGAAATCCACAAACTTTATTCTCCAATCAACACATAAAAACATGCAAAACTTACTTGTACACACCAAGAAACAATAGACAGTTTTTCGAGCCTATTAGTCTTGCCTTGACGTTTGACATCAAAACTCTTTAAAACTGACTTAAGAAGTTATTATTCATTGATTTAACTTGTTATTAATTCATAAAATTCATGCGAAACTCTAGTTAGTTCTATTTCATTTTGGGGGTGTTGCATAGGGGTACCCCTAGATGTAACATTGCATATTTGACCCCGAAAGGGTCTCATACAAACCTTTAGCATATAATAACATAATATTATAGAAAAGTACAAAATTTAAAACTTTTATCCATACAAACAAAGTAATTTTTATTAAAGAATGAGGAACTCTTTACTGACATTGAGTCATACCATCTATTACAACAATAGAATTAAACTCTTGGGACACAACCCATACAATAGTCTCAAAATTTATATAAAAGACATAAAGGAAATAGTGGATTTTTTCCTTGAAGCTATGAGGAATCACCAAGATCTTCAATTCCTTGCAAATTCTAGAAACATATCTCTTAGAGTAGAACTCAATCTCCAAACCCTATATTTCATGAGACTTTAGGCAAAGTATGTGTTAGAAAAAATGTGCTAAATATGTTAGCTGCCATAATCATAAGGGCATAAGACAAGGGTAAGTTAATATAATATATATTTCCAAAATAATATGAAATATTTCATGAAACATAAACTATAAGCATCTGAGATTGTACCATCTTAATAAGAAAAGTCTCCAACATAGGCATCATAGAAGAATTATTTGACTTAGTCATTTATACCATAGTAAAACTACTCTCAAGTAACCTAATAGTATAAATGTGAAATTCAGGAATAGCATCCCACAATACCACCTAATCCAAGTATCCTTTTTTTGGTAGTGTTAATCTTAGCCTATCTACGTGGTCAAATCATTAAGAATTTCTACCATAAAGGAACCATACACCTAAGTATACTTGAAGGACACTTGTTCAATCCATGAAAATCATCCCATAATAACCTTCACACTAAGTATAACGTGGAAGTCATTAGCTTACTTTAAAAAGAAATAGACAAGGGAACCTCTAACCTTCACTCACTACTAACAAGTAAGGCAACTATATCACAATCCAATCTCAAGACACTTCACTCACAATAACATATAATAAAATAACCTTAGTTCGTACTTGTGCAATGAATGGATAGCATCCCATAATACTATTCATGATAATTACCACATTTTGCTTCATCACTTTAACTTTAAAACATTATGAGGTAATATCTTAAACATATATTAGATCATTATTAGAATGAACCATATGAGATAGTCATGGTAGCAAGATTAGGTTCACTGTTAACATAGACCCTATGAGGTACTACCTTAAGAATGTCCAAGTCCATTTATACTCTTGAATACTATGAGGTTATTCATTTAATGAGTCTTAATTAAATTATGCTTTAGAACACTATGAGATGCTTCTTCAAGAATGTCTTAGTTCATTGGATAAGAATATTTCTACTAAAAACGTTAATTCAACTATGCGAAAGCTTCAATCTCATTAGACATAACTTTAGGAAAACCCGCACTCTATTTCCCGTTTAACATGAATAGTCCTCAAATCAACATCTTATTTAATCTTGGAGCTCGGGACCTATCTTGTGTGACACTCCATCTCATTGTAAATATCCTCTTGAGGCCAGGAATACACCCCAAGATTAAATATTAAGCCTTTGTTAAAACTCTTGTTTCACGAAAAAATGTCCTTAACATATGAATCCAAGTTCAAGTGATTTTATCAAATTATACTTTCAAGAATTTATAGGTTAGGTTAGGTAAATATAGGTCTTTCACCATAATTTTAACGACCCGAGAGTATACCCTAGAAGAAATGGTATCCTCAAGTCGCCACACGATGTACTCAATATCTAGAAGGTCTTATACAAGCCCTTAGAGATCATTCATCACATATATGCATATGAAAAGTAGTGCATAATTCAAAGTTTTCACCTCGTTATTTCGAATATTTTTATACGAAACATAGAAAATGTTAAGTCTCTTGTAGACATCATAGACTCAAGGATATCTTGGGTCACAACTCATACATCAAAAAATAGAAAATATTTAAGTTTCTTACAATGTTTTGTATTAGAAAAGATAAACATAGCTGTGTCCTTAAATCAATTAAGGACATACCACAATTTTTTTGAAAGGATGCTAATATCCAAGCTTCACTTTAAATTACTCCTCTTAATTTCCACCTACACCTTATAGATAAAACAGCATATGGATTTAGTATATTAGAATGCATTGAGTATGGTGACATGTAATAAAATAATGCTAAAAGGACATTTGTACAAAACATGCTCTTTCATTCTCTTTTTGGGAAAACATCCTAAAATATGTATAGGAACAACTTTAAACACCAACTTCACATATAATACATATTCCAAGAATCCTCAATATATCATTTACATTACTTCAAACCATATAAGCATATAACCCTCCTATCAAAGACTATCCTAAGACTTACTTAAGGAAGACAAGAAGAGACCGCCCATTGACAATCTTCAAGCACACCTAAATAATCCTTAAGACTACCTAGGATAAAATTATTCCCTTTTCATTACTTAGACTGTCTCCGAGGTTACTCTAAGACTCACTTCAGTAAGATATGAAGAGACCGCCCATACACCCTCTTCAATCCTACCTAATCAATCCTCAAAGGTACCCTAGATAAGGATCCTTTTATTCAATATACATTAAATTATTCATTATAATTCATATGTTATTTAAGAGACATTTCATCAATTAAGGACATCACATTATGGTCTTGAAAAAGACCTACGGATGCTATATCGTAGAATCTTCAAACCATACTCCTGCCATTTATAGATAGTGTCTCGTTACACTCCCGAATAATTATAGAACTTATCTAATACTATAATGTATCCCACCTTATTAGAATAGGCATAAACTTACATAGACAAGAGTAGATAAGCAAGGAATCCAGTGTCTACCCTACTCTGATGGAGGGTGTTCTACTTGCCAAGGGTAAAAGTAGGACACATCCCATAGAGGAACATGGTTAAGGAATATCAAGGGCTCCTTTGTACTCTAGTATCCTTCTCAAGTAAAGCTACTACCACAAGAATTTTCTCTCGGTGCTAGCCACGTTCTCATAAAGTAAGTTCAATCACATAAGGGAATATTAAAAGGTACCATATCTTACTTATTGCATAACAATAATGCTCTTACAAAGATGGGTCCTCTAAGGATTCCACTCTATGCTCAATAAGGATAGCTCAATGACTTTCTTAGAGATGGTTTCATCTCGTTCCAGTCAACCTATCTCTAACACTCAGAAAATCCAAAACCTAATCTAAAGACTCACATGAGTGTTAAAGGGTTTTCACACTATTTTAAGGTCAAATTTATAAGTCCTTTAGGAAGTCTATGAGTCAAAATGTCAAGAAACATTGATGACGTTCTGAGACTAGTGAAAGAGGTTCTAGGATGTCTTAGCCAATTTTACTAGGTTTTAGGAGTCTTACTTTAATGAAATTTTGTTGAAAGGTGTTAAGCACGTATTAGAATAGTTTTAGGGTTGAAAAGTCTTGGTATGACTCGTTTATGACTACACTAAAGTTCCTTGAGGAGATCCCTTCCAATTAACCAAAAAGTTTTCAAAGACAGCAGCACCTACGCCTGCCAATAAACGGGGCATCGCCTCGATAGTGAGGCGTCGATGCCTCCGTTGACCACCAGTTATCCACTTTTAGAAATTTTTCCAAAAACATGGTCTCTGACAAAAATGACAGTGTGCAGTAGGAGGGGCAAGGATGGTCTTCACATGGCCTACGACCAATAGGTCAGCGTCTCGAAGGTTAGGCCTTCGTTTCACTTTGAAGTTTTAAATGGTTCAGTCAATTAACTAATTAGTTGGGGGGTTAATTAAGGGTTAAGTGGTGTTTAATTAAATTAGTTAAATGACTATATAAACTACCCTAAACCTAAACCCAGCTTAACCCCTCACTTTTCCTAAACTCAAATTACTCTACTTTCTCTCTCAAAAAGAAGACTCTATAGAAGACAAAGGCAAGGATATTAGGTCTTAAAGAACCCCCTTTTCTCCATAAATCTTCAAGGAAATAAAGGTATGGTAACCGTTATCCTTTCGGATTCTATTCATTAAAGGGTTTTTCCAAAATTGGTTTTAAAAAGATGATTTTTCGTTATTATACTAAGATCATGTTGTATTATGTTCAATTACATTGGTTCTTAATGAATTAATCTAGTTTGTGGAATATATCATGAATTGACCCAAATTCCCTAACCCTAGGTGATGAACTTATGTTGAATTGATTAGTATTGATGCAATTGACTTAGTTATTGAGTGAACTATTATTGAATGATGATGTTACATGTACTGATGAATGAAATTTTATTGATTGAGGGTAAGACCACTGATGAAGGTTTTTGAAGAAGAATTGGTCAGACTTTGTGAACTGAAACCTTTACTTCATGTGATGACTTTTACTTGGTCATAAAGTTCAATTAAGCATATCTCGTGATTGTATTAGATAGGTGTTGGTATGATGATTAAATTGAAATGTCTTGATTATATGATTGAGATATTATGCTTCAAATGTAATAATATAAGGTTGGTTACGAATTGTCTTTATGACTTATTATGAAATAATGATGATGATGTGATAATCCCACATATTAGGGTTGTAATTAAAGTATGTTCTCATCCATTTCCTATTAACCTAATAATGATGATATACAAGTGGTTATTATCATATGAGCTAAGCTGAGCTATGATTAATAGTAAAGGCTTAAAGACATTTCAAAAAGAGATTCTAGCTTAGCACAAAGTGAACTAGTACTGAGGAGCGTCCCTTCCCAAGTAGGGAAGGTAGGTTCACTATTTTACTCATGAGATTGGAGACTATAATGCAATGTGAACAAAGAGGGTCCCATGAATATTTTCTTGTTCTTGAACTATGTTTTTATAGGAATACTATCTAGTGGATCCACCTTGAATGTTATGTTCATATATTGTACTACCTTGGCAAGTAGTCCACTTTCTTTCGGTGTAGGGTTTCATGTCACTAGATTCCACATTTAGCTCTTGTGGTTTATGTCGGTTAAGGCAGGGGTTCTCAAAATTAAAATTAATCCATAATGGTAAATGAATAGAGACATTGATTAGGATGACGTGAGGTGTCTACTTAGGATAGGTAGGGATATGGGACACTATTAAGACATTGCACAAGTTAACTCAAAAAGCAGACCTAGAAGATGGTCTTATGTATAATGCTATTATGAAATGTATAATGTTAACTCTATATGATGATACTCTTACATGTTGATGACTATATTTATGAACATGATCTTGGTCTAAATTTTTATATATATTGATCACTATCTAAGATGATACGTCCAATGTAACAAAGCATTACTTATGATCTCTTGTGTTGTTTACTTGGTTGTGTGGGGTTATTGGACTTCACATAAGAATTGCACTTACATGCATGGGATGTGATTGTTCGTAAATTCTTGTAGTTATATGTTGATGTGAATAAATTGACTTGTTAGATTGATATAGTTCTTATGTGAAGTTGATATAGTTTTTATGTCGAAATTGATATGGTTCATTTGTTGAGATATATCGATCATGAACATGACTAGAGTTACTGTGATCCTTTTGTGTTATATGATCTCTTGTATGTTCATTAAAGGCTTTCAAATGACTTGGCGTGTTTTCTAAAGTAAATCTCCCTTTCTCATGCATTCTTTCAATTGTTTTATGTGCATGTTTCCATACTTAGTACAAGTGGTATACTAACCCATATTTCTATATTTTGTACTATTGTGTAGGTTCCAGTCATTGAGAGTTTAGAGGTCCATTGAATAAGACATGGATCCTCATTCTCCATGTTTTGTAGGTCCTCACCTTCCAAGGACGATTACACTATCTAGCTATTGTTTTTGTCCTAGTTTTAAGACATATGGTTCTTTCTCTTTTAAATTGAGGAAGAGTGTTGTATAAGCCTATATGTGGCTATTGTTGTAATGAAGTTTGGGTTATGCCCAAATGTTGAATTCGTTTTAGATGGTTTAATATGAGACTTTTCCTAGCCTTCATATGATATTATGTTCCTATATTATGCATGTGAAATAATAGTAGAAGACTATGTAAGCTTCCTATTGCGAGGAGTGTAAGTAAACTCCCTATTTATATAAGATGTGTAAGCAAAAGGCATATATAAACCTCATTATGTAGAATCAAGTTAAAAGTTTAAATTTTCCGCATTTTAACCTATGATATGTTATGACGAATGCTTAGAGTCTACTCTGAGTCCTTTTTTAGGACAACGACACCGGTTATGTCTAGGGTTTTTCCTGGAATGTGACAAATTTTGTATTAGAGCATGAGGTTGAATATCTTTAGGATCAATGACTCATTAAAACAAGTCTATGGGTATTCTTATTCATAATTGTGAAGCGCATAACACTCATGAATAAGAGACTATGTGATGTTTATGAAACTCTCATCTTCTTGTTATTCATAGCTCGTGACGATAGAATATTATTATGTTCTTTAACCAAATCCATGTATAGTTGTTATATGTATGAATACTCAAAGGGCAGCCACAAGAAGGGCTGAAGAAGGTGTAGGTAATGTTGAACCTGATGGAAAACAGGCTCCTCCACAAGATCAACAAGTTCCTCAACATGAGCAAGTTTCGGTGGGTGATCAAGTTATGGTTGATCCTCCACCACCTATGATAGATGGAGAGATAAGGTCGGCATTTCTCAATTTGGCCCAAGACATGACTTACCAAGCTTATGTCGTAACTTCTCAAGTCCAATCTATGATGACCCTACTAAATTAGGAAGTAGGACGTCGTATGCCTCATCATGATAACACTATGGTTTCTCGTCTTATAGATTTATCATGATAACACTATGGCTTCTCGTCTTATAGATTTTACTAGGATGAACCTTACTATGTTCTTTTGGTCAAGAGTGGATGAAGTTCCTCAAGACATCCTTGATGAAGTCTATAAAATTTAATTTTCTATGGGTGTGACTCTAAATTAAAAGTCCGAGTTTGCTTCCTATCAGGTCAAAGATGTGGCGCAAACTTGATACACTAGATTGAGGGATAATAGGGAACTAAGAGGTGGGATGATTTCTTGGGATATTTTCATATGGGCCTTCCTTGATAGTTTCTTTCCTAGAGAATTGAGGGAATCCAAGGTGGAAGTACTCATCAATCTTCCTCAAGGTGGTATGAATGTTCTTTACTACTCCTTAATGATTATTAAATTGTCCGAGTATACTCCATCCTTGGTGTCTGACCCAGGTGATGAGATGAGTCATTTGCTTACGGGAGTGTCAGATGACTTGGTGAAAAAATGTGGTTCGGCTATGCTTGATGATAATATGAATATTTCTTGTCTAATGTTTCATGCTCAACAAGTAGAACAAAGTAGTCTAAGGAGGAAGAATAGAGAGGCCAAGATACCCAAGTATTTTGAAAGTGGTTCTTCAAAGGGGAGATTGGAAATCGAAGATAAGCCTAGATTCAAGAAGAGGTTCTCAAATCAAGTTTCTTCTAAGTTCCCTAGGTCTCATGATAATAGGGTGTCTAACCCTATGCCTTAAAATTGAAGAAGACTAGTTCACGAAGCAAGAATCCAACTTGGGGAAAGTGTGGAATGAAATGCATGGGTGAATGCTAAGTTGTTAAAAAAATTGTTTTGGGTGTGGTAAATGTGGTCACAATGTTCGATTTTGCTAATATGTAGGGTAAAGACAAGGGTTGTGGACAAGCAAGTGGTTCTAATGTGGATTCTCCAAGAAAGAATCACTTTTATGATGTCTGTTTTAGGGCTGAACAGGACTGTTCTCCCGACGTGATGACTAGTATGTTACAAGTCTTCTTTAATGATGTTTATGATTTACTTTATCAGGGTGCTACCCTATCTTTTGTTACTCCTTTGGTAACTAGAAAGTTTGATATTTAGCACAATATCCTAAATGAACCTTTTAGGGTGACTATCAAGGTAGGTAAATTGGTGGTTGCAAAAAGGGTATATAGAAATTGTCATATAATGATACCTAATAGAGTTACTCATGTTGAAATTGTAGAAATTTATATGGTTGATTTTGATATTATTTTGGGGATGGATTGGTTTCATGCTTTTTTTTATTGATTGTAGGACTAGAGTTTTAAAGTTTAACCTTCCTAATGAACTCGTCTAGAGTTTAAGGGGGGAAGTTCTATTCCCATAGGTCTTATACTTTGTTGTCTAAAGGATTATAAGATGATCTCTAAAGCGTGTTTATACAATATTGTTAGAGTCAATGATTTAGACTCTCAAAACTCCTACCATTGAGTTAGTCCCTGCAGTGAGACAATTTCTGGAGGTCTTTCATAAAGATCTTACCAGAATCCTTCCCAAACTAATAATTGATTTTAGTATTGAATTGATACCAGATACAAATCCTATTTAACTTCCTTCTTATTGGATGGCTCCGACCAAATTGAAAGAGTTGAAGGCTCAACTTAAGGATTTACTAGACAAGGGCTTTTATTCAACCTAGTATTTCCCTATGGGGTGCTCCATTTTATTTTTGAAGAAGAAGGATGGGTTCCTTAGGATGTGTATTTAATATCTTCAACTTATTAAAGTGCCCATTAAGAACTAGTATCCTCTTCTCAGATTGACGAATTGCTTGATCAACTCTAGGGGGCAAGTTATTTTTCTAAGATTTACTTGAGGTCGGGATATCACCAAATTAGGGTGAGAGATGAAGATATTCCCAAAATGTCCATACGAACAAGATATGGTCACTATGAGTTTATAGTGATGTATTTTGGGTTTACTAATGCCCCGACATCATTTATGGTAGGGTGTTCTGAAACTACCTAGATGCCAATGTGATTGTATTCGTAGATGACATCTTGATATATTCGAGGAATGAGAGTGAGCGTATGGATCATTTATTAGTGGTTCTACAAGTCCTTAAAGAACACCATCTTTTTTCCAATTATAGAAAAATGTGATTTCGGTTGAGGTCGGTGGCTTTTCTTGGTCATATTATCTCTATTAAAAGGGTAGAGGTAGATCCGAGAGAGACGGAAGCGGTCAAGAATTTGCCAAGAACATTGACTTAAAAAGATATTAGAAGTTTCTTAGGTCTAGCCGGGTAATGTAGAAATTATGTGGAACCATTTAATCCATTGATCTCCTTAGACTACCTTGACAAGAAAATATGTGAAATTTGAGTGGTCATAGGCTTTTGAAAAAAGCTTAGTCGAGTTGAAAGATAGGATTACCTCTGCTTCGATGTTGACATTACTAGAGGGTGGCAAGGTTTTTTTTGTATATTGTGATGCATCTCGAATCGGTTTGGGTTGTGCCCTTATGAAACATGGGAAGGTTATAGGCTATGCCACTAGGAAACTCAAGGTTCATGATAAGAACTACCAAACTCATGATCTTGAGTTAGTAGCCGATGTGTTTTCCTTTAAAATATTGAGGCATAAATTATATAGTGTTCATGTCAATTAATATACCGACCATAAGAATCTTCAATATGTGTTTACCCAAAAGGATTTGAATCTCCGACAGTGAAGGTGGTTACAATTATTGAAATATTATGACATGAGTGTTTTCTATCACCTTGGTAAAACCAATGTGGTTGTGTATTCTCTTAGTCATATGACCATCGGTAGTGTGTATCATGTATAGGAAGCCACGAAATTCCTATTGAAAGATGTTTATAGGTTGAATCATTTGGTTTCGATTAGAAGATTCTCCAAATGGTGTTTTCGTGGTGCATAATAACTCCGGGTCATCTTTGGTGGTTGATGTGATGTCTAAGCAACACCTTGATCTATCACTGATGTAGTTTAATAAATTTGTACTTTGAAAGCTTTATAAGTCATTCTCCTTAGTGGGGGATGGTGTGCTGAAGTACCAAAGTAGGTTATGTCTACCCGATGATGATGATTTGAGAAATCAAATTCTTGGAGAAGCTCATGGTTCCCGTTATTCCATTTATATGGATTATGCAAAGGTGTATGAAGACCTTAGACAAGTTTTTTTGTGGGATGGCTTGAAAAGGGACATAGCGGAATTTGTTGCAAAGTGTCCGTATTGCCTATAATTTAAAGCAGAGATGTTTACTTCAATATATTCAAACTCACATATTGTAGTGGGGAAGACATTAATATGGATTTTGTAGTTGGTTTCCCTCGGAGTCAAAGTCAAAATGACACTATATGGGTGGTAGTTGATAGATTGACAAAATCTGCTCATTTTCTCCTTATTGAGTCTACTTACTCGGTGGAGGATTATGCAAAGATTTATATAGATGACATTTGTGAGTCTTCATGGTATTATGTTACAAATAATATCGTATAGGGGCGCACAATTAACATCTAGATTTTGGAGGTTATTTCAAAAGGGTTGGGAACAAGATTAAAGTTTAGAGATGCTTTTCATCCCCAAAGTGATGGTCATGTGGAGCGCACTATTCAAACCCTTGAGGATATGCTTAGATCTTGTGTGTCACGACCCAAAAGAACCCATTCGAAGAGGAGGGCACCCTTAGGTTGGAAAAATTGCGTACTTGACCTTTAGGAGGTCTTGTACAAGCCTTAACTATCATTCATTACATAAGACATAAAAAGTAGTGCGGAATTAAAACTTTTCATGAACAAAATAATAAAGGAAGCATATTTCCTAAAAGATACGAAGTGATCTCGTATTCACAAGTCAATTTATAGACATTACATAAATATCTTAGGGACACGACCCTTTATATTAAATAAAAAATACATATTAAGTCTTAATGCTAGAATCTAAGAAATAGAATTATGACCTCGAATATAAGAGTAAATACTTAATCTTTAGAGGATAGATTCCCAAGATTTTTTTTCTTAAATTATTCTTGACTGCAACCTATACTTATAGACAATAGCAAATTATGGGGTTAGTACAAAACAATGTACGAAGTATGACATTCAAAAAGATTAAAAAAGGAACATTTTAGTAAAATAAGCTTTCATGCCAAATAAATAAAAACCTTCATGATTTAGAGTTAAAAATATTATAAGAATAATCATAAATTACATAAAATAGAAATCTCATAATTTTATAACCAAAGGATCATTTTACAGTAAATTTAAGCAACTTTACAGTGAAAGAGTGAAACATTACGGTGAACAATTCATCCCAAGCATAGTGAACTCATTTCTTTTGAGGTTTAACTATCCAAGTTATCATCCTAAGACTCACTAAGGTAGGAAATGAATGAAGCGTGCATACACCCCCTTCTGTAATCCCCAAAGTGCTGCTCAAGATTACCAACCTTAGCTTACCTCATACGGGAAAACAAGTCCACACTCTTTGCTAGACATTGAAAGACATTCATACATTAAGTACTTTATTTAAGTACCCTTCTCCTAGATAACTTTTAAGTTATACTAAGTGTAATGTGAGAGTAGCATCCCATACCACTACTCTAACTTAGTGATCCTTTAGAATTCCCTTTGATTAAGCACTATACATTAGTCATTCATAACTTCATTATAAGACTTAACTTTATCTTGCTTCCTTAAATTTAGACCTTAAGTCATCTAACTTCATTTACAACACATCCAACTAATTCATATACTTCATATAAACACACCAAGACTCCCCTTTCGTTAGGTCTACTTAGTGCAATGTATAGATAGCGTCCCATCTCACCACCTACCTTGAGTATTTCATTATTTTACGACACATAGTTCATAAACTTCACATAAAACACACCAAGACTCCCTTTTAAGAAGGTCTACTTAGTGCAATAGATACATAGTGTCCCATACCACCACCTACCCTAAGTTATACATTCTTTTAGGAGACTAATTTCATTCATTCTTTTGTTGGGGAATAGCATTAACCAACATTAACTATGAGACATAGATAGGGAATCCATATACTAAGATTATCGGATGAGGTTTCCGCACTTCCCTAGGGTGTGGTCATTCTCTGAGCTTTTACATGGCTTTTCCAATAGTTATACCTATGCGAGCACATAGTTAAGGGATAAGGATATTGTTACTAAGTAACTCATTCTCTATTAACGAGGAGTACTCATCTCAAAAGGTGTGATGGAATACAACACCTCAACTCACGAAGTGTAACCACTCCTTCTTTGTATCCTCTCGGTTCTAATCATACCTCCCCCATTAAGTCTTAAACATTCTTTACTATAGGCTGATACGCTCAAATTTCAATTCCCTAAAGAAGTATAACAGGTCGTATCAAGTAAAGAACCAAACTATTGTGGGGTCAATCCCATGAGAAAAATAATTTAGACTTAATTTTAATGTACGCTTACCTCTATTTAGTCAAACCCTTTCCGAAAAATAGTAAAAAAAAGAGGTTTTGTAAAACAAAACTTTTGCAATGTTGTGAAATTAAACAAGTAGCAAAATTAAATTAGTGGTGTCTATTAATATGTGAGATAAACTAGGGTATAAGTGTTCCCCGTAGGTTCATAACGTCATAATCCATGCTATAACAACTCTTTCCTAGTGTTTCGCATGCAAAGTGATAAGTTATGTATCTCTAAATCCTTGGTCTGACATTTAGAAAATTTCTACTTGTACCTTTGTCCGGCTAGGTGTATCTAATTTACTCTGGGATACCTTTACTTCATATTAAGCATCATATTTGATGTTTGGCTTGGTTATTACTTTGCACCAATACAAACTAACTTATTAGATAGTATCCATTAAATTTATGTCGATAATTCTTTTCCTATTAACTACCCCCTTGGTCAAGGAAGTAGCAATAAGGCGAGTTCTAATGCGTGCACTCGAAAGAAGTATCGATGCATGCAATAACCTATTTAAGAATTGTTATTTAGCTAGGTTTATTTTTTAATCACCCATGGTTCCCACAACCCTAGTTTTGGATTTAGTTACTCATGCTTAGAAGAACACAATTCATAATTTAAAAATAATAAAACATGAACTTACTTTGACAAATTTGAGGAAAATCTAGAAATTCAACTAGAAATCACATATTTATCTTGTAGACAAAATTCGGAAATTTGAATTAATAGCAAAACAAATATCCAAGAACAAAAGCATGAAATACGTGAAAGATTCCAACCCCAAAAAAGAGGTTTTTCATCCTATTTATATTAAAAAGAGTCCTAAAATACAAAGGACTCAAAATAAGGAAAGTTTGTCTAAAACGCAGCTTCAATCGCTGACCCCCACAGACGGTCCATCACTCAAATGAAGAACAGTCGACTGCCTCTGTCTATCTATATTGAGCATCTTTTCAAATCATGTACATTACATATTCTCTGTTCCAATCGATGGACCAATTGCATGGACCGTCGATGCACTTACGGTTCGTCGATACTGATTGTATTTCCATATTTAGCTTTTCTTCAACATCGAGTACTGGGAAAGTTTCTTACCACATCGACGATTTGCCAGGATGGTCCTTCAATCAGTCGATTGACTGTCAATCCCTTCGCAGGTCCACACTTAGTCTGAATTCCCTGAGTTGCTTCCAGATACCTAAATATTCCATCGACGGTCACCACCTACGGTCCGTCGATGGGACGATGGGACATCGGTGGCTTCGTGGGTTATTTCTGCACTTAATTTCCACAACCTTCTGTGTTTCAGTTTTGGACAACTTTCCTTCAAAACAAAGACAAAAACATGTTCAAATTACTATACCAAGGCTCTAGATACACACCAATCTTAATAAGAAAACATTGAAAGTACCGTTTATCTATGGTACATAAACCCTGTCAACTTAAATTCTTTGTTTGTCCTCAATTGATGCACTATGACTCAACACAACACTTTGTACACAAGTATCCTCTTTTAAGCTTCCTAAATCACATCGATATCAATACCAATTTTTTTATATTTACTTTAGTGCATGTTTCTTCTCTTAGGCTTGATAGGCTTACTCGTGTGGATCATACCATGACACAGACTCAACATGTTCTGACTCCTCAACTCTTTTGCCTCTCACCAATGTACCAATTTACCGATACTGCATTCACTTCGAAAGATGTCCTCCTTTTTCACACAGTGATTTAAAATTTGAGCATAAGGATCATTATTCACCACTCACGCTCAGAACAAATTCACATATAGTTGGTACTTGTTACCATAGGCTTTCCCTTATTTTCACTGCTCAAGTTCACCAGATTAAACTCTTTGGATGACGATAGGAATTTATTGGCTTGTAACGTAGGTTCAAAGTCATGAATGGTACATATGAGTGCATTTTACTGACTTGTTTCCCTCCTTGACATTACTACGAAGCTTCCTACCTCTTTCATTATTTATTATACCCTACTTTTCTTGTCATCTTTGCCTTATTTTCTCCTTTTTTCAATGTTGTGGAAGTGACTTATTTCTTTTTATTCAACACTCTGTTTTTTTATATTGAACTGACAATTTTGACTGAGTCGCTTCTCTTGTTCATTGTACCTTTTCTTTTGAACATTACTCTTTGTCATACCCACTTTTTGGGTCATCACCATAATAGTCACCCTCAACTTATGGCTTTGCCATGAGTCAAGGTACACATTAACCAAGGTTTGCTCAGGGCAAAGACGAGGTCAGTTTCTTCATTAGCCACCATCAACTTATGCTTTTGTCCTAAGTTCAGGTGCATATGTCAAAGGAGGGACAAGGGCCAAAATATTATAACTTGGGAAGTTGAGTTGGTGAAGAAAAGAAAGTTCTATTATAAGCTCAATGTATTTGGATCAAAAAGGGATAACAATTTCATTCGGCTCACTTAACTTTAATCTAGATGTTTTCTAATTTAAAAAAGGGCCTATGATCCTTTCCTAATTGTCAAACACATATTCCTTTTGCATGAACAATCAGGCAAGTTCTTTTTAGGTACCAACAGGGGAACAATAAACTATCCTCACACTCTCTTGACACCTCATTACACTATCAGCTTATCGGTCACCTAGTTTAAGTGTTAGAGTGAGGATCATGTAGTGGGTGCATCTTTATATCATTATTAGAGACAATATTTAACATTCATTTAACTTTTTCATATAAGAAATTTCTTAGAGAGGGATATCATTAAATTTTAGCCATTATTCTTCATTTAGTTTGTTTCATACTTTGTACAAGTTACGGCACATACCGGTTCAACAGTAATGTAATCAGTCTGTTGGTGCGAAAAAAGACAAGCAAAAAAACTACCAAGACAGGATCGTGAGTTTGGCTACTCATACATCACCTAGCACTCACGTTCCATTTACCCCCACCCCAACAAAAAAATGCAATTGTCCCCAATACATAAGAAAAAAATGAAAGGGTGGTTGGTGAAGAAAATGTGAGGCACAGAGCGCCGAAGATTAATAAGTAGAAGGGTCTGGTTTCTCGGAAATCGGACCATCAGTAGTGTCAACAACATTATATGCACCCTCAATGGTGCACCTGTCAGGAACCTCTACTCTGGAGCTAGGTGCCCCAACAGTCAACTCTCTAGACCTCATTTGATGGTCCTTCTCATCAAGCAATGAAACTCTCCTCACAGCCTTCAGATCTATCCACTCCTTCTTCTGAGAACGATTATCCTCACCCTCACTGGTACAGCTGGAACGATACCTCTTGGGACGCTCACAAGGCTCAAGCGGTGGTGAATTGGGAGTGGTGAATAGTGCAGCAAGCATTTGGTCCTCTGCTGTCTTAACTAGAGCAGACTAAGGATCATGTTCCATCATTTCAATGATGTCGTTCTTATAAACCTACAGACTCGCCAACGACTTTTGAAGAGTAGTCATATCAATGGTGTGGGCTGGTAGGTCTAGAACCCGGACATAAAATGCATTTAGACGCGGATGGACTGCCCAAATTTTTATCTCTATTTGCTGCGCCACCTTCTTCTCAATCTTGTCCTCAACCTCGGCAATATATTTCTGCATCCAAGGCTTGAAATGCAGCAGAAAAGTGGTCATCTAAGCTTCTAGCTTCTGAATCCTAGCAAGCGGGACTAGTATTGTTGATGGTGGGTTGGACCTGGAGGAACTAGTCACCCTACTAGTGCCCGGGGAAGACTCGGCTGGGGTTGTATGTGTAGGCTCTGAAGTTGCATGGTCAGCCCCTTCTACTTACTCTATCGTATCCGCCAAGTTCTCACCCAGCAGCTGCACGTCAACTCTAGGCTCAAGAAGTGGTGCCGCCTCATTGGCCTCATCCCTGATGAGACCGATATCCACTATCCCAGTAGGAGTGAGGAGGACATCTCTGTGCCAAATAGGTACTTTATCATCCTACATAGCTGAAAATCACACAAGAAAACAGGTAAGTGGCAGAGGACTTAAAAGCACTCTCATGGATGACGAAGATAAATAACTTCGCAACATCAATCTCCAAACCGGATACCAAATCCGCAACCAACACCATTCTATCCCAAATGAGAATATTATCTGCAGCCGTCGGGGATAGGAGGTGGTGGAGTAACAACCAGAAGAATTTAGGTGCAAAAGTGAGGTTGGCCTTTTTCATAAGGCCTCTTGTGTCCAACACCAAGTTTGCTCCCTCACCGTCAATGGAAAGTTGTTGTGCAATCCACCTCTTGCTGGACTCTCTATGTTCTCTGCTCCACTCAAAGTGGCAACTATTGAACACGTACCACCTGTAGTACAACTATAGGGTGAGGGGAAATAATTAACGATCAGTGGACCCACCATATAGGAAGTGGCAGATTGTAGGAAAATATATCCACCTCATAGCCTCAAATGCGAACATCTGTGAGTGGAGAATATTGACGGGGTTCATTTCCTATCCAAAGAACCTCGAAGAGACGCTACGTATGAAGCATAAAAATCTTGCACAATATCCTAACTATATGACCGCATAGTCCTTGCCATCCACCTGAGCCGGTGGCAGACAAACAAGTTGTGCACCACAGGGACTGTCTGTAGGCTCCGTGTAAGAACCCAACTCCCAATTGTCAACGTGCAAGTCATCACCCACTTATAATTCAAGTAATTGTCATCCCTATATATCTAATACTGTCTGTTGACACACGATCGGTTGGGTTTATCAGCAACAGATGTAGAGTCCTCATGCTGGGGTGCCGAGTAGACTTCAAACTATGGGCCTCATCAATCAAAGCATAGCAAGCTTGACGGGCTTGGAGAGTGGTTGCTTGTGATCTGGTGCCAGAGGTTGTATCCTTATTAGACAATAGATAGTGGGACGACTCTAAAAAGGAAGTCTCTTCCTAAGCAAAATGATCCCTTAGAACCTGAGGCAGACTTAGATAGTGTGTCGGTCAGTGTGTGCTCATCATCAGACTTGAAGGCAGTGACTACGTCTTGTTCCACCTTCTGGGGGTGCCCCGAGTGGCTCTAACAGCTTGTGTAGGGGTCCAAGTGCAAGGGGGAACGTATTAAGGATCCCGCTCTTCGTCGGACAAGCAAATCGACTGATGGAATGGTGCCACAAATTTGGACCTCCCTCTTTGGTAGGTGATGCCTTTTTTGGGGCCATAAGTACCTGAAAAGGATGTTGTTAGTCATAGTGTAATAAATCTACACAAGCAACATAATCAAGATAGAATTTTTAAATACAAGACACAGTTCATTTCAAGATTGCAGAATTGGGAGACGGGCACTATCAATAGCCCGTCAATAGTGTCCTTCGGTGGACACTTAGCAGAATTTAGGATCTACATTCGACAGAACTCTCAATTGGAAATGACGAACATGCAAGATGCCCCGTCGAACAATCGACGGACTGTAGTCAACTTCTGCTGTCCAACATTTAAGTAGATTCAAGGATTAGTCATCGACGGTCTATAGATGGGCTCTCATTCTATTAGTTAGAGATAGGTTTTTGAAGACTTGGTTTTATCCCACAAATGGACAACTTCAAAAATACACGAGTACACTTAACATGCAATAGCAACCAAAAGGCCAATACTTCATCCCTAGGGCTTTGATTTTGCAAATTTCGACCATGTATTCTAAGAGACTATCAAGTCCTAAGTCTGAAAAACAACAAGCAAATAGAATGTACACAAATTTCACCCCAAACCCAATCAATTTCAATCATTCTAAGGCACATACAACCCAATGTTAACAAGTTAAACATGTAATTTTTTTCCCTAAGTTAAGACCCACTTACCATCAAATTGTTTCCTCAAGCAAATGACCGAGAATTTATAAAGCAAAGGAAAATAAAATACCTTTAAGTTGTAGTGGAGTGAATAAGTGGTTGATCTTGCACAACCAACCAATGTGCCCCCTACGAACACCGACTGGAGAAACAATGGGGATGGAGTAAAAACAGGGGGATTTTGGTGTTGGGGATACTGGGATTTTTGGAGATTATGATTGTTTAGGGAAGACAAAAGAGTGAAGTGAGTGTTGGGAGTAAATGGAGAAAGAGGTGAATAAGGGGTGGAAAACGGTTGGGAGGGAATTTGAAAAGGTGTGGGAGGGTAACTGAATGGTTACATCTTAATGAGAAAAGACATAAAGTCAACACTCAAGTTGTACCAAATTTTTGAATACAAACCATAACCTTGAAACCGTACCATTACGCCACTAAACCTATAATAAATAATGTAATTTTATTTTTTATAAGTTATTTATTAGTAAATATTTTTTCTTATTTTTCTTGTTATTTTAGATTTTTTCCTTTTTATTTTTTTCTTTTCTTTTTCTTTAAAAAATCATTCTCATATCCATCCATTCAATATTCTTAAGGTTCATCATTCTTACCTAAACTTCACTGTCCTTTCTATTAATATTAATTTACTCTCTTCAATTTTAAAATTTATCTAAATATTTTATGAAATTTCTAACAATTAGATTAACCCATTATATTTCATGATGATCAGGATGTATCATATTGTTTTTTTTAATCTAATTTCATTTAAGTTCTTTCAATTGTTGGGAATTAATTGATTCTATTAAAAATTATTATTTCTAATTTTGAATTTATATGAAAATTAGTAGTTTATGAAACATTCAATATTTTCTAAGAAAAATAATTAATTTTGTTATCAATAATTCCATAAAGTCTAAAAAAATAATATGAATTCTATAAAGAATTTGAACAGAAGAATAAAAAGAAAATTTTAAAATGAGAGTGGGGCTCAATTTGACATGAGTTGTAGGAGGTGAAGAATTTTTTTTTAGGAATGAATCACTTGAAAGTGAGAGGTTGGAGATGAATTCAAATATAATATAAATCAAAATTAAAAGTCAAAAAGTAAGAGTGAGAGAAATAAAGTTTAAAAAAAAGAGGAAAAACTTCATATAAAAAAATACATTTAAATTAAATTAACATGTGTCATAAAATGATTGGTTTGAGAACAAACTTGCTTCTTAAAACTTGGGGCTTATCGAAAAATGGCTTAATAATATATTTTCATACTTGTTATGTGGAGTAATCGGACAGTTGCATAATTAAGGTGTCTTTTTTAAAATTCGAGACAATATCAGTGGTGACTTTATCTCTTTTCTCTATCTTAATATAGTCTGTGAGGTCAGGTCGGGTGATTGGTCTTTGTGAACTGGAGGTACCCCGTCGACGCTCCGTCAACTGGTTTGTCGACTTGTCCGTTGATTGTTACCTAACTTAGACAAAATTGTAAAACATACCTGGGATCTTTGGAAACCATCGACGGTCCATCGATGAAACGATTTCCCATCGGTTGTTTCGTAGATCTGTGCACCAGACCAATTTTTGCAAAATTCTTGTGTTTTGGTCCTTGCACATTTAACACCCATTAAGCCATTCTTTTTGTGATTTCTATACCCTTTTTAGACTCGTACAGTAAACTACTTTCTAGCCAACAAAAATAAAAATAAAAGAAAATTTACACATGACATTGAGTAAAACTAAACGAAACAAACAAACTGCAACTATTGCTACGAAGAAAAGAAAAACCTACTGTTGGCTAGAGGATAAACATTGGGTTGCCTCCCCAGAAGAGCTTCATTTAACCAAGCAGCATAATGCAAGAACCTTGATTACTCAGACTTCATCATGGTTTTATTGTCTCGACCTAGATTTTGGAATCTGGATCGTAATCGGCGTCGTGACCTCTCAGAGGTCTCAGAGAAGCTTCATCTTGCATTCATCATATTCATATGGTTATTTTTTGCGGAAAATTCAAAACTTTTAGATGTATGATGTATACATTGACTTCATATAGTTATTTTATGAATTCATCATATACTAAGCTCAACATAAATATAACAACCATCTATTATAAGAATAAATTTGAAATAGAATAAGAATATATCATAAATACATTTCCAAACACGACCTTATTACAGAAGCTTCGAAATGGAAGTACAAAAGAAACACTAGGGACAAAATCCACTACCTTTTTCTAAAACCAAGTCTAGAATAAAACTCTAGTATCCTCGAAATCAATAGGACCTACCAAATTGTCTGGAGAAACGGTGATGTCCATACCGTTGCAAGAGTTGTCAATCTGTTGCTTAACATGCATCAATAAAATAGTAAATAGTAGGGGTTAGTACACCACTTTTACTAAGTATGGGTTTATCCACACATACACATAAGGCTATGCATTATCAAAAAGAGATCATCCTAAACAACATGCTATTTCGGGAAAGCATAGTCACCAGACTTTCCAAAACCGTTAAGTTGTGAATTGTGGTATGAATATGATGTTTTTTAATTTATTAAAACCACACAACTCATCTTATTTATCATTACAGGATATTAGTATCATCAACATAATTCTAGAAAAACTCGGGCGAAGATTTGAGATGTTTGATCCTCTTACGCTGAGAGCTCCTCTCTGTACAGTTAGATTATTTTTCAGTCTTTTTCTTGTTGTTGTTGTGTAGTTTAATAATTCATTTGGTCCTATGTTTTACATAACAGTTCAATGATTCATTGTAGTCACATACCCACAATGAATCGATCTAGGTAATCCAAGGACAAAGGAATGATTTCCCTACCTTACAGTGACTCATTGTTTAAACTATATATTCATTACCTTTCATAAGCAATTATCTATTGATAATGCCATTGATTTTATTACTTTAATGTTTTACATATTATACATTTCATATACACAACACTTTGGAATCGTTGATGTAGCATAAAACATCTCAATTAAGGGCCCAACATATGGGACCTCAACCCGAGGGCCTTAATTATAAAACACATAGTCTGCTTTGTTCGTTAAATCGCATATCAAATTATTCATGTCATTCATTTGTAGGCTGATGTAAACATCATCTATACCTAGGATGATTTTTAAGACTATCATCGGGATCATGAAGTGCAATGACCAAGAATTACCTAACGTTTTTACTTGAATCTGATTTCACCTCCTGATTGTGTTGCACAAACACCTTCGGTATCGTTCATTTCATTATTTTTCATACTTTGAGACTGGACTCATTCTTTCTTTGGAATTTTAACCTTAACCGACATAGATCATGTGAGAATCACAAAATCCAGTGTCAGGCCCACACAAAAATGTGGTGGAATCACTCGCCAAAGTTACCCGAACATGCTAGCATATATAGGAAGTCAAACCCTTATAGGTCCTTATATTGGCAGTATAGGTTCAAAAACTAAGAGATATAAGGATACCCATACCCGGCATGCTGGACAGTCTCATATCATGAGAGTTACGTGAACCTCCTCCCTTTCCAAAGGAAGGCATAACCGCTCATAGCTAGCCTATCGATGCTCTGTATAAAGTTCCATTACATTCAACTGATACATCATGGAAGCTGGCATCTAGAATGAGGAAATCATATCTCATTAGATGATTTCTCATCTCATCATTAGTTTTAAGTGTGCATTAACATCAGTACTTTCATTAGAGTGTTAATATAGACTAGTCTCTTCATTATCTTTACACTCTCATTGGTGATTACGTTTTGGTAACATTTACTAAGGCTCATTTGAGATGTCTCTCTTCTTTCACATAATCCTGTTATCATGTTTTCACCAATTTCATTAGCATCATAGATTAACATAATTACTCACCTCATTACGTGAATGTTCATTTCTTCTTTATCTTCAAGTGTTGACTAAAGAATTATGAAGGCTTGTTGCTAGATTAAGTTTTACTTACTGTTTTGATGACTTCTCATCCTTACTTTACATTGATGAAATATGAATTGTCCTTACATAACATCCTTACTTTACATTGATGAAATGTGAATTGTCCTTACATGTCATCTTTACTTTATATTGATGAAATGTTAATTGTCCTTACATATCATCCTTACTTTACATTGATGAAATGTAAATTGTCCTTACATATAATCCTTATGTGTTAATGTGACTAGTCTCAAACATTCTAACACCTTCATTCGTGAGTATTCTTTTAAGATAGTAGCTTAGGTGTACGTTAGACTTGTCTCACTTCCTTTAAAACCCATTCTGGTAACTTACTTAATTTAGACCCCTTGAATTATATTATTACTCTCGTTATTTCTTTACGTTAGTGTAGTTTCTTCATTTTAGTGTTTATGAACAATGAGCACTTATTTCAATGAGTTACATATGTTCGTAGTTCATTCTTTTAGAGGATGTTGGGAGTTGTCCCAATGGATGGCATGCCCTTGGTTATGGATTCATTGAATTACTTTAGAATTGCTTACAATGTATTTTATACTCTTACTATACAAGATTGACATATGATTAGTATTTTAATAAACATTTGGATATACATTACATAACCATCTTTGCTGGCATGGGCCAATTTTACATTCTTTAATGCTTGGTTGGATATTATATTTTTCATTAGCCAATATTTAATTATTTAACATAATATTATAGTCATTTGCATGCATCCCTTTTGGAACACCTTCATAACGTCACAATAATAGCAATGCAAAATAAAGAAAACAAATCAACACTTCAAAAAATTACTGGTGTAACTAACACATCGTCGATTCACGATTCACGTTTTAAGCACTTACATTTATATGATCACAACTTCATTGTTTAATAAACATTCGTAATTTAATAAGCTTAGATAACATCAACCAGCACCACATACAAACAACATGATCTCTATCATATTCAACATGGAATCGAAAAGAATACTAGGGACAAAGGAGTTCGACGAGAACACAGGAACAATCCTAGTTTTCAAGATCTTTGAACTGTTGGAAAGAAACTTATCTTGGATAAAGAAGTCCAGGAGAGAAACCCATACATTATTTTACTTAATCAACGAAGATCACCTTCACTAAAACATTGAAGAAACCTTTATATCGCCCTAGAGAAATCGATAAATTTTCTGCTTTTTCTTGCGTTCGTTGCTTACTATTTTTGCATCACATTTTCTTTGAGTTTGAATGTGATTTTTATGTTTAAGAAATGATATTTCATTATACCACTTAGTTTTAATAATTTAATATAATAAACTAATTAACCAATTACCAAAACGCCCCTCCTATGTTTACTAAAGATAGGAGAACATAACACTTAGTCGAATCTTGAAATTGGTGTTGACTATTGTTTCGGTAAGCATTTTTACTTTATATTAATTAATTAAATCATTAATTTAATTAATTGAATGAACTAGGTTCAATACTAACGTACCCTAAGTCATTGGAACTATAATCAACCCTTTAGGACCATCCTAGGTGAAGTACTAGGATGTTTCTTGAATTATGCTAGGTTGGTGTAAGGATTTTGTGTTTATCATTTAAAAAAATTAATTAAAATGATAATTTAACTAATTAGGTGACCTAAGGTATTTACTAAAGTTCCCTTAAGTCGTTAGGACCATAACCAATCCTTTGAACCATCCTAGTTTAGGTACAAGGTTGTATTTTTCTTATTTCAATCGAAATCTGAAAATTATTTTGTGATTTCGGTTTTTCCCCTTTTAATTATTTAATTAAGTTGATAAATTAATTAATTAAGTAGCCTAGGTTAATTATTAAAGTACCCTTAAGTCTTTAGGATATTAACTAACTCTTTGGACCATCCTAGGTTAGGTACTAGGTTGTCCCTTTCTTTTCGTAACCAAAATCATAAAATTTCCTTTTAATCTTAGTTTTTAGACATTTTAAATTAATAAATTAATTGTATAAATTAATTTATTAGGTAACCAAGGAGAATTACTAAATTAATCCTAATTTTTTAGAACCATTACTAACCTTTTGGACCATAACAGGTTAGGTACTAGGTTGTCTCTTTACCTAGTACTAGGTTAGTGTCAACCCGATTGTGGTCCTCGGTTATCGGGTGTACTAATGGGTCCCATTTGGTTAGTCTAGGTTATTTAGTTATTTATTGCTGTAGTTTAGAGTCTAGAAATTCAAAGGAGGTTATTCCCCGCATGGAGTAGTCCTTGTGCACGTTTTCCCCCCTAACTACCCTAGCCAAATTCGGTTAGGGTGGTCCCCTCCTTTGGAAACTGTTTCACTTGTCTTGCACATGTGCTTGCACATGGGATATTTCCACTTTTCTAAATAACTATTGTTTATGGTTCAATTGTTAATGTTTATTTATTGTCCCAATGATCCCCATTATGTCCTTGGGCACTATTTAATATACATGATCCGTTTTAATGGTCACGTGTTATAGTACTAGGCTTGACACATGGATGCCTAGTAGTTCATGTGATTTGTATAGACGACTTTTTAATTAGCTGAAGGTATTCATTTGAAGTGCATTGATTACAAAAACTCATGCATACTTGAAAATTTGGCTAACACTCTCTTAGCAAACATTTTCTACTATGCCCATAATTTCTAACTATTGGACATTGGGATGCCTATTTACCCGTGATACACATTGTTAAGAACCTATTGGACTTTTCATTAGATGTATGATTTGTCAGAATGTTACATTATTCCCCCCCCTAGGAACATTCATCCCTGAATGACTCTTACACATCATTTAATCAATGAGGTGACTTTAGAATGTTGTTTTTCATACTTAAACATTTCTCTTTTGTGAATATCTGATTCACACTTATTTGGATGTTTCATGCTTCTCTGAAGCTTCATATTTGAGTTTGAGGAATTTTCTTCACAATAACACTTAAGTTAATGCACATTACAAATTATGCAACACAAAAAACAAGCCTATACTACACAAAAACAACAACATAAATTGCAACATAACTTGGTTTTAACTCACATAGTGTTATTATAAGCCATACAATTAGGGACTTACCACATCAAATACAGTAAAGCACTTAAACTTAGAGTTTCTTAACATAAACCAGACTTAGGAATAGTATATCTAACCCCTTATATAACATCTTATTGACCTTAAGATTTGAACCTAATGACGCCCAACTTAATATCAAAGGGACTTGCCTCTATGCCATCGATTTCTCTAAATATCCCTTCGGTCTTAACACTTTCTCCTATGGGAGTACAACCTAGAAACGGTTCATGTAAGATATCATGAAATAACTTAAAATTGATTAGCCACAAAAGGATTTACCATAGACGAGGTAGATCCTAGATCTAATAATGCATAAATAGGAAAGGAGAAGACAAGCTAGTTACCATTATCAACATCTGTGGACTTCTCTTGTTCCTCTCTTTCTTTAAACGCATAGAACCGATTTCTCTTGGTGGGTTCAGCAATAGCATTTGGCCGAGGATGAGCATTTGCATTGGCTTGTTGGATTTGAACCACGCCCTTCTAATTTTAGCCGAACTTATTTGGAAACTGAAGCCTTACCATCTTGTTTCTATTGTCTATTATATCATAACACTTATGAAGAAAATACATGTCTAAGCCATATTCTTGAGTTTGTATGAAGATTACTTCTTCTTCTCCTCCTCATAAATACTCATAGAAGGATTTTAATATTACTATGCATTCACCTTCATGCGAACAACCACACTCACCACACGTCTATCGTCCACGTTGGGCATTTCCATTATGGCCCCTTTCTAGGAAGGCCAGATCTTGAGCCTGACGCCTTAGACCACTTTGGCATCCTAATTATTGTGTGTATTCTTCTACGCATTTATACAATAAGGATGTTAGATAATTATATTGACACAAAGTGTCAAAGCTCTATATAGCACGATAAAGAATAGAAGAAGGGAAAATTTCCTATCATCATGTAGTCTCTACGTCATCATTGTGGCGCGCTTCACATCCATAACCTCGAAATTATGTAACGTAGTTGTGTTGAGATTTAGTTCCTAGGTACTTTAACCTCATGATATGATACCAAGTTTGTCATGACCGAGTTTCTGAAATCCGAATAGCAATCGACATCGTTGACCTCTCAGATGTCACAGACAAGCCTCATCTTTCCTTCGTCACATTCATATTGTTATTTTTAGCGGAAATTTTAAAACATTTAAATGTATGAAGTATAAATAGAGTTTATTTAATTATTTCATGAATTTATCATATACTAAGCTCAACATAAATATAACAACCATGTATCATAAGAATCAATTTGAAATAGAATAAGAATATATCATAAATAGGTTTGCCAAACACGGCCTTATTACAAAAGCTTTGAAATGAATGTACAAAAGAAACGCTAGGGAAAAAATACACTAGATTTTTCTAAAATAAAGGATAGACTAAAATTGTAGCATCTTCAAAATAAAGACTACCTACCAAATGGTCTTGAGAAACCATGATGTCCAAACCGTTTAAAGAGTTGTCAGTCTGTCCCTTAACCTTCATCTATAAAATAGTGAATAGTAGGGGTTAGTACACCACTTGTACTAATTATAGGTGTATTCACACATAGACATAAGGCTATGAATGATCAAAGAAAGCTTTTCCTAAACAACATGCTATTTCGGGAAAGCCTGGTCACTAGACTTTCCAAAATTGTTAGTTGCAAATTGATGTATGAATATGATTTATTTTAATGCATTTGAAACACAGAACTCACTTTCTATATTATTACAATATATTAGTATCATCAACATAAAATTAGAACAACTCGATCGAAGATTTGACATTTTTGATCCTCTTAGGCCGAGAGCTCCTCTTTGTACAGTTAGATAATTTTTCATTCTTGTTCTTTTTCTTCTTGTGTAGTTAATTAATTCATTATTTCCTACGTTTTACTTACAAGTGCAATGATTCATTGTACTCCAATACCCACAATGATTCTATTTAAGTAATCCAAGGACTAAGGAATGATTTCCCTACCTTAAAGTGACTCATTCTTTACACTATATATTCATTACCTTTCATAAGCAATTCTCTATTTATCATGCCATTGATTTCATTACTTTCATGTTTTACATATTAAACATTTAATATACATGACACGTTGGAACCGTTGGTGTATTATAAGACATCTCAAGTGAGGGCCCAACATATGGGACCTCAACCTGAAGGCCTTCTTTAGCAAACACAGAGTCTGCTTCATTCGTTCATTAGTACTTCACATTATTCATTTTATTCATTTGTAGGCTGATGTAAACACCATCTATACCTAGGATGATGTTTAAGACTCTTTTCGGGATCATGATGTGCAATGACCAAGAATGCCTTAATGTCATTACTTGAATCTGATTTCACCTCATGATTGTCTTGCACAAACTCCTTTTGTATCGTTCATTTCATTATATTTCATACTTTGAGGATGGCCTCATCTTTTCTTCGGTAACATCAACCTAAACCGACATAGATCATGTAAGCATAATGAAATCCAGTGTCTTCCCCACATTGAAAATACGTGGAATCACCGGCCAAAGTCACCCACACTTGCTAGTGTATATAGGGAGTCGAACCCTACTAGATCCCTATATTGGAAGTATAGGTTGAAAGAGTAGAAGATAAAAGGAGACCCATACCCGTCATGCCGGACAGTCTCATCTCATGAGAGTTACGTCAACCTCCTCCCTTCCCAAAAGAAGGCATCACCGCTCATAGCTATCCTATAGGTGCTCAGTATAATGTTCCGTTACATTAACCTCATACATCATGATAGATGGCTTCTACAATGAGGACATCATATATCATTAGATGATTTCTCATCTCATCATTAGTATTAAGTGTGCATAAACTTCAATTATTTCAATAGAGTGTTCATAGAGACTAGTCTCTTCATTAACTTTACATTCTCATAGGTGAGACGTTTTTGTAACGTTTACTAAGGCTCATTTGAGGTTGCTCTCATCTTTCTCATTAGTATCTTATCATATTGTCATGATTTTCATTAGCATCATAGATTAACATAATTACTCTCCTCATTACATAAATGTTCATTTCTTCTTTATCTTCTAGTATTGACTCAATCAATATGGAGGCTTGATTCTAGATTGATATTTACTTACTCTTTTGATGACTTGTCATCCTTACTTTACATTGATGAAATGTGAATTGTCCTTACATAACATCCTTACTTTACTTTGATGAAATGTGAATTGTCCGTACATATTATTCTCACTTTACACATCATCCATACTTTATATTGATGAAATGTGAATTGTCCTTACATATCATCCTTAGGTGTTAATGTGACTAGTCTCACACATTAATAACACCATCATTCGTGAGTATTCTTTTAACATAGTAGCTTAGGTGTAAGTAACACTTGTCTCACATCATTTAATACCCCATTCTGTTCACTTACGAAATTTAGACCCTTTTAATTATGTTATAACTCTCGTTACTTATTTACTTTAGTGTAGTAGCTTTATTTCATCGTTTATCAATGATGAGCACTTCTTTCAATGTGTTACATATATTCATAATTCATTCTTGTAGAGTTTTCCCAATGGATGGACCTTGATTTTTGATTCATTGAATTATTTTAGAAGTGCTTATAGTATATTTGATACTCTTTCTATATAAAATTGACATATGATTAGTATTGGCATAAACATTTGGGTATAGATTGCATAACCATCTTTGCTGGCATAGGCCAATTTTACATTCTTTCATGCTTGGTTGTATATGTACATTGTTCATTAGCCAATATTTTAATTATTAAACATAATATTATAGCGTTTTGCATGGATTCCTTTTGGAAAATCTTTATTAGCCATTTTATTGGCATAAGCAAAAAAAATCAATCAAATCATGATTTCATGGAGATCTTTTTAGCCAACCTTATAACCTAACTTTAGGCATAAAGTTTTTAAACAGATTGAATAGGATAATAAGATCATTTAACAAACACAACATCATCAATAAGTCACATTTACAGTAGGTATGCACAATAAACCATAATCATCTTCATACATAACAGTATTGGACACATCTTAACATAGTATCATTCTCTTAACTAAGCTTGGTTCATGACTTTAGGGTAACATTTTTAAGACATATTGGAAAGCATAATATTAATATATCATGACTTTAACACCTTCATAACGTCACAATAAAAGCAATACAACATTCGGACAAACACATCAACACGTAAAACAATTACCTGTGTAACAATCATATCCTCGATTTATGATTCGCGTTTTAAGCACTTAACTTTATATGATAACAACTTCATAGTATAATAGACATTCATAATTCAAGAACATTACACATAATATCAGAAAGAAACACATACAAATAACATGATCTCTAAGCTATTCAACATGGAATCAAAAGGAGACTAGGGACAAAGTAGTTCGATCAAAACACAGGAACAACCCTAGTTTTGAAGATCTTTGAATCGGTTTAAACAAAGTTATTTTGGAGAAATAAATACTGTATATAAAAACATACATTATGTAGAACTTAATCTATGAATACCACCTGGAACGAAACTTTGAAGAAACTTTAAAATCTCCCTAGAGAAATCGATAAATTTTCTGCATTTTTCTTGCGTTCGTTTCTTACTTTTTTGGCGTTGCCTTTTCTTTGAGTTTGAAAGTTATTTTTAGGTTTAAGAACTAATATTGAATTATAAAACCTAGGTTTAATAATTTAATTCAATAAACTAATTAACCACTTACCAAAACACCGCTCCTAAGTTGACTGAAGACAGGAGAACATAACACTTAGTCAAACTGCAAATTGGTGTTGACTTTGGTTTTAGTAAATATTTTGACTTTATAATAATTAATTAAATCCTTAATTTAATTAATTGAAGGAAATAGGTTCAATACTAAAGTACCCTAAGTCATTGTAACTATAATCAACCTTTTAGGACCATCCTAGGTGAAGTACTAGGATGTTTCTTGAATTATACTAGGTTGGTGTAAGGATTTTGTGTTGATAATTTAAACCAATTAATTAAATTAATAATTTAATTAATTATGTGACCTAAGTTAATTTCTTAAGTTCCCTTAAGTCTTTAGGAACATAACCAATCCTTTGAACCATCCTAGGTTAGGTACTAGGTTGTCTTTTTCTTATTTCAACCGAAATTTGAAAATTGTTTTGTGATTTCGGTTTTGCCCCTTTGAATTAATTAATTAAGTTGAGAATTGATTGATTAAGTAGCCTAGAGTAATTATTAAAGTACCCTTAAGTCATTAGGATATTAATTAACTCTTTGGACCATCCTAGGTTAGGTACTAGGTTGTCCCTCTCTTGTCTTAACTGAAATCTTAAAATTTCCTTTTTATATTAGGTTTTAGACCTTTTAAATTAATTAATTAATTTGATAAATTAATTATTAGGTAACCTAGTGGAATTACTAAATTAACTGTAAATTTTTAGGACAATAACTAACCTTTTAGACCATCCTAGGTTAGGTAGTAGGTTGTCTCTTCAACTAGTACTAGGTTAGTGTCAACCCGTATTTGGTCCTAGGTTATCGGGTGCACTAATGGGTCCAATTCGGTTAGTCCTACGTTATTTAGTTAATTAGGGCAGTAGGTTAGACTCTAGAATTATTAGGGAGGTTAGGCCCCACATTGAGTGGTCCCTTCTACACGTTTTCCCCCTAACTACCCTAACCGAATTCGATTAGGGTGGTCCCCTCCTTTGGCATCTTCTTCAAATGTCTTGGACATGTGCTTGCACATGGGTTGGTTGCGTTTTCCTAACTACCTATTATTTAAGGTTCATTTGGGAATATTTACTTACTGTCGCAAGTATCCTCATTATGTCCTTGGGAAGTGTTTTATCTACATGATCCTTTTAAATGGTCATGTGTTATGGTACTAGGCTTGACACTAGGAGGACTAGTAGTTCATGTGATTTGTATAGACGACTTTTTAATTAGATTAGGGTATTCATTTAAGGTACATTCATTAAACAAACTCATATATACTTGAAAATATGGCTAACACTCTCTAAGCCAACATTTTCTACTATGCCCAATATTTCAAAATATTGGACATTGGGATGCCTATTTACCCGTGATAGACATGCATAAGAATTTATTGGACTTCTCATTAAACGTATGATTTTCCGGAATGTTACAGATATGCCTCGACCACTTCATGGGCACTCTCTGCATGCCCTAGGTAGATCTTGATTCTTTGCCCATTCCATGATCTTTGCACCCTCCTTCTTCTCCAACTGAACCGCTCAATGTTTTAACACTTTAGTATTCAAGAATGGAGAAGTCCGTTTGGACTTGAGTTTTCCTTGAAAAAATTGCAGCCTATAGTTAAATAAAAGCACCAAATCACCAACTACAAGTTTGCGCTTCGCAATCAATTGTTCATGGTAGTTCTTCATCTTTTATTTGAAGAGGTCTGAACTCGCATATGCTTTTAGGAGAAATTCATCAAGTTCATTCAACCCATTAAGTCTCTGTTCCACTGCTTCATTCAAATCGATCTTCAGTTTCTTCATCGCCCACATGGCGTTGTTCTCTAACTCAACTGGCAAGTGACAAGCCTTTCCATATACAAGGTTGTATGGAGACATAACTATGGTGGTCTTGTATACAGTCCGATAAGCCCAAAGAGCATCATAAAGCCTCCTTGACCAATCCGTTCTATTAGCATTCATCATTTTCAACATGATATGCTTCTTTTATTTATTGGACACCTCAAGTTTCCCACTAGTGTGCGGATGGTATAAAGATGCTGAATTGTGGTGAAATCAATATTTTTCCAATAACCAGTTGAACAACTTGTTGCAAAAGTGGGATCCCCCATCACTAATAATGGCCCTATATGTGCCAAATCTAGAGAAGATGTTTTTTTTCAAGAACGTAGTGACACTCCTCCTTTCAATGTTTACAAGTGCTACATCTTCCACCAATTTATACACATAATCAACCACCACAAAAGTATATTTAATCCCATGAGAACTCTCAAACGGACCCATAAAATCAATGTCTTATACATCAAATAATGCGATCACTAGAATGTGATTTAAAGGGAGCTCTAGCCTCTTCGAAATGCCTCCATCTCTTTGGCACCTATTACGTCCCTTGGCAAACTCATGATCATCTTGGTGGATGGTCGCAAATTTTACCCACACTTCAAAAATCTTATGGGATTTCCGGATACCATTATGGTGTCCTCGCACAAGCGAGGAATGACATGCCTCCAAAAGACTTAGCATCTTAAATTTCGGCACACATCGACAAATAAGCCCATTAGCACAACTCTGGTATAAATAATTCTGATCCCAAAAGAAATTTTTAACATCATGCGTGAACTTTTTACTCTGATGGGAGGACAAGTAAGCTGCGACTAAATCACTAGACATATAATTCGCAAAATCGGCGAACATGGAATAAAGTCATGAGAAGCGGCCAATACATACTCATCAGGGAAGATATCATCAATTTCAACATTTTCACCCAACTCTCACAGAGCTTCATTCTCTAATCCGACAATTCATGGCAACTTGATTTGTTGTTCATTTTCTATCTTTCACCCCAAAATCGAACTCTTGCAATAGTAACACCCATATAATCAACCTTGGTTTCGCATCCTTCTTTGTCATCAAATATCTCAAAATTGAGTGATCAGTATGCACTATAACTCTTGTGCCAAGCAAATAGGAGTGAATTTTTAAAAAGCAAATATCACCACAAAAAGCTCTTGTTAAGTTAAAATGTAGTACCATTGTGCTTCATTTAGGACCTTATTGTAATAATAGATTGGGTGAAGGATTTTATTCCTTCTTTGTCCAAATACCACGCCATGATCAACCCCACTAGCATATCACATCACCTCAAATAACATACTCCAATCTGGGGAAATAATTATGGGCGCAGACACAAACTTCTCCTTCAACTCTCCAAATGCCTTCTGATAGGATTCATCAAAATCGAACTTACATTACTTCTCAAGTAACTTGTACAGAGGATGTGCAATTTTTGAGAAATCCTTAATAAATGTTCGGCTGAAGCCCGCATGACCATGAAAACTTCTCACACCTTTGACAGAGATGGGTGTAGGAAGTCTCTCTATAACATCAACTTTTGCTTGATCAACATATATCCCCTTATCTAATATTCGATGCGCAATACAATAACCTTATTCACCATGAAGTGACATTTTTCCCAATTTAGCACAAGGTTTCAATCTTCACATCTTTTAAGGACCTCAGCCAAGTGACTCAAACAACGATCAAAAGAGTCACCAACAACTTTAATGTCATCCATAAAAACCTCAATAGTGTTCTCCGTCATATTAAAGAATATTGACATCATACATCCTTGTAAAGCAGCAGGTGCATTACACAACCCAAAAGGCATCCTCTTGAAGTAAAATGTCCCATAAGGGCAAATAAATATGGTTTTCTTTTAATCCTACGATGCAATACATATTTGATTGTAACCCGAATAACAATCATGAAATCAGTACCACCCTTTTCTTGCAAGCCTATCAACTTCTGTACATGTATTCAACTTCAGGTAATCCATACATTCTTTCCATCCAGTCACCGGCCTCATTGGAACAAGCACATTCTTCTCATTAGGAACAAATCTCTTCCCCCCCCCTCTTTGGGAAAACAATGAACAAGGCATACCCAAGTGATATATGCGATAGCATATATGAATCTAGCGTACAACCACTTAACAATCTCCTTGTTATATACCTCTTGCACAGGTGGATTCTGTGAACAAATATCAGGTGAGATCCCAATAATGTTCGCAATAGTCCAACCAATGTCTCGTTTCAACCTCTTTAATACTTCTACTAGACACTTTACCTGTTCCATATTCAAACTCGATGCAATGATTACCGGCAAAGTATCATCTCTTCCAAAGAATGCATACCTCAGATGAGGTGGTAGAGCATTAAGCTCTAATTTTGGGGCCTCCTCAATAGAAGGTTTTGCGTGTGGAGAGTCGTGATGCTTCATATCTAACTCTAATATCATTCATTTTAACCAAAAGTTACCTTGATTAAGTGCAGCAACCAACAAACCATACTCTTCAATACCATCACTCCCAAAGTTAATGATCACTACCGTTAGTGCCTCAACACCAAGGCGCTTTTCGATTTATACCTCATACGTACTCTTAACCCTGTAGGATATATCAGATAACCTTTGGAGCTCACCACTATTCTTCATTGACCTTCAAATGTTGAAAGTTCCTTCTTCATCATTTAACCTAAACTTTATCTACCCTTTTTCCATGTAACCCAAGGCGCGATGGGTAGCAAGGAACGGCCTCCCAAGAATAATAGGCACCTCAAAGTCTACCTCACAGTCAAGAATCACAAAATCAGCCGGAAATATAGATGACTCCTCCTTCACTTACACATCGTGGAGTATCCCAATAGGCCTCTTCACTATTCGATCGACCATCACTAACTGCATCACAGTGGGCTTTGGGTTACCCACTAACTTCTTTTAAATAGAGAGAGGCATGAGATTTATGCTTGCACCAAGATCACATACTGCTTTAGCAAAGTGTAACAACCCGATGGTACATGGAATAGTGAAAGCGCCTTTATGTTATTTCTTTGCACAAGAAAACCTTGTAACAATATCACTACAATATTGCATTCAACCATCATCCTCAAAGCTTACCAATATCTTCTTAGTAACCATATATTTCATAAACTAGCACAAACGGGCATTTGTTCAAGAGATTCTTTCAAAGGAACATTGATGGAAAGTTGTTTCGGCATAGTAATAAAACGCTGGCATTTACCATCCTCAGTCTTCTTCACCAATCTTTGCGGGAATGGTGGTGGTGGTCGAGGAATGTGGATCACCTTTTGAGGTATCTCTGCCTCTTTCACCGCTTTTTCTACCAACTCACAAATATCTTCCACTAACTCATCATCTATTCTCACCTCATCTTCAAATACAGATGACATAGGTGGATCAATTATTTTCTTACCCCCTCGAGTAGTGACCGCCATGCAATGTCCATCATTTTTAGGATTTTGAATGGTATTTATAGGAAGATTAACAGGTTTATAAGGGATCACAGTGGTAGATTATTATGCCATTTGCAATTCTTGATTGAGATTGTATGTGCATCAACCTTTTGCGCAATATTAGACAGATCACCTCTCAACTCTTTGCGTTCTCATCACTAGCATCAAACCTTCTCATCATATTTTGCAACATATCTTCAACTCGCGCCATACTACTTGCACATCCCTAGGAGCAACTTCACGATTTTGAGGCGGAACATAGGGCCCAATTTGATCGTTTCTATTATAATTGTTACCACGTTTAATGTTGTTATCGCGGTTGTAGTTCCTATCTAGAACATAATGTCCCTCTCTGTTGTAAATCTAATAGTTCTATCCTTTATTTCCTTTACCTTGGTGCCAATTCTCCTGACTGGAGCCTTGGGCGTTCGGTCAGAAACCCTCTGTCTACTCATTCACTTTATAAGAATCCTCTTTATAATAGTAGTCAATGGTTGGCGGTGGTGGTTTAGACAAATACTTCACCGCATTTACTTTTTCTACACCCCTATTGACATGTTACAATATCAACCGGAGATCAGTTATAATTTAACTTATCTCTTCACAAATTTCATCTGTGGCCGAGTTATGTGTAGCTTGCACTGCAAAGGTGCTTCTTCTAGTGGATCACTTCCTAGTTCTCCAAAGCCTTATTGTTGTGAGAGATTTTCTCAATATTCTCCGCAATCTTTGAATATGTCCACTCACCATAAGAGCCACCCGCAATAGTATCAAGTACTGCCTTATTATTATCATCTTGTCCTTGATACAAGTACTCTTACAACGACTCATCATCAATGCGGTCGTTTGGGATAATTCTCACAAATGAGGTGAACCTATCCCAAGAGCTACTTACGGACTCCCCAGGCAATACCACAAAGTTATTCACTCTATCTTTGTGATTGACCTTTTCAGACACCAGGAAATACCGTGCTAGTATCACATCCCTCAACTGCTCCCATGTATCGATCGAATTATTGAGCAACTTAGTGACCCAAATTACGGCCCCTCCGATTAGTGAGAGAGGAAACACTCTTAACCCCATGACGTCCATATCCAAGTTTGTCCTCCCTAAAAAACTCTTACACACCGACCTCACTTTGGAGATGTGAGCATGTGGATCCTCAAATGGTAGCCCCAAAAACAAACCTCTGGCGGTTAACATATGCATCACGCTACTAGTTACCACGAGTATATGACCCTGTGAACGAGGAGGTAGGACAAGAGGCCCATCAGAGTCAGTGATGTTGATGCTTCCCCTGTAGAACTCTTGAGTGCGTGGAATGGGAGGTTTCCTCTTCATGGCACCATCGCCAAGGTTCTCCACAATGTCTTGGTTGGGAACGTTAACCGGCGGAGGAAGCTGACATTTTTTATCTAATCACCTAGAATTGCAGGATTCTATTGGTCATTAATTCTGCAGAGTGTCCGGTTAAGTTTAGGATAGAATGGTACGATTGGTTCTCCTCCGCTCCATGTACTTGGCATACTTTAGGGATAGACTTGAGACAAACAAACACAAGAGAAAAAGTAAATTTACAAATTGTTCACAAAAATTCAGTAATTGTTCTTAGAGTTAATCTAAAATCCACTTTCCCCGGCAGCAGCGCCAAAATTTGGTACACTCAAATTAAACTTCCTTATTGAAGTTTAAACGATCATATCAAGTAAAGAACCTAACTATTATGTTGGGGTTGATCCAATGAGGAAAATGATTTAGACTTAACTTTAATGTACTTTATTTATTCAAGTCCTTTTCGAAACCTAGTAATCAAAGGGGGGGGGGGGGTTATACAACAAAAGCATTTCAATGTTGTGAAATCAAAAAAGTAGCAAAAGTAAATTACTTGTGTCTATTAAGTTGTGAGAGAAATTAGGGTATAAGTGTTCCATGTATGTTCATAACACCATAATCCTAGCTATAACAACACATTCCTAGTGTTTTGCACGCAAAGTATAAGTTACGTATCTCTAAATCCTTGGTACGACATTTCGAAAATTTCACCATGTACCTTTGTCCGGCTACGTGTGTCTAAGTTACTAACCCTTACCTTTACTTCATATTAAGCATCATATTCGATGTATGTCTTGGTTATTACTTCAAAACAATTGAAACTAGCCTATTAGATAGTATCCACTAAATCTATGTCTATAATATTTTCCTATTAATGACCCCCTTGGTCAAGAAAGAAGCAATAAAGCGAGTTCTAACGCGTGCATTTGTTAAAAAGACATCTAGATGAAAGAATTATTGATACATGCAGTAACTTATTTAGGATTTGTTATTTAGCTAGGTTTATATTATTCATCACTCATGGTTCCCACAACCCTAGTTGTGGTTTAGTTACCCATGCTTAGAAGAAAACAATTGATAACTGATAAATAATAAATCACGAATTTACTTTGAAAATCTGAAGAAAATCTAGAAATTCAACTTGAAATCACATAATTATTTTGAAAATCGAATTTGGAAATTTAAATTAATGGCAAAATAAATCTCCAAGAACAAAAGTATGAAATTAGTAAAAGAATACAACCCCAAGACGAGGTTTTTAACCTATTTATAATAAAAAGACTCCTAAATTATAATGGATTAAGCATAAAGAAAGTTTGTCCAAAAGGTGGCTTCAATCAATGACCCTCACAGAAGGTCCGTCGATCAAATGACGGAATATCCACTGCCTCCATCAGTCCATTCGTAGCATCTTTTTAAAACACGCACTTTTCATCTTCTCTAATCCGATCGACGGACTAACAACACGGTCTGTCGATACACTTATGGTCCGTCGATGCTTATCGTCATTCAATACTTAGCTTTTCTTCAACATCGGGTCTAGGACAGTCTCTTGGTTACATTGACGATTCGCCAAGACGATCCGTTGATCAATCAATGGACCGTCAATTTCTCCGTAGCTTCACAGTTGGTAAAAATTGCGCGAGTTGCTTCTAGATGCCTGAATCTTCAATCGGCGATCACCACCTATGGTCCGTCGATGGTGCTACTAGATATAGGTGACGATATGTGTAACTTCTGTACTAAATTTCCACAACCTTCAGAGTTTCAGTTTTTAATAATTTTCATGCAAAACAAAGACAAAAGCGTATTAAAAGTACTATAAAAAAGGCTCAGACACACACCAATATTAAGGAAAAAACATTGAAAGTATCCTGAACCCACGGTACATCATAGGCTAAAATATAGATAATTAGTACCATATCTCAAATAACGAAGGGTACTTATCCCTAGAGGTTGCATTGGAATACAACTTCTACACACGAAGGGTATCCAACCTCAACCTTATCTTAGAGGGATCTAAGGACTAGTGAGCTTGCTACTAAACACTTCATCTTAACTCACGAAGAGTGTTCACCCCAAAACTTCCCTTTTCATTCAAATTCTTTAACTTCATTCATTCATTGATTCTATGTGTGAGTGTGTGTATATGTGAGCACGCTTTGAACATAATCATAATTTTCATAAACATTGAATTCTAGACATGCTTAAACCTTCATTTATCATTTCTCACACACTAGCATGCACAACATAAACACATACTTCATTTAGGCATAATCTAAGCAAGACTATTATTCGAGATTCATAATGCATATAAAAACTAACCTGAACATTATCACTTCATTTCACACGTTAGGCGTTTAAAAAACTCATACTCACGAGTCATACAAATATATCTCCAAATACATCAAGTAAACACCGCCACAAAGAAGGTGGACCATGCCACAAGAGCATTTCATAATGAGAGTTATACATAAAACCAACTCACCATTTACCCAAGCTTTCATAACCTATAAAAAATTCTTATACATTTCATTATAATATGGACCTTAGGGCAGTATTTAAACCATAATAATAATATAAGGAAACCAAAGTTGATACCATCCACAATAATGTTCATTTACACCATTTCTTAAGCTAAGACTTGTAAATGTACATAAGCATGAGTTCATTATGGTTTTTATATTAACATCATCAATTAATACTAGAAACAACATATTTGAATCATTAAAACACATTTATGTGAAGACCCATGCTTACAGTCAAAGAAAGAAGAAGATAGAGTATGAATACCATTTTTGGAATCTTTTAGAAATGACTCCTTGAATGGAAGAGAGTTCACGGATGACTACCATACCTCAAATAGAATCAAAACCACTAATTTTTATGTAAAACACATCCACCACCAGCCCTCCAAGCCCTTCATTGAGTCTTAGCTCCAATGGTTTCTTGAAAGAGTTAGAATGTTTGAAATGGGGGGTTCTTGTCTATGTCTAGGACTTAAACCTAATTTAATATACCTTAAAACCCTAAAAATTTCATCCGAGGTACATAAAATACATGTAGTGAATATACAAAACACCCCAAGCCAAAGCTGCAGCGTCCTACAACTTTTGCAGGACCACCATCGATGGACCCAAGCAACGTGACATCGAATGAACGATGGCCCGTGCTTCTTCATGTCGTTTTTGTCTGCAGCTGGGAGAATGGAGGGTTTGACTCCTATACTAAGTCCCAACCTACGTGACTAAATGACGTGGCATTGATTGACCCAAGGGGCGTCAACTGCCTCTATCGTTTGAGGCTAGTTCTATAGATGTCTTGGTAGGTTCTGCCTAGGTGTTTGGGTCCTCTTCTAGGTCCCCTCATTATTCCTAGATGGGGTCGTAAAACACACTTAAACACGTGAAGACATACAAGCACTTTATAAGGCACACCTTCCGAATGTCATGGACATTCTTGGACGTTTGATCTCTAAACGTCACAAAACTTCACACACTACCTAGGAACATCGTTATAAATCCTTTTAATTCACAACTAACTCTTGAAGAATTTATGAAGCTCTAGTTTACCATAGTCCGTTTTAGGGTATTACATTCTCCCCAACATGGAACAACATTCGTCCTCCAATGACACTAAACTCTTTTAGGAAGATTAATGACTTACTAGAAGTATATAAGAGACTAAATCGAGACTCAAACATTCATCATAAATGCACCAAAACATACAAGGAACATCAACTACACATTAACAAATATTTGGTATGCAACACAGCCAACTCTTTGGAAGTAACTTCTACACTTCAAAACACATTCCCATTCTTCATTTTATTGAGGAACTACCTTATATAACATTAGAAATTCTCATAAAAATAATTTTAAAACACATTGGATCCATTATTCATGAAAATGCAAAAAAAAATAATTAAACCTCGAAATTTTACAGTGACCATCAACTCTCACACAAAGAACCATGCATGAATTTCAAAAATTTCTCCTTTAAGCAATTTATTAAGAAAGCATGATCATTAGAAAGATAAAACCATAGAAAATCATCATACCACATAAACACAACAACCATAAAGAGTTAAGGCTTACCGGTACTATAAAATCCGGATTAGTTCTCCTTCCTAGCCCCCATACCATAGGGAGGGTTCTTCTTTAGAGCATTACGATCTACAGGATCTTGATTGACCTGTTTCCCTTTTTCCTAGATGTTAGGGTAGTCCCTCATCTTCTTTTTCTTACTAGCACATACAAAACAACCATCCGTTTCGGCAAGACACTTACCCAAATGTTGCTTCCCACATGTAGCACACCCAAGTCTCCCACAAGTATGGCCACCACCTTAAGAATTACCTTAAAAATTTTGGTTAGAAACTATATCCTTATTCCCCATGAAAGACTCTTGGGTATGGAACCTCTTATTATGTTATGGGTCACTAGATTCATTAAACCTAGGCCTCTTCCCCTCTTGCCTTTCCTCCCTAATTTTGGACTCCCCATTTTTTTGAGCATACACCATTAGTCTAGAGATATCCATGTCATTAAGGAGAATTGTGGCACGACAATCCTTTTAAACCAAGATAGAAACTCTCATCACAAATTTTTTCATCCTAGCCCAAGGGTTAGGTACAATGAAAGGGGCATACTTAGAGAGTTGGGTGAATTTGAGAGAGTACACGTTTACACTCATTCCCCATTAATAAAGATTTATGAACTAAACCATATTCTTCTCCCTCCACTCTAAAGAAAAGAACCTATATAGAAAATGTTCTTTGAACACTTTCCAATCAACCAGATCCTCCTTTAGGGGTCCCTCATCCTTCCATTGCCAAACCATACTTGAGCCACATCTTTGAGTTGGTAAACAGCGAGCTTCGCTCTCTCCCTGGGGGTCACACCCATAGCATTAACAACCTTTAGTATCGCATCTATGAAGTTTTATGGATCTTTATCCACCTTACTACCATCAAAAGTTGAAGTTTCATCCTCACGAAATCCTGAATTCTAGAAGCGGGAGTACTCACATTAGTTTGAGGTCTATCTTCATGGTTATCTTGGGCTAACAAAAGATTAGTGACGCCTTGAGCTTTAGCCGTCATGAGTTCGGTGAAATTCATTTGTGCAGCCCTAAACTACACATTCGTCATATACCCTTCAATAAAGGGAGCTTGACGAGCTTGATGCATAAGGGGAATTTGAGGTCCTTGAGGCCCTTGAGGTTCCGCATGGGGAACCACCTCATTCACATTCTCTCGGCCAACTATGGGGACTTGCTCAACAGGGGGAGGGATCCTCTCATTAGATACACCTTCCTCCTCCCTCCTAGTGGTTGATCTCCTCGTATTCATGTCCTATATACACAAAGAGAAGAGGTAGACAAAGACATCTTATAGAACTCAACTCTCAGGCACGATATTAGAATAATGAAGAAAGTGAAACTTCTATCATTTTATAGCCTCACATCAATGGATGTGTCGCTACTCACACCAATGAACAAGACTCTACTAGCCGAGGCTTATGAGACTTTAGACCCTAATCTATTTCCCGTAAACTTATTCTAGATATCAAGTTTGTAACAACCATAAAGTACCCCCTAAAAGAAGAGAGCATCCTTAGTTCAGAACAATTGCATAGTTGACCTTTTGGAGGTCTTGTACAAGCCTTAGCTAACATTCATTATATAACACATGAAAAGTAGCGCTGAATTAAAACTTTCTACCAATAAAATAATAAAGGAAACATCTTTCATAATAGGTAAGGAGTGATATCGTCTCCACAAAAAAAATTAAATAAATGATATAAATATTATAGAGACACGATCATTTACATTACATGAAAAATTCTTAATAAGTATTGATGCTAGAATCTATGAAATAGAACTATGCACTCGAATATAAGAGGACATACTCAGTCTTGAGAGGATAGATTCCCAAAATTTGCCTTCAAAATTTCTTCCTTCCCTCCATATATACATATAAAGTAAGGGGTTAGTACAAAACAATGTACTAAGTATGGCATATGCAAAAACATGCAAAAAGGTACATTTTAGTAAAATAAACATTCATGCCATATAAGTAAAACATTCATGATTTAGAGTTAAAATATTATAAGAATCATCATCAATCACATAAAATAGAACTCTCTTAATATTAGAACTGAAGGATAACTTTACAGTAAACTCAAGAACCTTTATAGTTATACATAGAAACATTACAATGAACAATTCATCCCAGGCACAGTGAACTCATTTCCATTGAGGTTTCCCCAACCAAGTTATCTTAAGGCACACTTAGGTAAGACATGAAGGAACCTCTCAAGATTAGCAACCATAGCTTACTTCGCACTGGAAAACAAGGCCACATTCTAGACTAGACATTGTAAGACATTCATGCATTAATGACTTCATGTAAGTACCCTTATCAAATAGTAAATATAAGTTACACTAAGTTCAACTTGAGAGTAACAACCCATACTACTACTCCCACTTTGTGCTCCTTGAAGATTCCCTTGGATTATGAACTCTACATTAGGAATTAATAAATTCTAACTTTAACTTGATTCCTTAACTGTAGACCTTAATTCATCAAACTTCATTTAAAAGACATGTTAACTAATTCGTATACTTCAGACAAACACACCAAGACTCATTTTTTGGAAGGTCTACTTAGTGCAATGGTCAGATATAGTCTCATACGACAACCTACCGTAAGTAGTACATTATTTTAGGAAACTTAGTTCATACACTTCACATAAAACACACCAAAACTCCCCATTAGGAAGGTCTAAATAGTGCATTGGATAGATAGAGTCCCATACCACCACATATCCTAAGAAGTACATTCTATAAGGAGACTTAATTCATTCATTGTTTTGTGGGTGAATATATTTAACCGAAATAGACTATAAGATCTAGACATGGAATATAGATACTACCCTTATCGGATGAGGAATTCACACTTCTTAGGGAACGGTCATTCTCTCAGCTTTTGCATGACTTTTCTAATATCTACACCTACACGGGCGCATTGTTAAAGAATAACGACATTGCTACTATGTAACTCATTCTCTACTAACGGGGAGTATAATCTCAAGAGGTACATTGTAATGCACCATCTCAACTCACAAAGTGTAACCACCATTTCTTCATATCTTCTCGGTGCTAATGTTAACTCGCACAGAGAGTTTTAAACATTCTTTACTATAGGCTAAGGCATAGCTAATTAGCACCAAAACTCAACTCATCTAGGGTAATAATCCCGTGAGGTTACATTAGAATACCACATCTCAACTCACGAAGGTTATCAAACCTCCAACTTATTTTAGAAAGCTTTTGGGAATAGTAAGCGTTCTACTAAACACGTTATTCAACGCACGAAGAGTGTTTACCCCAAAACTCTCCTTTTCATTCACATTCAACTTAATTTAGTCATTAATTAGAACTGTAAGTGTGTGGAATATGTGAGCACACCTTTCACATAATTACCATTTTCATTAGAATTGAATTCTAGACATGCTTACACCTTCATTCATAATATCTCACACACTAGCATGCTCAACATATAAGCATATTTCATTTGGGAATAACCTAAGAAAAACATACAATTCAAGGTTCGTAATGCATACAATCATGAACCTCAACATTAGGACTTCATTTCACATCTTAGTCATTAAAATACATACTTACAACACGTACAAATATATATCCAAATACATCAAGTAAACACTGCCACAAAAAAGGTGAAAAATACAACTCAAGAGCATTTCATAATAACTAATATATAATATACCTAACTCACCATTTAACAAAGCTTTAACCACCTATAACAAATTATTCAATATATAACCATAATGTGGCCCTTAAGGTAGTAGCTAAACCATAGTAACATACCAATAAAACAAAAGTTCATACCCTAGACGAACATGTTCATTTAACCTATGTCTTAAGCTAAAAGTTGGAAATCTGCATAAGCATAAGTTCATTAAGTTTTTGATATATTAAAATCATTAAAAACACATTTATATGAAGACCCAAGCTTATAATAAAAGATAGAAGAAGATAGAGTTTTAAAACCCTTTTTGAAATATTTTAAAAATGACTCCTTGAATGGAAGAGAGTTCAAGGATGACTATCATACCTTAAAGAGAAGGAAACCCACTGATTTTGATGAACAAAACGTCAACAACCATCCCTCCAAGCTCTTCATTGAGTCTTAGCTCCAATAGTGACTTGAGAGAGTTTTTATTTATAAATGATAGTTTTTTTTTAATTCAACGAACCTTGAAGGGGCCATGGGCTTAGCAATACTCCCCAGGCCTTAGCATATATAAACACAAAAAGATACAAAGAGGGGGACATAAAACCTTACCTCCAAGCCTAAGGTGGTTTTGAGTGGACATTCCTACTAAGGCTATTCCACTCATCGCCTTACAAGAAAGAATCTAAAAATGCACCTAAGGAGAGAATTCCTCTCAATACAAATTCCAGAAATACATTAATAAGGGAGACTCTCCCCATACAAAAAAGGAAAGAGACAAAATAAAGGCCTAAAGACCTATTCAAAGAAGCCATGTCTAAACAAGACAAAGCCTATTTTAATAGGATAAAAAAAATTAAACCTTAAGTTGCAGAGGTCAAGGTAGTTTCTTGATTATTATTAACTTCTTCCTTCTCAAGATCGGTAAGCCCATTTTTTCCAATAGAAAGCTGCCTTTTTCTACCTGTGGTAGTAAGTTTTGAGTGTAGTAGTGTTGTATAATATCCTGCCTGTGACTCTGCTTGGACAGGAAGTCTACAGAATTATTGGCCTCCTTGTACACATGAAAACAATGAACAAATTCACACTGATTAGCTACTTTCTGCAGCTCTTGAATGTGTGCTTGAAGTTTCCAAGGTGGTGTTGCAATCCGGTGAATCAATTTTGTGAGAAGTTATGAATCCACTTACAATATAATGTTGTTATAGCCATGTTGTGTTCACCAACACAGGCCATAATATTGCAGCTTGTATCTCTTCTTGTTTATTGGTTCCGTCTCCTAAAGGTATTGCAGAAGCCTAGATCAAATTGGTTGGTTTTCCTTCAAAATACCCCCTCCACCAATCTTGCCAGGATTTTTCAAAGAATTACCATCACTGTTGATTTTCTACTAGTTTATAGGAGGTGGTTTCCAGCTGACAATGATCACTTTAGTCGCATGCCTGCGACTTTTAATTTTTTCAATAACCCCTATCCAAGTAGCAATACATTGAATGTCTTAATAGATGAGGTTCAAGATGTAGAGTATGCATTTTTTTAAGATCATGTAATTGACTCTAGAGCTGTTAGTTTTATTTCCACCATACTTGAACGAAAACCTGTTTTTCCACGAAAATCCATCAAACTATTATGGGTGGACTTGGATGATTTTTTTGTGAGTATCATTTCGAGGATGAATATTCCCAGCCCAACAGAAAATGTTTCGGCTGTTTATGCTGGTAGGTAACACCACTCATGCCTGCGCTAAATTTGTAGATATAAGGTGCAAAATGACCATCAGTAAATATATGATTCACATCATCCCATCCCTTCTTGATGTAGCTAACACACGTGACTAGATCAAATCCAAAATGTTTCAGCTTGTCGTTGGTTGGTAATTTTTTTTGTTATAGCTTTCCATACTAGGAATGACATCTTAAAAGGAAAAAGTTTATGCCAAATCTGAGTGTGAATCAACTCATTGTCCTTGTTCTATCTGTAGATTTCCTAAGAAGAAGTAGAAGAGAAACTTCAAGATTTAGTAGGTTTCAAGACTGCAATGTCTCTCACCCCTTCTTGGTATTGAAAATTGGTGCTCACAATCTGAGGGATAAGCATGGAAGGGACTTGTTGTCTCAATTTGGTTTCATTAAACCTTCCATTAATTAAAAAATGAGCTAGTGTTGAATTATTGAGAGTAAAAACAATGGTGGTGTGATTTTCTATGGCACCATAGCCTAACCAGTAATCCCACCAAAAGGAACAACTTCCTGTGTTAAGATTCCATTTTATGTGCTCCTGCACTTTTTATTTGTTCTTCTTCAAGTAATTCAAAAGTTGTGATTGAACAGTGTCAAGTTTCATTGACATAGGGTGTTCCCTCTAACAATATTAGACTTTAATTAATTGACCCAACAAAGAATTTGTGGACCTTAACAACCACCACTACTTGAATTGAAGAGTTGTGCATATATCTGTGAGCTTTCTTACCCAAACTCCTCTTTCATCACAAGGCATGCTCAATGTTTCAAGCAAATTACAATGATATTTCATTTTGTCTTGGTCCTTCCCCAAAACAAATCAGTTATGATTCTCTTCTTGTATTTAATTGTAGTACTGGGAGGGGAGGTGGCAGCCATGGTATAAATTGGTACGGCTTGAATAACAAGTTTGACTAGAGTGATCTTACATCCAATGCTCAAAAGTCTTGAATACCATCCACCTATTATTTTTGAAACCTTGTTTACAAGATTATAATACTATATGATCCTTTGTCTACCAACATACAGTGGACACCCAAGATATGTAATACGGCTACACTTTTGGGAGTTACCACTGTCTTCTTTGATCGTATTAATGATGTGTTGAGGAGTATTGAAATGAACCATGAAGAGACTTTTTTTCTTTGTTGATAAATTGATTAATGTATTCTCATATTCTCCCAAAGTCTTCATAACAAGATGAATAGACTCTCATTTATTGAAGTGAATGTGATCACATCATATGATAAACTCAAGTGAATATTCAGAGGACCTTTGATCTCCATTCTGAAACCTTTATAAATGGATGATGTTGTATCATATTGAGCATTCTTTATAATACCTCCTCATCTAAAATAAATAGGGCCGGAAATAGCTGGTCCCCTTGCTTGAGTCTGGCAGTGGAATGGAAGAAGTCGTGTCTATGAAAATTAATAATAATTTAATACCAATTGTTGCTCATATTTCTCCATATGATGTCAATGAAAATTTCCCCGAATCTTAGTCTTCTCATTACTAGGAAAACAAAAGCTAAAGTCACTCTATTATAGCCTTTGGTCATATCCATGTTTACAATATTATCACCTTCCTTTGGTTTTGTAATTCTATGAGTGATTTCTTATGCAAGCATGATGTTCTCTGTAATACTTTTCCCTCTCACAAACCCTGACTAATTATCTTAATTGATCTAAGGAAGAATTGGAGTCCATCTCATACTTAGAAGTTTAGAGATTATTTTATTGGAGAAGTTACTGAGACTTCTAGGTCTGAGATAACTGAATCTATTAGGATGGGAAAATTTAGGTAACAATACTAGGCATGCATGAGTCATGAACATGGACATGGTTTAACAACAGAGAAAGAATTGTATTGCATCTAAAAGGTAATCCTTAATAATATTCCAGTAAGCTTGATAAAACTAGCCTCTAATACAATCTGGACCTTGAGTAGACCTAGGATTCATAACAAAAACTACCTGCCTCAACTCCTCTAGGCTAGGTAATTCCTGATGTTTCTGATTTTGTTCAGCAATCACAATATTAGGTATGTGTTGAAGAAATCTTTTATCAATTCTGCAATTTTTCCTAGTGAACATTTCCTTGAAATCGGTATAAACAACCCGTGTAATCTGCTCATCCCCTTGGATCCGCTCATCTTCCTCTGTACGAGCATTATACAAGAACAATCTTCTTCTTCTTCCCCTCATTAAAGCATAAAAATACTTGGTATTGGCATCACCCTCCTTAAACCATTGGAATTGAGTTTTTTGTTTAAGGATGGACTCTTCCAACTTCAAGTATCTAATATATTAGCATTCATCATATGAAGTTGTTGTCTGAGATCTTCTGTGTTATACATAAACAGAAATTGCTCGGTCCTTTTGATTTATTCCTCAAAATCCTTTATTGTAGCATAATGTTCCCATATTCCTTAATTTACCATTTTCTAAGTGTGGAAGTCAATCTTTTAATTTTCTAGTGAAGTTGCCACATAGGATTACCGGTTACTTCTCTTTCCCAACAATTTTTCATAGTGTTCTCAAAGTTATTCTTATTTGTCTAACAATGGAGAAATTTGAAATATGTAGTGATATGTCATTTTTCTAACCATTTCCATCAATTAGGGACTACTGTTAGAACCCACGGCATATAGGTACTTAATAGTGGTGTGTTGCATGCATTCCAGCAACTTATCATTAACCATGGCTCTTTCTAGCCTCTTCCACACTCCATCCTAAGAAGCCCTTTGATTACACCAGGTAAAAGGATTCCCACTATAACAAAGGTCCGTCAAACCACATGCTTCTATCACACTAATGAACTCCAGGATTTTATTCATAATATAGGGGATACCACCTAATTTTTCCTCAGTAGCTGTTATTACATTAAAATATCCCATAGTGCGCCAAGGTATATCCTTTCCTCAAAAATGTAGTAATCTATCCCAAAGAGGTCTCCTCAAATTATTTTTACATATAAAATAGATTATAGATATCATGAAGGTTTCCTTATAATCTTCATGTTTGAATTTTAATGTAATGTGCGGATCATGAATCTCGTGAGTTGTACCAATGATATCATTAGACCAAAATAGCCAAATCTTGCCATTGAGGTTACTAATTGCATGATCCATCTGGGGTTGAATTTTCACTTTGTTGATTTGGTAATTGTCAATAAATGGTTTGAGTATAGCAATCATATATAGATGTTGAATATTCTTGAGTGATTGGAGTCTCTCCAGTAACATTGGGTTTTGATGCTCTGGACATTCCAACATATTGTATTGATCATTAATAATCCTTACTTCTTGAAATGGTATTGGGTCTGCTAGCATTAGCAGATGTGCTTATTAAAGTTGTTATGATGAGTTGTCTGACTTTTTTTCTACCTCTTGGAGATAAACCGTGATTATCTGCCACTTGTTGTATTTCTGCTTTGAGCTAACTGTGGAATGTAGAACTAAAGGCCTTAATCAAATGTGTCGTAGTCTAATCCTCTTCTTCTACAACATTATTTTCATCAAGTGATTGATTATTCTCTTCATAATCATTCTCGAAATTTAGTACATCATAATAAGAATTATCATTTTTAATGCCTGAATTATGTTGTTGCTTTTGAGTCATTGTATCTCCTTGATCCACATCAGTGTTACCCTGTATGTCAGCCTCTTTTTGTTTCCTTCTCCTGATAGCTTCTCTTTTTTTCTTACTTGGTCCGCCTTGTGATCTATTATTGTCAGGTTGTTCTACAGATTCTGTCACCCTGGTGATTTTTTTTCTGTGATATTTTATCACTTAGTATTTTTCTTTTTCTGATCACTACTTGAGTTACTCGTATCCTTAATAATTTTAGCCTATTGTTGGACAACATCACTGTTTGCTAAACTGATAAAATTATTATGTACTCCTGATTTTTCCTGAACCTGACCACTAGCTGTATTTTGATTTTCACTATGATTTATTCCGATGTTGCTGGTTGTTTTGTCTTGAAATATGTGTAGCAGGATATGTACTGTTAACCGTGAGGTTCGTGTTAAAAATCTCATGCTAATCATGAGTTAAGCTCCCCCCTTTGATAATCCCTTCATGCAGGTTAGATTTTTTAACCTTAAACCCCACAACCAGTCTCAACATCAATAACATTACGGTGATGGGATATTGGGACCATTGAGTAAATACAGGTGATCTTGCTGGTTTGATTGGTTGTGCCTTGATCCTTTTGCGTGGTTATTTTATTGTGAGCGTGTGGCATAGGAAAGTCATTGTTTGACTCGTGAAATGATTGAGTTTCATGGCCTGCTATATTTTTATTTGTACCCTCCATAGTAGGCATCCTATGTTAGTTGTTCCTTCTTATCTATATTAGCATAAATATTATGTGTAGAAATCATGGATAACATACCTGATACTCCTGGTGCCTACTGTATAATTTCATGAGCTTCAGTCTGTTGGGGAGAGACAGTTCTCCCTTGTTGTCATAAATTTAGGTTGTTCTTGCATTTTTATTTACTTCCTTCTCTAAATCTGCCAATGGTCTTCTTGATCACTACTTTTTGAATCTTGGTGCGCCTGTATCCTAAAAGAGGTGTCTTGTTGAGATCCTTTAAGGTATCTGTTATCCTGATTTTGTCCCTTGTTCTCTTCAGATCTATACCCTTCTTTTGGAGATAAATGTTGGTGGTGTGTATAATTTAGAGGAGCATTTGATGTGTCATTCTTTTGAACTCTATTATCACATTTCTCTTGATCACCCTTTTACTTGTTTTTTTAATAGTTCCATTTCATTCCTTCTACTGAAATCGTCATCTCTTCTTTTGATAGTGCATTCATAGTCCATATGACCTTGATGTTTATAGTACATGGAGTAATCCGAAATACCCTCATATTGAACTTTTAACTATCTCTCTTTGTTAGGGTTGGAGTTCTTGAATCCCAACCAGACATGAGCAGGTCTTTCGTTGGTGACTTCAACTTGAATATTCACCCTATGTGTGCTACATCTAGTCCTTTAGGAGGATGGACAATCAAGATATAAAACTTTGCCAACAAATTCCAGAGCATTCCTCAATAGCACTTTGTTATAGCAATTCTAAGGGAGACCTAGTAGAGCTACCCAAATACAAACTGTGGGGTTTTTTTGTTCAGGTATAAAATCAGGGGTCCATGCCTGAATTCTCATTAATTGACCTTCAATAGTCATCCATAACTTAGTCCAACACGTTTGATAATCAAATTCCTTATCAAGGTAAATATACACATGTCGAGAATTAAAAGGAGCGATTTTCACCCCACCCCAAGTAAGTTGAGTCTGAAAAGCGAAACTCTTCCTAACAAAATCCATTTTAGGCATGAATTTACCCACCAGTGTTTATTTGAACCTTTCAACCAACATCACATAATAATCGTCTTCCTCTACGAGAACTATTGGCATACCCTTTCCAGTAGTGTATATAGGGAAGTTCAAAACAATAGGTATTTCATTCTTAGACTGATTATATCTAAATTGAGCAGTAAATGATTGAACCACGGTATAAGGGGTTGTTTTGGAATATTGTCCTGTTTAGAATTTTTATTTGGTCACTGCTATTTGTTTTTAAGGGGTTTCACGTTGCCCTAAGCTGCATTATTACGCTTGTTATTAGTTATATTCATTTGAGAGTTCAGGTCATACCTAGTATAGTTGTTTGTGATCTTTGAAAAATTGTTCTGATAAATCATATTTGCTCTATTGTCCTGATGATATGAACTTGTTTGTCCTTGTTTACTTATGTCTTTAGGTTATTCCTTCTGATTTCCTTTATCTTCATTGACCTGTTCTGTAACCTGCTTGTGCATTGTCTGTATCTTTGTTGTTGAGCCTCAAAGTAACTATCTTCAGCATCTTTGTGAATACCTCTATCACTCTGTAAATCCTTGCCTGAAAGTTGTTTCTTTTGGGCTGGTCGTTCCTTCCTTTGATGCTGCAGTTGTCCATTTTCGTCACAGGATTTGTCTGACTTTGTTTGGCCTGCATATCATCAGGAATAGAGTTAGGATGAAGGTACTTAGAATAACCTCTAATGACAAATGAAATATTAGATTCTTGCGCTTCATCAGAAGAGGTTGTTGTAGTCGTACTCCTTTAAGTCTTGTTGATATCTTGTTGATCATTCAAAGTCTTTCATTGTTGTGAATTGTCTTCATCTTGCAACCTTCCTACCCCAACTAGATGAGATATTTCCAATTGAGTGTTATGACCTCCATGGATATTGTTGTAAAAGTTTTATTAATGGATATCCAAAGGTTGAGAATTAGTTGCATTCGTCAATTTTCCATTGATTCTTTCCACATTACTTTGAATTTTGTCAACATTCTCGTCACTGCGATTCAATCGTCCATTGTACTTGAGATTTATGTGAGATGAACCTCATCATCAGGGTATTAATCCCCAATAATGTGTTCATTATGAGTGTGGTTAAGAGTTGTTCGAATTTGAGTGCGCAGCTCTTGCAACCCTGTTGCGATTCTCACATAAATTTCCTCACGATAGTTGTCGATTGTATGGTGGAATCAATTGATTCTTTTTGTATGTTTTAGACCAAGATTATTAGTTTCCATATCATCCATCATTTTCCCCAAATTCTAAACAGTCATTTCAATGGAAATAAATTCTCGAACTTCATCCTGCATCCTCTCTTAAAGTGTAGTGTTGATCGCATTAGTATCTTGCGATTTCGAGGAGCTATAAGATGAATCTAGATGCTTTCTTTACTGGGGTTTGTTTCTATTTCCACGTCTCTTTGTTTTACTTTGGTCCGATTATCTTGGGACCTCCACCGGCGGCTCACTCGCCATTCCGGCAGTGGGCGCATTTGGTGACTTACTAGTCGTTGTAGACAGAACCTTTGAGCGCTACTCTAGAGAGAGAAATTAAAGAATTTAGGGTTTCATTTGGGGAGTTTGGAACCAATGGCATAATAGATAGAATGAGTTTGAATATTTGAAATGTTGGGTCTTATCTTGGTCTAGGACTTAAAACAAATTTAATATACCTTAAAACCCTATCAATATCGTAATAGGTTCATAAAAGACATGGGGTGAATTTAAAACACTCCCCAACACAAAGCAGTAGCTTCCAGCAACTTTTGTAGGATGATTATCGACAGACCCACGCAATAGGGCATCGATTTAATGAAGGCACATGCTGTTGTGCGTAATTTGGGTCTGCAACTGGGAATATGGAGGGGTGTATTCCTATACTAATTCCAACCTATGCCCCTGGACGATGGGGCATTGACTGCCTCAATCGTTTGAGGCTGGTTTTGGGCCAGCCTTTGTAAGTTCTTTCTAGGTGTTACGGTCCTCTTCTAGGGTCCCTCGTAGGTCCTAGGTAGGGTCAAACCAAGACGTTAATCCCCTATATTAATTCATATAGGCCATAGGAATATCCCATATAAATTTCAATTAAAATGAACACGTAAAACTCAATAAAACACATGAAGACACACAAGCATTTTCTAAGGGACACCTTTCAAACATCATCGATGTTCTTGGATGTTTGACCACCAAATGTCACGAACCTTCATACACTGCCTAAGAACATCATAGAAAATAATTTTAATTCAAAATTAACTCATTAAATATTTACGAAGCTCTCACGTTCACCTTAGTTCGTTTTAGGGTATTACATTGTGTCATTGACTTCAAGGATGTTGGGATATGAATTTGACTTTTGTGGAGTTCTCTTATAACAATAGTTAAATTTTTTCTATATCCATGGCTCCTTTTGAATATTTATATGGTAGGATATATAGATCTCCGGTTGGATGGTTTGAGGTTGGCAAGTCTTCACTTTGTTGACCCAAATTGGTCTATGATTCATTGAAGACTGTTCATATGATAGGGGACCTATTGAAAATAGTCTATTGCCAGGAAAAATTCTAATGTCGACAATAGGAGGAGAGAACTTGACTTTGAAGAAGCGGATAAAGTGTATTTGAAAATTTCACCTATGAAAGGGGTTATGAGGTTTGGCAAGAAAGGTAAATTGAATCCTCGCTATGTGGATCCCTATGATATTTTTCAAAATGTTGGCAAAGTTTCATACGAGTTCTGATTACCTAGTGAATTAACTTCGGTTCACCTGGTATTCCATGTATCCATGATTAAGAAGTGCATTGGTGATCCCGATTCTATTCTCTATACTAAAGGTTTAGGGGCGGATGAGAACCTCTAATGAAAAGGTTCTAATGGAAATTATCAATAGATCAGTGAAGAAGTTGAGGAACAAAGAGGTAGCCTCTATAAAGGTGTTATGAAGAAACCACCTAGTTGAGCAGTAACATTGGAGGCCGAGGCCGACAGTAAGTCCCGTTACCTCATCTCTTCACTAACTAAGTTTAGTTATTCCTATTAATAATGAAAATAATTAATAAATTTATATTTGAATTGTTTTTCAAAGATATGCATATTCATGGTAAAGGTTTTGCTAAAATGAGTTTTCATGGAAAAATTCTCGTTTACTTGATTTGCACATATTTGGTGTATTTTTGTATGTTGTTGCCTTAATAAAATAGTACTGAGCATGTTGATGTTTTGTGAATGTAATTTTAACATAAGTGACTCTATATGTTGTGTTGAGTTCACGTTGTTGTTATGAAGGAAATTCAACATGTTGTGATGTTTAGCTCTTCTATGTGAAAGTTGATCTTTTAAATTTCTTTGTGTAAATGTCGTGTTCTTATTTGGAATTGATTTGTAACTCATGTTTTTATATGTTGTTGTTTGTTGGGCTACTAGTATTGAGTCTATCCTTTGCCTACAAAAGATTTTAGTGTCATTCGGGGACGAATTCTACAAAAGAGGGGGGGGGATAATGTAACACTTCGAAAGTACAAAACCTTATCTTGAGCCTCACATGAGTGTCTAAGGGTTGTAATACTGTTTTAATGTCAAAAATATTTTTTATAACTCCTTTAGGAAATTTTAGTGTCAAAATGTCAGGGAACGTTCATGATGTTCGGAGACTAGTTGAGAGGTGCTAGGGTTCCTTAGCCTATTTCACGAGGTTTTAGGAGTCGGAATTTTATGAAAATTGGTGGGAAGGTTTTAAAAATTAATTAGAACATATTTAGCGTCAAAACGTCTGGGTACCATGTAACTTTCAAGAAAATGTACTTTTCAAGTAAAGAGTGTTAGGTTTAAATAATAGGTATTCACAGAAGACCCTATTCATAAGGTCCATAAGCGCGGCTTGTGCGTTAGTGAGACCAAATTATATGGCAAGAAACATGTAATGAACATACCTAGTATAGAAGGAAGTCTTAGGAACGTCCTCTTGTCGCACACTAAGCCGGTGCAGGTGATACCCTGACCGGAGATCTAATTTAGAAAAGAAACATGAACCTTGGATCTGATCAAATAAATCATCAATTCTGGGAAGAGGGTATCTGTTCTTTGTAGTGACTTTGTTGAGTTGCCGATAATTCATACACATTTCAAGGGTTCCATTATATTCTTAACAAACAACATCGGAGAACCTCATGAGGATATACTCGACTGGATGAATCCCTTATTAAAAAGATCTTTTAACTGCAACTTCAACTCTTTCAGTTCAGCTGGAGCCATTTTGTAGGGAGTAATGGAAATTGGTTTGGTGTGGGGATCTAAGTCAACACCAAATTCAATAGCCAGTTAAGGAAGGATTCATGGTAAATCCTCCGTAAAGACATTGAATCTCATTCACTATGGACAAAGATTCTATGGAAGGAACTTTATGTTCTAAGTCATTGACTCTAACTAGTTGGTGTAAATGCCCCTTAGGTAACATCTTATTGGCTTTATGATGGGACATTATTTGCCATCTTGGATTTGAACTACGCCTTCCCATTCCAGCTTTAACTCATTAGTAAACTAAAACCTTACTACCCTGTTTCGACAGTCTATGGTAGCATAGAATTTATGGAGCTAATACATACCCAAAATTATATCAAAGTCCAACATGGTTAATTCTTTTAGGTCAGAATAGGTAACTCTATCAAAAACATTTATTGGGTAACGTATATACTCTTTCAACTTTAATGATGTCTCCGATAGGAGTACTAACTGGAAAAGCCTCATGCATGATCTAAGGAAGCAAGACAAATTTACTAGCTACTCAAGGAGTAACAAAAGACAAGGTTGATACTTGATCTAAAAATTCACTCACAGGAAAAGAAAAGACATGCAAATTATCAGTGACCACATCAGCTGACTTCTCTTGGTCCTCTCTACCTTTCAAACCATTGAACCTGTTCCTCTTAGGAACTCGGCTGCAATAGTAGGATTAGGCTGAGTGAGTATCTGCCTTGGCCTGATTCTACATATGTGGACAGTCACTGATCATAT
>CM064974.1:22295801-22401417 GCA_032847665.1 Solanum chilense
ACCATATATTTCATAAACTAGCACAAACGGGCATTTGTTCAAGAGATTCTTTCAAAGGAACATTGATGGAAAGTTGTTTCGGCATAGTAATAAAACGCTGGCATTTACCATCCTCGGTCTTCTTCACCAATCTTTGCGGGAATGGTGGTGGTGGTCGAGGAATGTGGATCACCTTTTGAGGTATCTCTGCCTCTTTCACTGCTTTTTCTACCAACTCACAAATATCTTCCACTAACTCATCATCTATTCTCACCTCATCTTCAAATACAGATGACATAGGTGGATCAATTATTTTCTTACCCCCTCGAGTAGTGACCGCCATGCAATGTCCATCATTTTTAGGATTTTGAATGGTATTTATAGGAAGATTAACAGGTTTATAAGGGATCACAGTGGTAGATTATTATGCCATTTGCAATTCTTGATTGAGATTGTATGTGCATCAACCTTTTGCGCAATATTAGACAAATCACCTCTCAACTCTTTGCGTTCTCATCACTAGCATCAAACCTTCTCATCATATTTTGCAACATATCTTCAACTCGCGCCATACTACTTGCGCATCCCTAGGAGCAACGTCACGATTTTGAGGCGGAACATAGGGCCCAATTTGATCGTTTCTATTATAATTGTTACCACGTTTAATGTTGTTATCGCGGTTGTAGTTCCTATCTAGAACATAATGTCCCTCTCTGTTGTAAATCCAATAGTTCTATCCTTGATTTCCTTTACCTTGGTGCCAATTCTCCTGACTGGAGCCTTGGGCGTTCGGTCAGAAACCCTCTGTCTACTCATTCACTTTATAAGAATTCTCTTTATAATAGTAGTCAATGGTTGGCGGTGGTGGTTTAGACAAATACTTCACCGCATTTACTTTTTCTACACCCCTATTGACATGTTACAATATCAACCGGAGATCAGTTCTAATTTAACTTATCTCTTCACAAATTTCATCTGTGGCCGAGTTATGTGTAGCTTGCACTGCAAAGGTGCTTCTTCTAGTGGATCACTTCCTAGTTCTCCAAAGCCTTATTGTTGTGAGAGATTTTCTCAATATTCTCCGCGATCTTTGAATATGTCCACTCACCATAAGAGCCACCCGCAATAGTATCAAGTACTGCCTTATTATTATCATCTTTTCCTTGATACAAGTACTCTTACAACGACTCATCATCAATGCGGTCGTTTGGGATAATTCTCACAAATGAGGTGAACCTATCCCAAGAGATACTTACGGACTCCCCAGGCAATACCACAAAGTTATTCACTCTATCTTTGTGATTGACCTTTTTAGACACCAGGAAATACCGTGCTAGGATCACATCCCTCAACTGCTCCCATGTATCGATTCGAATTATTGAGCAACTTAGTGACCCAAATTACGGCCCCTCCGATTAGTGAGAGAGGAAACACTCTTAACCCCATGACGTCCATATCCAAGTTTGTCCTCTCTAAAAAACTCTTACACACCGACCTCACTTTGGAGATGTGAGCATGTGGATCCTCAAATGGTAGCCCCAAAAACAAACCTCTGGCGGTTAACATATGCATCACGCTACTAGTTACCACGAGTATATGACCCTGTGAACGAGGAGGTAGGACAAGAGGCCCATCAGAGTCAGTGATGTTGATGCTTCCCCTGTAGAACTCTTGAGTGCGTGGAATGGGAGGTTTCCTCTTCAGGGCTCCATCGCCAAGTTTCTCCACAATGTCTTGGTTGGGAACGTTAACCGGCGGAGGAAGCTGACATTTTTTATCTAATCACCTAAAATTGCAGGATTCTATTGGTCATTAATTCTGCAGAGTGTCCGGTTAAGTTTAGGATAGAATGGTACGATTGGTTCTCCTCCGCTCCATGTACTTGGCATACTTTAGGGATAGACTTGAGACAAACAAACACAAGAGAAAAAGTAAATTTACAAATTGTTCACAAAAATTCAGTAATTGTTCTTAGAGTTAATCTAAAATCCACTTTCCCCGGCAGCAGCGCCAAAATTTGGTACACTCAAATTAAACTTCCTTATTGAAGTTTAAACGATCATATCAAGTAAAGAACCCAACTATTATGTTGGGGTTGATCCAATGAGGAAAATGATTTATACTTAACTTTAATGTACTTTATTTATTCAAGTCCTTTTCGAAACCTAGTAATCAAAGGGGGGGGGGGTTATACAACAAAAGCATTTCAATGTTGTGAAATTAAAAAAGTAGCAAAAGTAAATTTCTTGTGTCTATTAAGTCGTGAGAGAAATTAGGGTATAAGTGTTCCATGTATGTTCATAACACCATAATCCTAGCTATAACAACACATTCCTAGTGTTTTGCACGCAAAGTATAAGTTACGTATCTCTAAATCCTTGGTACGACATTTCGAAAATTTCACCATGTACCTTTGTCCGGCTACGTGTGTCTAAGTTACTAACCCTTACCTTTACTTCATATTAAGCATCATATTCGTATGTCTTGGTTATTACTTCAAAACAATTGAAACTAGCCTATTAGATAGTATCCACTAAATCTATGTCTATAATATTTTCCTATTAATGACCCCCTTGGTCAAGAAAGAAGCAATAAAGCGAGTTCTAACGCGTGCATTTGTTAAAAAGACATCTAGATGAAAGAATTATTGATACATGCAGTAACTTATTTAGGATTTGTTATTTAGCTAGGTTTATATTATTCATCACTCATGGTTCCCACAACCCTAGTTGTGGTTTAGTTACCCATGCTTAGAAGAAAACAATTGATAACTGATAAATAATAAATCACGAATTTACTTTGAAAATCTGAAGAAAATCTAGAAATTCAACTTGAAATCACATAATTATTTTGAAAATCGAATTCGGAAATTTGAATTAATGGCAAAATAAATCTCCAAGAACAAAAGTATGAAATTAGTAAAAGAATACAACCCCAAGACGAGGTTTTTAACCTATTTATAATAAAAAGACTCCTAAATTATAATGGATTAAGCATAAAGAAAGTTTGTCCAAAAGGTGGCTTCAATCAATGACCCTCACAGAAGGTCCGTCGATCAAATGACGGAATATCCACTGCCTCCATCAGTCCACTCATAGCATCTTTTTAAAACACGCACTTTTCATCTTCTCTAATCCGATCGACGGACTAACAACACGGTCTGTCGATACACTTACGGTCCGTCGATGCTTATCGTCATTCAATACTTAGCTTTTCTTCAACATCGGGTCTAGGACAGTCTCTTGGTTACATTGACGATTCGCCAGGACGATCCGTTGATCAATCAATCGACCGTCAATTTCTCCGTAGCTTCACACTTGGTAAAAATTGCGCGAGTTGCTTCTAGATGCCTGAATCTTCAATCGGCGATCACCACCTATGGTCCGTCGATGGTGCTACTAGATATAGGTGACGATATGTGTAACTTCTGCACTAAGTTTCCACAACCTTCAGAGTTTCAGTTTTTAATAATTTTCATGCAAAACAAAGACAAAAGGGTATTAAAAGTACTACAAAAAAGGCTCAGACACACACCAATATTAAGGAAAAAACATTGAAAGTATCCTGAACCCACGGTACATCATAGGCTAAAATATAGATAATTAGTACCATATCTCAAATAACGAAGGGTACTTATCCCTAGAGGTTGCATTGGAATACAACTTCTACACACGAAGGGTATCCAACCTCAACCTTATCTTAGAGGGATCTAAGGACTAGTGAGCTTGCTACTAAACACTTCATCTTAACTCACGAAGAGTGTTCACCCCAAAACTTCCCTTTTCATTCAAATTCTTTAACTTCATTCATTCATTGATTCTATGTGTGAGTGTGTGTATATGTGAGCACGCTTTGAACATAATCATAATTTTCATAAACATTGAATTCTAGACATGCTTAAACCTTCATTTATCATTTCTCACACACTAGCATGCACAACATAAAAACATACTTCATTTAGGCATAATCTAAGAAAGACTATTATTCGAGCTTCATAATGCATATAAAAACTAACCTGAACATTATCACTTCATTTCACACGTTAGGCGTTTAAAAAACTCATACTCACGAGTCATACAAATATATCTCCAAATACATCAAGTAAACACCGCCACAAAGAAGGTGGACCATGCCACAAGAGCATTTCATAATGAGAGTTATACATAAAACCAACTCACCATTTACCCAAGCTTTCATAACCTATAAAAAATTCTTATACATTTCATTATAATATGGACCTTAGGGCAGTATTTAAACCATAATAATAATATAAGGAAACCAAAGTTGATACCATCCACAATAAAGTTCATTTACACCATTTCTTAAGCTAAGACTTGTAAATGTACATAAGCATGAGTTCATTATGGTTTTTATATTAACATCATCAATTAATACTAGAAACAACATATTTGAATCATTAAAACACATTTATGTGAAGACCCATGCTTAGAGTCAAAGAAAGAAGAAGATAGAGTATGAATACCATTTTTGGAATCTTTTAGAAATGACTCCTTTAATGGAAGAGAGTTCACGGATGACTACCATACCTCAAATAGAATCAAAACCACTAATTTTTATGTAAAACACATCCACCACCAGCCCTCCAAGCCCTTCATTGAGTCTTAGCTCCAATGGTTTCTTGAAAGAGTTAGAATGTTTGAAATGGGGGGTTCTTGTCTATGTCTAGGACTTAAACCTAATTTAATATACCTTAAAACCCTAAAAATTTCATCCGAGGTACATAAAATACATGTAGTGAATATACAAAACACCCCAAGCCAAAGCTGCAGCGTCCTACAACTTTTGCAGGACCACCATCGATGGACCCAAGCAACGTGACATCGAATGAACGATGGCCCGTGCTTCTTCATGTCGTTTTTGTCTGCAGCTGGGAGAATGGAGGGTTTGACTCCTATACTAAGTCCCAACCTACGTGACTAAATGACGTGGCATTGATTGACCCAAGGGGCGTCAACTGCCTCTGTCGTTTGAGGCTAGTTCTATAGATGTCTTGGTAGGTTCTGCCTAGGTGTTTGGGTCCTCTTCTAGGTCCCCTCATTATTCCTAGATGGGGTCGTAAAACACACTTAAACACGTGAAGACATACAAGCACTTTATAAGGCACACCTTCCGAATGTCATGGACATTCTTGGACGTTTGATCTCTAAACGTCACAAAACTTCACACACTGCCTAGGAACATCGTTATAAATCCTTTTAATTCACAACTAACTCTTGAAGAATTTATGAAGCTCTAGTTTACCATAGTCCGTTTTAGGGTATTACATTCTCCCCAACATGGAACAACATTCGTCCTCCAATGACACTAAACTCTTTTAGGAAGATTAATGAGTTACTAGAAGTATATAAGAGACTAAATCGAGACTCAAACATTCATCATAAATGCACCAAAACATACAAGGAACATCAACTACACATTAACAAATATTTGGTATGCAACACAGCCAACTCTTTGGAAGTAACTTCTACACTTCAAAACACATTCTCATTCTTCATTTTATTGAGGAACTACCTTATATAACATTAGAAATGATCATAAAAATAATTTTAAAACACATTGGATCCATTATTCATGAAAATGCAAAAAAAAAAAAAATTAAACCTCGAAATTTTACAGTGACCATCAACTCTCACACAAAGAACCATGCATGAATTTCAAAAATTTCTCCTTTAAGCAATTTATTAAGAAAGCATGATCATTAGAAAGATAAAACCATAGAAAATCATCATACCACATAAACACAACAACCATAAAGAGTTAAGGCTTACCGGTACTATAAAATCCGGATTAGTTCTCCTTCCTAGCCCCCATACCATAGGGAGGGTTCTTCTTTAGAGCATTACGATCTACAGGATCTTGATTGACCTGTTTCCCTTTTTCCTAGATGTTAGGGTAGTCCCTTATCTTCTTTTTCTTACTAGCACATACAAAACAACCATCCGTTTCGGCAAGACACTTACCCAAATGTTGCTTCCCACATGTAGCACACCCAAGTCTCCCACAAGTATGGCCACCACCTTAAGAATTACCTTAAAACTTTTGGGTAGAAACTATATACTTATTCCCCATGAAAGACTCTTGGGTATGGAACCTCTTATTATGTTATGGGTCACTAGATTCATTAAACCTAGGCCTCTTCCCCTCTTGCCTTTCCTCCCTAATTTTGGACTCCCCATTTTTTTGAGCATACACCATTAGTCTAGAGATATCCATGTCATTAAGGAGAATTGTGGCACGACAATCCTTTTCAACCAAGATAGAAACTCTCATCACAAATTTGTTCATCCTAGCCCAAGGGTTAGGTACAATGAAAGGGGCATACTTAGAGTGTTGGGTGAATTTGAGAGAGTACACGTTTACACTCATTCCCCATTGATAAAGATTTATGAACTAAACCATATTCTTCTCCCTCCACTCTAAAGAAAAGAACCTATATAGAAAATGTTCTTTGAACACTTTCCAATCAACCAGATCCTCCTTTAGGGGTCCCTCATCCTTCCATTGCCAAACCATACTTGAGCCACATCTTTGAGTTGGTAAACAGCGAGCTTCGCTCTCTCCCTGGGGGTCACACCCATAGCATTAACAACCTTTAGTATCGCATCTATGAAGTTTTATGGATCTTTATCCACCTTACTACCATCAAAAGTTGAAGTTTCATCCTCACGAAATCCTGAATTCTAGAAGCGGGAGTACTCACATTAGTTTGAGGTCTATCTTCTTTGTTATCTTGGGCTAACAAAAGATTAGTGACGCCTTGAGCTTTAGCCGTCATGAGTTCGGTGAAATTCATTTGTGCAGCCCTAAACTACACATTCGTCATATACCCTTCAATAAAGGGAGCTTGACGAGCTTGATGCATAAGGGGAATTTGAGGTCCTTGAGGCCCTTGAGGTTCCGCATGGGGAACCACCTCATTCACATTCTCTCGGCCAACTATGGGGACTTGCTCAACAGGGGGAGGGATCCTCTCATTAGATACACCTTCCTCCTCCCTCCTAGTGGTTGATCTCCTCGTATTCATGTCCTATATACACAAAGAGAAGAGGTAGACAAAGACATCTTATAGAACTCAACTCTCAGGCACGATATTAGAATAATGAAGAAAGTGAAACTTCTATCATTTTATAGCCTCACATCAATGGATGTGTCGCTACTCACACCAATGAACAAGACTCTACTAGCCGAGGCTTATGAGACTTTAGACCCTAATCTATTTCCCGTAAACTTATTCTAGATATCAAGTTTGTAACAACCATAAAGTACCCCCTAAAAGAAGAGAGCATCCTTAGTTCAGAACAATTGCATAGTTGACCTTTTGGAGGTCTTGTACAAGCCTTAGCTAACATTCATTATATAACACATGAAAAGTAGCGCTGAATTAAAACTTTCTACCAATAAAATAATAAAGGAAACATCTTTCATAATAGGTAAGGAGTGATATCGTCTCCACAAAAAAAATTAAATAAATGATATAAATATTATAGAGACACGATCATTTACATTACATGAAAAATTCTTAATAAGTATTGATGCTAGAATCTATGAAATAGAACTATGCACTCGAATATAAGAGGACATACTCAGTCTTGAGAGGATAGATTCCCAAAATTTGCCTTCAAAATTTCTTCCTTCCCTCCATATATACATATAAAGTAAGGGGTTAGTACAAAACAATGTACTAAGTATGGCATATGCAAAAACATGCAAAAAGGTACATTTTAGTAAAATAAACATTCATGCCATATAAGTAAAACATTCATGATTTAGAGTTAAAATATTATAAGAATCATCATCAATCACATAAAATAGAACTCTCTTAATATTAGAACTGAAGGATAACTTTACAGTAAACTCAAGAACCTTTATAGTTATACATAGAAACATTACAATGAACAATTCATCCCAGGCACAGTGAACTCATTTCCATTGAGGTTTCCCCAACCAAGTTATCTTAAGGCACACTTAGGTAAGACATGAAGGAACCTCTCAAGATTAGCAACCATAGCTTACTTCGCACTGGAAAACAAGGCCACATTCTAGACTAGACATTGTAAGACATTCATGCATTAATGACTTCATGTAAGTACCCTTATCAAATAGTAAATATAAGTTACACTAAGTTCAACTTGAGAGTAACAACCCATACTACTACTCCCACTTTGTGCTCCTTGAAGATTCCCTTGGATTATGAACTCTACATTAGGAATTAATAAATTCTAACTTTAACTTGATTCCTTAACTGTAGACCTTAATTCATCAAACTTCATTTAAAAGACATGTTAACTAATTCGTATACTTCAGACAAACACACCAAGACTCATTTTTTGGAAGGTCTACTTAGTGCAATGGTCAGATATAGTCTCATACGACAACCTACCGTAAGTAGTACATTATTTTAGGAAACTTAGTTCATACACTTCACATAAAACACACCAAAACTCCCCATTAGGAAGGTCTAAATAGTGCATTGGATAGATAGAGTCCCATACCACCACATATCCTAAGAAGTACATTCTATAAGGAGACTTAATTCATTCATTGTTTTGTGGGTGAATATATTTAACCGAAATAGACTATAAGATCTAGACATGGAATATAGATACTACCCTTATCGGATGAGGAATTCACACTTCTTAGGGAACGGTCATTCTCTCAGCTTTTGCATGACTTTTCTAATATCTACACCTACACGGGCGCATTGTTAAAGAATAACGACATTGCTACTATGTAACTCATTCTCTACTAACGGGGAGTATAATCTCAAGAGGTACATTGTAATGCACCATCTCAACTCACAAAGTGTAACCACCATTTCTTCATATCTTCTCGGTGCTAATGTTAACTCGCACAGAGAGTTTTAAACATTCTTTACTATAGGCTAAGGCATAGCTAATTAGCACCAAAACTCAACTCATCTAGGGTAATAATCCCGTGAGGTTACATTAGAATACCACATCTCAACTCACGAAGGTTATCAAACCTCCAACTTATTTTAGAAAGCTCTTGGGAATAGTAAGGGTTCTACTAAACACGTTATTCAACGCACGAAGAGTGTTTACCCCAAAACTCTCCTTTTCATTCACATTCAACTTAATTTAGTCATTAATTAGAACTGTAAGTGTGTGGAATATGTGAGCACAACTTTCACATAATTACCATTTTCATTAGAATTGAATTCTAGACATGCTTACACCTTCATTCATAATATCTCACACACTAGCATGCTCAACATATAAGCATATTTCATTTGGGAATAACCAAAGAAAAACATACAATTCAAGGTTCGTAATGCATACAATCATGAACCTCAACATTATGACTTCATTTCACATCTTAGTCATTAAAATACATACTTACAACACGTACAAATATATATCCAAATACATCAAGTAAACACTGCCACAAAAAAGGTGAAAAATACAACTCAAGAGCATTTCATAATAACTAATATAGAATATACCTAACTCACCATTTAACAAAGCTTTAACCACCTATAACAAATTATTCAATATATAACCATAATGTGGCCCTTAAGGTAGTAGCTAAACCATAGTAACATACCAATAAAACAAAAGTTCATACCCTAGACGAACATGTTCATTTAACCTATGTCTTAAGCTAAAAGTTGGAAATCTGCATAAGCATAAGTTCATTAAGTTTTTTATATATTAAAATCATTAAAAACACATTTATATGAAGACCCAAGCTTATAATAAAAGATAGAAGAAGATAGAGTTTTAAAACCCTTTTTGAAATATTTTAAAAATGACTCCTTGAATGGAAGAGAGTTCAAGGATGACTATCATACCTTAAAGAGAAGGAAACCCACTGATTTTGATGAACAAAACGTCAACAACCATCCCTCCAAGCTCTTCATTGAGTCTTAGCTCCAATAGTGACTTGAGAGAGTTTTTATTTATAAGTGATAGTTTTTTTTTTAATTCAACGAACCTTGAAGGGGCCATGGGCTTAGCAATACTCCCCAGGCCTTAGCATATATAAACACAAAAAGATACAAAGAGGGGGACATAAAACCTTACCTCCAAGCCTAAGGTGGTTTTGAGTGGACATTCCTACTAAGGCTATTCCACTCATCGCCTTACAAGAAAGAATCTAAAAATGCACCTAAGGAGAGAATTCCTCTCAATACAAATTCCAGAAATACATTAATAAGGGAGACTCTCCCCATACAAAAAAGGAAAGAGACAAAATAAAGGCCTAAAGACCTATTCAAAGAAGCCATGTCTAAACAAGACAAAGCCTATTTTAATAGGATAAAAAAAATTAAACCTTAAGTTGCAGAGGTCAAGGTTGTTTCTTGATTATTATTAGCTTCTTCCTTCTCAAGATCGGTAAGCCCATTTTTTCCAATAGAAAGCTGCCTTTTGCTACCTGTGGTAGTAAGTTTTGAGTGTAGTAGTGTTGTATAATATCCTGCCTGTGACTCTGCTTGGACAGGAAGTCTACAGAATTATTGGCCTCCTTGTACACATGAAAACAATGAACAAATTCACACTGATTAGCTACTTTCTGCAGCTCTTGAATGTGTGCTTGAAGTTTCCAAGGTGGTGTTGCAATCCGGTGAATCAATTTTGTGAGAAGTTATGAATCCACTTACAATATAATGTTGTTATAGCCATGTTGTGTTCACCAACACAGGCCATAATATTGCAGCTTGTATCTCTTCTTGTTTATTTGTTCCGTCTCCTAAAGGTATTGCAGAAGCCTAGATCAAATTGCTTGGTTGTCCCTCAAAATACCCCCTCCACCAATCTTGCCAGGATTTTTGAATTACCATCACTGTTGATTTTCTACTAGTTTATAGGAGGTGGTTTCCAGCTGACAATGATCACTTTAGTCGCATGCCTGCGACTTTTAATTTTTTCAATAACCCCTATCCAAGTAGCAATACATTGAATGTCTTAATAGATGAGGTTCAAGATGTAGAGCATGCATTTTTTAAGATCATGTAATTGACTCTAGAGCTGTTAGTTTTATTTCCACCATACTTGAACGAAAACCTGTTTTTCCACGAAAATCCATCAAACTATTATGGGTGGACTTGGATGATTTTTTTGTGAGTATCATTTCGAGGATGAATATTCCCAGCCCAACAGAAAATGTTTCGGCTGTTTATGCTGGTAGGTAACACCACTCATGCCTGCGCTGAATTTGTAGATATAAGCTGCAAAATGACCATCAGTAAATATATGATTCACATCATCCCATCCCTTCTTGATGTAGCTAACACACGTGACTAGATCAAATCCAAAATGTTTCAGCTTGTCGTTGGTTGGTAATTTTTTCTTATAGCTTTCCATACTAGGAATGACATCTTAAAAGGAAAAAGTTTATGCCAAATCTGAGTGTGAATCAACTCATTGTCCTTGTTCTCTCTGTAGATTTCCTAAGAAGAAGTAGAAGAGAAAATTCAAGATTTAGTAGGTTTCAAGACTGCAATGTCTCTCACCCCTTCTTGGTATTGAAAATTGGTGCTCACAATCTGAGGGATAAGCATGGAAGGGACTTGTTGTCTCAATTTGGTTTCATTAAACCTTCCATTAATTAAAAAATGAGCTAGTGTTGCATTATTGAGAGTAAACAATGGTGGTGTGATTTTCTATGGCACCATAGCCTAACCAGTAATCCCACCAAAAGGAACAACTTCCTGTGTTAAGATTCCATTTTATGTGCTCCTGCACTTTTTATTTGTTCTTCTTCAAGTAATTCAAAAGTTGTGATTGAACAGTGTCAAGTTTCATTGACATAGGGTGTTCCCTCTAACAATATTAGACTTTAATTAATTGACCCAACAAAGAATTTGTGGACATTAACAACCACCACTACTTGAATTGAAGAGTTGTGCATATATCTGTGAGCTTTCTTACCCAAACTCCTCTTTCATCACAAGGCATGCTCAATGTTTCAAGCAAATTACAATGATATTTCATTTTGTCTTGGTCCTTCCCCAAAACAAATCAGTTATGATTCTCTCCATGTATTTAATTGTAGTACTGGGAGGGGAGGTGGCAGCCATGGTATAAATTGGTACGGCTTGAATAACAAGTTTGACTAGAGTGATCTTACATCCAACGCTCAAAAGTCTTGAATACCATCCACCTATTATTTTGGAAACCTTGTTTACAAGATTAGAATAGTATATGATCCTTTGTCTACCAACATACAGTGGACACCCCAGATATGTAATACGGCTACACTTTTGGGAGTTACCACTGTCTTCTTTGATCGTATTAATGATGTGTTGAGGAGTATCGAAATGAACCATGAAGAGACTTTTTTTCTTTGTTGATAAATTGATTAATGTATTCTCATATTCTCCCAAATTCTTCATAACAAGATGAATAGACTCTCATTTATTGAAGTGAATGTGATCACATCATATGATAAACTCAAGTGAATATTCAGAGGACCTTTGATCTCCATTCTGAAACCTTTATAAATGGATGATGTTGTATCATATTGAGCATTCTTTATAATACCTCCTCATCTAAAATAAATATGGCCGGAAATAGCTGGTCCCCTTGCTTGAGTCTGGCAGTGGAATGGAAGAAGTCGTGTCTATGAAAATTAATAATAATTTAATACCAATTGTTGCTCATATTTCTCCATATGATGTCAATGAAAATTTCCCCGAATCTTAGTCTTCTCATTACTAGGAAAACAAAAGCTAAAGTCACTCTATTATAGCCTTTGGTCATATCCATGTTAACAATATTATCACCTTCCTTTGGTTTTGTAATTCTATGAGTGATTTCTTATGCAAGCATGATGTTCTCTGTAATACTTTTCCCTCTCACAAACCCTGACTAATTATCTTAATTGATCTAAGGAAGAATTGGAGTCCATCTCATACTTAGAAGTTTAGAGATTATTTTATTGGAGAAGTTACTGAGACTTATAGGTCTGAGATAACTGAATCTATTAGGATGGGAAAATTTAGGTAACAATACGAGGCATGCATGAGTCATGAACTTGGACATGGTTTAACAACAGAGAAAGAATTGTATTGCATCTAAAAGGTAATCCTTAATAATATTCCAGTAAGCTTGATAAAACTAGCCTCTAATACAATCTGGACCTTGAGTAGACCTAGGATTCATAACAAAAACTACCTGCCTCAACTCCTCTAGGCTAGGTAATTCCTGATGTTTCTGATTTTGTTCAGCAATAACAATATTAGGTATGTGTTGAAGAAATCTTTCATCAATTCTGCAATTTTTCCTAGTGAACATTTCCTTGAAATCGGTATAAACAACCCGTGTAATCTGCTCATCCCCTTGGATCCGTTCATCTTCCTCTGTATGAACATTATACAAGAACAATCTTCTTCTTCTTCTTCCCCTCATTAAAGCATAAAAATACTTGGTATTGGCATCACCCTCCTTAAACCATTGGAATTGAGTTTTTTGTTTAAGGATGGACTCTTCCAACTTCAAGTATCTAATATATTAGCATTCATCATATGAAGTTGTTGTCTGAGATCTTCTGTGTTATACATAAACAGAAATTGCTCGGTCCTTTTGATTTATTCCTCAAAATCCTTTATTGTAGCATAATGTTCCCATATTCCTTAATTTACCATTCTCTAAGTGTGGAAGTCAATCTTTTAATTTTCTAGTGAAGTTGCCACATAGGATTACCGGTTACTTCTCTTTCCCAACAATTTTTCATAGTCTTCTCAAAGTTATTCTTATTTGTCTAACAATGGAGAAATTTGAAATATGTAGTGATATGTCATTTTTCTAACAATTTCCATCAATTAGGGACTACTGTTAGAACCCACGGCATATAGGTACTTAATAGTGGTGTGTTGCATGCATTCCAGCAACTTATCATTAACCATGGCTCTTTCTAGCCTCTTCCACACTCCATCCTAAGAAGCCCTTTGATTACACCAGGTAAAAGGATTCCCACTATAACAAAGGTCCGTCAAACCACATGCTTCTATCACACTAATGAACTCCAGGATTTTATTCATAATATAGGGGATACCACCTGATTTTTCCTCAGTAGCTGTTATTACATTAAAATATCCCATAGTGCGCCAAGGTATATCCTTTCCTCAAAAATGTAGTAATCTATCCCAAAGAGGTCTCCTCAAATTATCTTTACATATAAAATAGATTATAGATATCATGAAGGTTTCCTCATAATCTTCATGTTTGAATTTTAATGTAATGTGCGGATCATGAATCTCGTGAGTTGTACCAATGATATCATTAGACCAAAATAGCCAAATCTTGCCATTGAGGTTACAAATTGCATGATCCATCTGGGGTTGAATTTTCACTTTGTTGATTTGGTAATTGTCAATAAATGGTTTGAGTATAGCAATCATATATAGATGTTGAATATTCTTGAGTGATTGGAGTCTCTCCAGTAACATTGGGTTTTGATGCTCTGGACATTCCAACATATTGTATTGATCATTAATAATCCTTACTTCTTGAAATGGTATTGGGTCTGCTAGCATTAGCAGATGTGCTTATTAAAGTTGTTATGATGAGTTGTCTGACTTTTTTTCTACCTCTTGGAGATAAACCGTGATTATCTGCCACTTGTTGTATTTCTGCTTTGAGCTAACTGTGGAATGTAGAACTAAAGGCCTTAATCAAATGTGTCGTAGTCTAATCCTCTTCTTCTACAACATTATTTTCATCAAGTGATTGATTATTCTCTTCATAATCATTCTAGAAATTTAGTACATCATAATAAGAATTCTCATTTTTAATGCCTGAATTATGTTGTTGCTTTTGAGTCATTGTATCTCCTTGATCCACATCAGTGTTACCCTGTATGTCAGCCTCTTTTTGTTTCCTTCTCCTGATAGCTTCTCTTTTTTTCTTACTTGGTCCACCTTGTGATCTATTATTGTCAGGTTGTTCTACAAATTCTGTCACCCTGGTGATTTTTTTCTGTCATATTTTATCACTTAGTATTTTTCTTTTTCTGATCACTACTTGAGTTACTCGTATCCTTAATAATTTTAGCCTATTGTTGGACAACATCACTGTTTGCTAACTTATTAAATTATTATGTACTCCTGATTTTTCCTGAACCTGACCACTAGCTGTATTTTGATTTTCACTATGATTTATTCCGATGTTGCTGGTTGTTTTGTCTTGAAATATGTGTAGCAGGATATGTACTGTTAACCGTGAGGTTCGTGTTAAAAATCTCATGCTAATCATGAGTTAAGCTCCCCCCTTTGATAATCCCTTCATGCAGGTTAGATTTTTTAACCTTAAACCCCACAACCAGTCTCAACATCAATAACATTACGGTGATGGGATATTGGGACCATTGAGTAAATACAGGTGATCTTGCTGGTTTGATTGGTTGTGCCTTGATCCTTTTGCGTGGTTATTTATTGTGAGCGTGTGGCATAGGAAAGTCATTGTTTGACTCGTGAAATGATTGAGTTTCACGGCCTGCTATATTTTTATTTGTACCCTCTATAGTAGGCATCCTATGTTAGTTGTTCCTTCTTATCTAGATTAGCATAAATATTATGTGTAGAAATCATGGATAACATACCTGATACTCCTGGTGCCTACTGTATAATTTCATGAGCTTCAGTCTGTTGGGGAGAGACAGTTCTCCCTTGTTGTCATAAATTTAGGTTGTTCTTGCATTTTTATTTACTTCCTTCTCTAAATCTGCCAATGGTCTTCTTGATCACTACTTTTTGAATCTTGGTGCGCCTGTATCCTAAAAGAGGTGTCTTGTTGAGATCCTTTAAGGTATCTGTTATCCTGATTTTGTCCCTTATTCTCTTCAGATCTATACCCTTCTTTTGGAGATAAATGTTGGTGGTGTGTATAATTTAGAGGAGCATTTGATGTGTCATTCTTTTGAACTCTATTATCACATTTCTCTTGATCACCCTTTAACTTGTTTTTTTAATAGTTTCCATTTCATTCCTTCTACTGAAATCGTCATCTCTTCTTTTGATAGTGCATTCATAGTCCATATGGCCTTGATGTTTATAGTACATGGAGTAATCTGAAATACCCTCATATTGAACTTTTAACTATCTCTCTTTGTTAGGGTTGGAGTTCTTGAATCCCAACCAGATATGAGTAGGTCTTTCGTTGGTGACTTCAACTTGAATATTCACCCTATGTGTGCTACATCTAGTCCTTTAGGAGGATGGACAATCAAGATATAAAACTTTGCCAACAAATTCCAGAGCATTCCTCAATAGCACTTTGTTATAGAAATTCTAAGGGAGACCTAGTAGAGCTACCCAAATACAAACTATGGGGTTTTTTTGTTCAGGTATAAAATCAGGGGTCCATGCCTGAATTCTCATTAATTGACCTTCAATAGTCATCCATAACTTAGTCCAAAACGTTTGATAATCGAATTCATTATCAAGGTAAATATACACATGTCGAGAATTAAAAGGAGCGATTTTCACCCCACCCCCAGTAAGTTGAGTCTGAAAAGCGAAACTCTTCCTAACAAAATCCATTTTAGGCATGAATTTACCCACCAGTGTTTATTTGAACCTTTCAACCAACTTCACATAATAATCGTCTTCCTCTACGAGAACTATTGGCATACCCTTTCTAGTAGTGTATATAGGGAAGTTCAAAACAATAGGTATTTCATTCTTAGATTGATTATATCTAAATTGAGCAGTAAATGATTGAACCACGGTATAAGGGGTTGTTTTGGAATATTGTCCTGTTTAGAATTTTTATTTGGTCACTGCTATTTGTTTTTAAGGGGTTTCACATTGCCCTAAGCTGCATTATTACGCTTGTTATTAGTTATATTCATTTGAGAGTTCAGGTCATACCTAGTATAGTTGTTTGTGATCTTTGAAAAATTGTTCTGATAAATCATATTTGCTCTATTGTCCTGATGATATGAACTTGTTTGTCCTTGTTTACTTATGTCTTTAGGTTATTCCTTCTGATTTCCTTTATCTTCATTGACCTGTTCTGTAACCTGCTTGTGCATTGTCTGTATCTTTGTTGTTGAGCCTCAAAGTAACTATCTTCAGCATCTTTGTGAATACCTCTATCACTCTGTAAATCCTTGCCTGAAAGTTGTTTCTTTTGGGCTGGTCGTTCCTTCCTTTGATGCTGCAGTTGTCCATTTTCGTCACAGGATTTGTCTGACTTTGTTTGGCCTGCATATCATCAGGAATAGAGTTAGGATGAAGGTACTTAGAATAACCTCTAATGACAAATGAAATATTAGATTCTTGCGCTTCATCAGAAGAGGTTGTTGCAGTCGTACTCCTTTATGTCTTGTTGATATCTTGTTGATCATTCAAAGTCTTTCATTGTTGTGAATTGTCTTCATCTTGCAACCTTCCTACCCCAACTAAATGAGATATTTACAATTGAGTGTTATGACCTCCATGGATATTGTTGTAAAAGTTTTATTAATGGATATCCGAAGGTTAAGAATTAGTTGCATTCGTCAATTTTCCATTGATTCTTTCCACATTACTTTGAATTTTGTCAACATTCTCATGACTGCGATTCAATCGTCCATTGTACTTGAGATTTATGTGAGATGAACCTCATCATCAGGGTATTAATCCCCAATAATGTGTTCATTATGAGTGTGGCTAAGAGTTGTTCGAATTTGAGTGCGCAGCTCTTGCAACCCTGTTGCGATTCTCACATAAATTTCCTCACGATAGTTGTCGATTGTATGGTGGAATCAATTGATTCTTTTTGTATGTTTTAGACCAAGATTATTAGTTTCCATATCATCCATCATTTTCCCCAAATTCTAAACAGTCATTTCAATGGAAATAAATTCTCGAACTTCATCCTGCATCCTCTCTTAAAGTGTAGTGTTGATCGCATTAGTATCTTGCGATTTCGAGGAGCTATAGGATGAATCTAGATGCTTTCTTTATTGGGGTTTGGTTCCATTTCCACGTCTCTTTGTTTTACTTTGGTCCGATTATCTTGGGACCTCCACCGGCGGCTCACTCGCCATTCCGGCAGTGGGCGCATTTGGTGACTTACTAGTCGTTGTAGACAGAACCTTTGAGCGCTACTCTAGAGAGAGAAATTCAAGAATTTAGGGTTTCATTTGGGGAGTTTGGAACCAATGGCATAATAGATAGAATGAGTTTGAATATTTGAAATGTTGGGTCTTATCTTGGTCTAGGACTTAAAACAAATTTAATATACCTTAAAACCCTATCAATATCGTAATAGGTTCATAAAAGACATGGGGTGAATTTAAAACACTCCCCAACACAAAGCAGTAGCTTCCAGCAACTTTTGTAGGATGATTATCGACAGACCCACGCAATGGGGCATCGATTTAATGAAGGCACATGCTGTTGTGCATAATTTGGGTCTGCAACTGGGAATATGGAGGGGTGTATTCCTATACTAATTCCAACCTATGCCCCTGGACGATGGGGCATTGACTGCCTCTATCGTTTGAGGCTGGTTTTGGGCCAGCCTTTGTAAGTTCTTTCTAGGTGTTACGGTCCTCTTCTAGGGTCCCTCGTGGGTCCTAGGTAGGGTCAAACCAAGACGTTAATCCCCTATATTAATTCATATAGGCCATAGGAATATCCCATATAAATTTTGATTAAAATGAACACGTAAAACTCAATAAAACACATGAAGACACACAATCATTTTCTAAGGGACACCTTTCAAACATCATCGATGTTCTTGGATGTTTGACCACCAAATGTCACGAACCTTCATACACTGCCTAAGAACATCATAGAAAATAATTTTAATTCAAAATTAACTCATTAAATATTTACGAAGCTCTCACGTTCACCTTAGTTCGTTTTAGGGTATTACATTGTGTCATTGACTTCAAGGATGTTGGGATATGAATTTGACTTTTGTGGAGTTCTCTTATAACAATAGTTAAATTTTTTCTATATCCATGGCTCCTTTTGAATATTTCTATGGTAGGATATATAGATCTCCGGTTGGATGTTTGAGGTTGGCAAGTCTTCACTTTGTTGACCCAAATTGGTGTATGATTCATTGAAGACTGTTCATATGATAGGGGACCTATTGAAAATAGTCTATTGCAAGGAAAAATTCTAATGTCGACAATAGGAGGAGAGAACTTGACTTTGAAGAAGCGGATAAAGTGATTTTGAAAATTTCACCTATGAAAGGGGTTATGAGGTTTGGCAAGAAAGGTAAATTGAATCCTCACTATGTGGATCCCTATGATATTTTTCAAAATGTTGGCAAAGTTTCATACGAGCTCTGATTACCTAGTGAATTAACTTCGGTTCACCTGGTATTCCATGTATCCATGATTAAGAAGTGCATTGGTGATCCCGATTCTATTCTCTATACTAAAGGTTTAGGGGCGGATGAGAACCTCTAATGAAAAGGTTCTAATGGAAATTATCAATAGATCATTGAAGAAGTTGAGGAACAAAGAGGTAGCCTCTATAAAGGTGTTATGAAGAAACCACCTAGTTGAGCAGTAACATTGGAGGCCGAGGCCGACAGTAAGTCCCGTTACCTCATCTCTTCACTAACTAAGTTTAGTTATTCCTATTAATAATGAAAATAATTAATAAATTTATATTTGAATTGTTTTTCAAAGATATGCATATTCATGGTAAAGGTTTTGCTAAAATGAGTTTTCATGGAAAAATTCTCGTTTACTTGATTTGCACATATTTGGTGTATTTTTGTATGTTGTTGCCTTAATAAAATAGTACTGAGCATGTTGATGTTTTGTGAATGTAATTTTAACATAAGTGACTCTATATGTTGTGTTGAGTTCACGTTGTTGTTGTGAAGGAAATTCAACATGTTGTGATGTTTAGCTCTTCTATGTGAAAGTTGATCTTTTAAATTTCTTTGTGTAAATGTCTTGTTCTTATTTGGAATTGATTTGTAACTCATGTTTTTATATGTTGTTGTTTGTTGGGCTACTAGTATTGAGTCTATCCTTTGCCTACAAAAGATTTTAGTGTCATTCGGGGACGAATTCTACAAAAGAGGGGGGGGGGATAATGTAACACTTCGAAAGTACAAAACCTTATCTTGAGCCTCACATGAGTGTCTAAGGGTTGTAATACTGTTTTAATGTCAAAAATATTTTTTATAACTCCTTTAGGAAATTTTAGTGTCAAAATGTCAGGGAACGTTCATGATGTTCGGAGACTAGTTGAGAGGTGCTAGGGTTCCTTAGCCTATTTCACGAGGTTTTAGGAGTCGGAATTTTATGAAAATTGGTGGGAAGGTTTTAAAAATTAATTAGAACATATTTAGCGTCAAAACGTCTGGGTACCATGTAACTTTCAAGAAAATGTACTTTTCAAGTAAAGAGTGTTAGGTTTAAATAATAGGTATTCACAGAAGACCCTATTCATAAGGTCCATAAGCGCGGCTTGTGCGTTAGTGAGACCAAATTATATGGCAAGAAACATGTAATGAACATACCTAGTATAGAAGGAAGTCTTAGGAACGTCCTCTTGTCGCACACTAAGCCGGTGCAGGTGATACCCTGACCGGAGATCTAATTTAGAAAAGAAACATGAACCATGGATCTGATCAAATAAATCATCAATTCTGGGAAGAGGGTATCTGTTCTTTGTAGTGACTTTGTTGAGTTGCCGATAATTCATACACATTTCAAGGGTTCCATTATATTCTTAACAAACAACATCGGAGAACCTCATGAGGATATACTCGACTGGATGAATCCCTTATTAAAAAGATCTTTTAACTGCAACTTCAACTCTTTCAGTTCAGCTGGAGCCATTTTGTAGGGAGTAATGGAAATTGGTTTGGTGTGGGGATCTAAGTCAACACCAAATTCAATAGCCAGTTAAGGAAGGATTCATGGTAAATCCTCCGTAAAGACATTGAATCTCATTCACTATGGACAAAGATTCTATGGAAGGAACTTTATGTTCTAAGTCATTGACTCTAACTAGTTGGTGTAAATGCCCCTTAGGTAACATCTTATTGGCTTTATGATGGGACATTATTTGCCATCTTGGATTTGAACTACGCCTTCCCATTCCAGCTTTAACTCATTAGTAAACTAAAACCTTACTACCCTGTTTCGACAGTCTATGGTAGCATAGAATTTATGGAGCTAATACATACCCAAAATTATATCAAAGTCCAACATGGTTAATTCTTTTAGGTCAGAATAGGTAACTCTATCAAAAACATTTATTGGGTAACGTATATACTCTTTCAACTTTAATGATGTCTCCGATAGGAGTACTAACTGGAAAAGCCTCATGCATGATCTAAGGAAGCAAGACAAATTTACTAGCTACTCAAGGAGTAACAAAAGACAAGGTTGATACTTGATCTAAAAATTCACTCACAGGAAAAGAAAAGACATGCAAATTATCAGTGACCACATCAGCTGACTTCTCTTGGTCCTCTCTACCTTTCAAACCATTGAACCTGTTCCTCTTAGGAACTCGGCTGCAATAGTAGGATTAGGCTGAGTGAGTATCTGCCTTGGCCTGATTCTACATATGTGGACAGTCACTGATCATATTCCAACTCTTGCCTCACCCATAACAGGCATTAGAACCTACCATGCACTCACCTCCGTGCAAACAACCACACATACCACATGACTTTCTGCCACCAAGGCATTTCTATCATTTCCCTTCATGAGGTCAGACATGCCCCTTTTGGCAGTAGTGTTCCTAGAAGGAGTAGCATTACCTGAGTGCTGGTTCCTCTTCTTAATCTTTGGCCTGTGCTGGACTCCAAACGAACTCCTACCAATTCTAAAACCAGCCAGATCAGAGGGACTAGGCTTCTTGCCTTCTCGGCCTCTCTTACTCCGATGAATATCCTCCACCTTCTGTTCATGTACCTTCAACCTAGAAATGTCCATGTTATCATCAAACATGGCTGCCCGACATTCCTCCTCTAGATCCTTCGATACACCAGTCACAAACCTGCTCATCTCATCCCTGCTACTGGACAACAGGGAAGAAGCATATTTGGAATGTTTAACAAAATTCAAGGAGTATTCCTTGAGTGACATATCTCCTTAACACAGGTTGATGAACTACTCAACCTCAGCCTCTCTTGCTCTCTGGGAAAAAACCTCTCCAGGAATGTAGTCTTGAGAATGTCCCAAGTGATGGGGACTTCTCCTGGTGCTCGACCATCTACTCATATCTTGTACCATACCTGAGCAATATCCTTGAGCCGGTATGATGCCAACTTAGCCTTCTTCTCTTCATCAACACCCATAGCACAAAGAATGTTGTGGACCTCATCCTCAAACTCATAGATCCTCATTGGTTCTGTACCCTAAGTAGACTGGAGGATTCATCTTGGTGAAATCTCTTAGTCTTCTAGACATGGTGCTAGCATGTGGGTTCTCCTTGGGAGAACCCTCTCTAGAGGCTTGAGATGTGATAGTCTGTGCCTTAGCAATTATGGCTTGGGCAATCTTAACCATTGTTGCTCTCACTTCTCCATCCGTCATAGCATCTGGGTTGAAAGACATTTGCACTCCAGAATCTAGGGGCTTGAGGAGGAACTTGGTTTCTCCAAGCACCTACTTCTCCAACTCTCCTACTTGTATTTCTACTTGTGTTCATTTTCTACATGCACACAAAAGAAGAAAGTTAGATGCTAGAATAACAAAAAAGTGTCAAAGTTTTACACATCACAATAAAGAGTAGAAGAATGGAAGATTCTTCACATCACTAAGTCTTTAAGTCATGATTGTGGTGAACTTAACAACCATAGGCTAGAAACTACGCAACGTGGTTTTTTTGAGTTTTAGTTCCTAGGTTATTTAACCTCATGCTCAAATACCAAGTTTGTAACACCTGGGACATAGACCCTATATGAGACCGGCATCGTTAACCTCTCAGAGGTCGCACACAATACTCATCTTAGCTTTAATCACAATCATATAGTTAAATGTAGCACAAAATTAAGAACATTTAAATTTGTTGTAGTGTACTTAGACATCCTATATTTTATTCATAAGAGTAATATACTAATATCTCAAAATAAACAACCATCTATTAACATAATGAACAATTGAAATGAAAAATTCATAATATCATTAATAGTTGCTAAACCGGCCTAAATACGAAAGAATGAACAAATGTTTGATAGGAAACGCTAGGAAAACATCCACTAGCTATGTCTAATCTCTTAAAGTTAGAGAGTAAAGCATAGGCATTCTCTAACTCAAGAAGACCTACCAAAGTCTACAGCTACTAGTCCAAACAGCGTCAACTAATCGTCAATCTTCTTCAAGGACCTGCACCTATAAAAATAGTTATTGTAAATGGGTTAGTACACACTTTTACTAACTAAGGGTGTATGCACATAAACACATAAGGACTACGAATGATAAGGGAAAGCTCTTCGTATATCAAGATGCCATTTTTGGTAAGTGAAGTCGCTTCACTTTTCTAATTCGTTATTTATGAATCATACTATGAATATGACAGATTTTCATGAATTTAAAGAAAACAACTCATTTTATATAGGAACATAAGACCTTGGAATCATGAACATAATAATAGAACAACTCGAGTAAAATTTAAGAATTTTGCTACCCCTTGAGCCGAGATATCCTCTCTCTAGACTTAGTTTATTTTTCTGTCCTTTCTTTTTTTTATTGTGTATTTCAATGATATCCTTTGATCCTATCTTTTACTTACTAGTGCAATGATTCATTGTAGTGGGATTCCTACAATGAATCAGGTAAGTAATCCAAAAGACTAAGGAAATGATTTGACTACCCTACTTACAAGTTAATCTTTTCATTCTTGTTAAACCGACATAGATCATGTGAGCTAACATGAAATCCAATGTCTTCCCCATACTGAAAAGAGGTGGTTCTTTGGCCAAAGTGAAACTGAATACTTCCTAGCTTTCATAGGTGGATCCACTAGCTAGTAACCTATGTTGGCGACATAGTTCAAACACTAGGAGGATTTGGAGACCCTTATCCACCTTTGTGGTAGTCTTATCTCATGAGGCTTACATGTGATTGGCACAAGCTCATTACTAGTTTATCATTGCTTAGCTAAATTTCTATTACTTTACAACTTTTAGAGTTGACTCATACATTATTAAAGCTTGCTTCTAGTATGAGGTATGCTTTGCTCAATGGATTACTTGTCGTCCCTTTCTAAACTTGGTGAATGTGAACTTAAATCTTGTATTATCATTATGGTATAAATGAGACTTGTCTCACAATCTCTAAAACCCTCTTATTAGAGTATCTTAAATATAATTGTTTAGCTGCATATGAAACTTGTCTCACTTCCTTTAACACCCCATTCTATGTCAATTTCATGACATATAAGCTTTTATTTATTTCATTACTCTTTATCTTGTTCAACATTATTTTGTATTCTTGTACCATTATTTATTTTGCGGTCAAGCTCGTCTACTTAACTTTGATATTTCATTTAGGTATTTTAGAAAGTAACCTCGCTAATGGCTCAGTTTACTTCAACTGTTATCCCACTTTTCGGTAGATATCCAAGATCCCGAGTATATTACAAGCTCATGAAAACCACGATAACCCCAAAGGCTATCAACTCTAGCGTGAAAGCAGTTACTATGCACTTGGAAGCAAACCAAAAACATAGTACAACTTTCGTTCCTAGATTATTAAACTGGGACGAGAATCACTCTGTTGAAGATTGGAAAGTTGAATCTATTACCGATCCCCTTCATATCCAACCTTTTAGGTCTTCTCTAGAAAGGGTCATCCAATTCTCTGACAGATCTATTAACCTTATGTTTTTATGATCGATTTCATTAAGCCAAGCTTCTTCAGGTAGAAGAATTTCTTCGTCTAAACCTTCTTCTTAGAAACCCAAGAGGATGATGATGCTACTGAAGCTACTGAAGCGTTAGAGCAGGGGAAATTCCATTGCGTAGATTTCTCTAACACTATTCCAAAAGTGTATTATGAAAATAGGGAACATGGAAGTCCTACTCCAAGAGACATGAAGACGCTTAAACATAAGAAAAAACATTCCAGTTGAGTCCTCATAAATGAAAGGGGTTTAACCCCTGATAAAAGGATCGTTACAAAATGGTGGAATGATCCTAAACATTAAAGAGAAAAGGAATGGTATAAGTATTCCTACAATATCGAATGAAGAATCTCATTCATACATAAGTGGTATGTTGATAAGAAAAGATTCGGCACAGAAATAGAATTCTTCAAATGGTTTGATCACTCAGACCAAATTGATAACACTTAGTCATCCCTTCAAGTTTTGGTAAACAGGTCGTACACTAAAGAGGCCACTATCGATAGTATTACCCCTCCTTTAGAAGGATTAAGCATTCCTTCAAGAAAAGAAATCCTTAAAGCTACTCCTCTTAAGAAACCCCTGAAAAAAGAATTGATATTAGTCACGGCCGGTGACATAAATAATTTTCTTGAACAGAACAATAACACTAATAAAGTTCTTCATGTGGTGTCACGAAAAATTGAAGAAGCCAAAAAAAATTATGGAAGTAAAATTGGTTGCATGCCAAGTTCACCCAAAGGCAGCCTCCAAATAAATAACTTAAAAGAAATCCTGGTAAGGATTAATAATCAATTTTCGAATATCAAGATTACCGAAGAAAATATTCATTGTATGTTAAAGAATAGGTTCCCCCTTTCAAAGAATTATTATCCTAGGCCATCGTTAACTTATGTTCAGTTTGAAGAAAATAATCTTCATCCTCAATCTGTATCCCTCTGAACAAGAATAACAGAATGGAACATTGATTAAATGGCAGGAGGACAGATCTACAACAAGCTCCAAGAAATGGGGATGAATGTCACTGCTTATAAATTGAAGAATGCCACTGATAATTAAGCAACTCAAAGATTAATAGCTGGGTTTACGGGCACTCTCAAGAATTGGTAGGATAATTACCTCACAGAACAAAATAAGCATACATTCAAAATGTTGTCAGTAAACGGACAACAGTTAAAACTTAGAATGGCATCTCTACTTCCTCTAATGAAATTGTAGAAGATGACGCAACAACGCTTATTTATAGCATTCCTAAACATGTCGTTTGAGAACCATGACTTTTCCAAAATAGGAGTTTTGAAATCCCGAACAATATGTATTGTAAGAGACTCTCAGATCTCAGATGGCATAAAGACATGTTCTTGACTAAGGTCATGATTAGAAAGGACTGCAATAACGATTATTGTAAAAGAACGCTTCGTGAGTGGCCTTCCACCTCATTTTGCTGAAAATGTTAGATCCTAAATAAGAGACCGTTGCGATTGAAAAATTCCTTATCCAATACTCGCTTATGGTGATCTTATTAACATTAGCAATGTTGTATCCATAGAGCTATGCACAGACCTTAAGCTAAAAGAACAGATTAAAAAAAATGACAACTTTTATCCACAGAACTCAGAAGTTTCTGTTAAGATTTTGGGTTCCAAACATTGAAACCTCCCTCTGCAAAAAAGGATTCAAAGAAATAAAGGGCTGAAGGATCAGTCAGAAGAAACCAAGCGAAAAAGAGGGGTTACGACAAAACTAAGAAGAAGTTTAAAGGAAAAACTTCACATAAGCCTTCATCAAAAGAGAAATGTTGGACATGCATAAAAAGGATCATAAATCTCCTGATTGTCCAGGAAATAAAAGACAAAGGAAGAAAATCAATCTTCTCGAAGTTGACAAAGATTCCAAGAAAAACTCTTCGTCATATTAGAAGAATAAGAATCTGTATCTGATCCATAATACTCTTGCGAGGAAGAAAGCGATGAAAATTTCCTCTAGATCGTACAATACACTAATTCGGAAAATAGATCTGAATGCAATTTCAATAGAACATTTTGCCTATGTGATAGTAAAAATGTTAGTGTTATGTCATCCGCTTCTACAGAAACTCTATTCTCAACCATTGAGCACATCAAAGAAGATGACTCTTGGAGATAATACTTATTGGAATTACAAAAATTGGTGGTTCATCAAAAAGAAGAAACTACCAGTAGTGCTCCATTCAGCATGAGACAAATCATGGAAAGATTTGAAAGCAAGACTAAAGATCATTCAATCAGTAGTCTGATGTCTGAAGTTAATCTCCTACAAAAGCAGATTTGTGAAGTCAAAAGTAGACTCCACAAAATTGAATTTGACGCCCTGACTGAGGAAGTTCTTCGAGGAAAATCTCTTAGAGGAAAGGAGATTGATAAGCATTACAAAGAAAACAGCATACAAGAAAAAATGCAACCCTCTTCTCCCATGTACGAATCTGAATAAAGAATTAATGCAAATACATTAATTATTCCACATAGTTCTAACATAATGATTAATTTAGTCATAAATGATAATTTTGCTCTTAACAAAATTGTTCTCTTCGACTGCGGTGTGGCTACAAATTGCATTCTTGAAGGACTAATCCCTATAAAATATCTTCAGAAGGGATCTACTAAGATATATAGCGCCACCGATAAGCGTATTGTTATTAATTACAAGTTATCAAATTCCCATATTCGAAATAATGATATTTGTCTCTCAAATGATTTTTTATGATAAAAATTATTAATGAAGAAATTATTCTTTGAATCCCTTCATCACTCAGATTTAATCCTATATTTCAGATTTTGATTCTATCAAAAAAAAATTGAAAAGATATTCCATTCCCTTTTATCAAAACTCTTTCGCTTTAAGAGCACCCATTTCTTGCGAAAAAACACTGCAATAAAAATAGCTCAAATCTGTTTTCTCAAACAGGAAATTCAACTTAAAAGGATTGAGCAAATTTTTAAAACCCGGGAATGGCTAAAAAATCGTCCACTTATACAAAACATTTGAAAAAGAAATTTTCTCTGACTTTCCTAATACCTTCTAGGCTAGAAAAACTCACACTTTTGATTTACCTTATATTAATGGATTCAATGAACATGCCATTTCTATGAAAGATAGGCCCATTCAGATGAACCATGGTTTAATGGAAATTGGTAAGAAAGAAATAAATTCATTATTTACTAATAAAATCATTCGTCCCTTAAAGTCTATTTGGAGTTGCTGAGCCTTTTATGTTAATAACGCAGCTGAAAAAGAAAGGGGTTCACCCCGTCTTGCTATTAATTATATCCATTCAACTCTATTTTAAAATGGATTCGTTATCCGATCCCCAACAAGGGAGATCTCTTAAAACGTACTTTCAAATATACGTTATCCGATCCCCAACAAGGGAGATCTCTTAAAACGTACTTTCAAAGCCAATATTTACACCAACTTTGACATGAAGTCATTATTTTGGCAAATAAAGATTTCTAAAAAGAATAAGTATAAAATTTCTTTTAATGTCCCATTTGAGAAATACGACTGGAACTTTATGCCTTTTGGGCTTAAGAATGCCCCTTATGAATTTCAGAATATTATGAATTCAATATTTAATAATATTAGCCAAATGTCAATTGTTTATATTGATGATGTACTGATCTTTTCTGACGACATTGACTCTCACTTTGAATAGCTTGATGTTTTCCTTAAAATTTTAAAGCATAATTGTCTTGTAGTTAGCGCTAAGAAAATGACTTTGTTTCAAACAAACATCAAATTTTTAGAACATGACTTGTTTCAAGGAACTTATAAACCTATTTGTTGGGCCATTGTGTTTTTTGATAAGTTCCCTAACATAATTACTGATAAAACCCAGTTACAAAGGTTTTTAAGAAGCCTTATCTATATGGCGGATTTTATCCCCAAAATTGTATAGGTTTATAAACCTTTTGTATTGCAGGCCCCAGAAGAACCCAATTCCTTGGGGAATTGAGCAGACTTACGCAGTCAGAAAAATTGAAATCATAATTAAAAACCTCCCTTGTCTAGGTATCTCTAACCCTGACTATTTTATGATTGTATAAAATGATGCATCTGATAAAGTTTATGGTTGTATCCTTAATCAAAGGAAAGACGCAGTTCATCAAAACAATTAGTTCGTTTTACCTCTGGTATATGGAATCCTGCCCAATAAAACGATAGCATGGTTAAAAAGGAATTCCTATCAATAGTTCTTTGCATTTCAATATTTTAAGAAGTGTTTCCTTAGGGTTGATATCAAATCATCCAAGCAAATCCTTTAAGAGGATGTTAAGAATCTTGTAGCAAGACAAATCTTTTCTATATGGCAAGTCCTATTATCCAATTTCAATTTCCAAATCGAATACCTTAAAGGAGAAAATAATTCTCTCCCTGACTTTCTAACTAGAGAAATTTTGGACGGAAAAGTATCATAAGGCCTTCAGTAGAAGCATTCAAGGGAGCCCTTTCAAAGAAAAGGGAAAAGGCCCCGAAAGAGAACCTTTGGTCAAACCATTTGCAATCCGACCATCTCCGAATGACTAAAACAAATATTCAGATCTAGTTATTCTACCACTTATAAAACCCAGATTTTTGATATCTCCTTTTCCTCTTTTGCCTCCGAGCTCTTCATCAAAAAAACCCTCAAGCAAGAAGTAGAACCTTGATCGCATTCGTCTTCAACAGTACCTAGATAATCATATCCTCAAACAAAAGATTCTTACACCATGAAATCTCTAGAAATCTTTAAAAAAAAAAAGGAAATGCTCCAACAACTGTCTTAATAACAGTAAGACTTCCAAAAGAAAAAGAAATCTTTGAAATAATCTCTTTACAGGTCTCTCCCATATTGGCCCTTGATGAAGAGTAGGAAAAATATGAGGTAAAACATCATTTTAAACCCTTGTTTTCTAATAAAAGTTACGTGGATACTGATAGTATTGCTTATTCTAAGTTTACTATCAATACTATAATATGTCCTTTTGAGTTGCAGCTTGATCACTTGCATACTCCGATAAATTTAACAACGGAACACAAACCTCAGACATAGAATTGGCATGACTACAGATCAGCTTGGTTCAATTTCATTTACTTACAACCAGCTTCTCATACGTGTTTTGTTAAGTATAGTCCAAAAGTGGCCAAAAAGGTTATTCCCAGGTTTTTCTACGCGTGGTGGAGCTGCTTTGGCGGTAACAAATAGGTTTTACCTAAAAAAAATTCTAACAAATACGTCAGTTCCAGAAAGAGTAGGACATCTCTACTCTCCCAGAGAACATTAAATTATGTAAATATTTTATTCAAAAATAAATTTCATTTATAATTAGTTGGAGTTTTTGTATTGCAGAATTTGACAGGATCAATTAACTGTCCAAAGAAGTTCTAATCAAAAGATGGTCTCTGGCTTCAAAAGAAAATGTTACTATCAATCTCCCGATCTCCAGAAGATCTCCCTAAATATCATTCTCCAAAAATGATCTAAAGAAAAGATAACAAAAGGCCTTGTCTGATCTCTGTTCTAACAATGATGAGCAGTCAATAATGAAGTTCATTGATGACGCTTTGTCATCTCAAAGTGACAACAATGGTGACATGTTAAAGCCTAAAGCTTTAGCACAATATTATTTGGATCCCTTCTACGATTAATCCAAGATGAGGATATTAAAATCTGGAATATCTTGTCTTCTAGGTAGAGGTTCAAAGATCCAAAATAACATAGAAAGAAAAAAAAGTCTCAAATAGACGGAATTTCATTTGATTAACCAAAAGGTTAAGATGTAGTCACTATTACAGACACAAGTGGATGACAACAAGATTAAAGAAAAAACTTTTAAAAAAGCAAGAGTCCCACAAACGTGGCCGACAACTTTATTTAAGCAAAGACTTCAATAAAAGCTAGAGCGCCACAAACGTGGCCGAAAACTTTATTAAAGCAAAGACATTAATAAAAGGAAAAGGAATGGACCGTAATTAAAGAAAGATTGACCAAGAAAAAATAGGGAGGAATCTTTTCTTCGTCTTTATAAGACTTTTTTTAAGAGTAGAAGCATCGGAAAATTTTTGTAACAAAATTTATTCTTCTTCTTACAATCTAATACTTACTACTATTGTATGATTTCAATCTTCCGCTATTCATAAAATAATAAGTAAGTAAGTTTTACTCCTATTTATAGTCTTATTTATTTACTTGAATGAGTAGGTTCCCCTCCAAGAACTTCAAGTGTCACCAGAACCTCAAGATCCTCAAGTACCCCAAATCCCCCTATGACTCAAGATCCTTTTGTTGAAGGGGATATGACTAATTCGGAGTTGAGGACTTCCCTAAGCTAACCATGGTGGTGAACCCAACCTTATGCTAATACTCCTGCTTCTACATTTGGGATTTCATGAGGATGAACCCTCCTACTTTTCATGGCACTAAGGTGTATGAAATCCATAAGTTTTCATAGATGAAATATTCAAAATGGTATATGTTATGGGTGTGACCCATAAGGAGAAAGTGGAGCTAGCTGCTTACTAACTCAAAGATTTGGCTGAAGTGTGATTTGAGTAATGGAGGGATGAGAGAACCCTAGTAAGAGGTCCGGTCCATCGGGAGGAGTTTAAAGAGGCTTTCATAGATATATTATTTCCCCTAGAGTTGAGGGAGAATAAGATGGTTGAATTCATTAACCTTCGTGAAGAATAAATGATTGTTTAAAAGTACTCCCTCAAATTCACCCAAATCTCTAAGTATGCCCCAACCATGGTAGCCAACCCTAGGGCTAGGATGAACAAGCTTGTGACGGGAGTGTCTAGATTGGTGGAGAAAGAGTGTCGTACGGAATGCTTCTTAATTGCATGGATTTTTCTAGGCTCATGGTGTATGCCCAACAAATTGAGGAATCCAAAATTATGGAGATAAGGCAAGAGGGTAAGAGGCCTAGGTCGGATGATTCTAGTCACCATAAACCTAAGAAGAGGTTCTTTCACCATGATTCTTCAGTGGAAAACAAGGATAGGGCGCCAAAACAACTTTCCCAAGGTGGTGGCCACACTTTTGAGAGGACTAGGTGAACTTCTTACGGAATGAAACATATGGGTAGGTGTCTTCCGGTATGGTTTCTTGTTTTGGATGTGGTAATAAGGGCCACAAAATGAGGGACTTCCTTATCAACAAAGCAATAGGGAAGGAGGTCAAACAAGCTACTGAAGGTGGTCTAGATCTCAATTCTCTAAAGAAGAGTCACCTCTAAGGGGTGGAAACTAGGAAGGATTGCTAATCCGGAGTTAATCGTCCTTATAAGTTTTCACTCTTTACTATTGTTTTTATTATGTTATGAGATGAGTTTATATGGTTTTTATAGTTAATATGATCATGCCATCTTGATGAATTGCTCAAAGAATAGATTTTTCAAATTTTAGAATGTTTTACAGTGTTACAGTAGTGCTCAATGTAAAAAAAAAAAATTACCTTGTATTTAATTGAAGTTTCAATTTTGTGAAAAGTGATGTATGTGAGCATGTTTAATATTGGAAAAGTTAGTTCCTCCATAAAAGAAATAAAAGGGTGAATTCTGAATTTGTGAAGTTTTGCAAAAGTGTCTTATGTTGCAAAGTGTGTGAAAATGTGACTTTGTGCTCGTTTTTGGTTGGTGATTCAATTATAAATGTTTCATCATGATTTTAATTGTTTATTTGTTGCTAATGGATTTCTATATGGTCTTAAAGTTTTAGTGTTATTCTAGGATTAATGTCATTCCATGTGGGGGAGAATGTGAATTCCTAAAAATGAACCAACGTGAGATAATTTTGTTATAAATTGCGTTATATTGGTATCCTTAGGAATTGTGTGAAGTTTGTTTAAGCTTGGAGGTCTAATGTCAAAGAACGTCCGTAACGTTTGCAAAGTGTCCTTAGAGAGTGTTCATGTGTCTTAATGTGTTTTAGTGAGTTTTACGTGCTTGTTTTGCTTGAAATTGATGTGGGGTGTTCATATTACCTATAATAATATGTTCAGGTGTTTAAATTATGGGTACGAATTCCTCTAGCTTCCACGAGGGCCCCTAGAAGATGACCCAAACTCCAAGACCAAAACAGCCAAAAAAAGTGTCCATCGACGAGCCAGTCGACGGCCAGAAGAACAGACGACGGCTCGTCGACCTGGTCTGTCATTTTGAAATGAATGACTGCAGGTTTGGGAGTTGCAGAACCAAACCACGAGACCTCATCAACGTGACGTAAAAGCATAGATTGTCAATCGTAGAGAGGCATCGATGGGAGGCTGCAAAAGTTGTCTATTCTACAGCCAGCTTGGGCTGTTTTGTGTAAATTCATCCCAATTGTTTTTACGTTATATTAGATTAGTTTTAAGTCTTAGACCTAGACAAGACCCCTCATTTCAATATTAAAACTCTCTCTATAAAAACAAAGTCTCTCAAAGTCACCATTGGAGGTAAGACTCATGGAGAACTAAGAGGGATGGTTTGGACGTGTTTCTTTATCCAAATCATTTTTTCTCTTATTTTTGAGGTATTTTATCAATCGTTGAACCCTATTCCATTTAAGGAGTCCCTTCTAAAGAATTTTCAAAAAGGGTTTTCAACCCTAACTTCTTTTATCTTTAACTTTTTATACGGGTCTTGAATGAAAACGTTCCTAATAATTCAAACGTAATGTTTCTAATTTTAGTTGGTGATTTTAATTTTAAAACTTCAATGAAATCATGTTAAATCTTTTATCAAATTGTGGCTTAGGAAATGGGTTAAATGAGCTTGGTTTAGTAGTCTTTGAGCTTTGCTTTACTTGTGTTGTTATTGATGTTTTGGTACTTGCCTAAGGGCTAATGTATGATGAATTGTTTAGTAAAATGTTATAGGTGATGGAAGCTTAATAAAAGTGTAAGTAGGTTATGTTGTTTAGCTTTAATTTCAAATGCTCTTGAGTGATATGGTCCACCTTCTTGGTGACAACTTTTACTTGAATTGTATGAATGTGAAGTAACTTGTTGATTGTTAATGTGGCCATGAAGTCATATTATGTGAAGTAATATGATATTGATGTTGTTCTTATTAAATGTGCTTTATAAAGTTATTATGTTAAGCAGGCTAGAGAATATGCTTAATTGAATTAAATGATTATGTGAAGCATGTAAATTGTGTGATGTGATGAATGAAGGTCTAAGCATGTATAGAAGTTAAATTATAATGAAACGAAACTTTTGTGCTTGGTGTGCTCACATGTACACACACTCACACTTGAATGAATGAATGAAGCTAAGTTAAGAGAAAAAAGGAATTTTGGTGTGGACACTCTTCGTGAGTTGAGATGAAGTGTTTAGTACCAACCTCACTACATCCTAAGAGATTTCTAAGACATTTTGGAGGGTGAATGCCCCTTTGTGAGTTGAGATGTGATGTTCACTAGTTATCCATAACTTATACTATATAATGTTTAGAATATGTGGGGGTTACGTGTAGCACCAATAGGATATTAAGAAGGGGCGGTTACACTTCGTGAGTTGAGATATTGTATTCCGACGTACCTCTTGAGATGAGTACTCCTCGTTAGTAGAGAATGAGTTACTTAAATGCAATCTCCTTATCCCTTTACTATGTGCCTACATATATGTAGCTATTGGGCAAGCCATGTAAAAGCTAAAAGAATGACCTTACTATAGGCAAGTGAAGATCCCTCATCCAAAAGAGGTTAATAGCGGGATTCGATGCATAGTACTCAAGGTCTATGTCGGATAATCCAAACCCCCACAAAAATAATAAAAATTCTAAGTCTTATAATAGAGTTTATTACTTATGGTAGGTAGTTGAATGGGACACTTTTTTCCATTGCACTAGGTAGGCATTACGAAAGGGTAGTCTTGGTGAGCTTTATATTAATTGAATAAACTAAGTCTCCTAAAAGACCGTGCTAATTAGAGTAGTGGGGGAATAACATGATATCTATCACTGAACTAAGTAGACCTTCCGAAAGGGGAGTCTTGGTGCTAAGCCTTCTAAACGAGTATATTACATAGTGTAGTTGGTGGTATGGGACACTATATACTCATTGTACTATGTAGGCATTCCGAAAGGGATGTCTTGGTGTGTTTCTTGAGTGCTCTTCTAATGTCTAGTCACTGATTGGGTGCGTGTTCTCCCGAGGTGAATAAGCCAAAAAAGGGTAGTCTGAGAATCACTTCGGTGTGTATTGAAGGAGGTATATGTGCACCTCATGAAGTTTTGGTGCACAAAGTTAGGACAAAGTGAAGGGTTCGTTAGAAGAAAACCAACGTAAAAGAAGGGTTACTACAAAACTAAGAAAAATTTAAAGGAAAAACTTCACATAAGACTTCATCAATAGTGAAATGTTGGACATGAGGAAAAAAACATCATAAATCTTCTGACTGTCCAAGAAAAAAAAAGGATCCCATTGGAGTCCTCATAAATAAAAAGGATTTCACCCCTGACAAAAGGATCGTCAAAAAGTGGTGGAATGATCCTAAACATAAAAGATAAAAGGAATGGTATAAGGATTCCTAAACATTAGAACAAAGAATCTCGTTCATAGATAAGAGGTATGCCAATATGAAAAGATTCGACACAGAAATAGATTTCTTCAAATGGTTTGAACACTAAGGCCAAATTGATGACACTCAGTCATCCCTTCATGTTTTGGTAAACAGGTTGTACAGTAAAAAGGACACTATCGACAGTATTACCTCCATTTTAGAAGTATTAAGAATTCCTTATGGAAAAGAAATCCTTAGAGCTACTCCTTTTATGAAACACGTCGAAAAGGAATCGGTGTTACACACGGACGGTGACATAAACAAAGTTCTTGAACAGAACAATTACACCAATAAAGTTCTTCATATGCTTTCACAACAAATAAAAGAAGCCAACAAAAATTATGGAAGTCAAATTGGTTGCAAGCCAAGTTCATCCAAAGGCAGCCTCCAAACAGAGACAAGCCCTATGTTTATGATCCCTGAATTTTATCCTAAATCTTTCCCGAAGCTCTCTACTAAATTTAATAACTCAAAAGATATCTTGGAAAGGATAATTGATCAACTTTCTAAGATCAAGATTGCTCATGGTAATAATGTTAGTATGTTAAAGAATAGGATCCCCTATTTAAGTAATTATTATCCTAGGCCATCGTTACGTAATGTTGAGTTTCAAGAAAATAATCTTCATCTTCAATCTGTAGCCAACGGAACCGGCATAACAGAATGGAACATTGATGGAATGGCAAAAGGCCAGACATTCAACAAGCTCCAAGAAATGGGGATGAATGTCACTGTTTATAAATGGAAGAATGCCACTGATAAAAAAGTACCTCAAAGATTAATCACAGGGTTTGTGGGCACTCTCGAGAATTGCTGAGATAATTACCTCATAGAACAAAAGAAAGCAGACATTCAAAATGTTGTCAGTAAACAGACAATAGTTAAAACTGAGAATGGCGTCTCTACCTCCTCTGAAGATATTGTAGAAGATGATGCATCAACACTTATTTATAGCATTGCTAAAAATTTCGTGGGAGAACCACGAATTTTCACAGATAGGAGTTGTGAAATTGTGAACAATCTATACAGCAAGAGACTCTAAAATCTACGACTCTACTCTCCCATAGAACATTAAATTACGTAAATAATTAATCAAAAATGAATTTCATATATTATTAGTTAGACTTTTTGAATTACCTAACAGTGAATCATCAAAGTTAAGACGACACATATCTCTAAGGAGCAAAAAATAGGAATGTTCAGACCTCTACGGAAAAGAGGTTTGGCAACTACTTTAACAAAACCAATATGCAAAAATTTAAATCCTCTTCTATATTTATCAATATCTGTGGCATTCAATACTTTCATAGTTTCTATGGAATTATTAATAGCAGAAGTAGATTCACAAGTCTTGATATTGTATTTTTTTAACAAATTAAAATTACCTATTTGGTAAATTTTTTCAAAAGGTTGTGTTGGGATAGACAAATTTTTCAAATAATTTTAAACCTTAGAGATAGATACATTAGAAGAGTTAATAATGTGATCATTCAGATAGAACAGGACTGTCTTAAGCATGCAGAATTTATACGATTTATTAACTTAAGACAGATAATTTTGAAATTTCAAAAATAAGTGAATCAACAGTTAAAATAGATGTATGAAGACATAGGATATTACATGCAAGAGGTTTAAATATATGGATATTATGCAAATGGTAAAGTCGTCTTGTTGGACGGAGGTTTAAATCTGTGGATATTATGCAACTGGTAAAGTCATTTTGTTGGACGGACCACCAAGTAGTTTAAACGCCACCCTAGGCTAGACGACCGCGTTTCAGGCTGACCAAGTCCCAAAGCCAGAAATTAAGCGGCACCCTCATACTTAGATGCTATTTTGCAACCTCAACTTAAACATAGCATAACCGTAGTCTAGCATATCATAAACTTATACAGATATATAAGAAATAAACGTATTATCTATCATAAGTAGGACCAATCAGTAAAACGTTAGCATACCAAGAAAGACAAGAAATTACCTATTCTTTTTTAGCAGTGTAAACATGGCTCTAATACGATTAAAAACAGAATTAAGTATATTTAAAGTAAATAAGACTTTAAATGGGAGTAACACTCACTTCTTTATTATATTATCAATACCGGAAGCTAAAAGCATAAAATAGTAGTAAGTTTGAGATTATAAGAAGAAGAATAGATTTTGTTGCAAAATTTTATCCATGCTTCTACTCTTAAAAACAATGTCGTACATAGAATGGATAAAACACGCGTCCCTCCTTTTAATTGGTCGGTCTTCCTTTAGTTATGGTCCGCTCCTTTTCCTTTTATTAAAGTCTTTGCTTTAATAAAGTTGTCGGCCACGCTTGTGGGGCTCTAGATTTTATTAAAGACTTTGCTTTAACAAAGTTGTCGCCGCGTTTGTGGGGCTCTTTCTTTTATTAATGTATTTGCTTTAATCTTGTTGGCCACTTGAGCCTGTAGTTACTACATCTTACCCTTTGGTTAATCAAAAGAAATTTTGTCTCTTTGAGACTCTTCGTTTCTTTATAGGTAATTTTGGATCTTTGAACCTCTACAGAAAGATAAGATATTCTGGATTTTAATATCCTCAAGTTGGATTAATCGTAGAAGGTATCTAGATAAGATTATGCTAAATCTTTAGGCTTTATCATGACACCATTATCGTCACTTTGAGATGATGGAGCTTCATCAATGATCTTCATTATTGACTGCTCATCATTATCAAAATTGCATTCACACAAGTCTTTTTGTAGTCTTTTCTTTAGATCATTATTGGATAATGATCTTTGTGGAGATCTTATGGCGATTGGGTTATTAATAACCACAACTTCTTTTGGAGCCAGAGACTATCCTTTGATCAAAACTTCATTGGACAGATATTTGATCCTGTCAAATTCTGCAATACAAAAAGTCCAACTATTAATATATGAAATTAGTTTTTGAGTAAAATATTTACATAATTTAATGTTCTCTAGGAGAGTAGATATGTCCCTCACTTACTGGAACTGACTGTATTTGTCAGCAAAATTTTTAGGTAATAACCTATTTGTTACCGCCAAAGCAGCTCCACCACGCGTAGAACCACCTGGGAATAACCTTTTGGCCACTTCTGGACTATACATAACAAACCACGTATGTGTAGTTGGTCATAAGTATATGAAATTAAAGTAGGTCGATCTGTAGTCATACAAATTGTATGTATGAGGTTTGTGTTCCCTCGTTAAATTAATCAAAGTATGCAAGTGATTAACCTGCCACTCAGAAGGACATAATATTTTCTTTATAGTAAACTTAGAATAAGCAATACTATCAGGATCGGAATCATCACTGAGCGTGTGCTCAATTTCGATAGAGCTTATGTATACGAGAATAAACTCATAGTATTTTCTGTGTTTTAATGGATTATTAGTATCCACCTAAGTTCTATTAGAGAACAAGGGTTTAACAAGATGTTTAGCTCATAATTTTTGTACTCTTTATCAACGGCCAATATGGGAAAGACCTGTAAAGAGATTACTTCAAAGATTTCTTTTTCTTTTTGAAGTCTTACCATTGTTGTGGCGGCTGTTGGAGCAACTGCTTCTTTGAATCTTTCTGGAGCTTTCATGGGGTAAGAATCTTTTGTTTGAGTATAAGAGTATCTAGGTACTCCTGAGGTGAATGCGAGCAAGGTTCTTCTTGTTGCTTGAAGGGTTTTTTTGACAAAGAGCTTAGAGAAAAAGGAGGCAAAGGAGATATCAAAAATCCGGGGTCTGTAGATGGTAGACTAGCTAGAGAAGAAAAATTGTTTTGGTCATTCGGAGATGGACAGATTGCAATTGGTTTGGCCAAAGGTTTTGCTTTGGGGCCTTTAACCTTTCATTGAAAGGGCTTCTTGTAATGCTTCTTACTGAAGGCCTCATGATGCTTTTCCCTGCAAAATTCTCTGGTATGAAAGTCAGGGAGAGAATTATTTTCTCATATAATGTATTCGATTTGGAAATCAAAATTGGATAATAGGGATTGCCATCGAGAAAATATTTGTTTCGCTACAAGATTATTAACATCCTTTTGAAGGATTTCTTTGGCTGATTTGCAATCAACCCTGAGAAAGAATTATTCATTAACTTAATCATTTTGAAATTTGGAAATACAAAGAACTATTGATAGCACTTCATTTTTAACCGTGCAATAGTCTGATAGGTCGGGATTCCAAATACAAGAGATAAAACGAACTAATTGTTCTGATGAGACTGGGGCTTTGCTTTTTTTCATGATACCACAGTAGCCTTTATCAAAGACATCAGTTTCTACAATCATAAAATAGTCAGGGTTAGGGATACCTATACAAGGGAGGTTTTTAACCAAGATTTTGATTTTTCTAACAGTGTCAGTTTTCTCAATTCCTCAAGGAACTAGGTTCTTTTTAAGTGATAGATACAAAGGTTTACAAACCTATCTAATTTTGGGGAAATCCACCATAGTTAAGGCTTCTTAAATCCTTTGTAACTAATTTTCATCAGTAATTATGTCAGCAAACTTATCAGAGAACTCAATGGCCCCGCAAATAGGTTTGTAAGTACCTTCAAACAAGTCATGTCCTAAAATTTTGATCTTTCTTTGAAACAAAATCATTTTCTTAGTGCTAACTCTAAGACCATTATGCTTGACAATTTTTAAGGAAAACATCAAGGTGTTTAAAGTGAGAGTCAATGTCCTCAGAAAAGATTAGTACATCATCAATATAAACAATTGACATATGGGTAATATGATTAAAGATTGAATTCATAATATTCAAAAATTTGGAAGGGGCATTCTTAAGCCCAAAAGTCATAACGTTCCACTCGTATTGCCAAAATGGGGAATTAAAAGCAATTTTATAGTTATCCTTTTCAGAAATCTGTAATTTCCGTAATCCTGACTTCTTGTAGAATATTCTATAAATATTGGCTTTGAAAGTATGTTTTGAGAGATTTCTCTTTTTGGGGATCAGATAACGTATCCATTTTAAAATAAAGTTAAGGGATTTATAATTAATAACAAGACAGGGTGAACCCCTTTCTTTTTCAACTTAAAAGGTTGAGCAACTCCAAGGGGACTTTGAGGGACGAATGATTTAATTAATCTACAAAGAATTTCTTTCTTTCTTACAAATTTCCATTAAAATGTAGTTCATCTGAATGAGCCTAGATTTCGTATACTGTTCTTTGAATACGTCAATATAAGTTAAATCAACAGTATGGGTTTTCCTATTCGAGAAGGTATTAGGAAAGTAAGTGCAAATTTCTTTTTCAAAAGTTTTGTATAAGTGGGTGATTTTATTAACCATTCATGGGGTTTTTAAAATTTGCTCAGTCCTTTTAAGTTGAATGTCCTGTTTGAGAAAATAGATTTGAGCTATTTTTAAAAAACCCGAGAATGGTTACTATAACCTCCCACTTGTACAAAAATTTGGAAAAATAAACTTGCTCTGACTTTCCCATGCTCTAAATATTCATTAGCTTCAGTAGCATCATCATCGTCTCGGGTTTTTGAAGAAGAAGGTCTAGTCGATGACATTATTCTACCTGAATAAGCTTGGCTGAAAAATTGGATCTTAAAAATTTAAGGTTAATAGATCCATTAGAGAATTGGATGTCCCTTTCTAGAGAACACCTAGCAGGTTGGATAGGAGGGGTTCGGTAATAGATTCAAATTTCCTATCTTCATCAGAATGAATCTCGTCATAGTTTAATAATCTACGAACGAAGGTGGTACTATGTTCTTGGTTTGCTTCCATGATCATAGTAACTCCTTTGGCACTAGAGTTGACATCCTTTGAGGCTATCGTGGTTTTCATGATCTTGTAATATACTCGGTATATCACAACTATTTCTATGGTGTCAATCTTACTATTCATATTCTTGGTTTTGACGTTAAGCGTCAAGGTATCCATAATATTGGGATCATCGATATCTACCGATAAGTTGGGCTAACAGTTCAAGTAAACTAAGAAGAAGTTATAAGTAAACTAAGTAATCATGCATTTGGTTTATCTTTGGCCGGTGAACCAACTCTTTTCAGTGTGGGAAAGACACTGGATTTCATGTTATCTCACATGATATATGTCGATTAAATGCTAAAGATTTCTTAAAGAAATTAAGAAAGAAAGAAAGAATAAACTAGGAAGATGGAGGGTGTTTCGGATAGGATGAACAAAAGTTGAGGTTAGACTAAGTAATGATGTGAGTCATTCTTAGTCATTCCACATAGAGATACCAATGGAAGTCATTAAAGAATATCCTAAGTTAACCTAGCATGATATAAATAAACATGAGATCAATGAAGAAAAAATGTAAGTTCAAAGTGAACTAAGTAAGAAAAACCATAAGTATATGAAATCATCAATGTTTGTTAATAATGAAGTTTTAACGGTTTTTTTCTTATGCCAATAAAAGGAACAAAACATAATGACTCATCAATGGGCATAGCAAATAAATATATGCCCCAGCATTTTTATATTATGAAAATGATAAAATAATTGTCATAGCCAATAAATATATGCACCAGAAATTTTATATTATGCAAACGATAAAATAATGGGCATAGCCAATAAAGATTGTCTTATCAAGATTTCATGCCCAATTTAACAAGAATGAATAGAATAATTTGTAAGTAGGGTTCATGCTCGTGTTGTTCTAATATTAGGTTCATGATTCCAAGGTCTTATGTTGATATAGAGAATGACTTGTGTGCTTTAAATTGATGAAACTATGTCATATTCATAACAAGATTCATAAATAACGAATTAGGAAAGTGAATTGACTTCACTTTCCAAAAATGAGTTGTTGCTATAGGAAGATCATTCCTTGATCATACCTAGTCAATATGTGTTTATGTGTACCCATACTTACATCAAGTGTGTATAACCCATATAAATTAATATTTATATACGCGTAGGTTCTTGAAGATGATTGATGATCAGTTGAAGCTGTTTGGACTAGTACCTCCAAACTTTGGTAGGTCATCTTGAGTTTGAGGATGTAGTTTAGACATAGCCAGTGGATGTTGTCCCTAGTGTTCACTTTCAATCATTTGTTCAAGCTTTCGTATTAAGGCCTGTTTGGAAATTATTAATGATATTATGAATTCTTCATTTAAATTGTTCAATCTATTAAAAGATGGTTGTTTATTTTGAGTTGTTAGTATATCACTCTTATGCAGAAATTATATGAAGTCTTAGTACACTTCATAAAAGTTAAAAAGTTCTTAATTTCCGCTAAATTTAACAGTGATACGCTAAAATTTACTTCTTAAAGAGAAGTATAACCGGTCATATCAAGTAAAGAACCCAACAATGAGGTTTGGATCGATCCCACGAGAAAAATGATTTGGACTTAACATTTACCTACTATTACTTCTATTTAATCAAGTCATTTCCGAAAAAAAGTAACAAAGAGAGGGTTTTATGTAATGAATGTAACAAGCTATGTCTAAGTAAACAAGTTACAAGTTCAGAGATTTGATTTTTAGCAAGTAATGAAAGTAACTAGGAATTACGTGTTCCCCACAAGTTCATAACGCTGTACTTTTAGCTATATCAATCCTTTCCTAGTATCTTGCATGCAAAGTTGTATGTTATGTATCCCTAATTCCTTTGTCAGGCAACTAGGGAATTTCACTCTGCACCTTTGTCCGACTATGTGTGTATGCTTTACTAAACCTTAACTTTACCTCATATTAAGCATCATAATTGATGTATGACTTAGTTATTACTTCGCATCAATCGACACTAGACTATTAGTTATTGTATACTAAATCTATGTTGATAATTATTTTCTTATTATCTACCTCCTTGGATCGGAAAGCAGCAAGGAGGCGAGTTCTAACACATGCATTCATTAAAAAGATTTCTAAACGAAAGAATTATCAAATACATGCAAATACTATTCTAGGATTATTATTTTATCTAGTTTTTACCTTGTTAATAACCCATGGTTCCCACAACCCTCGCTATGGATTTAGTTACCCATGTTCATAATTACACAATTCATATTGATTAGACAAGAATTCATGTACTTACTCTGATGAGATTGATGAACATCCAGAAAATCACTTGTATTCAAGAAATAATGCAATAAACGATTCTGCAAGAATGAAGTATTTTCCAAAACCCAATATTCAAACGCCAATATTACAAATAAGAAAAATAACCAAAATTCTAACCTCAAAAAATTTTCCAGTTTTTATAATAAAGAAGTCGTAACATAAAAAGGAAATCTATTTAAGGAAAATCTGCCCAAAAAAATGCATCGGAGTGGACGATCGAACCGACGGACCATCAAGGCCCCCCGTTGTTCCACACTTAGCTTCTTTTTCATCTTCTTCCTTCTCCTACTCACAGTTACCATCCACAAACAAGGATGACGGTCCGTTGAGAGCACGACGGTCCATCGATGGCTTCCGTTTTTCTCCACTCTTAGAATATTCTCAAGACGGGTATTGGGGCTAGTCTTTGTTAGCAATAATGGATATGCACGATGGTCTGTCTTGGAGGTGACGTTCTCTCGATAGCCTCTACAGCCCCACACTAAGTAAGAATTACTCGATCTTCCTTTCGCAACATTTCCTTCATACGAAGGTTGCCACCTACGGACCGTCATTGGCTCCGTAGGTTGTCACTTCTGCAATATTAGCACAATTCTTCCACGTTTTCATCCTAGACAGATTTCCTACAAACAAAGAGAAAAATACATTAAGACTAATAAAAAAAGTCCTTAGACATACACTAAACTTAATAAAAAGCATTGAAAGTATTGTGAAACCACAGTATATTAACACCCTCAACTTAAATTTGTTGTTCGTCCTCAAGCGACGCACCATGACTCACCACAAAACCTTTGTATAAGAGTATCCATATTTGAGCTTTCGCAATCATCTGGCTATAAATCCGGGTTATCTTCATTATGTTTATGCAAGATATCCCTATTAGGCTCGCTCACGTTGATCAGACCATGACACAGACTTACCACACACTGACACCTATCCTCTTTGATCTCTCACTAAGGTACCTATTTTCTTGTATTGCAACTAGTATCCTCACTTCAAAACAAGATCCTAATTTTTCACATAGTGATTTAAGTTTGAGTATAAGAAATATTTTTCAACACTCACTCTCTGAAAAACTTCACAATTCATTTATACTTATTGTCATAGGCTTGTCCTTATTTTCACTACTTTAAGTTAACTATAATAGACCCTTAGGATCACGATAGGACTTTTTAGCTTGTAACTTAGGCTGGGGTCAAGTAGGGTACATTTAGATATATTTTAGTAACTTATTGCCCTTGTTGACATAATGGCTAAGCGTCCTATGTTTTCATCGTTTTATTTTGCCCTATTTCTTAATTTTTTTGTATTATTTCACCTTGATATTCTTCCTTATTTCTTGTTTTATGTAACTGACACTTTTCATTGCTTGCTTGTATTTTCAAATTTTCAAATATTTTTTATTTAATTTTTTTCACTTTTTTCCAACTTCTCTTGAGTAACATTTCTTTTGTTCTTTCTCTCTCTTTTATCATTCAACACAACTTTCCGGATCATTCCTCATAATAGCCACCCTTAACTGATGCCTTCACCATGAGTCAAGGTACACAATACGGAAAGTGTTGTCAGGGCCACGACAAAGTTGTTTTCTGCATTAGCCACCCTAAACTTATGTTTTTGGCATAAGCTGAGATGCACATGTTCAAGGAGGTACTAGGGCCAACATATTGTTGCCAGAAAAGACCAGTTTAGGTGAAAAACAAAGGTCTATTTTAACCTCAAATCATTTGGATCAAGAAAGGATTAATTTCATTTGGTTTTCTGTTATTTTTGCTAAAGATTTTCTATATTGAGCAAGAGCCTATGATCCATTCCTAATTGTCTATTACGACTTACTTTTAGCAGGACTAACTAGTGAAGTTCTAGATCAGTACCAATGGTGGAATATTATAATTTTCCTTACACTCACTTGACATCTCATTACTCTACCAAATTATTAGAAACCTAGATCGAGTTTTAGATTTATTGTTATGCAGTGGTTTATCTCTATGTCATGCTTAGAGCTACACATTTTTCAGTTATTGTGCCTAGTTATGCAACATTTTCTTGAAATCGAGATATCATTTTGTTTAGACATCATGTTTCAAAGTCCCTTTCTATACTATGTACTAAAGATACGAATATGCTGGTCCAACAATAAAGTAACCAGTCTCTTGAGGAAAAAGAACATAGGCAAGAAATTTCCAAGAGAGGATTGTTAGTTGGTCTACTCAGACTTCAACATAGCACTCACTTTCAATTTACCACACCCCCAACAAAAAAATGCAATTGTACCCAATGCATAAAAGTATATAAGATAGAATGGTAGGTGAAGCAAACCTTTGGTGCAAAGAGCCGGTGATGAACAAGTTGGCGGGTCCGGTTTCCCAGAACACGCTCCCAGTGAAGTTGGGACAGAATAAGTAGTGTCCTCAGCAATGACAGCATCATCGTTAGTGCTCCTCTCAGCCTCCTCAACTCTGGAACTAGATGCCCCAACAGCCACCTCGATAAACCTCAACTGGAGGACCTCCTCATCAATCAGCGAGTCTCTCCTCGTAGCCTCCAACTCATGGCGCTCCTTCTTTCGACCCCGGGACTCATCCTCGTATATAGTCCGGTTCCTCTTGGAACGCTCTCCTGGTGGAGGTGGCGGCACATCAGTAGTGGCAAACAGGGAAGCCATCACCGTGTCCTCAGCAGACTCTACAGAAGGAGCCGCAGCCTAAGGCACCCAAACTTCCAGTATAATGTCCAAGTCAGCTCCAAGAATCTCTACAGCATCCTGGAGAGTCGTCACATCCACTATAAGGGTTGGCCGAGCAAGAACCCGTAGCTCAAATGCATTCAAACGATTGTTGACCACCATGATCTTTCGCTCACTATGCTGGGCCATCTTCTTCTCTATACGCTCTACTACCTCAGCAATGGACCTCTGCATCCAAGAATTGATGCGATGAAGAAGTGTGGCAATTTTGGCCTCTAGTTTGTTGACCTTATCAAGCGAGACCAGTGTAGCAGATGGGATAGAGCAGGAGGAGCTTTGAGCGGTGCTACCACCCGAGATAGACTCGACCGGATTTGTGTCGGTAGGCTATGATGTAGCAGATTAGCCCCTTGGGCATGATTTACCATGGCTACCAGGTTCTCACCTAGTGAATGCACTTCTATACGGGGCTCTTTGTTGGGAGCCAACTCGGCCTCATCGCGGATGAGATCGATATCAACCAAGCCAAGCGGGGTCTTGATCACATCAATTTGCCACACAGGCACTCTTCCATACCTGCACAATGCAATAACCATGTACGAGAACGGGTATATAGTAGTGGCCTTAAAGTCCCTCTCGTTCATCACCGATTGTAATAGCCATGCAAAATCCAGCTCGAACCCCGCAATTATTGCAGCCATCAGCACTACAGAATCCCAGGTGAAAATATCATTAGCAGCAGTGGGGGAAAGGAAGTGTCGGAGTAAAAGCCATTGGAAGTTGGCTGTGAAGGTGAGGTTGGCTTGCTTAGTAATCCCCTTGGGCTCCCACACGCAATCTGCAGCCTCATCATCTAAGGAGAGGTACTATACTATCCATAGCTTGGTCTCTCTCACTTGTGGCTCACGCTGTAACCGTTCATCTTTGATCAATTTCAACCGATTTTCAAACTCGGCGGTGAGAGAAGTTCGGGTGGCATCAAAATCCGCACCATAGAGAAATCTGCGGATGTCATGTAAGGATATAATCAACCCGTTTGCCGCGGACTGGAACGTTCTTCAACAGTGCATGCTTGGCGGGGGATGCCCGCCTGTCCAGCTGACACCGGAGAACCGCGGCATAGGAGGCGTAGAACTCTCGGACTATCTCCTCGCTATAATGGCCTAGATCTCGAGTAATCTAGTCAACACAATGTCGGATGAGAAACTCATGAATGGACATAATGGTGGGAAGACTCCCCGCGAGAACCTGTAGCTCATGTTTAAGGGTGCAAGTAATGACTTCCTTTTCATTAGGCATCTTGGGATCAGTATAGATTTGGTACTACCCCTCGACAGACCACTGGTTGGGCTTATCAGCAATTGGAATGGGGACGCCAGTCTGGGGAACTGGAGTAGAGTCAGCATTAGCAGTCTCATTAGACGAGTAATAAGAAAAAGCCTTTTCCCATCCAGAAGCCTCCATAAAGTCGGAAGCTTACTCAGAACTGAATTCCTCCATGGAGCCAGATGCTCCCTTGGATTGTGCAGCCGACCTAGAAGGTGTGTCAGTGAGTATGCACTCATTTTCATACTAGGAGGCAGTGACTACGCTGGATGCCACCCTCGTGGGCGTGGGTCTAGTGGGGCGAGCAACATGTGTAGGAGTGTGGATGCCTGCTGGCACGTACTATTGGTCACTCATCTTCTGAGCCTATGATAAGACAGTTAAATAGGGCGACTAACTTGAAACACCCTCGTGAGTAGACATGGTCATTTTACGGTGCCATTTGTACCTGCGGAGAGAAGTAGTTAGTACCACTTGAAGCAGCAAAACATAGAAAAGGAATGACAATGTAGAAGTACAGAGTGTAGGACGGACCCACCGATGGTGCTTTGAAGGAACGAGAGTCCATCATGGCGGTCCATCGAGTGAGAGTAAGAAACAATTTTTAAAACATCATAAACAAAGGTTGTGACAGTGTCGACAGTTATGCAGGATGGACCGTCGAGGGCGTGACGGTTCGTCATGAAGGTTCATCCCGTGACACTTAGAATAAATTAGAAAAACGTCAAAAACAAAGGTTCTGACACCGTCGGCGGTAGTGCAAGACGGTCAAAGGGACGACTGTCCATAAGGGTCCGTCAACGAACATTTAAATTAATTTTATCAAAAATCAGAAGCAAAGGTTTTGACACCATCGATGGTTGTGCAGGATGGACTGTCAAAGGGACGAAGATCCGTCATAAGGGTCTGTCGATGGATACTTAGAGTAAACACGGAAAGTTGGGGTTGACGGATCCTAATGATGGTCAATCGCGGGATCAACGGTCCGTCGACGGGGTCTCGTACTGAACTTTAGAGAAAACAGTTTTGCAGCCAATTTGGTAACCTATCAAACAAATTAGAATTATTCTTAGAAGACTAAGTTTACTAAACATTTACCCGGCATCCCATCATTTGTAGGGCATGAATTTTCCTAGTGTTAACATGCATTTTCGACAGCTTATCAAACCCTAGGTCAGGAACACAATCATGCAAGCACACGCTATTTTTTAACAATAAACCCCTATCCCTTTCTATCTTAGTGTTCTAAGGGACTTAGGAATTTTGTATGTAAGTTTTAGAATGCAAAATGGTCTAAAATTAAGTACCCAAACAGTTAGACATCACGGTAATCAGGAATATTTACAAAAGTTCTTCTTGTAACTTATAAAACATACCTGCCAACTGTAGTAGATGATAAAGAGTATGAACACTAGTAGTTGAACAAAATCAATAACCACCACGAACACCGACCTACAAAAGAATTGAAGAAAATGGGAAATTTTTGTAGAGAATGGATTTTGTGGAAGTTGGGGAAGTGTGGGAATCTGATGAATGAATGGGAGTGAATGGGTAAGGAATTGAGGGAAAATGAAAGGAAAAGGGGTTGGGAAACGGGTATGGGGGCTATGTCAAGAGGTGGGTAACGGAAGAGTTTAAAAACTTTTAATATGTATCTTGATGGGTTAGGTCGGGTTGGTGGGTGTAGGATCGATGATTACCCGTCGACAGACTGTAAGACGGTCGACGATCCTTCGACCCTTCCGTCGACAGTTCCCTAACTTAGAAAAACTTAAAGAACATACCTGCGCATGACGATCCTACAGACAGTGTGTCGAAGGGACAATGATCTGTCGATGGGTGCACAAGACCAATTTTCTCCAGATTTCTTGTGATTTGGTCCCTTCACATTTAACACCCATTCAGCCAATTTTTTTGTGTTTACTTGACACTTTTCTTACATGGACCCTACTCTACGCTCTAGCCAAAACTTCTAAAGAATAATAAAGGAACATTCAGACGTGACATAAGTAATAAAAGAAAAAATATTTCAACTATGCCTAGAAAATCATGAAAAACCTATAGTTCGCTAGAGGATACATATTGGGTTGCCTCTCAATCTGCGCCTGATTTGATGTGGTAGCACGAAGGAGGACTCTTGATTATTCAGAATTAATCAAGATGGTATGCCTAGATCACTTCATTCACCGTTTCAGTATGCCTTTGATAGATTTTGATTCACTGCCCGTTCACCTTGAGCCTCACATCCTCTTTGTACTCCAACTAAACTGCACTATGAGGGAATAATTGGGTGAGCAAATAGGAACCAGTCCATTTGGACTTGAGTGTACCCGAAAACAAGCTTAACCTAGAATTGAACAAAAGCACCAAATCCCAACAAAAAAATCACGCTTCTCAATCTTTTGGTCATGGTACTTCTTCATCTTTTCTTTGTTGCGGGTTGAACTTTCATATGCTTTCAAGATAAATTCATAAAGCTCATTCAACCCGTTTAACCTCTGTTTTTCAGCCTCATTCCAATCCATTTTAAACTTCTTCATTGCCCACCTGACCTTATTCTCTAATTCAACTGGTAAGTGACAAGCCTTTCCATATACAAGATTATATAGGGACATACCTATGGGAGTCTTTTATGTTTTCAGTAGGCCCAAAGAGCATCATCAATCCTCCTTGATCAATCCGTTCTACTAGCATTCACCGTTTTTGCAAAAAATTGCTTAATGTCCCTGTTTGACACCTCAACTTGCCCACTAGTTTGAGGATGGTAAGGAGTGGCCACATTATCGCGAACCCTATATTTTTCTAATAATCTGTTAAACAACTTGTTGCAAAAGTGGGATCCCCCATCACTTATAATAGCCCTTGGGGTGCCAAATCTAGAAAATATGTTCTTTTTCAAGAACGGCGTGACACTCTTCCCTTCATTATTCGCAAGTTCGATAGATTATACCCACTTTGTGACACAATCGACTTCCACAAGAACACATCAAATAATTCAATCACAAGAATGTGATTTAAAGGGAGCTCTTACTTTCTCGAAATGCCACCATATCTTTGGTATCTATCACATGCCTTGGCAAACTCATGATTATCTTTGTGGATAATTGGCCAATAATAGCCACATTGCAAGATCTTGTGAGCAGTTCGGATATAACTATGATGCCCACCTATAGGCAAATAATGGCATGCCTCAAAAACACTCAACATCTCTACTTCCGGGACACAACGCCGAATAATCCCATTGGCAGAACTCCTATATAAGTATAGCTTTTCAAAAGAAATTCACATCATGCATGAACTTTTTCCTTTGATGAAAGGACAAGTCCAGTGGGACAATATCACTAGCCAGATAATTTGAAAAATCTGCGAACCATGGAATCAAGTCATGGGAGGCAGCTAGTACATAATCATCAGGGAAATTATCATCAATTGCAGCCTTTTCACCTAACTCATTCGTTGCTTCATCTTCTAATCAGAACAAGTGATCAGCAACTTAATTTTCGGTCCATTTTCTATCTTTCACCTAAAGTCGAATTCTTGCAATAGTAATACCCAATGAATCAACTTCGGTTTTGCATCCTTCTTTGACACCAAATATCTCAAAGAATAATGATCAGTATGGGCTATAACCCTCTTGCCAGCAAATATGAACAAAATTTCTCGGAAGTAAAAACTACTGTAAGGAGCTCTTATTCAGTCACCGTGTAATTCTTTTGGGATTTATTAAGGGCATTAATAGCATCGTAAATGGGATGAAGAATTTTGTCCCTTATTTGTCCCAATACTACACCAACAGCAACCCCACTCGCATCACACATCACCTCAAATGGCTTACTCTGATCCGGAAAAATGATGATAGTTGGAGGAACCATCTTTTCCTTAAACTCACAAAATTCTTTAAGACAATATTCATCAAAATAAAACTTACACTCTTTCTAAAGCACCTTTCATAAAGGATGTGTAATCTTTGAAAAATCCTTGATGAACCTCCGGTAAAAGACTGCATGCCCAAGAAAACTCCTCACACCTTTTATAGAGATGGATGGATGAACTCTGTCTGTTACCTCAACTTTAGCTCGATTAACCTCTATACCATTCTCTGAAATGCGATGACCCAATACAATACCTTATTTCACCATGAAGTGACATTTTTCCTAATTTAGCACAAGGTTGCAATCTTCACACCTCCTAAGAACCTAGGACAAATGACTCAAACACCGCTAAAAGGAGTCACCAACCACTGAAAAATCATCAATAAACACCTTAATATAGTCCTCCACCATATCAGAGAATATGGACGTCATCCATCTCTGAAATGTGGCTGGTGCATTACGTAACCCAAACGACATTCTCTTGAACGCAAAGGACCCATAATGACATGTAAAGGTGGTTTTCTCTTGATCTTCCAATGCAATAAAAAATTGATTATAACTCGAATACCCATCAAGAAGATAGTACCACCCCTTTCCTTCAAGTCTATCAAACGTCTGTTCCATGAAGGGCATAAGAAAATGGTCCTTCTCTATCCATGCATTTAATTTCTGGTAATCCATACATACCCTCAAATTAGTCACCCGCGTCATCGGAACAAGCTCATTTTTCTGATTGGGACCACAATTATTCACCTTCCTTAGGTACACACTGAATAGGGCATGCCCAACTACTATCGCCGGTTGGATATATCACTCCAGCATCCAGCCACTTAATCATTTTCTTCTTCACCACGTCTTGCATAGGTGGATTTAAACGTCTTTGGTTCTCAATACTTGGCCTATGATCGGGAATGACTTGGATTTTATGTGAACAAATCCCGGGAGTGATCCCAATAATATTCGCAATATTCCACCCAATAGCTCTTTTGAATCTTTTTTAACACCTCCACTAAACTCTCAACTTGATGCACATTCAAATCTGATGTAAGAATTACTATCAAAATGTCACCTTTTCCAAAGAATACATACCTCAGATGAGGTGGTAGAGCCTTAAGTTCTACTATTAGAGCATCCCCTATAGATGGTTTCGCGGGTGGAGACTCGCAATGCTTCATATCTTGCTCCAACTTCTTTCATTTAAACCGAACAGAACCTCGATAAAGTTCCTCGACCATTGACCCATACTGTTTAATGGAATCACTAACAAAATTCATGATGACTGCCGCTAGTTCTTCTACACTCAGACGCTCTTCTATTTGTACCTTAGATGACTTTTCAACCATGTAACATATGGCAGATACCGATTGAATCTCACCACTCTGCCTCATGGACCTACAAATGTTGAAAGTCACTTTTTGATTGTTCAACCAAAATTTCATTCGCCCTTTCTACATATCAACTAAGGCTCTACCCGTAGAAAGGAATTGCTTCCACGAATAATAGGTATCTCACAATCAACCTCCCAATCCAGAATCACAAAATCAGCTGGAAATATGAATGGCTCCACCTTTACTAACACATCGTGGAGTATCACAATAGGCCTCTTCACCATTCGATCCTCCATCAGTAGCCACATCATAGTGGGCTTTCAGTCACCCAAACCCAACTTCTTGTAAATATAGAGAGGCATAAGATTTATGCTTGACCCAAGATCACACAATGCTTTTGCAAATTGTAATAACCCGATTGTACATTGAATAGTGAAGGAACCCAGATCTTCTATCTTTTGCACTAGAGACATTGTAGCAATAGCACCACAATGTTGCATTCTATCATCGTCCTCAAAATTAACCGATCTTTTCTTAACGACCATATCATTCATAAACTTGGCATAACCAAGCATTTTTTTCAAGAGCTTCTATCAAATGGACATTGATGGAAAGTTGTTTGAGCGTAGTGATACAACGCCAGTATTTACTAACCTCGGTATTTTTCACTAACCTCTGCGGGAATGGAGGTGCTTGTCTAGGCAAGGGGGTCACCTTTTGGGGTACTCAACTTTTTTCCCCATTTTGTCTCCAAACTCACCACTAACCTCCACTACCTCACCAACGCCTCTTATCACATTTTCTACACCAGATGACATCGGTGGGTCAATGGTTTTCTTACCACCTCAAGTTGTGACTACCATACAATGTCCATCATTTTTTAAATATTGGACATATTGCTTTGAAGAGTGCCTGCTTGGCATGTGTTCATAGTCGAAAAAATTGAGTCATTTGCACCTCAACATGCTTGATCAAGATTGAATGTGCATCAAAATTTTGCCCAATACTCGCTAAGTCACTCCTCAACTCTTTAGTGTTCTCATCACTAGCATCAAGCCTCCTCATCATTTTATGCAACATATCCTCAACTCGCGCCATACTACCTCCACCATCCCTGGGAGCAACTTCAAAATTTTAGAGGTGGAACATAGGGCCCACTCCAATCATTTTATTACCATAGTTACCCCGGTTGAAGTTGTTGTTGCGGTTGTAATTCCCATATCGTATGTAATGACCCTCTCAATTGTAATTACCATAGTTCAGACATTTATTTCCTTGACCTTGGCGCCAATTCTCCTGAATGGAGCCTTGGGCGTTTGGTCGTAAACCCCCTGTCTGCTCATTTACCGTGTCATGATCGGAGTCTAAACCCAATACGAGACCGGCGTTGTTGACCTCTGAGAGGTCGCAGACAAGCCTACATACGTCTTTCTTACTTCAACTAAGTTAATTTTAGCAGAAAATTTTGAACTTTTTGTTTCCTAACATGCTTAATAAACATTATATTATATATATAATTGTGCACCATCAACCATAACATTGAAATAATCAAATGAAAGAAGCACTTTATTATAACGATAAAGATGTACTTGCCATAATGGCACCAATACAAAGTTTGAACTATAACGGGAAAGAAACGCTAGTAAAACATACTCCACTAGTTAAATCCTACAACTAAGCCAAAATGTAAATGGGAAAGAATACTTGAAAGCATGAGGGCCTACCAAGTCTGGATGAATGCTCGACGTCCGGATAGTTGCAGCGTGATCCTGTAGCTCGCATCCACCTATGTATGCACCTAATAGTTTAGAGTTATATAGGGTTAGTACACACTTGTACTAAGTATGTGTAGATGAAATCACACACCAAAGACATGCATGGGTAAGAATAACTCTTTCCTAGCAACATTACTGGTCTCTTCATTAACTTTACACTCTCATAGGTGAGTACGTTTTGGAAACATTTTATTCGGATCATTTGAGATTGTTCTCACCTCTTACATTAGCCTCATGTCATGTTGTCACCACATTAATCAACATTATCACATTTGCTATTAATAATTACTCACCCCTTTTTGCATGAATGTTCATTTCACTATATGACAAAGCACTTGGTCATTTGTATGTTTCACACTTTTACTTAACCCTTCTAGGGTTTCATCATTTCATAACATAATAATCATTGATTCGTATGCCAATGCACTTGGCCATTTAGTGTGTTTTACAGTTGTACTTAACCCTTCTAGGGTTACATCATTTCATTACATAAATCTTAGGTTCACTTATTTTTAGACGTATGTTAGACTTATGGGTCTATACATACAAGCCATCAGGATTCATCTCTTCCTAATATTATGTAGTACAAGACTTATGCATCTTGTATGTGTGCCAAGATCTCGATTTCGATCTATGTGGGCAGCATTATTCTTGAAGATTTAACTCAGGTATAACTTGTGCATTTGCAGAGAATTTTGGTAAGGGAACGCGGTTTTCAAATATCTTGAACAACACTTACATTTTTTTTATTCATTTTGGTTTTTTGAATACGGCTTGGGGACCCAAGTTCGAGCCCCAATGACTTTGTTTTATTTCTCCCTTAATTTCTGTCTTCATCTTTCACTTAATGGAACTTAGAGGATGTGGGATCAAACTCCCACAGTATCATTTACTTTTTATTTTCATTGCCTTTGAATTTCTCTCCTTTGGCCAAGCTATTGTGGGTTCGAACCCCCACAACCCCTCTTTAATTTCTTTCAATTTTCTCCTTGAATTTTCCTAGAAGGTCGTGGGTTCGATTCCCACAACTCACATCTCTTTTGATTAATTTTCTTTGATCTCCTTTACTGCCTAGAGGTCGTGGGTTCGATTCCCACGCCGCACATTTTTTTATTATTATTTTACTCTTCCTTAAATCTGATTGAGAGGTGGTGGGTTTGAAACCCACTCCTCTCATTTCTAATTTCTTTTTTTTAAGTTAGATTTTCTAGCCAATACCATGGTTCGAATCCCCTTCACCACATTACTTTTTACTTCTTTTTTTTTATTGTTTTTCACATGGTGAGGTCACGGGTTCAATCCTCCAAGACCTCACTTGTTTTGATTCATTTTTTCAACATTTTGAACCCTCTTTGCTGACCGAAATTCATCAGTAGAAGCTGGACATTTTCTTTTAATTTTTTAGTATCCTTTCATCAAGGTACACCTTAGTTCTTAGGGGAATTTCGTAGTGCATTTAGAAAGTGTTAGGTGCGTTTTCATGGATTCGTTTAGCAAAGATATAATCGCTCAAATCAGCCACATTTCAACTCATATGAACATCATATTTACATGAACATGTGTACATGAAATATTAAAAACTATCATGTCATTTCAAGTCCTAAACCATAAACAATATCCATGGCAACACACACATACCTACGTAGTTACATTTTTGGAAACATCAACAGAAGTGACATGATTCAATACATACATATAAACACATAATCATCACGAAAACACATTTCATCCCTACTTTTCTACCATCAAAGATAACCAACCTATGATTCAATGGGAGCTAGTGACAGGGTTATGCAACGGGGAACTATCCTAGTTTTCGAAATGAATATTCTGAAACCTTAGTGGTCTCTTGGGAAAAGGACCAAGAGAGAATAGAAACCATACCTTTTTATTTTCAAACCTTGAATTTCTTTCCAAATAACCCCTCCAAACACACGTCCAAATCAAAGAGCTTCAACACCAACTTGACGGAAAAATCCTCTCTTTGCCTAACTTGTTTGATTAGTTGTTTGTTTATAATTTTCGTTGTAAGTTCTTCAAGTGTGAAGAACATTGGTTTACCTACTTCATTTGTACGTTATTTGGATGAAAAAACCTGAGTGGGACTGATAGAGACGTGAGAGAGAGAGATGAGCGTGGGAGAGAAGAGTTTTCTTAGGCTTAGGAGTATAGTTTAGGACTTAGTCAAATAAGGTTTTATTTAATTATTAAAAATCTGATTTCCTTTTATTTTAAATCAGATAATAACTAATAAATATAAATTAATTACATAAATTTACCAACTTAAATTTAAAAAAAATAATAATTCATTGCTTCAATGTAGGTTAGAACCCGGGTGGAGCAAGACTTCACTTCAAGAACCCAATTTCGGCCCTCTCTCCTCAAAATGCCCATCCACCTTATTAATTAAATAATTAATTATATATTTAGGTTAATTACAACACTATCCTTAGACTGGAAAAAGACTATTTTACCCCTAGACCCTCCAAACCTAAGATTTCCTCTTTTTATGTCCGGTAAAGACTCTTTCGAGTAAATCTTCGTATTCAAGAGTCCTACATGGTTGGAACTAACCTTTACTAGACCAACTAACTCCCCAAGTTAGTTGAATTGTATATAGAAAGGGTTCCAAGGTCAGTCCTACGTGCATCAATACGTGTGAACCCGGTCTAATCGTTGCTATTCTAGATACATTAAGCATTACTTGGCATATCTATTTTTACGGTTGTTACATACCGCATCAGAGTTCTCCTCATAGTAATACTCATCAATCAGTAGTGGTGGTTTAGACAAGTAGTTCACCACATTTACCTTTTCTGAACCCCCGATGACGTGTTTTAACACCAAACAAAGCTTAGTTCTCATTTGAGACATTTCTTCACGAATCTTATTTATGGATATGTTGTGTGCGCATTATACACCAAAAGTGTTTCTCCCAGTATCTTACTTCCTACTTCTCCAAGATTTATTATTTTTGGATATTTTCTCCAACTTCTCAACATTCTCAGCATAAGGACACTACCCAAAAGAACCACCCTCTATCGTATCCAATACTTCTTTATTATTATCATCTTTTCCCGATTAGAAGTACTCTTTCAGTGACTCATAATCGATTTGTTGATTGGGTATACTTCTCAAGAATGAAGTGAACCTATCCCAAGAACTACTGATTAGTTTTCCTGGTAGTGCCACAAAATTGCTAACCCTTTCTTTGTGGTTTAGCTTTTTATACACAATATAGTAACATGCTAAGAACACATCCCTCAGTTGATTCGAAGTGTAGATTGAGTTAAAGGCAAGCTCGGTAAACCATATAGCGGCATCTCCTGTCAATGAGAGAGAAAACACTCTCAACCTAACTACGTCCATATTTAATCAGGCATCCCTACCCAACTCTTACACACCAACCTCACTTTAGATATGTGATCATGTGGATCTTAAGAAGGTATCCCTGAAAACAAACCTCTAGCGGTGAGCATTTGCATCACACTACTAGTTACCACGAATGTATGCCGTGTGGTAAGAGAGGCAAGACAAGTGGCCCGTCAGAGTGTCAGTAATATTATCATATCCCCTATAATACTTTTGAGGGCGTGGAGCGGGAGGTTGCCTCCATATTTGAACTTCCCAACGATTTTCAGGTAATAATTGATGATGAGCATCAACCGGTGGTGGAATTTCCAAGTTGTGATCATCATCAAGAAAACCCAAATTTTGGTTCATTCTGCATGGTGTACGGTCTAGATCGGGGTCGGGTGAGAGTATGGGTTCTCCTCTATTCCGCGTAATTTACATACACAAAAGTTAGATCTTCAAGAGATAAAAACAAAGACAAAAACTAAAATTAGGAAAACATAAACAAAAATTTGGTGATAAGCTTAAAGTTAACCTAAGAGCCACTTTCCCTAGTAGCGCCGCCAAAATTTGATACGCTCAAATTTACTTTTCGAAAAGAAGTATAATAGGTCGTATCAAGTAAATAACCCAAGTATGAAGTTGGGGTGATCCCACGAGGAAAATGATTTAAACATAACTTTAACCTACTATTACTTCTATTTAGTCAAGTCCTTTCAAAAAGCAGGTAACAAAGAGAGGGTTTTCAGTAATTAATGTAATTAGCTATGTCTAAGTAAACAAGTTTCAAGTTCAAAGATTTAATTTTTATCAAGTTATGAAAGTAACTAGGCCTTATGTGTTCCCCACAGGTTCATAACGCGGTAATTCTAGCTATATCAATCCTTTCTTTGTATCTTGCATGCAAAGTGGTAAGTTATGTATGCCTAATTTCTTGGTACGGAAACTAGGGTGTTTCACTCCGCACCTTGGTCTGGCTACGTGTGTATGCTCTACTAAACCTTACCTTTAGCTCGTATTAAGCATCATAATCGATGTATGCCTTAATTGTTACTTCACACAAATCGACACTAGCCTACTAGATAGTGTAAAATTAAATCTACGTTGATAATTCTTTTCTTATTATCTACCTCCTTGGTCCAGGAAGTAACAACAAGGCGAGTTCTAATGCGTGCACTCGTGAAAATGAATTTTAAACGAAAGAATTATCAATACATGCAAGACAATATTCTAGGATTATTATTTTAGCTAGTTTTTACCTTGTTAATTACCCATGGTTCCCACAACCCTAGCTTTGTATTTAGTTACCCATGCTCATATCTACACAATTTATATTGATTAGACAAGAATTCATGTACTTACTTTGATGAGATTGAAGAAAATCCATAAAATCACTTTTATTCGAGAAAATAATGCAATATATGATTTTGGGAAAATGAAGTATTTTCCACAACCTAATATTCAAACGCCAATATTACAAATCAGAAAAATAACCAAGAGTCTAACCTCAAAAATGAGGTTTTTACAAGTATTTATAATAAAGAAGTACTAACATAAAAGGGAAATCTATTTAAAGAAAATCTGCCAAAAAAACGTGTTTCGGACCTACGGACCTACCCCGTCGTTCAACACTTAGATTCGTTTTCAGATATTCCGTCTCCAACTCACTGTTATCATAAATGGAAAGTATGACGGTCCATTGAGAGTACAATGGTCTGTCTATGGCTTCTGTTTCTCCACACTTAGAATCTTCTTAAGACGGGTATTGAGGCTACTCTCTATTAGCAATGGTGGATGTAAATGATGGTCCGTCGTTGAGGTGACGATCCATCGATAGCCTCCGTAGCCCCTCACTTAGTTAAAATTCCCCGATCTTCCTTCATCAGCATTTCCTTCAACGACGATGTCCACCTACGGACCATTGTGGGGTCGACGGATCATCGATGGCTCAGTAGGTCATCACTTTTGCAATTTTAGCACAATTCTTCCATGGTTTTATCCTGAACAGATTTCTTGCAAACAAAGAGAAAAATACATCAAAACTAATACAAAAAGTCCTTAGACACACACTTAACTTAAGGAAAAAGCATTATACCATGAAACCACGGTACATCAAACTCTATGATTGTGAAGAATCCTAAGAAGAGGCTTGTCTGCGACCTCTAAGAGTTTAAAAATGTCGGTCTCATCTAGGGTCTAGGTTTCGGGTGTGACATACATCTCCTGAAAGACCCTTCTAAGAGTCTTTAAAAAGGACCCTTTGAAATGACCAAAAAGCTGTCAAAGACAGCAGCACCTACACCTGCCAAACTACGGGGCATCGCCTAGGGTGACGGGGTATCGATGCCTCTGTATACCAAAACTTATCAACTTTTCCAAAATTGGCCAAAAAAATGGTATCTGATCAAAATGATGATGTTCAGTATGGGGGAAAGGGTGGTCGTCGACTGACCTATGGGTCGTAGATTGGGGTCTCGTTGATTAGGACTACATTTCACTACGATGTTTTCAATGGTTCAATTAATTAGTTAATTAGTGAGGGGTTAATTAAGGGCGAAAGGGTGACTAATTAAATTATTTAAATGACTATATAAACTACCCTAATCCTAAACTCAACTTAACACTTCACTTTTCCCAAACTCAAATTATTCTTCTTTCTCCCTACTTTTTCTCTCCCAAAGAAGACTCTATAGAAGACCAAGATCAAGGGAATTATGACTTCAATATTCTTTATTTTCTCCATAATTTTGTATGGAAAATCAAGGTTTGGTAACCTTCCATCTTTGGGATTACTTTCCCCAAAGGGTTCGTCCAAAATAGGTTGCACAAAGATGATTTTTATACTGCTTCTTTCCTAATATGAATTTGATCTTCTAAGTTGGGTTGTTTATGGTTTTCTTTGGTTACTATGATGATATTATGCTGTATTATTATTCAATTACATTGGTTCCTCATAAATTAACCTAATATGTGAAATAGATCATGAATTGACCCAATTCCCTAACCTTAGGTGATTAGCTCATGGATAGTTTATTAGTATTGATGAAATTGAGTTTGTTATTGTATTAATTATTATTGAATGACGTTATTACACATTTTAGTGGATTAAATTGGATTGGTTGAGGGTAAGACCAATGATCATAGTTTTTGAAGGAGAATTTGTAAGACTTCGTGATCTTAAACCATTACTAAATTGTCACATCCGGGGAACACCCCTTATAAGTAGCATGGCGTACTTGACCTCTTGAAGTTATTATACAATCCCATAGTTATTATTCATAGCATTTGTCATTGTAAATTTAGCGTAAAATGTAGAAATTTTCATAACACATCATATGGTAGACACTTTACCTTATATATCGAAAAAATCATAATTACATATTTCGATCTTAAGTCTCTTTTCCATCCTAGACAAAACATGATAAGAGTACATTAGGGAAATAACCCTTAAAACATAATACATATGTAAACTTATACACTTTAAATAAAGACATGACTTAGGAATCCTTGAACTTATGGAACACTTTCTTTGATCTTGGGAATCACATATAAAGCTCCTCAATAATATAGACATCCTTTAAGCATCCATAAACTACGCTTTGTGTAAAAAGTAGAGAAGAATGAAGATTGTACAAGAATGCACTAAGCATGAAAACCATGGAAAAACATGTATTTAAAAGAGACATTTTCTTGAAATCATACTTCTTGCCTTTTTGTATAAATCTTCACAAAATCTTTATATAATAGAATTGATATCATTCATGTACTTCATATTTACATATTCAAAGGCTAAAAACATATAAAATAACATATAGAATTCAAGGAATTTTTGAGTCACACTACATTAAGTTATTTTCTTCTCTACAGTGAGCTGCTATTTTTTGTTTTACTCAATAACCTCCCAAGTGCCCCTCTTGTGATACTTGGTGCATTGCCTCACATTAGGGACACAAAAAATGAATACATACAACCTACATAAGCAAGCATATCATCATATCAGCATAATATATCATAAACACATTTAAGTCAAGACTTGATTGGCTATACAATAAGTTACATCCATTTGCACATATATTAACTTCACTTCACAGAAATCATTTTAAAATCTTACTCATGAACTAAATCTTAGTCTAATAGTGCAATGTAGATGTGTATATCCATAACCTCACACATACTTAGTAAGCCTATTATAAGACCACAAGCCTTAACACTTCATACATCAACATAGCAAGTAAAGGCAATTTCATCCAAGCTAAGGGCAAAACCTTCACGATATAGTCATTATGACCACCATCATGCATATTGAGACAAGTTCACATCATGTAGACTCATACCATGCAAATATTAATAACAAGTAAACAATTACTATAATGTCATGCATAAAGACATAAGCATAATATACATATTAGGCTAAGTCCCTAGGACCTCCTAAGGAGCTACTTGTGCAATGTCTAGATGGGTTCATTACTTCCACCTATAGTAAGTAACCTCCCTTAACTCATCCTAGTTATGGTCCTTATCATTTACTTCCATTTTCAATTTTTCATTAGGGAAACTATAGCCTTAATCGACAATAAGACCATGTTATCCAAACATGGAATTTGATGTCATCTCCCCACATCAAAAGAGGGTGTCTTACTTGCCAAGGTAAGACATGAGTATCATGCTAGCATATAAGGTGATATCACTTGCTAAATCCTATAAGACAACATAGTTATGGAACTTTGAGGCATCATGGAAACATCTCTCTAACACCCTTTTTTGGTCATGACTCTATCCACCCTGTCACGTTTGTGGTGACATACCTTCCTACACTGGGAAGGGAAATCCATCATCTTCAAGTTCATTCGATGCTAAGCTAAGTTCCCTTTATTAAAAGTCTTAATTACTTTACTTTATATAATATTGTCTTTAGGAGATTCCCTCCCCATATGCTTAACTCATAGGTTATAGATGAGATGTTCTTTCATCAACCTATATCATGTGAGAAAACCTTTCACATTGACATAGCAAATGTAAGCTTTTATCTAGTTTAGGATACGTTTGAGAAGACCTTTCATGATCCCCCTCTATTGACTAGATCATCATTCATGTGTGTGTGTATATATATGTGAGCAAACCTTTCAAATAACACCTTTAGACCACACATATTCATATATTACTTCATTAATGCATAAGTGTACCAGTGTAACTATATGAGACATACTTTCATATAAACACATTTAGACACTAGGTATAATCATACTTCACCATAGCACATAATTCACATTATAGCATGTAGACACATTCATAACATGTTCATACATTCACTTTCATGTGCATAGAAATCAAACCTAGAAACTTTGCTATCAAGGTACACATATGCGATGCATACACAAGGTCTCATACCCTTGGCCATACTAGTGCACCTATCAAGACATACTAGTTAGATGGAATACATAACATACTTCACATACATTTACCTTTGAAGCATAGTAGTAGACATCTAGTTAATATGAGATCAACCTTTAATTAGACACCATGACCCTTCACTACAATGTAAGCATGAATACTGTGTGAGTGTGTATGTACAATGGTAAATATGATCACATAATTGCTATCAATAAGATGTCAAGGCCGCCGCCTTCTTAATACCACAATACACAACCAAGCATAAACCACACAACACCATTTAGCCAAGGAGGCAAGAAGATCTTCACATTACATTCGAGACTCCTAACCTTAGCTATTCCAACATTCACATAGGGTAAATTGGTAAGGGACTATTAACCATTTTAAATCATAAATTGAAGTATCTATACTTTACACTATCTTAGATACACACATGCTTATATAATAGCCATACAACCTAGATCACAACTAGAATAGTATATTAGGCATAAGCTTCACCTATCATGATCATCATAACTATTCATCAATTTACCTTCAAGGCCATGGTCAACACATATATAATGACAATAAAGTAAACACCACCACCATAAGTGGACCATAGCACACAATACCATTCAAGGCTTCATCAACTACAATAATATGGAAAAATAGAGGGATGAGCCATTCTTACCAATTCATCAATGCTTGTTCATCATTGACCATAATTATTATTTAATAAATAATTCAGATATAAGGCAGTAGCTAAAAGTAATCTAACATAATCGCAACTCATATATGAATCATAACAAGATGGAGATAATATTAGGTCCACTACATCATCAATTTATAAAATGTGAAGGAAAGTTGATCTCCTACAAATTCTTTCTCACTTTAATCATCAATTATTCATTCTCACAATTAATCAACAATACACATAAAAGGAAGTAGTTAAAAAGAACATAAGTTAAACGAGATCCTACTACAATTGCCAAACATTCGAGATTAAAGTGAGCATCCTAGACTTACAATAGAGAGGAAATAGTTATCAAGACTTCAACAATCAATCAACATTGGATAACAACACATAACTAATTATTATAACATAGTATAGGCAGTATCTAAGGAACAACTAACCCGTACAAAATTATGAACAATTACCATGGAATCAAGATACATCGAACTACATTAGCCCTTTATGGAAGATAGGAGAACATGAATAGATACTACCTAATCCTCAAGACTTGATCCACATTTGGTCATTTACATATGATACTTAATCTTTATACATGATACACAGTAGTTAACAATCAATTTAACGTAATCCAAGTCCAATTTTATACATTACAAGATCAATGTCCACATGGATCCTTCATCATTAATTAATCATAAAGACACGTAAATAAGAGTAGACATAGACAACTCAACGTAATAGAATTTCAATTCAATCGATAACAAGCTATCATCACAATCCCATGCAAGGGCCAAATTGAGTTTGGGAAGGGACATGGGTTCACAATGCCATTGGATTATATTTCACGTTAAAACCATAACATTATCATCAATTCATCATCATTTATCAATTAAAAACATTTTGATAAAGAACCCATGGATAGATCGAAAGAACGAAAATTTGATAATGAAATCTCTTTGAAACCTTTCAGAAGAGCTCTCCAAGTGAATGGTTACTTAGAGATGAAGGATCACCATAACTTTGTATATTATGATACCTCTACAACTTGATGTAATCCATGGAAATCCATGCTCCAAGATGTTCTTGAGCTTCACTTTCAATGGAGGTTTCTAGGGAGAATTTGTTTTTGATGGAATGTTTTTTTGTGTGATTTTGATTGGGAATGGGTTGGGTTGATCACGTTTTTTATCACTTATATACACCCAAAAATATCTAAATAAATAAATTAGGGTCAGTTTAAGAACTGGGGTGAATTTCCAATTCACCCCTTCAATGACGAGTCACTAGGCAGTGATGCACCAGCCTGCATCGACGGACCCAACGACGGGGAGTTGGTCCATCGATGGGCCATTCTGTGCCCTCTGTCGATTAGGCCAGATGCTTTTATGTGGCGAAGTTTTCTTCAGGCTAAGTTCCATTCGACTCCTTCCCATCGACGGGGCGTCAATCAACCAATGGGTCATCGTTTGGCTCGTTGATTGACACTGCCAAGACAGTTTCTCCACAGCCCTTGGGTCTTTCTATGTAGACATTTTGCGGGGCCCGTTAGAATTTGTACCTGGACGTTTCCAACGAAAATATACACATTGACAAGTGAAAAACCTTCCATGCAAATTTCACCCAAAATTTACACATAAAACTCGTACAAACATGCTAGGCCCCATCAAGACATACTTAAACGTCTCAAGGGCTAATTTTCGCATGTCTTAGACGTTCTTGGACGTTTCACCTCCAAACTTCATGAAACTGTATATACTACCTATAAACATCATTATAACTCATTTAAAGAGTTCAAATGCTCATGACACACTAATATAATCCCTTATAGACACATGAGACATATAGGTAATTAGTTGTTGAATGTCTTATTCGTCCCTTGACATTGACTCAAAACCATATGATAAGCCTTTTTATGACATATACCCTTATGAATAAACATGTTAGGATCTATAATCCCTAACTCATTTTGGGGGTCTTACAATATCCCCAACTTTGGAACATTCGTCCTCGAAATACAATTTGGACACTTTAATAACAACAAGGACTTCAGTGCATCATAGAGAAGTACATCACATTCATAAGCTTATCGAATAGAAGTCAATTCACAAAACTTATGAGGAACTCGTATATACAAAGGGAAACATTGAACACTTTTAAACATATATTCTTAGGGTAGCATGCTTCCTTAGGTAGTAACTAAGAATTTCAAGTTTGTATCATAATATTAGGCTACCATCATGTAAAATCATATAGTAACACATCATTCCCAAAAGAGACTTATATTAGTCATAACAACTTCTAACATGATTTTACTATATCATGACATACATTTCTCAACATAACATGCTATTTCACATAAATTTCATATATAGAAACAAATGGCATCACATGTTCAAAATTTGCAAAAAGTAAACTTCACACATTCTCATCAAACCATAAAAAAAAAATAATACTCACCTTTTCACCCTCAAGCATATAAGATACCATATCATCCAAGCAATCACATATAAAAGACCACCAGACAACAAAACATAAGAGAAAGAGATCTTATAGATTTAAGTTCTGTGGCACGACATGAGAATGATGAAAAAGGGAAACTCTATCGTCCTATAGCCTCTCGTACCATTTGATGTGTCGTGACTCACCACCAATGATACGAGACTCTACTAGACATGGCAATTTGAGACTTTTAGAACCTAAAACAATTTTTATAAACCTCATACTCTGGTACCACATTTGTCACATCCGTGGAGCAACCCCTAGAAGTAAAATGGCGTAATTGACCTCTTGGAGGTCTTATACAAGCCCATAGTTATCATTCATCACATTTGTCAAAGTAATTTAGCAAAAATATAAAACATTGCATAGCACATCATATGCTAGAAAATTTACCTCATATATATATATATATATATATATATATATATATATATATATATATATCTGTGTGTGTGTGTGTGTGTGTGTGTGTGTGTGCGTGTATGTGTGTGTGTGTGTGAGAGTGTGTGTGTGTGTGTGTGTGTATAAATATCATAAGTACATATTTATGCCTTAATTCTCTTTTCCATCCTAGACACAACATCATGAGAGTACATTAGGGACATGGCCCTTAAAACGTAATCCATAAGTAATTTTATTACAATAAAGACATGACTTATGAGTCCTTGAACTTAAGGATTCCTTTCCTTCATCTTGGGAATCACATATCAAGATGCTCAATCATATAAACATCCTTTAAGCATCCATGACCTACAGTTTGTAAAACAAGTAGAGAATAATGTAGTTAGTACAAGAATGCACTATGGAAACCATGCAAAAATATGCATTTAAAAGAGACATTTTCTTCAAATCATACTTCATGCCTTTTTCACTAAATACTCATTAAATCTCTATATAACAGCATTTATATAATTCACATACTTCATATAGACATACTCAAATAAAAACACAAAAAAAATTACATATAGAATTTAAGGGATTTTTGAGTCACAATATAGTAAGTTATTTTCTTCTTTACAGTTAGCTACCTTCTCTTTTACTCACTAACCTCCCAAGTACCCCTCTATTAATACTTGAGCATTGGATCACCTTAGGGCCACAAAAAAAGCATACATACAACCTATATAAGCCAACACATATCATCATATAAGCATAATATCTCATAGACACATTTAAGTTAAGACTTCATTGGCTTTACAGTAATTTACATCCATTTGCACATATATTCAATTCACTACACATAAATCATTTTAAGATCTTACTCATGAACTCAATCATAGTCAACTAGTGCAATGTAAATGAAAAGACCCATAACCTCACACATACTTAGTAAACCTATCATGAGTCCACAACCCTTAAAACTTCATACATCAACATAACAAGTGAAGACAATTTCATCCTAGCTAGGCAAGACCTTAACCATATAGTCATTATGTCTACCATCATTCATATAGGGAAAAGTTCACATCATATAGACTTATACCATGCACATATTCACAACAAGTAGAAAATTACTATAATTTCATGCATGAAGACATAAGCATTATCATACCCATTAGGTCACCTCCCTTGGACTTCCTAAGGAGCTACTTGATCAATGTCTAGATGGGTTCATTACTTCCACCTATCCTAAGTTACCTCGCTTAAGTCATTCTAGTTAGGGTCCTAGTCATTTACTTCCATTGTCCTTTAACTTTAGGGAAACTATAGCATTAACTGACAATAAGACCATATAAACCAAACATGGAATTTGATGTCATCCCCAAACATAAAAAGAGGGTGTCTTACTTGCCAAGGTAAGACATGAGTATCATGCTAGCATATAAGGTGATATAACTTGCTATATACTATGGGGCAACATAGTTATGGAACTTAGATCATGGAAACATATCTCTAACACCCTTTTTGAGAAATGAGGCTATCCACCCCATGAAGTGTATGGTTACCTACCTTCCTACAATAGGAAGGGACAACCCTAATCTTCAAGTTCACTCGGTGCTAAGCTAAGTTCCATTTATTAAAAATCTTTATTACTTTACTTTATAAAACACAGGATTTAGGAGATTCACTCCCCATATTCTTAGCTCATAGGTTATAGATGAGAAGCCCTTTCATCAACCTAAATCATGTGAGAAACCCTTTCACATGGACATACCATAGGTAAGCATTTATCTAGTTTAGGGTACTTTTGAGAACACCTTTCATGAGACCATCTATTGACTAGATCATTATTCATGTGTGTGTATGTACATACATGTGAGCAAACCTTTCCCATAACACCTTTAGACCACAAATATTCATATTGTACTTCATTTATGCGTAAGTATCATAATTTTATATAAACATATTTTAGACACTAGGTATAATTATACTTCATAATACCCATTATAGCATGTAAAAGACATTCATAACATGTTCATACATTCATTTTCATGTACATAGACTCCAAATCTAGAAACTATTCTATTAGGGTACACATGAGCAATGGATAAAAATGGTCCCATACCATTGCCCATACTAGTGAACCTATCAAGTTATCCTAGTTAGATGGAACAAATAACATACTTCACATACATATACCTTTCATGCATAGTAGTAGGCATCTAGTACCTTTCATTACACACAATGACCCTTTACTATAATGTAAGCATGCATAATGTGTGAGTGTGAGTGTACATTGGTCAACATGAACACATAATATCTATAAATAACACTTCGAGTCAGAAACCCTTTTATGAACACAACACACAAACAAGCATCGACCATACAACACCATTTATCCTACAGGCAAGAAGATCTTCACATTCATTCGAGACTCCTAACCTTAGTTATTCCAACATTCACATTGGGGTACATGGGTAAGGTACTATTTACAATTTTAAATCATCAATGGAAGCACATATATTTTACCCTTACTTAGATATACACATGAATATATAATAGCCATACAACCTAGATCACAACTAGAATAGGAAAATAGGCATAAGCTTCACCTAGTATGATCATCATAACCTTTCATTCACTTATTCATCAATTTTCCTTCAGGGCCATGGTCAACATGTATATAATGACAATAAAGTAAACACCGCCACCATAAGTGGACCATACCACACAATTCCATACAAGGCTTCATCAACTACAATAATATAGAAAAGTAGACAAATAAGACATTTTTACCAATTCATCAATCATTGATTATCATTGACCTTTACTATTTTTTCATCAACAATTTATATTTAAGGCTTTATATAAATGAAATCTAACATAATCGAAAATCATACATTAATCATAACAAGATGGAGATCATATTAGGTCAACTACATCATCAATTTATAGAATGTGAAGTGAAGTTGATCTCCTTCTCACTTTGATCATAAATTATTCATTCTCACTATTAATAAACAATACACTTAGAAGGCAGTAGTTAATTAAACCTTAACTTAAACGACATCCTATTTCAATTGCCCAACATTCGAGATTACAGTGAGTATCCTAGACTTACAATAGAGAAGGAAATAGAGATCAAGTCTTCAAAAATCAATCCACTCGTATAACAACACATAATTCATTATTATAACATATTATAGGAAGTATCTATGGTAAAATTAACCCTCACAAACTAATGATCCACTTACCATGGAATCTAGATACATAAAACTACATTAGCACTTTATACAAGATAGGAGAACATGAATCAATACTACCTAATCCTCAAGCCTTGATCCAAATTTTATCCATTACACATGATTATTAATATTTATGCATGATAGTCAGTAGTTAAAAATCAATTTAACATAATCGAATTCCAATTTTATACATTACAAAATCAATGTTATTGTGAACTATGTGAATCTAAGCTAGGCATGTTCAAATCTTTATACATTGATCCACATGGATATTTCATCATTAAATCATAGTAAATACAGTAAATAAAAGTATACATAGGCAATTCAATATAATAGAATCATAATTTAATCGATAACAAGCCATGATCACAATGCCATGGAAGGGCTAAATCGAGTTTGGGAAGGGACATGGGTTCAAAATATAATTGGATTTTTTTCATGTTAAAATCATACATTGTCATCAATTCATTATTATTAATCCATTTAAAACTTTTTTATAAATAACCAATGGCTAGATCGAAAGATTGAAAATTTGATCATGAAATCTCTTTGAAAACATTGAGAAGAACTCTCCATGTGAAATGTTACTTAGAGATGAAGTATCACCATACCTTTTTCTAGTTGAAAACCTCTAACACTTGATGAATAATCCATGGAAATCCAAGTTCCAACTTGTTGTTGTGTATCACCTTCAATGGAGGTCTCTAGGAAGAATTGGTTTTTGAGGGAAAGTTTATTTGGTGTAAATTGGATTGGAATGGGTTGATCACGTTTTTGATCACTTATATACACCCAAAATATCTAAATAAATCAACTATGGTTAGGTTAGGACGTGTGGTGAATTTCCCATTCACCCCTTTAATGACCAATTGCTAGGCAGTGATGCACCAAGCTGCATCAATGGACCCAACGACGGGGAATTGGTCCATCGACGGGCCATTCTGTGCCCTCCGTCAATTGGGTCTGAGGCTGTCATGGTTCCAATCCTTATCCAAGATAAGTGTAAATCGACCCCTCCCCATGGACGAGGCGTCCTTCCACCAATAGGGTGTCAAATGGCTCGTCGATTTACACTGCCAAGATAGTATCTCGACAGCCCTTTGGTCTTTCTTAGGGGCCCTTTTGCGGGGCCCTTGAGAACTCGTACCCAGACATTTCCAACATAAATATGTATATTGAGAGGTCAAGAACATTCAATTCAAGTTTCACCCAAAATTCACTCGTAAAACACCTCAAAACATGCTAGGCCCCATCAAGAGATACTTAAACGTCTCAAGGGCTAACTTTTGAATGTCTTAGACGTTGGTGGATGTTTTACCTCCAAACTTCATGAAACTTCATATAATGACTATAAAAATCATTATAAATCATTTTAAGACTTTATAATCTGATAACATACAAATATAATCACATATAGACACATTAGACACATAGGTGACTAGTCGGCGAACGTCTTGGTCGCCCCTTGACGTTTGATTTCCAAATCACCTCAAATTGTACACACTGCCTCAAAACCATGCTATAAGAATTTCTAGGACCTTATAAAATTTTGAAGAATATGTTAGGATCTAAACACCCTAACTCATTTTGGGGGTCTTACATTAATTATGATGGCTTTTGCTTGGTGATGAAGTTCAATTGAAACACGTCTTCTGATTTAATTTAATAGGTGTTGATATGATGATGAAATTTAAATGTATACATTATGTTATTTTGATATTATGGTTAATATGTAATTATATAATGTTGGTTACGAATATCTTATGTACCTTAGTATGAAATAATGATGATGATGTGCTAATCTCACATATGAGGGTTGTATTGAAAGGATGTTCTCGTACAATTCCTATTGAGCTTATGATGATGATATACAAGTGTTTATTATACTATGACCTAAATCAAGTTTCATAAAAGGGACTCTAACTTAGCACCTAGTGAACTAGCAGTAAGTAGTGTCCCTTCCCAAGTAGGGAAGGTAGGTTCACTGTTGTACTCATGAGATTGCAGACTTTAATCAAATTTGCATAAACAGGGTCCCGAACATAACTCCTAATTATTGAAATATGTTTCCCCTATAAGAAATACTATTTTTGGATCCACCTAGAATGCTATGCTCAAGTTTTGCTACTACTTTGGCAAGTAGTCCACCTTCTTTCGTTGTAGGGTTTCATAACACCGGCTTCCAGATATAGATCTTGTGGTCTATTTCTTTAAGCAAAGAGTTCCCAAAAGTAATGTGAATGACTAAAGGTAAATGAATAGAGACATTGATTAGTATTACTTGAGGGGTCTACTTAGGATAGGTAGGGGTAACGAACTCTATCTAGACATTGCACAAGTTAACTCTAAAGGGAGTCCTAGGATATGCTCTTATGTATGATGCCATTAAGAAATGTATGATGTTAACTTTAAATGATGATACTCTTACATGATGATGACTTTATTGATGAACATGATGTTACTTTAAATTGCTATGCATAGTGATGACTATTTAAGATGATATGTATTATGTAACAAAGCATTACTTATGATGTCTTGTCTTGTTTACTTGGTTGTGTAGTGTTATGGGACTTCACATAAGCATTGCACTTGTAGTCTTGGGATGGATTGTTGGTAAGGGATTGTATTCTTATGTTTATGTGAACTATTGGACTTGTTAAATTGATATAGTTCTTATATGAACTTGGTATAGTTGTTTTGTTGAAATTGATATGGTTCTTATGTTAAGATATATCGATCATGAACATGACTTGAGTTATTGTGATCCTTATGTGTTATATGCTCTCTTGTATGTGCATTAAAGGCTTTCAAATGACTTGACATGTTTTCTAAAGTAAATGTCCCTTTATCATGCATTCTTTCAAATGTTTTATGTGCATGTTTCTATTCTTAGTACAAGTGGTGTACTAACCCATATATCTATGTTTTTTACTATTATGAAGGTTATGGTCGTTGAGTTATGATACACAAGGGGTTATTCTCCTATGACCTAAATTAACCCATCATAAATAATAAAGGCTTAAAGACATTTGAAAAAGGAACATGATGTTGGTCTAAGTTTCTATATATAGTGATGACTGTATAATATAATATGTCTTCTGTAACAAAGCATTACTTATGATCTCTTGTGTTGTTTACTTGGTTGGTGGGGTTATGGGACATCGCATAAGAATTGAAATTGTAGGCTTCGGATGGGATTGTATTTAAGGTCATGTATGCTTATGGTGGTGTGAATAATTGGAATTGGTAGATTGATATAGCTCTTATGTAAAGTTGATATAGTTCTTATGTTGAAATTGATATGGTTCTTATGTTGACATATATCGATCATGAACATGACTTGAGTTACTGTGATCCTTATATGTTATATGATCTCTTGATGTGCATTAAAGCCTTTCAAATGACTTGACATGCTTACTAATGTAAAGTCCTTTTATCATGTTTTCTTTCAAATGTTGTATGTACATGTTTCCATTCTTAGTACAAGTGGTGTACTAACCGATATTTCTATGTTTTCTACTATAATGTAGGTTCTGGCCGTTGAGCATTTTGAGGTCCATTGAAGAAGACTTGGATCCTCATTCTCAAAGTTTGGTAGGTCCTCACATTCTGATGACCATGCCACTACCAAGGTAATGTTTTTGTTCTAGTTTTAAGACACTTGGTTCTTTCTCTTTTAATTTGAGGAGGATTGTTTTATAAGCCGATATGTGGCTATTGTTGTAATGAAGTATGGGCCATGGCTACTGTTGTTATTGATCTAGATTATTTAATATGAGACTTATACTAGACTTCCTATGAGTTTATGCTACACTATTATGTATGTGAAATAAAAGTAGAAGCCTATGTAAGCTTTCTATTACGAGTAGTCTAAGTAAACTCTCTAAGTTTATATGATGGCGAGTGGTCTATATAAACTTCATGATGTAGAAGTAAATGAGAACTTTTAGATCTTCTAAATTTTGATCAATGATATGTTATGACGTACGATAAGAGGCTAGTTTTAGTCCTCTTCAAGGACGATGATACTAGTTATTTCTAGGGGGTGTTCCCTGATGTGACACTATCCATAAGTCCACCATTCATACAAAAGGGATACCACTACAACTTTCAACTTCAAGGATATATCAAACTTCTCTCTATATTGAAGGTTCCACATATTGGACATTCTTTACATGTTCAAGGTCATATATTAGTCATACGTAGAAGGGGACCATCTTGAAACTACCGATCCTAGAGTTTCATTCATCATTTATTCACATAAAAGACAAAGGTGCTTATACATACTAAGTCAAGATGATCATATTCATATACATATCATGTATAAAGTAGAGGGACATAGTCTACCAATCAATACACACACATGATCATCATATCAACTATATAACAATATTTATCTATCTGTTAGGAACGACTAAGTAAACCTAGCAAGATACACTAGCAACACAACTAGAGACATAACCTTACTCTATCATGATCACATATAACCAATTAGAAGAACTCATACTTTGACCTCACATATCCATATACACATAATGATACTTCACATTGATCAACTATATAAGTCGTAACATGATGCCGACAAGGCCATGTTCATCACAATTATATAACATAAGCACTGATACCATAAGTGGACCATACCAATCAACACTAATCAATACTTATACTACAAAATGTAAGGAGATTAGGTAATCTTACCACCATTCCATCATCAACACCACCAATCTATAGCGATTCCAAATAATTCAATTCCCAACGGCTCTTACCAATAACCATATACACCAATCCGAACCAATAATCAAACCATACAATTGATTCAAAAAAAATCTAATATGAAAATCATCAAATTAACGAAGCCTATATACAATTCTGCCATAATTCGTACATATATTAATAACCCAATACAATTGACATAAGAATTCATAACTATTAAATCATGATCAAATCATCCATATTAGAGTCAAAATAGGAAATCATGATTTTCAAGGCTTCATAGAGTTTTTTATTATCTAAAATCATCCAATTAATATAAATTCAATCAAAATTCATTGTTCCAAAGAATTTTATGCAAGAACCCATGGATGAAATTCAAATCAAAGAACTCAAGTTTTTTATTATTTTGGGAAACCATTTGAATTGACTAATTGAAAGAAAGAAGATTCAATAATGAAACACCATATCTATTTTGAATAAAATCCCATAAAACTGATGGATTGAAACTTGGGTAATAAGTCTTCTATCTTGGACCTTCAAAGCTTTATCAATGGAGGTTTTTGAGAAAAAGAATGGAGAGTTTTGTTTTGAGTTGAGGGTATATCTTTGATTTTTGTGTTATGGGGTTTAAAAATATTCAATAATCATAAATAAGTAATACCCAAAGTACCTAAAATACCCATGCACTTAATGGATCATTTAACAAATTAAAAATCTGACTTAAAAACGATGCGACGAAATAAGGGAAGTCACTGCGCGTCGTGGGGTGACCTATGATTCTTGGTTCTTGAATTTTAATTGGGAAAGAATGGTTCGCATTGGCCCCAGTCCGCAAGTAAAGAATTTCCCTTTGAGTGTAGCTGGTGTGACGTGCTTTGGACCTCAAATCCTGGCTGCCTTGGCAGCTTTCTTGGACCATTTTTGGGTCCTTTTGAAGGACCCTTTGGCTGGTCCTTGGAGCGTCTTTCTCAGAAGTTTAGACCCTTTACATGTAAGTCTATGTGTAGGAACAATATATACCGAATTCCAACATCATACCATACAACTAAACTCCTCTACCAAACATTAACACACTAGATCAACTTAGACTAGTTTCCGAACATCTTTGATGTTTCACTTCCAAACTCTTCTAAACTCCTCAAACTGACTTATCATGCTAATATTAATCATTTTAAGACTTTATAAACTCATGACACACATGTTAGGCTCTAGTTTCACCAACCTCATTTTAGGGATGTAACAATAATTCTACCTATTAGACTTTTGTTCATCATCCTTGCTTTACTTTGAAAGCTCTTGTTATTAAACTTTTTTTACTACAAACCTTACTCTCAAAGCTAACAATCATCAATACCCTAGATCATAAAGGAATCTAATCACATATTTTTACAATCAAGTAATTCTTGTAATAATTCATCAAAAGGTTCAACTTCTATGCTCTTCCAGTCTATATCCATCATATGTCTAGTTGAATTCATGATTTTATGTTCCCAACCTTGGACCATTACAATACATGACATGGATTTAGAAGATCAATTATTATGCATAAATTTCACCTTTCATGTCATAAACCCACACAATAATAAATTCATCAATTAGACTAGGGCAAAAAATAGAAATCACATGAATTCGTCATGCCTAAATCCTAAGCACGGTATAGAAGAAACCCTAGTACGAATTGGGTTTTTGACTTCACAATTGTGGTATAAACTTGGGGTCATTGTGTTTTGAAGAATCCATACATAATTAAGATAACATACCTGATTCAAATACTATCAAAATATTGGAACTATGGAGGAATTTTGACCTTGGTTGCTTCCCTCCTTCTTCTTCGTCACTTTTAGAGAGAGGATTTTCAACACGGGAAAACAGTTATGATTTGGGTTGGAGATTTGTATGAAGTGTTAACGGTTGTTAAGAAACATAATAACCGTTATATAAACCTACTAAAACAATATAATCAGACCCTACATTAAAATAACTAAAATAGAAATTAACTAAATTAACCTTCTCCTTAACTATAACTATGCAGATTGCCAGACCCTGACTCACGCCCATGATAAATGTTCCGTATGTTGTTCTACTATATGTCCTACAGGTCCTTAGGTCATGTACTTCACCTCATCAATACAATATAACAAGAGCCTTGACCCACGATAAAGTTCTATGTAGTGTTGATGGACCAACGCCCCATAGGTGGAATTTGTAGGTGTCTAAAAATACAGCTTTAGGGATTGTCTTTAGGGTAAACCTCAAGGACCACTTGGGTGGTTCTTGGGGGGTCGTACCTCAACACCCTTGCACTAAAAATCTTATTCTAATTACGAAAATCATTTGGACGAATTGAACCTTCTAAACAAACAATAAAATGCTTATTAAAGGCTCTAAAACTCTCTAGTTTAGTTCATTACTTTCTGGGGCTTAGAATTCCCTTCCTATTCAGCTAGTTTAATATTAATTCGAGGAAGAATTTTCCAAAGGGGGAGATATTGTAACACCCAGTATTCTAGAAATACAAAAATGCAGCTTATACAAATTGTATTGCAACCCACGGACCGTAGGGTTACCCACAACCCATGCGGGTTATCTGTGGATGGTAACATGCGACCCTTCTGCAAAAACCAACAAAAAATTTTCCATGTGTTGATCCACGACAAAACTAATGGGATGTACTACTGTCCATAGCCTGTGGTCCTGGTTCATGGATTCGAGGACCGATCCGAGTCGTAATTGTCGATCAATGGTTGCCCAGCATGAACCATCGAGCTATCCATGATCTGTGAATCAAGTCAATCGTTTGTCACCAACAACAGTTAAATCACAAGTTGTTCAGTCTTTTCCTTATGCATTGGAACTCTTAACTAAGTCATCTAAACCCTAAATAACTTAGATTTAACTCTAAACTACATAGTTTTTGGTCAGTTTAGGCCTGGACACTCAATTAGAATCAACCCTAAGCAAATTGTTCACAAAAATGTAGAAAATTATAACATAGAAGGAGGAAGATTCAACCAAGCACTAGACAAAGAGTGCAACAAGTTTTCTTTAATTCTAGCTCAAAATCAAAAGATTTCTTGGTGGAGTTCATCACCTGGTATGTGGTATTTCAGTAGAAGGTTCCTTTCACCCATTAGGTCTCTTGATTTCAGTCAGATTCTTGATTTCATCAATATTATCTAGAACTAGAGTTTCTAGAATTTCATTAGATTTTTATGGATTTCTTACTTTGATGTTCCTAATCAAATTATCATGTTATGGTATCGTTTTTCTCATATTCATGGATAAACTCGGAATCCTAGTTTTGTAGATCTTTTAATTAATGAACTGCACATGCTAGGTTACATATCTCAGTTACACATGTCTCTGATTTAAATGTTTCTTATCAGCACATTAATATTGCATTTTTAGTAAGCATTTAAATGTTTTGAGCTATCAAGTATTACAAAACTTCAGCCATAACTTGTTAAATACTTAATCAATTGGGATAAGCTTAATACCGAGTTAAGTTCATCAGTCACCGTCAAGTTCAAAAATCACATGCCCCATAGTTTCTTGTCTCCTCTATAGGCATCATTTTAGTGATTATGCTAGCATGACTTTATAGCTATATTTGGGTTTCTTGGGTCCTCTCGATGGGGAGTATTCATCGGACTCCACATTTATCTCATGTGGATTTACGTCGGTTATTAGTATCTCCTTGAAAGTCAGATTGTAGTGCATTGACCATATTATCAGTAATATTTCAAATATCAATTTATGCATGTTATAAACATGGTTATCGAATTTAGTTAGATCATGTTCAATATATTCAGTATAGTATCTTGCTCATATCATATCATTGCTTAGTTGTATGCTTTGTGCAAATATGTATGTTCATCCAACATTACTCTATCCTACATACTTACCTTCCAAGTAATGACACATACTCTGTGCTACATCTTCTTGTAATGTATTTTTAGGTTCTCATCTTCAAGATCTTGCTTTGATCAATTCTGGATCTTTAGTTGAGCAGCATCACATGTGTGTCCTCATTCTTCGAGGATGGTTGACATGATTGTCTTTGTTTACATTCAATTTTAGTTCCAGGTTTTTGCTAGATTTAGTTGGGGCATATCCCAGCACTTCTACTCATTTTAGAGGCTTATTTCAGCCATAGTTAGATTCATCTATAGTATTAGAGTTTGACTTTTCATTTTTATCAAAACTCTCAGTTTTCATTGATTCAGATAGTATATGGGTATTCCCAAAAATTTAGATTATTCATATTATTTATATTCCACACAGTATTTATTGTTTTAGTTTGTTTTATTATGCTTATGATATGCGAGCAAGGTTAGCTTGGGGTCACTCATTATCCTAGGTCCCATATTCACGTCAGGAGGTACACTTGTATCATTACAGTGGGTTACATCTAAACCACCCTTGTATTGTAGTAGATGGCTTGATATTACTAGTAGACTTCTGATTATGACAAACTCTTTTATGACAGGAAAATTGTCCTTTAAATGTATGCAAGGTTTCTTGTGTAGGCTCTCTTGGGGGTTCTTTGCGTCATGACACACCTAAGGGGTATCTTTGATTGTGTAAGTTCCTAACTATGTCCCTGTAGCTAGAAAAAGTGTTGAAACTCTAGTATAATGTGTTGATACTTTGTCAAAGTCTATCAAATAACTTATGTTATCCGTCTAAGACAGAGTTGATGCCAAAGAAATGGTTTTAGAGTTCATAAAAAAAAATCATATTATAAGGGGTGAAACGGAGAATTTCATTTGATTCCCTATAGTATCTCGAAGATAAGATATACAATTACTTCTCTGCACCAATTCACATGATTCTACTAGGAATTTTTTGTAACACCAAAAAAGTCTTTCAACCTAGAGCTGCGATTCAAACTTGTCACAACCTAATTTCTAAATTAATGATGTCACCTACTAAAACTCACCAGTAAATAAGCCTAACATATAGCCTGAAAAGAGAAGCAAAAGGTTTTCTCATGAAATGTAAAAAAATAATCTATACGACCTTCCATTAGTTTGTAATCGAGCATCTAATCAAAGTCTGAAAACAAAGCTTTCACAGAGACAATATAAGTACAGATTGTTTCTAATTACAAGATAAAGGCTACAGTATCCCAAATAGATGGAAACCGGTAACTTCAAATGTCAAAGGCTTACCCTAATCTCCTAAACTCAAAGGTTGATATGCTAGAGATCCAATCAAATAATTAGAACTCATACTACGATCTGAAGGGTGTAGAACTATAATATTAGTAAAACCAAGTGGTACTCAATAGACATTTGTTGACTGGGCTTCAAATAAAATGCAAGTATAAACAATAGGTAAGTAATTGACTACAAGAACATATGTGGAGGCGCAATCCCACCATCTTATCACAAACTAAGTTATGTTAGAGAAGTCAACTACCAATGATCAGGTATAACTAACATCCTAAAAATATGATCCTCAACCTTTTAACTTACATATCAATATCACAACAATACATAATTTGCTAAAAAGAAACCTAACCATATCCCATAATCCCGGAAGATAGATACAATAAATATAAATCACCTGCTTCCATAAAACTAGAGGATGCAAAAAGTGATCAATTAAAATATCATAGGCAATGCATATATATGAAGGAGATATAGCATAGTCAAATAAACCATTATAACGAAGTTTGTACACCTACCTCTTCCTTAATTAATCAGGGTATATCATATTCCTCTTTATGCTTTATGAAACGCATAGCCAGAGGGAATCATAGAAGACATCAAAAGACCATATATATTACTTGGACCTAAACCAAGACTTACATATAATATTTATCATTGTACTAGAGGTACAAGCACCCAAATCAATGCAGGAAGGGGCGTCAACACGCAAGCTTGTCAAGTAAAAAATTACCACATCATAGATTCCCCTAATGTTTCTAATAGAAAATGAGGGATTCCTCGATCCCTCATGAATTCAGAAAAAAAGTTTATAAAAGTAATCCACGTTGTACGAGTCAAGTTAAAATAAATATAGAATAATAACAAAGTTAAAACACTTGTTTTAAAAAAAGTTGTGAATATCAATGCATGAACAAAGATACCACAAAACATAAGACAACTTGTAGTCAATGCAATACTGTCATCACAAGCATCTAAAAATTTTACATGAAATCGAAACTATAATACCTATCGACCATGCTACCAAGATGGAGAGAGCTAACTTGATGAAACTAGTGCTCAACCACAAAGAACCAACAATACAACTACAGGTTAATAATGCATAACCAATCTATCGCTAATTATTAAAGAAAGATCAAAGAAAGTTCAGAATGAAATAAAGGAAGAGATAAATAAAGGATTGATGACTTACCTTCAAAGACATTTCTCAAGATTATAACCGAGCACAACTAATTTAAATCAATGGCAACGACAAGACTCTAAAATCTGAAGCACTACCATTAATAATCAACCTAAAGAAAGCCTTACAAGAATAATACAAACACATTGAAAGGCATATGTCACGACTCGCAAGTACACCCTAGAAGTTAGAGCATCCTTGTGTGGTCACACGGCAAATGAGACTTCAAGAAATCTCATCTTTGCCTCTCATATCATTCATTGCATAATAAACATACTAAAATAGGTAAGAATTTAAAACTTTCTTCATGCACGAATATCTCTTTCATAAATATTACACAAGCGGAAGAGTTTCATTTAAAACATTAAATCTTTACCTCATGTACTTGAAACATTTGAACTTTAGAGCATACAACAATTGTGACTAATCCCATTCAATACAATAAAATAAAGACTATGACATAAAGGACATGTGGATATTGTCCTCGAATTGATGAGGACTCCCCAATACTTCAACTTCAAGCCTTAGAAACCTATCCTTTCTCCATGGCACATGAAGACTTCTAATTCCCTACACTTTATTTAAAAAGGGAAAAGAAGGGGTTAGAACATTAGATGTACTAAGTGTTGAAGCCATGAAAAAACCATGAAAAAGGGACATTTAGTAAATAGCATGCTTTTCATGAATTCCGATTAAAACATTATAGTATAATCATAACAACAACATTTAACAACTTAGAGAAACACATAACAAATAATTTAAGCAAAAGCCACATTTTAGGAACACTTTCCAGTGAACTCACTTCACTATTTAATGAACTCCATTCACCTGCAGTTGTTCCACTTCACATTAGACATCTTCTAGCAGAAGTTTTTCCATTTAAGGATATCCCAAGACTCATTTAAGTCACACAAAGGCAGACCACCCATACAACCTCCCTTGGCATGCCTAAATGATCCTCAAGACTACTTATGATGAGTCACATACACACTTACAAGACATCAATATAAGAACATGAGCTTCTCCTACCAAAGGTAATTCTAAGTTTCACTTGAGTGAGTTGTGAAGATGCCGCCCAAACAATCCCTTACACACACACTCAAGATATCTTATAGACTTCCTAGGATAGAATCATGCTCACATAATATATCAACACATAGATGATATGACATTCTCCTTCCAAAGGCTATCAAAAGACTTACTTAAGTAAGTCAAGAAGATAACGTCCATGATTGACCTTTTCAAGATTTCCTAAGTAAGACTACTTAAGGCTTAGATCATGTCCACATAATCGATCAACTTCACCAACTATAGTCATTCTTAAGAATTATCTAGGTAAGATACGAAGTGACCATTCCTATGTCCCCTTCACATCTTAACTAGACAACCCTTAACTACTCTAGATAAGCACTACTTCATTAAACATACTTTCTTCACTTAAGATATTACATTCATTAGTTCAATTAAGACACATACATCACATAAAAGAAATTTCAAGTAATGGTCTTAGACATGACCTAAGGACTCCAACTAACACCTTTAAATCCTATTGTGCAATGTCTTGATAGCATCCCATACCACTACCTAAACTTCATAGAACTTCTCTAATGCTAGTAAGTATCCCACATGGATAGAATAGGAAATAATCGACATAGACCATGGTAGCTATACATGGATGCGGAGTTATAAACTACTCCAATGAGGGTGTTGTACTTGCCAAGTGTAGAAATCTGACAAATCCCACGGTGGCACATGGTTAAGGAATATGAAGGGTGTGTTTTGTATTCTAGTCCCATGCTTAACTAGAAGTACTTCCCTTAACATAATCACTCGGTGCTAGCCTTCGTTCTCATTGAGTAATTAACATTAAAGGTTCATACAATTGGAATCCATATCTACTTCATAACCCAATCACATTTACCCTACCAAAGAGGTCTTCTGAAAAATACCTTCCAATGTCGACAAGAAGATCATGATGACTTTCCTAAGGATTAATATTATGTTGTTCCAGCCAATTAAGGACTTTCGACTTTAATATATATAAACTTACCACTATGCTTAAGGTTTCACATAAAGACCCTATTAACATTATTCACCGGCACATACCATTCATATATTTAATACTAAGAGACTTTAGCACACTAATTCAATACATCACATATTCACTTTCAAACAAGCATCAAGCAAGGGACACAAGTCAACCAAAACAAGACACCACATACTTCACTTTAACACATATTACATTTCATTCTTAAGTCATTTAGGAATAACCATTTACAATATTTACTTAATCCTATATACTACCATATCATCATTAATATAACCATAATAGACTTATATAGTCAAGTAGGAATAACCATACCTCAACCCTAAGCCTACAAATACAAGCACATAGTATGGTTTCCTAAAAAACATAGCAAGAACTCATACATTCTTAATCCTTCACATATAGATAGATATCATCATACTTCACATAATATCAACTATACAAATCATCATGAAAATTCAAGTAGTGCTGACAAGGCCATGATCATCATATTGTGTAAAGTAACATCGACAAGGCCACATAAATTCACATAGCACCACCACCATAAGTGGGCCATACCAATAACATCATATTGAAATCTAATTAACATCAAAAATAAAGGAATTAAGGCAGCATACCCCCGCTCCATCTTACCACTTCGATTTCAAATTTAAAACATCTAATTTGATATCATAAGGCCCTTACCATGATCATACCAAGCAATTCAATACAATTATATCAATAATCAATGAAACTAGGTCAACTTATTACATACTCAACAATATAATACAACCTAGATATCAATTAAAAACAATTATTGCATCATTTGATAGATCATAGAAAACTACATTAGAATTCATAAGTCTTAAGTCAATATCAATTCAATAAGTCTAACATTTAATAGATCTAAGAATATTCAATACTCAATTGATCAAATTAAAAAATCCTATAAACCAATTAACTATAACTATACATGAATCAAAAGCCTAGAACAATATACACATAAATACATCAATCTCAAAGCATGATCACATAACCCCTATATTAGTCAAATTAAGAGACATATGAAGATCAAGGATACATGGAGAATTTGATTTGAAAACATCAATTAATCATTTATAACATCATATATTAACATTTGAAAACCATTTATGTAAGAACCAAAGACTTAGAGTAGAAATTGAACTTTTCATCTTTTTGAAATCATTCAAAATCTTCTTTGAAATTGGCTCTAAGGTGATACCAGGTCTTAGATGAAGAAATCTCATATCTTATTTGAAAAAACCAATGGAAATTGAAGAAGGAATTACATTGAAGAACCATCTTCAAGCTCCATCTTCACCTTAAACTCTGATGGTGGTTTTTGGAGGAATTTTTGGAGGAAATGTGCTTTGATGGTGTTAGGGTTACAATGAGAGTTTAATGACTTATATACTCTTAAATTACCCATAAACACTCAAAACAACCGTCCTCACAATTTCTAATACTTGGGGTGAATTTACAACTTCACCCATCAACTTAACAGAAAGCTAGCAGGAAAACAGGCAACACCATTGACGCCCACATTGATGGTCCGTGGTCTCATCCACACCCCATCCATGGGGTCTCGTGGGTTGCACCTGCAAATCTTCAACCTGCTGGACAAGTGTCTACATCGACGAGACCCATCGACGGGCCGTCGCCTGGCCGACTAGCCGTTGTTTTTGTCTGTCGACTGCCACTACTTGGTAGTGTTGAGCTCTTAGTTGGGGTCCTTCTCTAGGGTTCCTTTTGGGTCCTACAAGGAGTCGTACCGAAATATGTTTGCATTCGAGTTTACGACCTACCACATGAATTCCATCCAAAACAAATACGTAAAATTCGATAAAATACATAGACTCACAAGGTCGTCTTAAGGCAAACCTTTTGAACGTCATGGACGTTCTTGGACGTTTGACCTCCAAACATCACGAAACTTGACACACTGCCTATATACAATATAATAACACGTTTAATGACCTTATGATCTCATGAATCACACGTAAACACATAAAACTATATATGAGGCACATAGGTCACTTAGTCATCAAACGTCTTGGTCGTCCCTTGACATTTGACTTCCAATGCACCTAATGTCTTAGACACTGCCTCAAACAAACATTATAAACAATTTTAGGGACTTAGACCATCACATAAACGATGTTAATCTCTAACTTCACCTAAGTCATTTTTGGGGTATTACATTATCCCCCACTTGGACAACATTTGTCCTCGAATGACACTTGCCACTCTTCGATTACATCCAACAATAAAGATTCAATTAGAAACTCATGAAAATATCACATAGCACATATAAGAAGAAAACACCACAATTTCACAAAATCTAGAGATTCACAACACAAAAAGAAACTAGAAGACGTTCTATAACTCATCATGCTACAAAACTAACATTCTTTATTCCAAATAACGAGAAGTCATTTTATATACATTATTCATCTCATATACATCAGTTCTAATATCATTAAAACAATTTTAGACCAAAAAATCAAGTAGCAAAATTTTGATAATTTTCAGAGCGAACTGTCAATGCTATACAGTGAATTTGTGCAACTTTTCTAAATGCAACTCTTAGGCAATACATGATAGAAACAAGCTAATATGTAAGCATATAAACACATTTTGCAACAAAATCATGTCTTCACAATCTAACAATGCAACACTCAAGAAATTACTTACAAATGCTCAACAAATCTTTCACGTATAACCACTTAGGCATGCTCAATCTTCAACTATATGAAACAATTAGTCACCTAAACTAGATGCACATAAATCATGTGAATGATACCATACATGAAAAATCATTTTATCATTCAAGAAAACTTCAATCAGAACATGCATATTATAAGGAGAACATTTTGAACTCACCTTCCACAAAATACTCCTAAAAGTTCAAGTTACTAAGAACTCTTTCTTTTAGGCAGGAATAAACACATAATGAAAAATTAAGGGTACTTCACTCCCAATAACCACACTCTTTTACCACACTCCCCACTTACGAGAAACCCATTCTAAGGTCAACCTCATAGAGACGAAAGATTCTCAAGGTTTCATCATCTAACCATTACATCCCCTTTCTAGGAGAAGTCACCTTCACTGCTTTAAATTTTATCATCACTATTCCTATGATTGGTGTTTTAATGAACTTTAACTATCTCAACAACCACTCTTTCACATTTCTAAAAATATACCTTACCATTCTTTTCAACTTAACTACCCTTCGAAAGGTAACCAAACCAATCCAAGGTCAAAATCACCATTTATCACACCTCATCACAAAAGTAACATCTCATCTTTTTCTCCCTCAACCCAAACTTCACAACGTCACCCTCTAGGAACCAACATATAAGGGAAACAAGGGAAAGACACTGTATACAAAGCTCTTAAGCATGATTAGATGAATGAATAAGTGAAACTTTTCCTATCATACAATTGCCTCCTATTTATAATGTGGCGCACTTCACATAATAAACAAGACTCTACTAGATGTGGTTCATTAGAAAACTAAGACACTCTTTAAACCTTATGCTCTGACACAAACTTTGTCATGACCCGCAAGTACACCGTAGAAATTAGAGCACCTTGTGTGGTCACACGGCAAATGAGACTTCAAGAAGTCTCATCTAAGCCTCTCATATCATTCATTGAATAATAAACCTACTAAAATAGTTAACAATTTAAAACTTTCTTCACACACGAAGAAATCTTTCATAAACATTACACAAGCGGAAAACTTTCATTTAAAACATTAAATCTTTACAACATTTACTTAAACCATCTAATCTTTAGAGTATACAACACTTGGGACTGATCCCATTAAAGACAATAGAATAGAGACTATTACATAAAGGACATGTTGATATTGTCCTTGAATCGATAAGGACTCACCAATACTTAATCTTTAGGCCTTAGAAACGTATCCATCCTCCATGGAGCATCAAGACTTCCAATTCCCTACACTTAAGTCAAAAAGGGAAAAGAAGGGGTTAGCACATTACATGTACTAAGTATGAAAGCCATGCAAAGAGCAGGTAAAAGGGACATTTAGTAAATAACATGCTTTTTCATGAATTCCGATTAAAACGTCATACTATAATTATATGAACAACATTAACAACTTAGAAAAACATGAAAGACATCATTTAAGCAAAAAGACACATTTTAGGGACACTTTCGAGTGAACTCACTTCACTCTACAGTGAACTCCATTCACAGTTAAAGTGAAGTTCTTCCACTTCACTTTAGACATCTTATATGATGTAATTATCCCACTTAAAGCTATCCTAAGACTCACTTCAGTCACACAAATAGAGATGGCCCATATAACCTCCATAGGCATGCCTAAATGATACTCAAGACTACTTATGATGAGTCACATACACACTTACAAGACATCAACATAAGAACATGATATTCTCATACCAAAGGTACTTGTAAGTCTAACTTGAGCTAGATGTGAAGCGATTGCTCATACAATCCCTTACACAAACACTCAAGAGATACTATAGACTTCCTAGGATAGAATCATGCTCACATAATATATCAACACATATATGATATGACATTCTCCTTCCAAAGCTATCAAAATACTTACTTAACTAAATCAAGAAGATAACGTCCATGATTGACCTCTTCAAGATTACCTAAGTGATCATTAAGAATACCTAAGGCTTAGATCATGTCCACATAATCAACCACCTTCCCTAACTAGATTCATTCTTAAGACTTATCTTGGTAAGATAAGAAGTGACCATTCCTATGCCCCCTTCATACCTTAACTAGACAATCCTTAACTACTCTAGATACATAAGTACTACTTCATTTAACATACTTTCTTCACATAAGACATTACATTCATTACTTCATTTAAAACTCATACATCACATAAAGGACATTCATGTAATGGTCGACCTAGGGACTCCAACTAACACCTTCAAAGCCTATTGTGCAATGTCTAGATAGCGTCCCATACCACTACCTAAACTCATAGAACTTCTCTAATGCTAGTAATTATCCCACATGATGACAGTAGACATTAACAAACATAGAGCATGATATCTACACATGGATTTCGTAGTTCTAACCTACTCCGATGAGGGTGTTCTACTTGTCAAAGGTAGAATTCTGACACATCCTATGTAGGCACATGGTTCAATGACAATCTTGTGCTTTTGTTATATTTTAAAGTTTTCACAAACAAATTTAAGGAGATTCAAAATGACTAAAATTAAAAAAATCGGGGATGTCAAGATGGGAGACCTTTACAAGCCATTTTTGTTCAATGGTAACTATTTTAAAATATGAAAGGGTAAAATACATTTCTATTTAAGTCTTCTCAATGTTTCTTATGTGTTAACTAAGAAGAATCCAAATAAAAAAGACATAACCTCTATGAATGATGATGGATCTATTTCTCATCTAGAGAAAGTGGAAAAGTATGATGGTGATTTCTATAAGCGTTGGTATTATATTTTTAATTGTCTGTTTAATAATTTTTATAATTATTATGATAGAAATAATTCTAGTCCAAAGAATATTTGGAAAGCATTGCAGATTAAGTATGATACCGAAGAGGCGGGAGAGAAAAAATATGTGGCTACTATATTATTCGTTCCAAAATGGTGGACAATAAATTTGTGGTAGACCAACTTCAGGTTTTATCATGATTGTTGGAGGTCTTAAGTCCGAAGAGTTTAAAACTTGAGATAACGTTATTGTTTGTGGAATAGTATATAAACTTTCACCTTCTTGGAAAGAATTTAAAAAAACTATGTGCCACAAACAAAAGGTAACCTCTGTTTAACCATTCATAATGAAAATCCGCATAGAAGAAGAAGCAAGGGGCCAAGATGGACTTTTACAAACATAAGTGAACAACATCACATCGAAGGTTAATTTAAATACTTCGAATAATGATACTCCTGGAACTCACAAAAATGCTCCTTTATAGACTAAGAAGAAAATATTTAAGAAAAATAATGATAGACCTTCGAAGAAAAAAATATTGAAAATCACCAAGCACAAAATCAACAAGTTCAAGAAAAGGGAACATGTTTTGTTTATGACAAGAGTGGGCATATTGATCGATTTTGTAGATTCCGAGAACGTGGTAATAACCCTCAGATAAACGTTACTGAAGAACCATGTTTGATGATTATTACCAACATAAACATGGTTGAGAAAGTTGATATATGGTGGGATGATTCTAGTGCAAACCATCATGTCTGTTATTACAAAGACTGGTTAAAAAAAAGTACTCATTTTGAGGAGCCTAAAACCATAATTCTTGGTGATGCTCACACTACTCAAGTGCTTGGAAAGGGAGATGTCGAATTGTGATTTACTTCTCGAAGGGTATTCACTCTAAAAGATGTACTTTATACTTCTTCTATGAGAAAAAAATTGATGTCTAGATTTCTTTTTAGTAAAGAAGACTTTAAATAGATTATTGAATTTGATAAAGTTTTAATAGCGAAGAAGGGTATTTTTGTGGGTAAGGGTTATATATGTGATGGGATATTTCAATTGAATGTTAAGATGAATAAAACTTCTACTTCTGTTTATATACTTTCGTGTACACCAATTTTTGGAATGCTCATTTGGGTCATATAAATGATCATTATATTGGAATCATGAGTAGTTTAGGATTAATCCCAATGACTAAAAAGATCTTTTAAATCATCGAGGGTTGTAGTAAAGCGAAAATCACTAAAAGGCTTCTTTTTTCAAGTTGAAAGAAAAACTGATTTGTTAAAATTAGTTCATATTGATATTTGTGAACTTGGTGAAATTTTAAGTCGCGGAGATAATAAATTTTTTATCACTTTCATTGATGATTTTCTAAGTTTACATATATTTATTTGATGAAAAATAAAAGTCATATTTTTGAAAATTTCAAAAACTTATCTCTATGAGGTTGGAAATTAATTTGGAAGAAAACTAAAAAGAACTAAAAAAGTGAAAGAGGCAGTGAATATGAATCAAATGAGTTTAATTCGTTTGTTAATTATTGGAAGTAATTCATGAAACTAGTCCTCCTCACTCTCATTTATCTAATGGAGTAGCAGAAAGGAAAAATAAAATTTTGGTTTGAATTGACTAATTTCATGCTTATTGAGTCACATACACCTTTGAATTTTTGGGGTGAAACTATCTTAACTGATTGTTATGTGTTGAATTATGTGCCTTATAGAAAGTCTAAATTGAAACCTTTTGAATAGTGGAAAGGTCACAAACCATGTTTGGGATATCAAAGAGTTTGGGGTTGTCTAACCTTTTTTAGGATAGTGGATCCCAAGATTACAAAGCTTGGTAAGAAAGTTACTACTTGTACTTTTCCTGATTATGTTTCAGATAGTACAACCTATATATTTTTTAATCTTGAAGATAATATTGTTATAGAATGAGGTGATGTTATTTTTCATTAAAACAAGTTTACTTTTGATTTTAAAAATAGTGTGGGTCAAAGAATTAAACAAAATATTTTGTTACTTCCTAGTTCTTCAACTTCAACTTTGAAAAATATAAAAGTAAATGATTTTTAGTTAATAAGAAGAAAAACATCTGGAGTAGAAAAAGATTTTGGTCCTGATTTTTGAGTGTTTAATGTTGAAGATGACCCTTTAACTTTGAAACAAACATTATCTTCACATTATTCTATTTTTTGGAAATAACCTGTAAATGATAAAATGGAATCACTAATTTCTAATAAAACTTGGAAATTAGTTTATTTACCACCGGTTTGTACAACAATTGGTTGCAAATGGGTCTTAAGAAAAAAGTTTAAACTGAATGGTTCTATAGATAAATACAAGGCTAGACTAGCTGCAAAAGGTTTTAAACAACTAGAATGCTTCAAATCTATAAGACTTTTAGTTTTTATGGATGCAGTTTTGATTTGAAAATTGATCAAATGGATGTAAAAACTTCTTTTCTAAATGGAGATCTAAATGATAATATTTCTATGGATCAATCCGAGTGTTTTGTTGAAGTAGGAGAAGAAAGCAAAGTATGTAAACTTACTAAATATCTATATGACTTGAAACATGCTCCAAAGCAATTACATGAAAGTTTGATTCCTGCATAATTGAAAATGGCTTTAAAACAACTGAGTGTGATACGTGAATATATCTTAAGTTTGGGAATAATTCACAGGTGATTATTTGCCCATATATTGATGACTTGTTGATCTATGGTTATAACATGAATGTTATTGATGAAGCTAAAAATATTTTAACAAGTCATTTTGATATGAAAGATCTTGGTGAGGAAAAATTTGTTATTGGAATAAAAATAACAAGAACATGTGAATAAATTTCCTTGACCAATCACATTACGTTGTGAAAATTTTGACAAAGTATAACTTTCATGATTGCAAGCATGTTGCGACTCAATTTTTATTCAAGTGTTCAATTATTTCTTGTTGAAAGTGAAAATGATGTAATAAATTAAAAGGAATATGCTTGTATAATCGGAAGTATGAGATATGTGAATGATCGCACTAGGCCTTATATTGCATATGCAGTAGGAGTACTTAGCAGATTTACAAGCAAGCTAGGTAATGAACATTGACACTTTAAAATAAGAGTTATGAGATATTTAATTGGAACAAAAAATAGTGGTTTATTTTATAAAAAATATCATGTTGTACTTGAAGACTTTTATGATGCAGATTGTATCACTTTTTCACGTGATTCCTATTCTACCACTGGTTATGTCTTTACTTTAGGTGATGGTGTTGTTTATTGAAAATTAAAAAAACAAACTATAATTGCTAACTCTACTACGGAGGTTGAATTAATTGTTTTAGCTTTAGCTAGTGAGGAAGAGAATATGTTAAAGAGATTTATTAGTTTTCAAATATCATATTTTGAAAAACCAATTCCTCTTACTTTAATACATTGTGATAACACCACTGCAATTGGTAGAGTTCAAAACTATTATTACAACGGTAAATCAAGACCTATAAAGAGGAAACACAGTAATCTAATATTATATTTGACAAATGGTACCATTGATGTTGATTATGTTAAATCATATTATTTCAAAAGATATGATATTTTTTGTAGAGCTTTGTACTCAAATCTTGTCTAGAATTGTTGAGTTATACTTTGTGATGATTGTTATATCCTTGAGGGGACATGTCAAAGAGGACAACTACTGGACCAGTAAAAACATTTGTTGCAGTGCGCTTGAACCTCCTTAATGAGAGAGAGATATCCGCGCCTCATCCTGAAGAGATTTATATCTGCATTTTATTTTCAATTGTAATCCTGACTTTTGTTATATTTAATGTTTTTTCACTTACAAGTTCTGCATATTTTTACATATAAGTTTTTTCGCATGAATGTTTAGAGAGTTTCAACTTATCTATGTCACTAAATATGAGGCCAAAGATAGATATAGATAAAAGATTGGAAGAAATGGGAGCAATCGAGAATGTCAATATACACTTTGAAATGCCTAACTCAAATAAAGTTGGAAAGTACAGACATTGTATCTAAAGCCTGCGACTTTTAGCCTACAGGGAAGACATTCAGAGGCCGTATTAGAATTCACCAGCCATGGAAGCCTCCCATAGAAAGGAACCCAGAAATTAGAACTTCAGGTTAGGGACCATGAACAGATGTACATTTCATTAATTGATTCACAGATCTTAGTCGTGGTCGTTGATCCCCTATAGAGAATGGTAAGTTTGGGTATAATAAGATGGATGAGGTCCACGACCTGTGCATGGTAGCATGGACCGTGGATGGGTCCGTTGATCATATCATTCAACCTTACGGAAATAGGATTAAGGGCTGTTGTATGGAACGTTTTTAAGGATTATGAAGGTTCCACGAGCCGTGGAATAAGGTAAGAGAATTAATTGGTATTTTTTTCTTGGAAAGGACGAGCATGAGTATGGATTGTGTAATTGTTGACGGTCTGTAAATGGGATCATGGAGTTGAACTTCAGAATGAATGAAATTCTTCCTTTGCCTTCCACAAACTCTTTGATGACCGTAAACACTTGTATGAATTATTGAGGGAGGCGTAGAATTTTTTTGACACTTATTTTCCAGGGATAGTTTAGTATTTTCGTACACTTTTAATTACTCGACCACATTGTTTTAGACCTAAATTTTGAGATTATCACTGATTCTTATTTTTATGAACCCATTCTATGCAAGTATTGTATGATTATGATTTACGTTATATTTCTATGTACACTATATTACTAAGGATTTTATGAATCAAGGATGCTTTTAGATACAATATCAATATTTTTATATGAATACCGTTTTTTAGATGTTTGAAATAAGTGTCTCAAAGATGATAAAATTATGATTTTTAGTAAGGTAATCTTAAGATGATTATCAATTTGTATGTATTTTTCTCTATTAGTAAATTCCTAATATTTCAAAGAATATTGTTACGATTATGCATATTTCAGGTTGGGAGTTTATCTAGCACCGAGTTGATCTTGGGATAAAGTCTTATCATTACTACTTCAGATCTTTAGCACAAATTCCCTTGTCCAACAACTATGTACACTGTAGCACCTTGTCTAAATTACTTTACCAAGTGAATCACCATTAGCTCGTGAATATGGTGCATATCATGGTAAGTAGGACAATCTATTTTTTTTATATGGGAGGAGTACACTAAACTCTATTTTATAGCTCACATCATTTATGTCGGCTAGTAGTGTCTCCCACACTTGTTATTATTATGATCTTTTAAATATTGCATTGACTTTGTAATAGATTTTATAAAATCATACTATCAATTCTATGTTATGTTTACTCGGTCATTGCATTATCATATTTTGAGATTTATCAATTTACATCATATTTATACATTTCCGTATATTAAGTATATTCTGACTACTTGTTGCATACATTCTTATGCATATATTATCTTATAATATATGTGGTGACGCATCCCATTATCCTCACGGTTAGTGAATGATTCTATCAGCCTCTGCTAAATTCTGGTAAGTCCTTATGGTATAGGGAACTGCCACTTATGAGTTTATATATTAGTTTTCAAACTTCATTTTTGTTTTAGATGTTCGAGTTATCTAGGGTTTGTCGAAACAATTAACTTATGATTAAAGGCTAGTCAGACATTAGTATTCCTTCTAATGAGTCTTTACATTAAGATTTTTTTAAAATGTTGAGATTATCATTCGAGACTTTATTCCACTTATCATCTTATTTCAATTATGTACATTTTCCTAGTGTCATAATATGCTATGTGTTTATTTTGTAGTTTCTTAGATTTCTAGGTACAGTTTCATGTCTAGGAGGTAGTCTTGAATCGTGGAAAAATAATTAAACGACATAGTCCACAACAAAGAGAAAGGTGAGACAAAAACTTCTTTCTAAGCCACAACGATGAATCAACTAGTCCATCCCTATTAATCGGCAATATCAGAACGCTTTATCATAGATTTTCCTCATGTGAACACCAATTTTTTATGCTCAGAATTAGTCTTCTTTTAAATCCAATTTACTTAATGGCTTATATGGACACTCTTTTTCTCTCTCTCTCTGTATGTGTATATGTATGTGTATGTATCCTTAGTAGGCCAATTTGCCTTCAAGTTTATTTGTTTGTATGCTCTACCTTTATCTTTGTCTCATGTCTAGAGCCCCTATTTTTCTATGCGTATATGTTATAATTGGGTAATTTTTTGCCCTATAATAACAACTCATAAGTTGTGCAGATAAAAACTCATTGTAGGCTTCGTATACTAGGTATGGTACCAATCATACAATTTTTTAATATTTCTTACAATTTATATAGATGATCCTCTGTATATATATGTAGAGAAACCTTGCTAGCTATGTTGATTCGTAGGAGTAGTTTCAACATAAGACATAGGGTAAATATTTAGCAGGCGCTTGTATGGATCTTCTATGTCTTCCTCTATGTCTTCCTCCGGTTAAGTTGGGGGCATGATGATTATATACTTGCAAAATAGAAGGATTCCCACATTAAAGGTTATACGACTTTTTGTTACGATTCAAAAGAAGAATTTTTTTTGTTTCAATAGCCTGCATTAAAAAATATTAGTTGGAAAATAATATTTCTCTTTTACATTGTGTGCAACCTTTATATAGTAAATGATTCTCACAAAATATTATACACGTTAATTATTGGTCAATGACTAGCATGTCAAATGAATGATTTGAATTCTCAAATTATTTTTAAAAGTTAATACAATATTAAATATAATTGCCACTTACCTTTTATTATTTCATTCAAATGTTAATAAAGATGGAAATAAATATATTCAACTATTGTATTAGCAATGATGCTAAATAAAAATATATTTATTTATATTAAAACTACAAATGCTTTAAGTAAAAGACCTGCTCGCCATCCTTGACTGCAAAAGATAATTTTCAATAGAGTTACTTTTGGTTATGATGTATTTTTTTTTTATCCCCAAATAGACTTTTTTTTAAAGGATAAGCACACAAGTAAATATTAGTACTATTATAAAAGACTAAATATTTCATTACTTCATCAATATAACTTTTCAAGCTATACAATTATGCTATGTAAGACCTCTCCTAAATGTGATTTTTATTCACAAAGATAGGTGGAAGTGAGCTTTGTATTCATGGAGCTTTTAGGTAAAGGGGTAAATAGAACTGTGAAATAAAAGAAGCTGTGATATTTTTTTCTCCAAACTTATTTACCAAGCTACACAATTTATTGCATATTACATCACTTATAATTTTACTATAGATAAAGCCTCCTAAATTTGCCTTATATTCGTAAATATTGTTGGGTTTTATTTGACCTAAATTTCTTACCATAAATAGGTTTTCCTTTTAGGAAAAACTATTGGATTGACTAATCCTTTTTCTTGTAGGAAAAGGTTTAGGACTCTATAAATAGAGGAATGTTCCTTCTAACTTAATTAGCATTCACAATGTAGTCTTAAGGGCTTTTAGAGTTTTTTGTTAGGGAGGGAAATTGTGGGTCACAAGCTTGATACGTTATCACTTGTGTGAACCTCCCATGTATTCCGAGTGAATTGGTTGAGGTTGTTTCTCTCTGTATTTTGTACTCTCATATTTATAGTGGATTGCTCATCTCCTTTGTGGACGTAGGTCGATTGACCGAACCACGTTAAATCTTTGTGTCTTTTCGTATATTTCTCGTTGTCTTCTTGCTCGTGGACTTTCGAGGTTTGCATTGCTAGCTTCCGCATGTACACCTGCTTATTTTCGGTCCTAACAAGTGGTATCAGAGCCATATTCAATGATGGAGTCAGGTTCAGTGGTTCGATGATCGACAACCTTTTTGACAGCAGTGAAGATTTTGTTGGAGGAATTGTTTCAGAGAAGTTCTCTGTGTTGAGAGATAACATTTGCAAAGGAGATTATGGAGAGGAGAAGCAAGTTGTTGAAGATTAAGTGAAGAAGGTGGACAATTTTATTTTATTAGAAATTCAGGCCAAGAGGGAGATTTGTTGGGTTTTATTTGCCCTAAATTTCTTACCATAAATAGGTTTTCCTTTTGGGAAAAGGTTTTGGATTGACTAATCCTTTTTCTTGTAGGAAAAAGTTTAGGACTCTATACATAGATGAATATTCCTTCTAACTTAATCAGCATTCACAACGTAGTCTTAAGGGCTTTGAGAGTTTTGGTTAGAGGGAGAATTTGTGGGTCACAAGCTTGATACGTTATCACTTGTGTGAACCTCCCATGTATTCCGAGTGAATTGATTGAGGTTGTTTCTCTCTGTATTTTGTACTCTCATATTTATAGTGGATTGCTCATCTCCTTTGTTGACGAAGGTCGATTGACCGAACCACGTTAAATCTTTGTGTCTTTTGGTATATTTCGGGTTGTCTTCTTAGTCGTGGTCTTTTGAGGTTTGCTTTGCTAGCTTCCGCATTTACACCTGCTTATTTTTTGTCCTAACAAATATAACTTAAAAAGAGCTTGGTTTTCACGGAGCATGGTGTAAAGGGGTCAACAGAATAGTGAAATAAAAGAAATTGAGATATTTACTTCTCCAATAATATTTTCGAAGCTACACAATTTATTGCATACTGCATCATCAATATTTTTACTTTATGTAAATCCTCCTAAATGTGACTTTTATTTCGTAAAGAAAGGTTGAAAAGAGCATCATTTTCCTGGAGCTTGATGTGTAAAGAGATTAACAAAATAGTGAAATAAAAGAAGTTGAGATATTTTCTCTCCAATTTGCATATTTTTTGGGACTCTTATAATGAAGTTTGTAGTGATGTATTTAAATGAAAACCATCATTGATTGAAGTTAAAAAAAATATATGTTAATACATGAAATAATTTATTTATGTGATATTGAAATCTAGAAACATTTTGTATTCACTGTAAATATTTATTACGTATGTTTTTATTATTTGAGAGAGTTTTAGTAATGAAGTTATTTTTTGATGAGATACAGAGATTGAAATTAAATTTGAATTTTTTTGAGTTCAAACATTTAATAAGACCATAAAAGATACTAGAAAACATGGAAACTGAATTCTACAAAAACACATGTTTCACAGTATGTAAATTGAATTACTTGTTAGACGTTTACTGTATGTACTCAAGAGAGTTTATACACACACCAACCGATGAAATGAAGAACTGTTATAAACAATTTGTATTATAATGAATGTCTAATTATGTGGAGTCCTTATAGGATATGGTTAGGAATCCTACTTGGAGATCAAGTAAGATTTTTCCTATAAATAGAGAGTTTTTCTTCTTTGTAAATATGATTTGTCAAAGATCTATGAATCCAGAATATACTATGAATAAGAAATCTTTTATTTTCTCTCTACTTACTTCTTCTAATTTTATATAGTTCCATGACACGTTATCGACATGATTGTTCTATTGATAAAGAATTATGAAGAAGATGGAAAAAGTGCAAAAGATATCTTGTGTAAGTTATGCAATAAGGTTCTTATATTTTCAAGGTATGATTTATCTTTATGTCATAATTATTTATATAATAGATTTGGAGGTACCATCAAAAGTAAGTGTTTAAAGATACTTGTCGACTTTCTATACATTTAATTTTAAATGACTGGGAAGAGAATTACTTAATTTATTTTAATAAATAAATAAGAACAATTTAGTGAAAGATATATTTTCAATCTTTATATGCGGTACGTGATCTATTAAACTATACCTACTAACTGCTAGTGTTGATTATAAGAAATCATTAGTCTCTGTATTGTGTGTATTATAATATATATTCATATTAATGATATTCAAAAGTGATAAAATTGCAATTATTTTCAAAGGCTTGAGGTTGAGCATCATTGTGGGTAAGACAATAAATTTAAGTTATATCACACCAAAAGAACACGATTAATTTACGTCCAACCGCACCAAGAGGGTAAGACATCAAAATTGTTGATTCTTTGTGATGAAAGATATTGGATTCAAGTCCCTCATTTATTTATGGAATAAGACGTTGGGTTTGAGTCTCAATGCACCATATTGATGATATTATGATGACTTAGGGAAATAATGAGTTTTTGATAAAATTAATCATGAAATATATCTCGTTGAAGCATATCCATTCTCCAAAGTGAATGTAGCAGTGCCTAAACGTCTAAAAGAAAACAATTGATTAAATGATGCACATGAATATGGTATGACGTACTAAAGTTATCAAAATTTGATGTACTTAGATGATTGTGTTCCATTCATGAAGAATGATAGCCTTTGGTAAATGGTAAAAATACAAATCCATTCTTTAGAGTGAATGAGGTGATAAGCCGCCATGCAAGACGTGAAAAAGATAGCAACCTTTTGTCAATGATGTGGTATCACCAAGAATGTCTCTAACAAGACATTTATAAAAGAAAAGTTTCATGTTTTATCTTCGGGGTTGTATTGGACAAGAATTAATGAAATTGGGGCAAATTTTATGGTAAATAAGAAGTTTAATAATTCCAATACTTTCTTAGTTTGACACGATTATCTGGACACCGTTAGTCTATAATGTTTAGACGAATTATGGAAAATTAAAATGGACATCCATGGAAGAAACTAGAAATTCATTTAAATGGTGAATTCTTTTGTACTACTTTTTAGCAAGGCTAGCTAATTGTGAGACCATCATAAAAGAAAGTTGAGATTGAATCCTCTGCGTTGTTGGAATGTATACAAATATTTGTAAACATATTCATCCACCTAGTGGATTGATTAGATACTTAATGGTCATAATAGATGTTCCTTCTTGATGGTCTTATGTGTGTCGATTATTATCTCGCAACTTGATGTTTGAAAAAAATGTTAGCACAAATAATATGATTACATGTATAATTTTTTGATAATCAGACTAGTCTATTCAATGATGAGATCACGACTCACCTATACAAGAGGTAGAGTAATTGAGGATAACAAATCCGAAATATACTCTCGGAGTATTAAAGTTGAACTTTTCTCATATAATAGTAAAAAATTGAGAATTTACTAAAGCAAAAATGCACATGATACAATAAATTTATAGTTTACAAGTATTAATAATTCAATAGTTGGCAGGAATAATCTGGTCATCCCAAAGATGTGCATACTTAGTAATGGAAATATATTGAAAAACTAGAAGATTCTTTTAGAATTATTTTGTTGTTTGTTCTCATGACAAGTTGATTGGATCAACTAATGTTGAGATTAAATTTCTAAATTCTGAAAAGTATAAAAGGTTAATATGGACTCATTCATCTATCATGTGACATGATAAAAAAAAATACATATATAAGATAATCACATATGAGTTTGTTATCAACCTGTAGTTTGACATTCACAAATTTTTTGCGCAATAATAATTGATTTAAGAGCAAAATTTCAGAATATGTAATCAAGATAATTTATCTTGATAATATTGATAAATACTCAAGATGTTGTGACATTTAATGTCTCAGATAGTGAAATCATTGGTTGTGAAAATAAAGCTCCATGTGTTGATCTGAAATATGATAGCATACAAAAGTAATTGTATGCATCAAACCAATAAATTATAATCAGATTTTGTTTCAATTGATTTATGGTAAGGGACCAAATATTTTCATCTGATTATTTTGATATTTAGTATATAATCAACGAATATCAAATGATGCACAAAGATAGATTCTCCAAAAGATTGAGATATATGTTAGTTTATCTAACATAGGACGGAAACTAGAAGCAACACAAGAGTTGTAAATACATCTATTGAATGTCCCTTAAGGATAAAGTCTATGACATGCATGGAGCATGATAGACTAATAAATTCTAAATAAAATAATCCCTGAAGAAGGGGGAGGATGAAAGAATAAAAAATGATCATAATAAGGAGATAATATGCTCTTGGACAGACTACAACATAACACTTTACGAAACCTAATGAGATGGGTAACTATCTAATAATAATGAAGTAATGAGATCTCAATAAGTTACACCGTATTGAGAAATGATAAAAAATGATATATCGTTGACGATATCTTTGATATAATAGCGCGCAATACAGTAAAAGATTATGAGAATATGAATTCTACGTCTATTAAAACATGTTAACGTAAAAATTATTATTAAGTGAAATGTGGAATGATACATCTTGGTAAGCTAAAACTTATTTGACTTGCAATCTAGGCACTAAATTATATCATACATTTAATATTGGATGTTATCACTTGACAAAATTGTTATGAAAATATACGATGTATTCAAATTTATAGCACATACAAGTTTTTGAAAAACTTGTCTATCATCCTCATAAGGATTAAATAGATTCAAAATGCATAGAGCATATACAAGTATCATTATGCAAATTGATGACTAGAATTGAAACTCTTGAAGAGTTTTCAAAAGGCAATAGATTATTGGCTTAAAGAACTTAATGTAAGGAACTTGCAGAAATTTTTGATCCTGAAGAGAAGATTCATAAAAGCAGATAGAAGAAAGCATATTTTTTCAAGGTTTTCCCACACCCATGAGCTCCCAAGAATGGTGATATCAACATGTACGAGGTCTGTTTAAGTAATATTCTAGTTGTTTTATTTACCATGTCCTTAGCAACTAGAACTTTCAAGAAGATGATGCACAAGCTTTGAAAAAGAAGATTCAACTCTCTGGATTGATGTTCACATTAAAGGAGCTAATACATAATGTACTCTTTTTTCATCACAAGGTTTTATCCCATTGGGTATTCCTTGTAAGGTTTTTAATGAGGCATCCATTATGCATACTATTAGATATCTGTACTCTTTTTCCTTCACTAGATTTTTTTCACTGTGTTTTATCTAGTAAGGTTTTAACGAGGCACATAATCTACCGACATTCAAGGGGGAGTGCTATAAACAAATTGTATTATAGTGAATGTCTAATTATGTGGAGTCCTTATAGGATATGGTAAGGATTCCTACTTGCAGACCAAGTAAGGTTTTTCCTATAAATAAAGAGTTTTCCTTCATTGTAAATAAGATTTGTGAAAGATCTATGAATCCTACTATGGATAAGAAATCTTTTCTCTTCTCTCTACTTTCTTCTTCTAATTTTATATAGTTTCATAACAACAACTATTTCTAAATAAATATATATAAACACACCTACACACCCTCCCCTCCACACACGTGTGTATATAACCTACATAAAGTTTTAAAGATATTTTAATAAATTGTAGTTTTTTTATGTTAATTGTGTCAATTATATTTTTATTTTGTTGTTCTCTTATAACATTACCCTATTTACACATAAGACACATAATTTGTCATATCAACATGAGATATTTATAAAAGACATAGCTATGTTGTAAAAATATCAATATACTCACTACACCGGTTTAGATATCAAATTGACATTCAATGCTTACATTAAGAGGATAAATTTGTATTTAGTCAAGAGTAAAGGACTATCTATAAATAATATAATTTTTAGAGGTAAATATTAAACTCTTTAAAAAATTTTAAGGTTTATTCTACTCTATTAAATCTCCATTTTTCTTTCTTTATCCTCAAAACCCTATATTTTTGTGAGTCGCCACAATCCTTTCATTTGGTGTGTGAATGATCTTCATGAAGTTGTAGTTGTTAGTCAAATGATATCATGGGAATGATGAATGTATTATAAGGATTTTTGTGAACATCATTTCAAACTTGCATCCCAGTAAGATTGTAACGACCTGTTTAGTCGTTTTGAGCAACAGATTTTATTTCGGGAAAAACTGTCTGAGTCGACGGAACCCACGACGGACCGTCATGGGCACGACGGACCGTCGAGGGGGTCTCGTTCCAAAACACTTAGAATTCTGAAATTTGGGTACTGAAATCGACTCTCTGAACTTCGTGACGGAACGGCAGGACGGACCGTCGTGGGCACGACGGACCGTCACACATTTTCCACAGAAAATTAGTCTCTAAAATTTGTGACGGACCTGCAGGACGGACCGTCGCAGGCACGACGGGCCGTCACAGGCACGACGGGCCGTCACAGGTTGCGTAATCCCAGGCTGGGTCGGATTTCTGTAAATATTTTAAGGGTCGTTTTGGACTATTCCTGCTTTAATTATAAAGTTAGTGGGTTAATGTTAATAGTTTAATTACTTGGGGGTTAAAAGAGATAACCTTGAGTTAATTAGTGGGTTAATTCCTCATCTTTTATACTTAATTATATGCTAATTAGGGTAAAAGAAAGAGAGTTTGAATAAGAAAAATAGAAAGAACAAGGAGAGGGACAGAGAACGATCGAGAAAGAGGGAAACGAAGAGGAAACAAAGCTTTGGGGAATTTGCTTGCTTGATCACGAATCTTCGGTGGAGGTAGGTTATGGGTTTTTAAGCTATTCGTAGTAAACTCTTAATAGCGAATGATATGTATTGGGTAGTCTTGTAAACCCTTCTATATGCTTAATTGTATGCTTGCATGAATGTGATTATATAATTGTTATAAAATAAGCATGATAAAGCTATTGAATCCTGAATCATGAAAAACCCTAATCTACTTTGTTAATGATGATGCCTTGGTATAAAAGAAGGCGTGATGAACTAAAGTAATGATATTGATGATGCCTTGGTATAAAAAAAGGCTTGATGAACTAAAGTGATGAGATTAGGGGATCGGAGTGTCACGTTTCGACACATAGAATTAGGGGATCGGGTGTCACGAACCGACACGTAGAATTAGGGGATCGGGTGTCACGAACCGGCACGTAGAATTAGGGGATCGGAGTGTCACGTTCCGACACATAGAATTAGGGGATCGGGTATCACGAACCGACACATAGAACTAGGGGATCGGAGTGTCACGTTCCGACACATAGTAGTAGGGGATCAGAGTGTCACGTACCGACACAAGAGGAATAAAGATAATGAATCTTGAAAGAATGTTAACAAATTCGAATGAAAAGAACCTAATTACCAAATGGGTATGGTATTGAGGCTTGAGTCCTCATGGGTGAACTTGGCGGTACTTATTAATGATTATAATACTTGTTGTTGCTACATGTTGAGTATTGTATTTGATTTATGATATTATCTGACATATACTGTTTTCTATTTTGAGTTGACCGATGATACCTACTCAGTACTCGTGTTTTGTATTGACCCCTACTTGTATGTTTCTTTCTTTGTTATATGTGGAGTGCAGCAAACGTGCCATCGTCTTCAACTCAACCGAAACTCTAGCCAGTCTTCATTACACCGGATTTCAGGGTGAGCTAATGCTTCTAGCTTGGACTGGATCTTTTTCCTCATGTCTTGATGCCTTGAAGTTCCGGCATGGACTAGCTTTTATTTATTTTAGCTTCTTAGAATACTCTTAGATTTAGTAATTTGAGGATAGATGTTCTTGTGATGATGACTTCCAGATTTTGGGGATAATAATAGATGTTGAGTTTTTTTTGAAGTTATTGAATTGATTTTCATTAATGAGTTTAAGTCTTCCGCATTGTATTTTGTTCATTACGTTTGAAATGTCGGGGGTTTAGATTGGTTGGTTCGCTCACATAGTAGGATAAGTGTGGGTGCCACTCACGGCTCGTTTTGGGTCGTGACAAACTTGGTATCAGAGCATTAGGTTCGTTGGTCTCATCACACAAGAACGAGTCTAGTAGAGTCTTAAGGAACTGTAGGGGGACGCCTTTACTTTTCTTTGAGAGGCTATAAGACTTTAGGAAAATTCCATTCTTTCTTTATTTCTTTCGTGCTATTACTTGGATCCAATTGGTATCTAGGTGATACAAATTGGTATCTGACCATCTTCACTCTATTTCGCAGATGGTTAGAACTAGAGCAACGACTGCGCCAACACCAACACCGGCAAGACAAGAAGCGTCTGAGCCAGCCACTGGGGCTGTAGCTCTAAGAGGAGTAGTGGCAAGAGGCCGTGGAAGAGGTCGTGGGAGGACGTCCTCTAGAGGAAGAGGACAAGCACCTAGCCCATCTGGTACTGGGCGGTGACTCCTCCACCAACTGAGGAAGTGGTAAGAGAGGGTGAGGAAGGGGAGAATGAACAAGTACAGAATGAGGGATTGCCACCCCAACCTACCCAGAGATGATCAATCAGGTTCTTGCTTACCTTAGCGGGTTATCTGATCAGGGCCAGACACCTCCAGTGTTTTTCTGCACCAGCACCTCAGGTTCCGGAGGTACAACATGCAGCTACTATGGCTCCCCGCATGGATGCCTCATTCGAAATAGGCACGTTTCCTCGTCTGACTACAGGGCCTATAATGACAAATGATCAGCATGAACTTTTCAGTAAGTTCTTGAAATTGAAACCTCCAGTCTTCAAGGATGCTGAATCTGAGGATGCTTACGATTTTCTGGTTGACTGTCATGAGCTTGTAATGACCTGTTTAGTCGTTTTGAGCAGCAGATTTTAATTCTGGAAAATTGGCTGAAACGACGGAACCCACGACGGACCGTCACAGGCACGACGGACCGTCGCAGGGACTCGTTTCAATATACTTGGGAATTCTGGAATTGGGTACTGAAAATCGACTCTCTGTAAATTGTGACGGACTTGCAGGACGAGCCGTCACATCCACGACGGACCGTCGTGAGCTCCCGTTGCAAAACACTTCAACTTTTGAGAATTTGGTACAAGGAACGAGTCTCTGACCGTCATGACGGAAGTGCAGGACGGACCGTCACGAGTGTGACGGACCGTCACAATGCACTTAGTGAAAAATGGGATTTTGGGCAGTTGCGATGACCTGCGTGACGGACCGTCGCAGGCACGACGGGCCGTCACAGGTTGCGCAAATCCCAGGCAGATTAGGATTTCTCTACACGTTTTAAGGGTCGTTTTGGACTATTCTTTCCTTAATTATAAAGATTGAGGGTTAATATTAATAAGTCTAATTACTTGGGGGTTAAAAGAGGTAACCTTAAGCTAATTGGTGGGTTTTATTGTCCTCTTTTACACTTAATTATATTGTAATTAGGGTAAAGGAAAGAGGGTTTGAATAAAACAAAAGAGAAAGAACAAGAGAGAAAAGAGAGAAACGAATTGAGAGAGAGATTGGACGAGAAGAAGAAAGCTTGGGAGATTCTTGTTGATTCCAATTCTTCGGTGGAGGTAGGTTATGG
>CM064974.1:22401517-22539517 GCA_032847665.1 Solanum chilense
AAGGAGTGAAGCCAGATGACTTCACCACCGCATCGACATCAAAAAGGTTTCAAAAGGGAGGTGAGTATAATGGTTCTTACTCTAGAGGACAGGGTTCAGGAGGTTACTCAGTCCGACCAATTCAGTCTTCACTACAGACTGTAGTTGGGGGTCCACCACAGACCGGTCAACACTTCTCTGAGAGAACTATGCTTGACTCCAGAGAGTGTTATGGATGTGGGGAGACCGGACATATTAGGAGGAATTGTCCAAAACTGAGTTATAGACCCCCAATAGCCAGAGGTAGAGGTGGTCATGGTAGAGGCCATTATTCTGGGGGACGTGGTGGCCGAGGTAATGGTTGTCACCAAAACGGCCGGGGTGACGGGCAAACTGGAGCCACTGAGGCACAACATGGTAGGGGCAACGGACAGATAGGTGATAGGGCCCATTGTTACGCTTTCCCCGGGCGGTCCAAAGCGGAAACATCTGATGCTGTTATCACAGGTAATCTTTTGGTTTGTGATTGCATGGCTTCTGTATTATTTGATCCTGGCTCCACATTTTCATATGTATCTTCCTCATTTGCTACTGGTCTTAATTTACATTGTGAATTGCTTGACATGCCTATTCGTGTTTCTACTCCGGTGGGTGAGTCTGTGATAGTTTAAAAAGTATATAGGTCTTGTCTGGTGACTTTTGTGGGGAGCAATTCTTATGTAGACTTGGTTATCTTAGAAATGGTTGATTTTGATGTAATTCTGGGTATGACTTGGCTTTCTCCGAATTTTGCGATCTTGGATTGTAATGCTAAAACTGTGACGTTAGCCAAGCCTGGGACAGATCCGTTAGTGTGGGAGGGCGACAACACTTCCACTCCAGTTCGTATCATCTCCTTTCTTCGTGCTAAGAGAATGGTTAGTAAGGGGTGTTTAGCTTTCTTGGCACATCTCAGGGATGACACTACCCAAGTACCTTCAATTTAGTCGGTTTCGGTAGTCCGTGAGTTTCTGGATGTGTTCCCTGCAGATCTTCTTGGCATGCCACCAGATAGAGATATTGATTTTTGCATTGATCTGGAACCGGGTACTCGCCCCATTTCTATACCCCCTTATAGAATGGCTCCCGCAGAGTTAAGAGAGTTAAAGGCCCAACTTCAAGAGTTGTTAAATAAAGGTTTCATTATACCAAGTGCATCCCCTTGGGGTGCTCCGCTGTTATTTCTGAAGAAGAAGGATGGGAGTTTTCGGATGTGCATAGACTACAGACAACTGAATAAGGTAACTATTAAGAACAAGTATCCCATTCCTCGCATTGATGACTTGTTCGGTCAGTTACAAGGTGCTTGTCTCTTCTCTGAGATTGACTTGAGATCCGATTATCATCAATTGAAAGTACGGGCAGCGGATGTGCCAAAGACTGCTTTTCAAACCAGATATGGGCATTACGAATTTGTAGTGATGTCTTTTGGTCTTACGAATGCCCCTACTGCATTTATGAGCTTGATGAACGAGATTTTTAAGCCATATCTGGATCTCTTTGTGATCGTATTTATTGATGATATACTGATATATTCCAAGAGTAAAAAGGAACATGAGGAGCATTTGAGAATTGTGTTGGAAGTATTAGGGAGAAGAGGCTTTATGACAATTTCTCCAAGTGTGAGTTCTGGCTAGATTCAGTGTCCTTCTTGGGGCACGTGGTTTCTAAGGATGGAGTGATGGTGGATCCTTCTAAGATTGAGACAGTGAAGAATTGGGTAAGACCTACTAATGTGTCAGAAATAAGGAGCTTTGTTGGGTTAGCTAGCTATTACCGTCGATTTGTCAAAGGATTCTCTTCTATTGCTTCCCAATTGACGAACTTGACTAAGCAGAATGTTCCATTTGTATGGTCGGATAAATGTGAGAAAAGCTTTCAGAAGATCAAGACCTTGTTGACTACTGCACCAATCCTCACCCTGCCAGTGGAAGGTAAGAATTTCATTGTCTATTGTGATGCATCCTATTCGGGTTTGGGTGCAGTGCTAATGCAAGAGAAGAATGTAATTGCTTATGCTTCAAGGCAATTAAAGGTGCACGAACGCAATTACTCGACCCATGATTTGGAGTTGGCCGCGGTAGTATTTGCATTAAAGCAATGGAGACACTATCTGTATGGGGTTAAGTGTGAAGTCTATACGGATCATCGTAGCTTACAGTATGTCTTTACTAAAAAAGATTTGAATTTGAGACAGAGGAGATGGATGGAACTACTGAAGGACTATGATATCACTATTCTGTATCATCCGGGAAAAGCTAATGTTGTGGCAGATGCTTTAAGTAGAAAGGCAGGAAGCATGGGAAGTCTAGCTCACTTGCAAGTTTCTAGACGCCCGTTGGCTAGAGAAATCCAAAACTTGGCTAATGACTTTATGAGGCTAGAAGTAAATGAGAAGGGAGGAATTTTAGCTTGTGTGGAGGCGAGATCTTCTTTTCTTGACAAGATCAAGGGAAAACAGTTTGATGATGAGAAACTAAGTCGAATTCGGGATATGGTGTTGCGAGGAGAGGCTAAAGAGGCAATAATCGATGAGGAAGGTGTTTTGAGGATTAAGTAAAGGGTATGTGTGCCCAGTGTTGATGATTTGATCCACACTATTCTTACCGAGGCTCATATTTCCGGATATTCTATACATCCTGGTGCAACCAAGATGTAGCGTGACCTAAAGCAACACTTTTGGTGGAGTAGAATGAAGCGCGACATTGTTGATTTTGTTGCCAAATGTCCAAATTGTCAACAAGTAAAGTATGAACACCAGAGGCCCGGAGGAACACTTCAGAGAATGCCCATTCCTGAATGGAAGTGGGAGAGAATTTCAATGGATTTCGTGGTTGGTCTTCCAAAGACATTGGGTAAGTTTGATTCTATTTGTGTAATTGTGGACAGATTAACTAAGTCTGCTCACTTCATTCCGCTCAAGGTGACCTACAATGCAGAGAAGTTAGCCAAAATCTATATCTCAGAAATTGTTCGATTGCATGGAATTCCACTCTCCATCATTTCAGATAGAGGTACGCAGTTTACTTCTAAGTTTTGGAGAACATTGCATGCGGAATTAGGTACTAGGTTGGACCTTAGTACCGCATTTCACCCTCAGATCGATGGTCAGTCTGAGCGAACGATTCAAGTGTTGGAGGATATGCTTCGTGCATGTGTGATAGAATTTGGTGGTCATTGGGATAACTTCTTACCCTTAGCGGAGTTTTCATACAATAATAGCTATCACTCAAGTATTGACATGGCTCCATTTGAAGCATTGTATGGGAGGAGATGTAGGTCTCCCATTGGTTGGTTTGATGCATTTGAGGTTAGACCTTGGGGTACTGATCTGTTGAGGGATTCATTGGAGAAGGTGAAATCTATTCAAGAAAATCTTCTAGCGGCTCAAAGTAGGCAAAAAGAATATGCAGACCGAAAGGTTAGAGACTTGGAGTTCATGGAGGGTGAACAAGTGTTGTTGAAGGTTTCGCCCATGAAAGGGGTGATGCGGTTTGGTAAGCGAGGTAAGCTTATCCCAAGGTATATTGGTCCCTTTGAAGTACTTAAGCGAGTAGGGGAGGTGGCTTATGAGCCTGGCCTCCAGGACTGTCAGGAGTGCATCCGGTATTTCATTTGTCTATGTTGAAAAGATACCATGGGGATGGGAACTACATCATTCGTTGGGATTCAGTCCTGCTTGATGAGAATTTGACTTATGAGGAGGAGCCTGTTGCAATTCTAGATAGAGAAATTCGCAAGTTGAGGTCGAGGGAGATTGCATCCATCAAAGGTCAATGGAAGAATCGACCAGTGGAAGAGGCCACTTGGGAGAAGGAGGCTGATATGCAAGAAAGATACCCACACCTGTTTACAGATTCAGGTACTCCTTTTCGCCCTTGTTTTTCTTCTTGTGATCATTTGAGGATGGGTAAATTGGTATCTATTGTAACGACCTGTTTAGTCGTTTTGAGCAACAGATTTTACTTCGGGAAAAACTGTCTGAGTCGACGGAAACCACGACGGACCGTCATGGGCACGACGGACCGTCGAGGGGGTCTCGTTCCAAAACACTTAGAATTCTGAAATTTGGGTACTGAAATCGACTCTCTGAACTTCGTGACGGAACGGCAGGACGGACCGTCGTGGGCATGACGGACCGTCACACATTTTCCACAGAAAATTAGTCTCTGAAATTTGTGACGGACCTGCAGGACAGACCGTCGCAGGCACAATGGGCCGTCACAGGTTGCGTAATCCCAGGCTGGGTCGGATTTCTGTAAATATTTTAAGGGTCGTTTTGGACTATTCCTGCTTTAACTATAAAGTTAGTGGGTTAATGTTAATAGTTTAATTACTTGGGGGTTAAAAGAGATAACCTTGAGTTAATTAGTTGGTTAATTCCTCATCTTTAATACTTAATTATATGCTAATTAGGGTAAAAGAAAGAGAGTTTGAATAAGAAAAATAGAAAGAACAAGGAGAGGGACAGAGAACGATCGAGAAAGAGGGAAAAGAAGAGGAAACAAAGCTTTGGGGAATTTGCTTGCTTGATCACGAATCTTCGGTGGAGGTAGGTTATGGTTTTTTAAGCTATTTGTAGTAAACTCTTAATAGCGAATGATATGTATTGGGTAGTCTTGTAAACCCTTCTATATGCTTAATTGTATGCTTGCATGAATGTGATTATATAATTGTGATATTAGGGGATCGGAGTGTCACGTTCACGACACATAGAATTAGGGGATCGGGTGTCACGAACCGACACGTAGAATTAGGGGATCGGGTGTCACGAACCGGCACGTAGAATTAGGAGATCGGAGTGTCACGTTCCGACACATAGAATTAGGGGATCGGGTGTCACAAACCGACACGTAGAATTAGGGGATCGGAGTGTCACGTTCCAACACATAGTAGTAGGGGATCGGAGTGTCACGTACCGACACAAGAGGAATAAAGATAATGAATCTTGAAAGAATGTTAACAAATTCGAACGAAAAGAACCTAATTCCCAAATGAGTATGGTATTGAGGCTTGAGTCCTCATGGGTGAACTTGGCGGTACTTATTAATGATTATAATACTTGTTGTTGCTACATGTTGAGTATTGTAGTTGATTTATGATATTATCTGATATATACTATTTTCTATTTTGAGTTGGCCGATAATACCTACTCAGTACTCGTGTTTTGTATTGACCCCTACTTGTATGTTTCTTTCTTTGTTATATGTGGAGTGCAGCAAACGTGCCATCGTCTTCAACTCAACCGTAACTCTAGCCAGTCTTCATTACACCGGATTTCAGGGTGAGCTAATGCTTCTAGCTTGGACTGGATCTTCTTCCTCATGTCTTGATGCCTTGAAGTTCCGGCATGGACTAGCTTTTATTTATTTTAGCTTCTTAGAATACTCTTAGATTTAGTAATTTAAGGATAGATGTTCTTGTGATGATGACTTCCAGATTTTGGGGATAATAATAGATGTTGAGTTTTTTTTGAAGTTATTGAATTGATTTTCATTAATGAGTTTAAGTCTTCCGCATTGTATTTTGTTCATTATGTTTGAAATGCTGGGGGTTTAGATTGGTTGGTTCGCTCACATAGTAGGATAAGTGTGGGTGCCACTCGCGGCTCGTTTTGGGTCGTGACAAAGATCAAAGACATTCACCACCTCCATGACTTTCTTCGGATAACAACCTACATGTTAATTCCACATAAGCTTGCAACTTTACTTTAATCAGGTTTAATATGTTAGTAGTTTTAGTAAAAATTCTTTTTAAGTCTTTATTTGATTTTGTAAACAAGTGAATATTTTCACGTCTTTATTTGAAAAAATGAATTGAAAGGGATCTGTAGGATTATATTAGGTTCTTTCATTTGTATAATGAAGTGCACCAATCATTTAATCTTAAAGTGTAGCCTTCTTATGTTTGTTAATTGTACACAACTTATTCAAGATACTATTCTTTATAATGATATCATTGCTAATGTGTTTTTCAAGATTTAATACCATGTAAAGTAACTTTACCAAAATCTCCTTATGACATGTTTGTTTTACATAATTTTACTTTTAATACATTCTACTAAAGTTCTAATGCGACAATCAAATACTTAATCATTTTCAATAATTGGAATTTGAACTGGCTAATGCGTATTTATCCCCAACTCAATCTCGTTAGAATATAATTCAATAATAAATGATTTATCTACTGAAAATATTTTTAAAATTATAGCTAGTAATATATGCCTACACTAAAATAAAGTGGAAAAGATAATTCTTGAGATTACTTAATAATTTATTTTTCATGGCATAATTCATCGAGTTGTGATGACACATACTATAATACACTAGTAGGTAAGTCAATATGTACCTACTATAATACACTAGTTGTGTCAGTCAGTAAAACAGTTGCTTAATTCTAGTGTCCCTAATTTGATATTATTATATCAAAACAAAATTAATTATTAACAATATTAAACAGATAACTCTAACCATTTCTATAAAATTTGACAGTAAGTTTATTTACTAATTGGTTATGAGTATCAATTAGAGTCACTTTTTTTTTTATATAATTTAACCTTTTTTTCCCTATTGTGTTTATGGGTTAACCTTGTTTTTCTGAATTGAGAGATTTATATTTTTGATGTATTTTAGGTATTTTGATTATCATCCCAGACCCAGGGAGGCGATCCCTAACAAAGCTCTCTCGTCTACGTTCAAAATGTTATACTACTATAAAGCTTGTCTTGTCATGTAGTTGGTGGAAAGGTCATCATACTTCGCCAATAGGAATTGATGAGGTGGTTTTTTAGTGTTCAATAAATCTTGTTGGTTATTGGTGTATATAACAAAAACAAAGATCTAGACTATTCATTCAAAACGAACGACTGAGTCTTTTAATGAACTGAAGCATCAAAGAGCACATATGGCAAGGGAAATGATACACTAAAGAAGAGCAATCTTGAAGTGTCGTTGTTTTTGAAAGCCTGTATTCTGGTTCAATTCATTTCACATTTACAAAAGAACATTTCAAACCTTTGTGTGTACCTAGTGTAACAACATAGTTAGAGTTAACGTTGTGTCTTACGTATTGAAGTCTATATTAATTAGTTGTAGTTAATATCATGGGGAAAGGATGCATTGTTTCGACTGAATAAGTAAGAGAGGTATTATTTAGTAGGCGTTTCGCCATGCGAAACCATATAACGATATGGTATCGTGAGATCGAATCAACGTTTGGACATGAGAATTTTAAGCTGATTCCATTCCACAATTCCGTATAAGGAGATTTGATTCCATATCAATTCTTCAAAAATCATGATATGGAATCATATGGAATACCATATCATGATTTGGGATATTTTAATACATATATTGATTCACAAGTTTATATTATTTAAAACATCCCCACATTTATATCTAATAACCATTTATATCATATATAAATAAAATTTATAATCACATAATTAATTTTTAATATTTAATATTCTCACCGATATAAAATTAATTATTCTCACAAACATATAGTCACTTTAATTCACAACAACCAATTGTTAAAGTTGTGAAATATTTATGGTATATGAGCATGACGATATATTTGCGGATGATATTGACCAAAAAATAGCTCAAAGTAACAACGTGGTTCTTTTACATGGTCACATAATCGAGAAATGCAAGTTCAACATGAGGAAGTTGTCCGTACTATGTGGAAATATTATATTAAAGACTAGTAGACTACAATTTATGTTCAATTTTTAAAATTATATTAGCGTTAAATGAAATAATTACTTAAGCGGAGAACAGATAATAATTTATTGTACGATCTTATAACTTTTTGTTTATTTAATAATATTGAATAAACCATTGGGACTATTTTAATAGTTTTACAACTTATGAGATTTTTAGTGTTTATGAGAAAATATACAATACAAAAAATTTCATATCACATGTCCAAACAAAACTTAAATTTTATCTCATAATTCCATATCATGATGCCATATCACATGACCAAACGAGAGTATGCATTCACTCTTTCATGTATTTGGAGTATGTATTCACTTTTTGTTGTGATTAGTGAAAGTACTTCGAAATCCTCTGTGAAAGGTCGTTCTTTTACTCCATTAAGAAAGGAGGTTTCCACGTAACACTCCTTATTCTCATATATTGATTGATTAATTTTTACTGCTTTTTGATTATAGATTTTGACTGGTACTATAGCACACTAGTAGACAGATAGATTCCAACAATTTGTATATGCGACTTTTGAGTTGATTAACATAAAAAAAGGATCATATAGGGATGAAAGATCCACCAAGTTTAGAAGGTAAATATACTAGAAGTCATCCTTGCTTTAATGGTCAGTATTATGGAAGCTGGAAGAATAGAATGCATGAGTACATTATGGAACAAGACAATGAGTTTTGAAATGTGGTTAATAATGGTCCTTACGTTCCTACCAGGATCGTGATAGAAGAATATCGATATAAGGTGGTTCCGAAGACTAGTAGAGAGCACAACGAAGTAGACAAGAAGAAAATTTAGAGGAATTACAAAACATGGAAATTGTTGGTTTATGGCATTTGATTAGATGAATACAACATGATTTCTCCATACAAGAAAACCAAAGAAATGTTGGAATGCAAGGAAAGGAGTATAAGGTGGACATCCTAACAAATAAATACGAGAATTATAGTATGAAGAAAGAATCATTTTTATAATGTAAAGTGGCAAGTCTAAACGCTTATCTCGTAAGCCATCTAGTACATAAGAATGAAACTAGGTCTAGCTCCTACATCATGTCCATAACTTAAAGTAACAAACAAAACAGCGGAAAACGAAAATTTTTCCTCGAAGCATGAGGACCCACCAAAGCTCGAAATCTTACTAATCAACTTCTAGCAACAAAATTGAGAACTAGAATTTAACACCCTAAACTTGCAGAAATGTAGGAAAGAGTTTGTGTTAGTATAAAGTACGATAGCCATACATTTTAACATTTAAAACATCCTTAAGTAGGACATTCATAAAAAGAAATGACCAAGCTAAAACATGGTAGAAAAAGGTTTAAAACATGCAAGTCATATAACATGGTCAATACAAGGTAACATCTTTAAAATCATCAAATTCGTGTGAGATACTTCATCAAGTAACATTCGTTCATTATTATTGTGGGAATTAGTATTAAATGACATAGAGACATGTGAGCTATAAATTTATCCCCCTTTTTTTCCACACCCAAAAAGGGTCCTACTTTACAAAATAAGGACCATGCACTTCTAGCTAAGGTGTATCCTCTAGCTAATGTCTATCTAGAAAGTCATCCTATGTGGGTACATAGGTAAGGGATAAGGTGATATCTTCTAGAAACTCGGGCTCTACTCACACGAGATCTTCCATCTTAATATCCTCTCGGTGCTAATCATAAATCTTACAAAATAGTCATTTTCTTATTGTTCTTATTATCCATGGAAGGGAATATGTGTTGGGTATGTAGCAAGAATTGATGGGAAATAGAGGGAAGGAGAGGAATTTGAAAGGTTTAGAACTTGAAAGGTTGGGAACTTGAAAAGTCCTCTAATGCTTTATTGAAAAAGGCAATAGTCCCTCATCGGTAATGGAAAGGAAAATAGGAGAGTTTAAATAAATAAACACTCCTATTAATTGTTAAAAGGGTTGGAAAGAAGGACCCCCCTCGCGTCGTCGTCGTCGTCGCTCGCTCGCTTCGGCTTCGGCTTTGGCAAATGATCGATCGAGAGATAATTTTTTGGACAATTCTTTTCAATAAATTAGTTGATAATAGAATTTAACTGAAATATTTTCAACTTTTTAGTTAACCTGACCCGACTCGGATCCGCGCGAGTGACCCGTTTTAATTTCCGTTATCCCGCCATGACTGTTCTGAAAGGTTGCAGCTTTCAGGAACAGTCAATACCATTTGAAAGTTTGCAACCTTTCATTAATGGTCGTGTTAATTCTGAAAGGGTTGCAACCTTTCAGAATATATTCTTCTTGCCTATAAATACCATTCAGTCTTCAGAATATTTCCTACGAATTTTCTGATCTTCCTTCTTCTTAAATTTCTTCGTGTACTTTCCTGCTGTGGATTGATTCGCTGACAGTAGAGTTTTTGGTATCTATACTCTACTGATTAAAATCATTTTACCCTGGGAGGTTATATTCCAAATCAAACCTCGGATACTAGAGGGGAATAATTTCCTTAAGGGGACACTGTGAATTCAGTGGACTTGATTTTCTTCCAAAATTTTCAATAAGAGTATTCCAGATTCTGGTACGTTTTTACAGATTAAATTATTTTTACAAATAAATTTCTGTTCATCTTATTTACTGGTTATAAAAATTCTCACTTACTTCGTGTTTCTGAATGATTTATTAGAACCAGTAATTTCTAATTTTATAACACAGATTGGAAACAATCTTAAGGAAATTATTAATCTGTGTTTCTGGTGGAGACAAAAATCTTTGTGATTTTATACTCCTTTAAGTCTGCAATTATATTTTTATTGTTTACTTATATTGTATCAATTTTTTTTATCAGAAATGGAAAACACTGGTGTTACACTGGCTGTTGCTGCACCAACCCGACCTCTTGTATCACAAGCAGAGAAATCGGGTAAATTCACAGGTGTGAATTTTAAAGGATGGCAGCAACGTATTTTTCTGGCTTACCACTCTTGGTCTGCAGAAATTTACAAGTGAAGATACTCCAATTCCTGCTGATGATATGCCAGACAGGGAAAAATTTATGATTGTTGAAGCATGGAAACAGTCAGACTTCCTATGTAAAGGTTACATTTTGAGTGCTTTAGAGGATGACTTATATAATGTCTATAGTGCAATAACAACTTCAAAAGAGTTGTGGAATGCACTTGAGAAGAAATATAAGACAGAAGATGCATGCTTGAAAAAGTTTGTGGTCGCAAAGTTTTTAGACTATAAAATGACAGATAGTAAAACCGTTGGATCACAAGTGCAGGAACTTCAACTTATTCTCCATGATCTGATTGCTGAAGATATGGTAGTGAATGAAGCTTTTAGAGTGGCTGCAATGATCGAGAAGTTGCCTCCTTCGTGGAATGATTTTAAGAATTATCTAAAGCACAAGCGTAAAGAAATGAAGCTTGAAGATCTTGTGATTCAGCTCAAGATTGAGAAAGATAACAGAAATGCCGAAAAGAAGTCACGTAAGAGTTCAACAATCATTGGAGTTAATATTGTTGAAGAAGCTCCTACCAAAGACAAAAAGAGAAAGAAGTCCAACGGGCAGAAGTCAGAACAGGCCAAGAAGAAATTCAAAGGCAACTGTTATAATTGTGGCAAGGCTGGTCATAGATCTTCTGATTGTCATGCTCCAAGAAAGGACAAAAATAAAGGCAAAGGCAAAAATCAAGCAAACATCGTGGAAAAAATGGAAGATGCAGATGACTTGTGTGCAATTATATCGGAGTGTAACTTAGTTGGAAATCCCAAGGAGTGGTTTCTTGACTCAGGTGCCACTAGACATATTTGCTCTGCAAAAGAAGCCTTTGCAACATACACTCCTGCTGAGTACGATGAAGATTTATTCATGGGAAACACAGCAACAGCAAGGATTGCAGGAACTGGCAAAGTAATGTTGAAAATGACATCCGGCAAAGTGTTGACTTTAAACAATGTTCTGCATGTCCCTACTATTAGGAAGAATTTAGTTTCTGCTGCACTACTCGTTAAGAACGGGTTTAAGTGTGTCCTAGTTAGTGATAAAGCTGTAATAAGTAAGAATGAAATGTTCATAGGAAAGGGCTATCTCAATGAGGGTCTTTTCAAACTAAATGTAATGGTTATTGACAGTATCAATAAAAATTCTGCTTCTGTTTACTTATTGGAGTTAAGTGATTTATGGCATGCCCGTTTGGGACATGTAAATTACAAAGCCTTGCGAAAATTGGTTAATTTAGAAGTATTGCCTGATTTTAAATGCGATAAGTCGAAATGTGAAATTTGTGTGGAAAGTAAGTTTCTTAAACATCCTTACAAGTCTGTTGAAAGAAATTCTAAAACTTTAGACTTAATTCACACAGATATATGCGATATGAAGTCAACACCATCTCGTGGTGGAAAAAAGTATTTTATAACTTTTATTGATGACTGCACTCGATTTTGTTATGTATACTTGCTTAATAGTAAGGATGAAGCAATTGATGCATTTAAGCAATACAAAAATGAAGTGGAAAACCAATTGAATCTAAAGATAAAAATGATTCGGAGTGATAGGGGTGGAGAATATGAATCTCCTTTTGCAGAGATATGTTTGGAATATGGTATTATTCATCAAACTACTGCACCTTATACACCACAGTCAAACGGTTTGGCAGAACGGAAGAACAGAACATTAAAGGAAATGATGAATGCCTTAATGATCAATTCTGGTTCACCGCGAAATCTTTGGGGGGAAGCCATCCTTACAGCTAATAAAATACTCAATAGAGTACCCCATCGAAAAACACAATCAATTCCATATGAGTTGTGGAAAGGAAGAAAGCCCAACTTGAAATATTTTAAAGTGTGGGGGTGTTTAGCCAAGGTAGAGGTTCCTTTACCTAAGAGGATTAAAATTGGACCCAAAACAATAGATTGTGTCTTTATTGGATATGCTGTGAATAGTAAAGCCTGTCGATTTTTGGTTCACAAATCTGATAATCCTGAGATTCATGTTAATACGATAATTGAATCAGATAATGCAGAGTTTTTTGAAAACATTTATCCGTATAAAACTGAAAGTGAGTCAACAAGTGAAAGATCTAAACGACCACGAGAAGAATCAATGGAAAATATTCTAACTAGTGAGGAACCTAGGCGAAGTACTCGACAACGAAAATCTGTTTCTTTCGGACAAGATTTTGTAGCACTATTGCTTGAAAATGAGCCTCAAACATTTAAAGCAGCTATGTCTTCGTCAGAGTCAACTTATTGGAAAGAAGCAGTCAATAGTGAGATTGAATCAATTTTAAGCAATCACACTTGGGAATTGACTGATCTTCCTCCAGGAAATAAACCTTTAGGATCAAAATGGATCTTTAAAAGGAAAATGAAACCTGATGGGACTATTGACAAATATAAGGCTAGACTGGTAGTCAAAGGGTACAGACAAAAGGAAGGTCTGGACTACTTTGACACATATTCTCCAGTAACAAGGATAACATCAATTAGGATGTTAATAGCACTTGCAGCAGTGCATGATCTTAAAATCCACCAAATGGATGTAAAGACAGCCTTCTTAAATGGAGAGTTAGAGGAAGAAATTTACATGGAACAACCTGAAGGGTTTATAGTTCCTGGTAAAGAAAAGAAAGTGTGCAGACTTGTGAAGTCACTTTATGGACTCAAGCAAGCACCCAAACAATGGCATGCTAAATTTGATCAAGTAATGTTGGCAAATGGATTCAAGATTAACGAATGTGATAAATGTGTTTACATAAAAAATGTTATGAATCATGAAGTCATTGTTTGTTTGTATGTTGATGACATGTTAATAATGAGTAAAGAAATTGATGATATAAATGCTACTAAGCGCATGTTGTCCAACAAGTTCGATATGAAAGACTTAGGAGTTGCTGATTTGATCTTAGGGGTCAGGATTATCAAAACTCCCCAGGGACTAGCATTATCTCAATCTCATTATATTTAAAAAGTATTGGATAAGTTCAATTACTTGAATTTCAATGTAGTCAAAACTCCAATTGATTTAAGTTGTACATTTAAAAAGAATGAAGGTCAAAGTGACTCTCAATTGGAATATGCCAGAGTGTTGGGAAGTTTGATGTATATTATGAATTGCACACGACCAGATATAGCATGTGCTATTAGTAAACTGAGTCGGTACACTAGTAATCCGAATCAAACTCATTGGATGGCTATGAAACGTGTGTTGGGTTATCTAAAATGGACACAACATTATGCTTTGCATTATAATAAATATCCTGCTGTGATTGAAGGATATAGTGATGCAAATTGGATCACCGGGTCAAATGATGTAAAATCCACGAGTGGTTATGTATTCATACTTGGTGGAGGAGCTGTCTCTTGGAAATCTTCCAAACAGACATGTATTGCTCGCTCCACAATGGAATCTAAATTCATTGCTTTGGATAAGGCTGGTGAAGAAGCAGAATGGCTCCGGAATTTCCTAGAGGATATTCCATTCTGGCCCAAACCTGTCGGACCAATTTGCATACATTGCGATAGTCAAGAAGCAATAGGTAGGGCAGGGAGCGTTATGTACAACGGGAAGTATCGTCATATACGACGTAGACATAACACCATAAGACAACTGCTCTCTAGTGGAATTATCACAATTGACTATGTAAAGTCAAGCGATAATGTGTCAGATCCACTAACGAAAGGCCTAGTGAGAGAGGCAGTTGAAAGATCATCTAAGGGAATGGGTTTACGGCTTAGGACAAGTCAGCATGACGGTAACTCTATCTAGCAGATTGGAGATCCCAAGAGCTAGATTCAAGGAGAAAAACAAAGTTGTGGCTGACGGTCCGACATTGTCAAATAACTCAATCCATTGTCATGATGAAGACAATGTTCAGGAAAAGGTTTAGACTTTAAGGCTTGTTAATGAGGTAATAAAGCTTAAAGTTTTTAATGATTTGCTAAGTTTGGTAGATTTGACCAAATAGTGTATCTACGAGATGACACGGATAGAAATCACCTATGTGAGTGTGAAGTGGAAGCCGCTTCAAAGAGAATTTATGTCAAAAGCCTATTCTCTATACACTCATGAAACCAGGAGGTGTTCATGGCTGAAACGAACACAACCGTAAGAATCATAAACAGTAAAGGGTTAATTGCGTGACATATGGTTGTCTAGGTATACACCAAAGTTCGACGGTTCAAAGATATCACATCTACCGATTGACCGAGTATATCCGACATATGTTCACTACGAAAAGTCCAAGGGGAAACCTACTTATCCAGATGCAATTAATCCTTGCTTGTAAAGTACACAATTGTCCATGCATTCCTATGTTATAACTATTCCCCATCAATGTGGGGGATTGTTGGGTATGTAGCAAGAATTGATGGGAAATAGAGGGAAGGAGAGGAATTTGAAAGGTTTAGAACTTGAAAGGTTGGGAACTTGAAAAGTCCTCTAATGCTTTATTGAAAAAGGCAATAGTGACTCATCGGTAATGGAAAGGAAAATAGGAGAGTTTAAATAAATAAACACTCCTATTAATTGTTAAAAGGGTTGGAAAGAGGGACCCCCCTCGCGCCGTCGTCATCGTCGCTCGCTCGCTTCGGCTTCGGCTTTGGCTTTGGCTTTGTCTTTGGCAAATGATTGATCGAGAGATAATTTTTTGGATAAAATTTATTTTAATTATTTATTAATTAATTTAAATGGCCAAAAATTCTTTTCAATAAATTAGTTGATAACAGAATTTAACTGAAATGTTTTCAACTTTTTAGTTAACCCAACCCGACTCGGATCCGCGCGAGTGACCCTTTTTAATTTCCGTTATATTAAAAATTTCCCGCCATGACTGTTCTGAAAGGTTGCAACTTTCAGGAACAGTCAACACCATTTGAAAGTTTGCAACCTTTCATTAATGGTCGTGTTAATTCTGAAAGGGTTTCAACCTTTCAGAATATATTCTTCTTGCCTATAAATAGCATTCAGTCTTCAGAATATTTCCTACGAATTTTCTGATCTTCCTTCTTCTTAAATTTCTTCGTGTACTTTCCTGCTGTGGATTGATTCGCTGACAGTAGAGTTTTTGGTATCTATACTCTACTGATTAAAATCATTTTACCCTGGGAGGTTATATTCCAAATCAAACCTCGGATACTAGAGGGGAATAATTTCCTTAAGGGGACACTGTGAATTCAGTGGACTTGATTTTCTTATAAAATTTTCAATAAGAGTATTCCAGATTCTGGTACGTTTTTACAGATTAAATTATTTTTACAAATAAATTTCTGTTCATCTTATTTACTGGTTATAAAAATTCTCAGTTACTTCGTGTTTCTGAATGATTTATTAGAACCAGTAATTTCTGATTTTATAACACAGATTGGAAACAATATGATCTTGCAAATCAAAGCTAGGCATCAGTAGTCTGGCTTCTTATCTTTGATTCATTTAGGTATAAATACCTTCAAACCTTAGAATCTTTACTATGATAGAAAACCTTTCACAAACATACTTTCATGTGTATGTGAGAAACTCTTTCAACAACACAACAACAATATCATCATTAATACTTCACTCACAAAGCATCTATAAAACATATAAACAAATTTTTTTGGAACATGCTTGATTTTTATAAACTTCTCTTTCATAATCCTAAACCCTCATCATATGATCATAACTTGGAAAACATGGGGATCACATGACTTCACGAGAAATCATCATTAAATAATATAAGAGAAAAGACATAAAGTCACCATTGATGTTGTCTTGGATTTGCAAAAAGACACTTTAACTTTTCAAGTGTCTTATTAACCCATTATAGAATTTTGAACATATATTATTATACAATTTTTCGATCAACAGTAACATCCCTAAAAATGGATATGCTAAATAATGATTAATGTGTCTAGAATGCCTATGATTAAATCGAGTTCACACGGATTGATGCGTGTAGAATCAGACCTCTGAACCCTTACGACAACATAGCCAACTAACTCTGGGAGCTTGTTTATCCAGGAAAGGTTGGGTCCAGCCATGTAGGGCTCCCGAATATGAAGATTTACTCGGATGAGTCTTTACTAGACTTAAAAAGGGGAAATCTTAAGATTGGAGGGTCTAGGGGTAAAATTGTCTTTATCCAAGATAAGGGTAGAATCTTAATTACCCTAAATATACAATTAATTATTTAATTAATAAGGTGGAGGGTCATTTTGGGGAGAGAGGGCCAAAAATTGGCTCTTAAGTAAAGTCTTGCTTCATTCAGGTTCGAACCTAGGTGGAAGCGATGATTTAAATTGATTTTTTAAGTTGGTAAATTAATGTAATTTATTAATATTTATTATTTATTGGCTTATTTAAAATAAAAGGGAAATCATATTTTTTAATATTTAACTAAACCCTATTTGACTAAGTCCTAAACTAGACCCCTAAGCCTAAGATAACTCTCTCCTCTCACGTCTATCTCTCACTTTCACGATCAAACCAACTCTCATTCACATTCTCTCTGCCAAATAATGTTCAAGAACATAAGATACACCAAAGTTTTTCACACTTGAATAACTCACAACCAAAATTTTAAACAAAAAAATTATCAAAAACGTTAGACAAAGGAAGGAGATTTTCCATCAAAAGTTTGGTGTTGAAGCTTGACTTTGGACGTGAGTGCTGGAGCAGGTTTGGGCAGAAACTTCAACGTTTGAACGTCATAAGAGATATGGGTTCTCTTCTCTCTTGGTCCGTTTCTCACGAGACCCCTTAAGGTTCAGTATATTTCATCCGAAAACTAGGGTTGTTTCCCCGTTGCATGTCCCTGTAAGTAGCTCCCATTGAATCATAGGTTGGTTATGTTTACTGGTAAAAAAACTAGGGATAAAACATTTTTTCATGATGCTTATATTTTTATATGTATGTTCGGAATTATGTGACTTATGTTGATGTTTTTCGAAAATGTAACTACGTGCGTTTGGGTATTGTTGCCGTGGCTATTGGTCATGGTTTGGAAATTGAAATTTTATGTTAGTTCTTCGTATTTCATGTACACATGTTTATGTAAATCGTGATATTCATATGATATGAAATGTGGATGATTTGAGTTATAATCTCTTGGCTGAAGGAATCCATAAAAATGCACCTAAAACGTTCTAAATGCACTATAAAATTCCCCTTAACTAACGTGTAATAAAATGGAAAAGAAGCTGAAAATGTACCTCAATTTCCAGCACCTTGTTGATTGATTTCAGCCAATTTAAGTTGTTTAAAATGTCATGAAAAGTGAAGATAAAGAAGTGAGGTAACTTAGGGCCGAACATGTGACCTCACCACGTTAAAAGTTGTGAAAATAAAGAAGTGAGAAACAATGTTGTAAGAGGGAATCGAACCGTGCTCCAGGCTGGAAAATAAAGTATGAAAATGAGAAAAGAGATAAGTGTGATTCTAACCCAAGACCTCTCGGTCAAGCTTAAGGAAAAATAAAAAGAAAATAAGTGTGAGGTGTGGGAATCAAACCCACAAACTCTAGGCAGAAAAGGAGAATTAAAAGAAAAATAAAGTCAGGTTATGGGGGTTCTATTCCACAACCTCATGGTCAACTCGAAAAAGTCATGGAAAAAAAATTAAATTAAAAGGGGATATGGGGGTTCGATCCCACAACCCCTTGGACAAGAAAGAGAAAATTTAAAGAAAAGAAATTAAAAGAAAATTAAGGCGTTGCGGCTTGACCTTGGGTCCGCAAGCAGTGTGGACCAAAATAAAATAAATGAAACACGTAAGTGTTATCCAAGGGATTCGAAATCGGGTTCCCTTGACCAAAATCCGTATTGATACATAAGTCATACCTAAATTAAATGTTCAAGAATAATTCCTACATAGACCGGAATCAAGATCTTGGCATACATACACGATTCATAAGTCTTGTACCACATAATTTTAGGAAGATATGAATCACTTAAACAAATTATGATTGAATCCTCTTGACTTATATGTGTAGACCCATAAGTGTAGCATACATTAGAAGTAAGTGAACCTAAGATGTATGTAATGAAATGATAATATAAACAATGAAATGAAGAAACCCTAGAAGGGTTAAGTAAGAGTGTGAAACACACTAAATGGCCAAGTCCATTGGCATATGATGAAATGAACATTCACATAAAAAGGGGTGAGTAATTATGTAGAGAAAATGTGCTAATCCTAATGATTTTGGTGACAACATTATTTGAGGCTAATGATAAAGATGAGAGCAATCTCAAATGAGCCTAAGTAAGTTTTACCAAAATGTACTCACCTATGAGAGTGTAAAGTAAATAAAGAGACCAGTCTCTATGAACATTCTAATGAAAGTATTGAGATTAAAAAACTTAATACTAATGATGAGATGAGAAATCATCTATTGATCTATGATGTCCTCATACTAGAAGCCATCTTCCATGACGTATGAGTTGAATGTAATTGAAATTTATATTGAGCACCGATAGACTAGCTATGAGCGGTGATGCCTTCTTTCGTGAAGGACGGAGGTTCACGTAACTTTCATGAAATGAGACTATCCTACATGCCGGGTATGATCTTGTCACGACCCAAAACCGAGCCGCGACTGGCACCCACACTTATCCTACTATGTGAGCGAACCAACCAATCTAAACCCAAACATATTGATCAAAATACAATGCGGAAGACTTAAACTCATTAACAAAATCAATTAAATAACTTCTAAAATTTATAACTCATTATCCCCAAAATCTGGAAGTCATCATCACAAGAACATCTATCCTCAAATTACTAATCTAAGAGTATCTAAGAAACAAAAATACATAAAAAGCTAGTCAATGCCGGAAATTCAAGGCATCAAGACTTGAAGAAGAAGATCTAGTCCAATCTAGAAGCATTAGCTCACCCTGAAATCCGGTGTAATGAAGACTGGCTAGAGTTGCGATTTAGTTGATGACGATGGTACGTTTGCTGCACTCCACAAATACAAAGAAAGAAACATACAAGTAGGGGTCAGTACAAAACACGAGTACTGAGTAGATATCATCGGCCAACTCAAAATAGAAAACAGTATATATCAGTTAATATCATAAATCCACTACACTACTCAACATGTAGCAACAACAAGTACTATATTCATCAATAAGTACCACCAAGTTCATCCATGAGGACTCAAGCCTCAATACCATACTCATTTGGGAATTAGGTTAATTACATTGAGTATTTTAACATCTTTCAAGATTCATTATCTTTATTCCTCTCGTGTCGGTACGTGACACTCCGATCCATATTCTATCCTTGTGTCGGAACGTGACACTCCGATCCATATTCTATCCTGGTGCTGGAATGTGGCACTCCGATCCTCATTCTATCCTGGTACCGGAACGTGGCACCCGATCCATATACTATCCTGGTGTCGGAACGTGACACTCCAATCCTCATTCTATCCTGGTATCGGAACGTGGCACCCGATCCATATACTATCCTGGTGTCGGAACGTGACAGTCCGATCCTCATTCTATCCTGGTACCGGAATGTGGCACCCAATCCTCTATTTCTATCCTGGTACCGGAACGTGGCACCCGATCCCCTAATTCATCAAGCCTTCTTTTATACCAAGGCATCATCAATCTCATTATGTAATTTATCAAGCCTTCTTTTATACCAAGGCATCATCATTAACAAAGTGAATTAGGGTTTCTTTCAAGATTTTGGATTCAATAACTTCATCATGCTTAGTTTATCACAATTATGTAATCATATTCATGCAAGAATACAATTAAGCATATAGAAGGGTTTACAATACTACCAATACATATCATTCTCTATTAAGAGTTTACTACGAATAGCATAAAACCATAACCTACCTCCACCGAAGATTCGTGATCAAGCAAGAAATTTCCCAAAGCTGCGTTTTTCCTCTCTCTCGATCGTTCTCTTTCCCTCTCTTTGTTCTTTCTATTTTTCTTATTCAAACCCTCTTTCTTTTACCCTAATTAGCATATAATTAAAGTATAAAAGATGATAGAATAACCCACTAATTAATTTAAGGTTACCTCCTTTAACCCCCAAGAACTTGAGTTATTAATATAAACCCACGAATTTTATAATTATAGCAGGAATAGTCCAAAACGCCCCTTTAAAACTTAAACAGAAATCCGACCCAGCCTGGGATTACGCAACCTGTGACGGCCCGTCGTGCCTGCGACGGTCTGTCCTGCAGGTTCGTCACGACGTTCAGAGACTCAATTTCCTTGAAGAGTCTGTGACGGTCCGTCGTACCTACGACGGTCCGTCCTGCACTTCCGTCACGACATTCAGAGAATTGTTCCCAGTACCAAATTCTCAAGAGTTGAAGTGTTTTGAAATGGAACCTCACAATGATCCGTCGTGTCTGTGACGGTCCGTCCTACAGGTCCGTCACAGAGTTCAGAGAGTCGATTTCAGCACTCAAATTTCAGAATTCTTAAGTGTTTTGGAACGAGACACCCTCGACGGTCCGTCGTGCCCATGACGGTCCATCGTGGGATCCGTCGACTCAGACAGGTTTTTCCAGAAATAAAATCTGCTGCTCCAAACGACTAAATAGGTCGTTACAATAGATACCAATTTAACCATCGTTCGTCCTCGAAAGATCAAAATAAGAAAAACAAGGACGAGAAGAAGTACCTGAATCTGTAAACAGGTGTGGGTATCTTTCTTGCATATCAGCCTCCTTCTCCCAAGTGGCCTCTTCAACTGGTCGATTCTTCCACTGAACTTTGATGGATGCAATCTCCCTAGACCTCAACTTGCGAATTTATCTATCTAAAATTGCAACAGGTTCCTTCTCATAAGACAAATTTTCATCAAGCAGAACCGAATCCCAACGAATGATGTAATTTCCATCCCCATGGTATCTTTTCAACATAGACACGTGAAATACCGGATGCACTCCTGACAGCCCTGGAGGCAAGGCTAATTCATAAGCCACCTCCCCTACTCGCTTAAGTACTTCAAATGGTCAAATATACCTTGGACTTAGCTTACCCCTTTTTCCAAACCGCATCACCCCTTTCATGGGTGAAACTTTCAACAAGACTTGTTCACCTTCCATGAACTCCAAGTCTCTAACCTTTCAATCTGAATATTCCTTTTGCCTACTTTGAGCCGCTAAAAGATTTTCTTGAATAGCTTTCACCTTTTCCAATGAATCCCTCAACAGATCCGTACCCCAAGGTCTAACTTCAAATGCATCAAACCAACCAATGGGAGACCTACATCTCCTCCCATACAATGCTTCAAATGGAGCCATGTCAATACTGGAGTGATAGCTATTATTGTATGAAAACTCTGCCAAGGGTAAGAAGTTATCCCAATGGCCACCAAATTATATCACACATGCACGAAGCATATCCTCCAACACTTGAATCGTTCGCTCAGACTGACCATCAGTCTGAGGATGAAATGCAGCACTAAGGTCCAATATGGTACCTAATTCAGCATGCAATGTTCTCCAAAACTTAGAAGTAAACTGCGTACCTCTATCTGATATGATGGAGAGTGGAACTCCATGTAATCGAACGATTTCTGAGATGTAGATTTTGGCTAACTTCTCTGCATTGTAGGTCACCTTGACCGGAATGAAATGAGCAGACTTAGTTAATCTGTCCACAATTACCCAAATAGAATCAAACTTCCCCAATGTCTTTGGAAGACCAACCACGAAGTCCATTGCAATTCTCTCCCACTTCCATTCAGGAATGGGCATTCTTTGAAGTGTTCCTCCGGGCCTCTGGTGTTCATACTTTACTTGTTGACAATTTGGACATTTGGCAACAAAATCAACAATGTCTCGCTTCATTCTACTCCACCAAAAGTGTTGCTTTATGTCACGGTACATCTTGGTTGCACCAGGGTGTATACAATCCGAAACTATGAGCCTCTGTAAGAATAGTGTGGATCAAATCATCAACACGGGGCACACATACCCTTCCCTTAATCCTCAAAACACCTTCCTCATCCATTATGGCCTCTTTAGCCTCTCCTCGCAACACCATATCCCAAATTCGCCTTAGTGTCTCACCATCAAACTGTTTCCCCTTAATCTTGTCAAGAAAAGAAGATCTCGCCTCCACACAAGCCAAAAATCCTCCCTTCTCATTTACTTCTAGCCTCATAAAGTCATTAGCCAAGTTTTGGATTTCTCTAGCCAACGGGCGTCTAGAGACTTGCAAATGAGCTAGACTTCCCACGCTTCCTGCCTTTCTACTTAAGGCGTCTGCCACAACATTAGCCTTTCCTGGGTGGTACAAGATGGTAACATCATAATCCTTTAGTAGTTCCATCCATCTTCTCTGTCTCAAATTCAAATCCCTCTGAGTAAAGACATACTGTAGGCTACAGTGATCTATGTAGACTTCACACTTAACCCCATATAAATATTGTCTCCATTGCTTTAATGCAAACACTACCGCAGCCAACTCCAAATCGTGGGTCGGATAGTTACGTTCATGCACCTTTAATTGCCTCGAAGCATAAGCAATCACATTCTTCTCTTGCATTAGCGCTGCACCCAAACCAGAATAGGATGCATCACAGTAAACGATGAAATTCTTACCCTGTACCGGCAAGGTAAGAATTGGTGCAGTAGTCAACAAGGTCTTGAGCTTCTGAAAGCTTTCCTCACATTCATCCGACCATACAAATGGAACATTCTGCTTAGTCAAGTTCGTCAATTGGAAGCAATGGAAGAGAATCCCTTGACAAATCGACGGTAATAGCTAGCTAACCCAACAAAGCTCCTTATTTCTGACATATTAGTAGGTCTTACCCAATTTTTTAAATGGATCCACCATCACTCCATCCTTAGAAACCACGTGTCCCAAGAAGGACACTGAATCTAGCCAAAACTCACACTTGGAGAATTTGGCATAAAGCTTCTTCTTCCTCAACAACTCTAACACCATTCTCAAATGCTCCTCATGTTCCTTCTTACTCTTTGAGTATATCAGTATATCATCAATAAATACGATCACAAAGAGATCAAGATATGGCTTGAAAATCCAGTTCATCAAGCTCATGAAAGCAGCAGGGGCATTCGTAAGACCAAAAGACATCACTACAAATTCGTAATTCCCAACGAACCTAATGCTCTGATACCAAGTTTGTCACGACCCAAAACCGAGCCACGACTGGCAGCCACACTTATCCTACTATGTGAGCGAACCAACCAATCTAAACCCAAACATATTGATCAAAATACAATGCGGAAGACTTAAACTCATTAACAAAATCAATTAAATAACATCTAAAATTTATAACTCATTATCCCCAAAATCTGGAAGTCATCATCACAAGAACATCTATCCTCACATTACTAATCTAAGAGTATCTAAGAAACAAAAATACATAAAAATCTAGTCCATGCCGGAAGTTCAAGGCATCAAGACTTGAAGAAGAAGATCCAGTCCAAGCTAGAAGCATTAGCTCACCCGAAAATTTGGTGTAATGAAGACTGGCTAGAGTTGCGATTTAGTTGATGACGATGGTACGTTTGCTGCACTCCACAAATACAAAGAAAGAAACATACAAGTAGGGGTCAGTACAAAACACGAGTACTGAGTAGATATCATCGGCCAACTCAAAATAGAAAACAATATATATCAGTTAATATCATAAATCCACTACACTACTCAACATGTAGCAACAACAAGTACTATAATCATCAATAAGTACCACCAAGTTCATCCATGAGGACTCAAGACTCAATACCATACTCATTTGGGAATTAGGTTCATTACATTGAGTATTTTAACATCTTTCAAGATTCATTATCTTTATTCCTCTCGTGTCGGTACGTGACACTACGATCCATATTCTATCCTGCTGTCGGAACGGGACACTCCGATCCATATTCTATCCTGGTGCCGGAACGTGGCACTCCGATCCTCATTCTATCCTGGTACCAGAACGTGGCACCCGATCCATATACTATCCTGGTGTCGGAACGTGACACTCCGATCCTCATTCTATCCTGGTACCGGAACGTGGCACCCGATCCATATACTATCCTGGTGTCGGAACGTGACACTCCGATCCTCATTCTATCCTGGTACCGCAACGTGGAACCCGATCCTCTATTTCTATCCTGGTACCAGAATGTGGCACCCGATCCCCTAATTCATCAAGCCTTCTTTTATACCAAGGCATGATCAATCTCATTATGTAATTTATCAAGCCTTCTTTTATACCAAGGCATCATCATTAACAAAGTGAATTAGGGTTTCTTTCAAGATTTTGGATTCAATAACTTCATCATGCTTAGTTTATCACAATTATGTAATCATATTCATGCAAGCATACAATTAAGCATATAGAAGGGTTTACAATACTACCAATACATATCATTCGCTATTAAGAGTTAACTATGAATAGCATAAAACCATAACTTACCTCCACCGAAGATTCGTGATCAAGCAAGAAATTTCCCAAAGCTGCGTTTTTCCTCTCTCTTGATCGTTCTCTTTCCCTCTCTTTGTTCTTTCTATTTTTCTTATTCAAACCCTCTTTCTTTTACCCTAATTAGCATATAATTAAAGTATAAAAGATGATAGAATAACCTACTAATTAATTTAAGGTTACCTCCTTTAACCTCCAAGAAATTGAGTTATTAATATAAACCCATGAATTTTATAATTATAGCAGGAATAGTCCAAAACGCCCCTTTAAAACTTAAACAGAAATCCGACACAGCCTGGGATTACGCAACCTGTGACGGCCCGTCGTGCCTGCGACGGTCCGTCCTGCAGGTTCGTCACGACGTTCAGAGACTCAATTTCCTTGAAGAGTCTGTGACGGTCCGTCGTACCTACGACGGTCCGTCCTGCACTTCCGTCACGACGTTCAGAGAATTGTTCCCAGTACCAAATTCTCAAGAGTTGAAGTGTTTTGAAACGGAACCTGGTCCGTCTTGTCTGTGACGGTCCGTCCTGCAGGTCCGTCACAGAGTTCACAGAGTCGATTTCAGCACTCAAATTTCAGAATTCTTAAGTGTTTTGGAACGAGACACCCTCGACGGTCCATCGTGCCCATGACGGTCCCTCGTGGGATCCGTCGACTCAGACAGTTTTTCCAGAAATAAAATCTGCTGCTCCAAACGACTAAACAGGTCGTTACAGATCTCCTTATATCTCATAGTCTTCGAACCTATACTACCAATATAGGGATCTGGCAGGGTTCAATTCCCATGTACACTAACATGTTTTCGGTAATTTTGACAGGTACTTCCACCTCTTTTCGGTGTGGGGGAGAAACTAGATTGCATGATTCTTACATGATCTATGTCTGTTAAAGTTAAAGTTCCCAAAGATTGAATGAGGACAACCTCAAATAATGCACATAAAGAAATGAATGATACCAAATGTGTTAGGATAGGATAATCAAGAGGTGAGACAGACTTAAGTAATGACACTAGGTCATTTTGATCATTTTACAGCGAACCCGGTGAAAGTCGTAAACTACATCTTAGGTATAACTTGTGTCTACACGAGCTTATGAATCTATGAATTGAAGTACGTATGAATTAATGAAGTAGACTCTGTGTTTTCTAAAGAAGGCTCCCTAGTTGAGGTCTCATATGTTGAGCCCTCATTTTTGGGAAGTCTTCATGTCAAGTTCATGATCCCAAAGTGTCATAGCGTATGAATGAATGATATGAACGATATAAAGTTGTATATGCAATATGTTATGTGTTATGTGTAAGACATTATGTGTTGTGTGTAATATAATACGTATTATGATGCATATTAATCTCATGGTATGACTTTTCTAATCCAAATTTTACAAGTCCACTGACTTTCCTAATAAAAATTTGGCAAGTCCACTTACTTCACTTTCCCAAAATCATGTTGTTACGAAAGAGCTATTCTCGCTCATGCATTTTGTTGGTGTGTGCTTGCATATACCCATACTTAATACAAGTGTGTACTAATCCCATAGAACTCTGTATTTTTAGGTGCAGACACTGGTGGACGCTAGATCTTACGAGTTGATGTTGCAGCTTACCGGACTAGGAGCTTTCATTTGGACTTGGTAGGCCCTCATGCGTTCGAGTATGTCTACCGTTATTACCTAGATTAGATGTAGATTTTTAATTTTTATCTAGTGGAGCATGTTCCACTAGCGTTTCTTTCAACTTTCATTTCAGACTTTGTATTGGTGCCGTTTTGGCAAGAATACGTTTAATGCAATTATGAACTGTTTCTTTAATTTTATTATCTCTATAACAGATGGTTGATTTGTGAACGCTTATGATGTTATGTTAAAATGTTTTGCATGAAATAGGAAAATAAAAAGTTTAAATTTCCGCTTAAATTAACCTAGATGAAGTAAGAATGACATATGTAGGCTTGTCTGCGACCTTTGAGAGGTCAATGACGCCGGTCTCGTCTGGGGTCTAATTTTTGATCGTGACATCAACCCCAAGTTTTAGGAATCAAATGTTTTCACACACCAATCATTATATGACACATGTTTATTTAATTTAAAATGTATTTTTTTTTATCTTAGGTTTTTCCATTATCATTTTATTAATCTTTATTTCTCTCTCTTACTTTTTGACTTCTAATTTTGATTTATCTTAAATTTCACTTCATATCCCACCTCCCACTTCCAAGTGATTCATTCCTCTATTATAACTTTTTTTCTTCACCTCTTATACTCCATGTCAAATTGAGCCCTACTCCGATTTTTTTATTTTCCTTTTTTTCTTCTGGTCAAATTCTTTATAGAATTCATATTATTTTTTAGACTTTATAAAATTATTGATATCAAAATTAATTATTTTTCTAATAAAATTTAGAAGGTATCATAGACTACTCATTTTCATATAATTTAAAAGTTAGAAATGATAATTTTAGAAGAATCAATTAATTCCCAAAAATTGAAAGAACTTAATTAAAATTGGATTAAAAAAACTATATGATACTTCCTAATCATCTTGAAATCTAATGTGTTTATCAAATTGTTCGAAATTTAAGAAAATATTTAAATGACATTTTAAAAGTAAAGAGACTAAAATTAATAGTAATAAAAAAAGAAGGTGAAGTTGTGGTAAAAATGATGATATTGAATGTGAGAAACTTTAATGGATGGATATGAGAATGTATTTTTGAAGAAGAAAGAAGAAAGATAAACAAAAAATAAAAAGAAAAAAAAGATAAAATAACAAGAAAAATAAGAAAATATATTTTATAATAAATTACTTTTTAAAAATAAAAATATAGTACTTATTATAGGTTGCTCACTCTCTTTGAGAGAGTGCACACCACTCGCTATGTAAAGTGGACGAAAAATGATATAATTATATCTATTCAAAATTGTTTATTGGGGTAATAGAATGGTCACAAAGTTAAGGTGTCTTTTTGAAAGTTCAGGAAAACTTATGTGTTGACTTTATGTCTTTTCTCATCATATAATTATATCAATTCATGTTTCCCAAGATAAAAAACAATAAATTAAATAAACAATTAAGAGAACCCATGACATGTAATAAAACCTAACTCACTTGGGGAATCCAATCTTTAAAATTATAAGAATTTGGGATTTTCATGAATGAAAAATATCTTATCTCAATTACCAAATGTTTATTCAATGGAGGAATTGGAGACTTTCCTTGCAAACCCTATCTTGGACCCTTCTTCAATTTTTCTAGATAGAGAATTAATTTTTAAGGAATACGTGTTCTTCTTTCTTAAATTTGAGAGTGATTTTCATTTGAAATTATAGAGTTAAAACACTTATATAGATGTTTCGGTGAATGGTAAAATGATATAGTATTAGACTAAAATAATAAGGAAAATATATGATTTACCCTAGGGAAATATTTGTTGACCCCAAACAACTGCAGAACCAGCGCACCGTGGTTTAACCGAAGGTCCGTCCTGTTTCTATGTCGTCTAACGTTAGAGGTGGAATTTGATGTCGTTACCAACTTACCTCATTCACGAACCATGGACAAGATGATGGTCCATTGGTATTCTCCATTATTCTTTAATTTCTTAGAGACATTGGTCATCCAATTGCTGAACGAAACCTACGATCTATGGTGCAGTTCACGGGTCGTGGTTGGCCTTCGTCCGATGGCACCAAATATTTAAAAAAAAGTGAAATTTATCCATTTCTTAAATCCAAAGTATTACATTATCTACCCCTTGGGATCATTCGTACTCTGATAAGATTCAAGATATCTTTAGAGGGGTGCGAACTAAATCTAACAGTTCATCATGCATGCAATGCACATATTCGAGGAGGCAACATCAACTCCAGGCTAAAATATGTTGAGAACCTCACATCATGAAGTCTATATTCAACTCATACTCAAATGTACATAAATATGTAGAAATAATCGAACAAACTCATTTTCTCAAAACTCAATTTTTTTTATAAATATGCATAAATGAGAAAATCATGGGAATACCTATGACACATACCCAAAACAATGAGTAAGCCATACCCAAAACAATGAGTAAGATATGAGGAAATAAATACATCAAGCTAGAGTTGGGGTAGAATTAAAGATATGAGGATATTGGGAAATCATATTTGCCTCGGCCTCCTAAGTAGACCCCTCAACAAACTGATTCCTCCACAACACCTTCAAAGAAAAACCTTCTTTATTTCTCAACTACTTATTATTCTGTTCTAAAATCTCAACAGGAGCATCCTCATATGAATGATTCTCCTTAAATGCCAAACTTTATATGGTAACTATGGATGTCGAAGGACCAACACATATCTTGAACATCGAGACATGAAAAACCTGATGCATCGATGCCAATTAATTAGGAAATTCAGGTTCATAAGAATCCTTAACAACATGCCTCAAAATCTTATATCGGCCTACATATCAGGGACTAAGCTTCTATTTCTAAAAAAATTCATTACACCCCTCATGGGTGATAAGGTAAACCCAATCATGAACATCAAACTCAAAATCTCTTTTTCTTACATCGACATTCAACTTTTGCCGAATTTGAGCCATTTTAAACATTTCTCTAATAAGTCAAATATTTTGCATAGACTTTTCTATAGACTCGAGTTCTTTTAGGGCAACTTCACCCACCTATAGTATATCGACACCTTCTATAATAAAGGGCCTCAAAAGGAGGCATACCAATACTTAAGCGATAACTTTTGTTATAAGCAAATTCAACCGATGGCAAATATTCATCCCAATTACCTTGAAACCAATCTTATGAGCTCTCAACATATGTTCCAATGTTTTGATAGTACGCTCCTCTTTTCCATTGGTTTCTAGATAAAAGCTCAAGCAAAGCTTAAGACAAGTGCCAAGACCCTTTTTAAAAGATCTCCCAAACTAAAAAGTCAATTGGGTACTATAATAGGAAATAAATGGACAAGGTCACACCACGTAACTTTACCTTTTGTCTATTGTACACTTAGCATAATCCTATGCCAAATAGGCAACCTTGAAGGGAATAAAATGAGTCAATTTCGTCATTCAATATACTATGACCCAAATCGAGTCATGTTTTCTTCCGGTGTAATTAAAACTATTAATTAAGTGCATATGAAAATTCTCCCACTTCCAAGTAGAAATGCTAATGTTTTGGGAAAAACCTCTTGATTTATGATGCTTAACTTTCACTTGTTGACATTTAGGACATTTAGCCACAAATCCGCAATGTCCTTCTTCATCCTATTCCACCAATACATCCCTCGCAAATTACGATACATCTTTGTGGCTCCTAGGGTAATGGAATACTAAGAAATATGGGTTTCTTACATGATTTGTTCCCTGAATTCATAAACATTGAGAACACACAAAGTAATTTTGCATCTAAGTACACCATTCCCCCCTAAGAGAAAGCCTTGATAGATTTTTTAAGCATCAGTTCCTTTAATTAAACCTAATTTTTATGAATATGTTGCTTGACTTTCACATTTGCCACAAAAGACGATTTTAAAGCATTTTGGATCATAACACCATCCTTGGTAGAGTACACTATCTGAAAACCCAACTAGGCCAACCTATGAAAATCCAGAACCAATTCCTCTTTCTTTTATTCAATTTGAGCGACACTTCCGATAAATAACCGAGGAACAGAATCCGCTGCAACATTAGTTTTAGAGTGAAAGAGAACACTTATATAATAATCTTTCAATAAATGTAGCCACCTTCTTTGGTGATGATTTAGATCCTTATGATTAAACACACATTGCAAACTATTGTGCTTGGTGAAAACATTGATATTGAAACCACACAAATTGTGTCTCCAAATATTTAAGGCAAAAACAAACATTGTTATTTCAAGGTCATTGGGTAGAATAATCCTTCTCATGAATCTTAAGTTGAAATTAAGGCACATGGTAAGACTTTCCTATTTTTCATAAGCAAAAATCCAAATCTAATTCTTGAGGCGTCATAACAAACAACAAAACCTACAATACCTTCTCGTAAAGTTAACACTGAAGTAAATGTAAGTATATCCTTAAATTCCTGAAAGCTCTACACACAATCTTTGGACCATATCATATTAGCCTTCTTTCAAGCCAAAGCCATTAAATGAGAGGCAACTAAAGATAACCCTTCATCAAACCTCCTATAATAACTAGATAAACATAATAAACGTCTAATATTCTAATGGGGTAGGGGTCTAGGTCAACTCTTAATTGCATGTTCCTTCTTAGATCTACCTCAATATGCTTATTTAAAACAATATGAAAATACAAGCCACAAACCTCAACTGAAATCCAAGAACAACTAAAGGAACATAATATTGGGACTGAATTTATGCACGATAAACTGAGATATTATTCCTGAAACTAAAGCATATTCAGAAGGAAAACAATGATGATACTTGGTTTTCATGGTTTCTATTTCTTCCTAGTAGATCCCTCAACAGATTGAATCATCACCCAAAACCTTCAATGAAGCACTTCTTAACTTCTCAACCTTCAAAATCGATGCTCAATAATTTCAACTGGCACCTCATAATAAGGGAGACTATCCTTCACAAGCATACTTTCTATGTAATACTCTATAAGTATAAAGCCTAATTTAGAGCTTAACATGAGGGTCTAAGAGTTGTAACACTATTTAAAGTCAATTATAATGAATTAGTGTCATTTAGAATGTTTTAGAATCAAACGTCAAGCAATGTCCATGAAGAACGAAAACTAGTTAAATGAGGTGCTAGTATGCCATAGCCTATTTGTCTAAATTTTAGAAGTTAGAAAATGATGAATTTTTGTGGAAGGGTGTCTACAACGTTATAGAGTTATTTTATAGTCAAGATCCGGGTAAGACTCCCCAAGGATCAACTTGGGGACCTTGAGGAGGACCCTTGCAAAAGTGGCTAAACGTTGTCAAGGTATAGTGTCACCAACGAAGGCCATCGATGAGGCGTGGTCTAATAAACGGGTCTTTGATGTCCACCGCAGATGGAAACCTAGCATAATTCGTGGGAAGCAATTTTGTGACAATCCCTAACCAAAACGATGGAGAAACAAGACGGTTGGTCCCTTATCCATCGATTGACAAACAGGGCATAAGTCGGGGTGTTTTCTGTCAAGACTGCATTTCCCTGAATGTTTAAAGGTAAGTCAAATTAATTAATTAGGTTGTTAGTTAATTATTTAGGGGCCAAGGGAGGTATAATTAACTTCGTTAATTATCTTTCACCTTTGGGATCTCTTTCACCAAAGGGCTCCTCCAAATTGATTACAAAAATATTAAATTCAAGTGGGTTTACTTCGAATACGAAATTGATCTTGTGAATTTCTTTGTTCATGATTTCTATTGATTAATGTGAGTAAATTAACATGTATTATGGTTACATTATTCTCATTCTTGATGCATTGACCTAGTTTGTGGAAGATGACCTTTTCCCCTTAACCCTAGGTTGTTATGTTGAATTGAATTTTATAGTGTGAGAATTACTATGCTATGTTTTATTATTCTAATTATAAGTATATTGTGATATATTGAACTAGTTCTTGAGTAATTGACCTAGCTTGTGAAGTAGATTATGAACTTGATCTAAGTCTCTAATTCTAGGCTATGAACTAGTGATGAATTGTTGTATAATGATTCAATTGACCTTGTTAATATGTTGGTTACTATTATGATGCTATTATTCCATTGTTGGGTTTAATTGGAGGGTCGATGATATGACGTTTATGTTGGCATTGTGAAGGAGATTGAGTAAGTCTTGTGATCTCTATTCTTTACTTCAATTATGATTACTTGTGATGTGTACCTTATATTATGATTGATAGGGTTGGTATGATGTTGAACTGAAATGTCTTGAACTACGGATAGTGAGTTGTTGGATATGATTTAAATATTATAGGCATGGTAATAACTTACCACTGTGTCTTATAATGATGTGACTATATAAATGTGCTAACCTCACTTGTATTAATTGTAATGAAAGGACAATACTCATGAAATTCTTATTGAGCTATGATAATGATGAATATACAAGGGACAGAACCTATTATCTACATTAATCTATGATGATTAATAAAGGCATTAAAGAAAATTCAAACGGGACTCTAGCATTGCACCGAGTAAACTAGAGTGAGGAGTTTCCATTCAAAAATAGGGAAGGTAGGATCACCAATGTACTGGTTAGATTGGAGAATATAATTCATGTAACATAAAGAGGGTCTCAACTATATGTTCTAGTTCTTAAACTATGTTGCCTCCATAGGAATACTAGGTAGTGATTCCACATAGATGCTATTTTTTTTGGTACTACCTTGGCAAATAGTCTGCGTTCCTTCAGTGTAGGTTTCCATAAGACCGGATTCCATATTAGCTCATGTGATCTATGTCAGTTAAGGCAAGATGTTCCCAAAAGTTAAAATTAACTAAGAAATGAACTCTAACTAGGATGACCTAAGGGGCTAGCTTAGTCTAGGTTGGGGTATGAGATTCTACTTAAACATTGCACTAGTTAGACTTTAGTGAAGCCTTAGGAGGATGTTATTATATATTTTAATGCTTATAATTGTGCATGATATTTATGTGATGTTATGTGATTATTGGTTTCATTTATGAAAATGTGTCTGGTCTACATTGATAAAGTATGACGATATGTAGTCTTAATGATATGCTATGTAAAGTTGGACATTGGTTATGGTTTTTGTTGGCTTTACTTGATTGAGTATGGTTATGGGGATTTGCATAGTCATTACACTTTGGTGACTTAATTAGGGTTCTTGATTAATGGTCTCACTTTGGTTATGATGTTAGGAACTCTTATCCATGCTCGTTGATATTATAGCTTTATGGTAGAGTTGCCTTAATTATGTGCTCAATTATGTGACATGCATGTTGTCTTGACTAGATTTAGTATTGTTGGTCTTGTGATGTACATGATCTTGACTTAATTAATATGTCTCATTGATTTGTATGGTCTTCTTGAATGTGCATAAGGCTTTTCAAAGTAAATTGTATAGTTTAATAAAATGTCCCTTTTTTGCATGATTTTATGTTTTGTTTGCATGTGATCTCATACTTAGTACAAATGATCTGCTCACCCGATTTTCTCCCTTTCCCCCCAACCTTTTAGGTTTTGGTCGTTCAAGGGTTGTGACGAAATTCGATGGAAGATTTGGATTCTCACTCTCCAAGTTGGGTAGGTCCTCACTACTTCGAGGACAATGTCATTTTATAGCTTAGCATATTGATTAGTCTTACAAAAAATATGTTAATTTACTTTAATGTGTGTACTAAATATTGTATTGCCGATATGTGGTTTTTATGGTATTGATGTATGGGCTATCCCAATTGTTATTATGTTGTTTAGATGGTTAAGAGATGAGACATCCAATTTTAAGACTAAGTTATATCGTATATATATATATGTGCATAAAAGTAGAAGACTAAGTAATCTTCATATACGAAGGGTCTATGTATACTCGATATGAATATATATTATGTGTATGCGAGAGGTCTATGTAAACTTCTTGATAGACAGAAGAAATGTTTTTAAATTTTCTGCATTTTAACCTATGAATGTAATGATGTAAGCTAAGAGGATAATCTTAGTCCTCAAAGAGAACGACGATGCCCGTTATGTCGAGGGGGTTCTCCCCGTATGTGACATTCTAACGGTACTATTCATGCTGGATCACCTACACACTTCTTTAACAAGGATATGTGAAAGACTGGATGGAGAGTTGTTAGTTCTTTTGAGAACTCTATAACTCATAAGCCACGTTGCCAACAATTTTTAGGATCCTGTAAGAACCTACATATCTAGGTCTAATTTTTCCTTTCTTGCCAAATCTCATCATCCCCATAATAGGTGACACCTTTAGGAAAATCCAATAATCGATTACAAACACTAAGTTAATTTTCTTCACATCTACATAGGACATATAACGACCCGAGGTTGTCTTAAGTCTATGTATTATGAACTTAAATTTTTTCATAGATTCATGAACTGAATGTTGCCCATAAAATAGTGCTTCACCTACTTCAGAATAACAAATTATAGACCTTCATCTATACCCATATAAAGCCATACACAAGGCCATCTTAATACTTGAATTGAATTTATTATTATTGTTGAACTCTATAAGGGTAGGTGACAATCCCCACTACCCTTAAAATCAATCACACAAGCTCTCAACATGTCCTCTATGTTGTGAATGGCACACTCTGTGTGATATTACATCTATGCATGTAATGTAGTGATGAGATTTACCTGAGTACCAAGACCTTTACAAAACGATCTATAGAAATAAGAGGTAAACTGAGGACCTTTATCTAATATAATAGTTACGGGAACCCCATGCAACCTGAATATATCTTTACTGTAGACTTTAGTGCATTCTTCTGTTGAATCTATAATCTTGATAATTAGGAAGTGAGCGGATTTAGTAACTATATTCACTATCACCCAAATAGATTCATGGTGTATGTGACTATGGGGTAAAGATTTTATGAAGTCCATACTTATCACTTCCATCTTCCATTTAGGAATTATAATATCCCGATTCATACCTCCAAGTTTCTGATGTTCTACCTTAACCCGTTTGCAATTACTATAATTAGCAACAATGTCTACTATGTCCTTTTTGTGCAGTTCCACCTAAGTGTTTCCCATACATCATAATACATCTTAATGACACCTTGATGAATGGAATACCTGCAGTTATTGATGAGTCCATTATTTGGACTAATTTGGAGCTATATTTTAATAGATTTAGTGTCCTCAAATGCATATTTTGTCTCTAAAATTTATTAAAAACCCTGAGATTCAACTAGTTCGAACATAGAGACAAGCCATTGAAAATATGAAGCAAAAAGGAAAAACATCAGCTTAAGAAATAAGAAATAAAGATGTGAGGATTGCAGAACCCATCGGCATATTGCAAAAATTTATTATCCTCGCCTTGTTTTCTAGTGAGTTGACCCTTGAAGGAAAAGAACAAGTAAGCATCGAAAAGGAGAAGTTGGTGTGTTGTTGAGTAGTTCCACAAAGCAATACTATGTCTCCAATGATCCAAAACATGAAGATGATGAAAGCTAACACAAAATAGAAAATAATGCCAAAGGGCGATTGCCGAGTTGATTGGTGATCTCGACGAATTGCTCTGAGTGATCCTTCACATCACAACTTTTTGAAAACTATAAATACCTGTTAATGTTTTTAGCTAAAGAGCTTTTGGGATAGTTTTTTTAAAAAAATTAGACCTAACTTTTAATTTGGATTTTTTGAGAGCTTTTGGGAAACATAGCTCTTGAACCTTGGAGATTTAAAGTTTCTCATCTTGAAGAAAATCAAAGTGGGTTTTATAAATACTTTATCCTAGACTAGATTTAAGGGAAAATAAATCATACCCTTTTGATGTTAATTAGATTTTTTTAATGATTTTCTTCATTTTCTTTATCTCTAGTTAAAACCCTAACTCTTGAGGTGTGCTTTTGTGAATATGAGGTAGATATATCGTTTGGCATTGGTTATTGTGGTATATTAGCTGTTTAAATATGATTTAACTTAGGGTTGTGTTTTAACTAAATAAGGTTTTAGTTGCAAAATACGATTTCACCTTAGTTTTTTATGTTTGCTCGAGGGAGATGTTTTAAAACTAAGACTTCTATGTTGATAGACACTATTATTGGGTTCTCATCTGTTCAACTCAAGAGATTGAATACTAGTATATTTCCCATACTTTCAGCTCGAGAGAGTGTTTGGGCTAAGGAGGAAGTTGTGCTCAAAGGCTGCAACTCGGTGTTTGAGAGAAACTAAGTTTATTCGGGATAAGTTGCTCGACTGTAACGTCCCGAGAACATCCCCTAGACATGAAATGACGTACTTGACCCAAAGGGGTATCAAACAAGACCTTAACATAATCATAACATAAGATCATAGAAAATATGGAGCAATTTAAATTTTTTTAGATATACAATCAAATTTATTTTTCAAGAATTGCAAATGGAAGTCTTTTCTAACTCTTTGGTCTAAAACCATCTAACTTGAAATGAATATTAAACTTTGGGATGCAGACCATACAAAGTCATAAAAATAAAGGTAAAGGACGTAAAGGCAATGTGGCTGTTGTCCTCGAAGCTATGATGACTCAACAAGATCTTCAATATTCTAATCCCTCAAAATACTAACCTTCGAAAGCAACTCGATGTTCCAATCCTACATTTGGTTAGAATGTATTCAATATGTGTTAGTACAAATTGTACCAAGTGTGAAAGCTAGTACAACATCATAATAACATCTCAAATGGTTAATCAACATAAGACAATAAGCATAAGATACAAAAACAAAATCATAACATAATCATTATAGTGATTACGTGGTCTCCAACACAATTATCATAAAAAATAAGTCAACATAAGATATAATAATAAACATACGAGACAAGACACAATCATATAAGCTCAATTAACTCTTAGCACCATTTCTAAAGTAACATCAAAAGCATACATGTGCAAAGCAAGAATAGCATCCCATAATGCTACCCAAGCCAAGTATAACTTTTCATCATCAAATTCATAGTCTATAAGTATGTTTAACTTTTAATTATTTGTACAATAAGGGAACCACACTCCTATGTAACCTCAATGTACACTTGTGCAATGCATAGAGGGCATCCCGTAATACCCTTTACACTAAGCATTACCTTGAACTCATCCTAGTCATATTTACAATCCTTTGGTATAACCTATTGACATACTTTAACAAGACAAGGGAATTATAACTTCTAGTCAATCATATTTTGGAAGGAATCAATAACAACAATTCATCAAGCATCACTCACATAAGACAACACTAACTTTGTCTTAATTCCTCATTTTTAGAACCCTAGGATATACAATACTAAGTACTTCTAAGTTCATTAAGGTGGAAACCTAGGATATACTACACTAGGTATATATTGGTTCATTATATTTGCATTCTAGGAGATACTAATAATATCATATAGGCCGTTTACCCCTCTATCATGCCTCGAAGAAGATCTTGTAGGTGCAACTCTGTCTTGTCGACCAACTGAAAAAGATTGGGCCTTAGTGTCCCTATTTCAACCACTTTGCCTATTCATAGGGCACTCTTTCATGTAGTGATCCTGTTGAATACACATGAATCAACCATAGGAGCCATCACGACATGTTCCCAGGTTATTTCTACCAGAATTAGCACATATAGGAGCGCAATTACCACCTTGTGCCACACTACCTTTAGGCTGTACAAGTGTTGCTATGAAATTTTGTGAATTCAGATTTTTCAACTCACCTATGATCCTTGGTGCAAGTTCACTACAAGATGATGGAGAAGGACTCTTTTGCTTGTGTTGGAAAGATGACAGATTTGCATTAATCTCGTGCAAACCCGATTACTTTAATTTCTTCGCTTTCTTTTTTTGAAAATACTCTTTATACCTCAAATTATCCTCCTCAACCTGCTGTAAATGGATCACCATCCTTGTTATTTCAATATTCTATTACAATAGATTCATTTCCCTTTTTTCTTGACAGACAATACAACCCATCAATGAACAAGCTCATCGTGCTCTTCATAGCAAAAACCATCTCTATAGCATAACGAGAAAGATGGGTAAACTTAAGGTCATACTCATGCACAATCTTAGGTTCCTCCTTAATAGAAATGAATTCTCGTACTTTTCTACTCTTAGGTCCTTCCAAGAAACTATGAGGAAAGCCTCCTCAAAAAAAGCCAAACTCACAAGTGGTGCTTTCTCAAATCGATTATTCTTCCATTGATTAAAAAAGATTCTAGGGATACCCTTAAATTGGTTTGTAACTAGTTCAATTCTCTCATCAGAAACAACATGCATAATCTCGAAAACCTTGTGAATCTCTTCAACAATGTAATTCGGATCTTCAGTGACCCTTGAACCAGTGAAGCTTGGAGGATTCATCCTCAAGAACTAATATATCCTAGAACTATGAGCCACTTCCTATCAAACCCCACTTTGTTGAACAACGTTGTTTCTAATAGCTTGAATCAACATCCAAATATCTTTTTGAGACTCAATATTAGTGAACTCTCCTTGGGTTTATACTTTAGGTGCATTGGGTCCCCCTTGCACTTCTATGTTCCTCCAAGCAGGATGACCTCAGACAACTCTTCATGGAGGCATGATCAGAATGATATGACCTAAAACGAGTTAGAAAGAATCTTTTATAGAGATAAACTCTATAGTAAATAATTAATATGAAAGAAGTGAGATAATTCTTGAATGTTGCAGCCTCCTATATAGATGTGGTTCACTTCACACCGATAACTAGAACTCTACATCACCTATTAACTAAAGTAATATAACATCAACATTTTTTTTCCTTAACCTCCACTACCAATGAAGATTCTGACCCATTCTAAACTATTACCACAATATCTAATGTGTCCGTAAGGCAAACTGCTAAGCGAGCAAATCGGTGAACTTCTATGTCTAGATATTTTCTTTATTCCTCAACATGTGCTACACTACCCATGGAAAACATATTGAGAGCATGAACCAGAACATTGGACTTACCCGGAGGGTACAACATATATATGTCATAGTCCTTAAGGAATTCAAGTAATCTCCTTTGCGATGAATCAATTATTTCAGAGTAACACATATTGGAGGCTCTTATGGTCAGTGAACATATCAACATGAACACCATACAAGTAATTTATCCAAATCATAATAGAAAATACTTCATCTTAAAACTTGAGGTCATGACTCGGGTAGTTCTTCACATGGACCTTAATTTGTGTAGAAGATTAATTTATGACCTTATATCATGACAACAACATAAAACCTAGGCTGATCCTTGATGAATCACAATAAATTTGGACCATTAGGTATAGTCAAGACAAGACCTATATTCAACTTAGTCTTCATTTCTAAGAAAATTTTCTCACACTTATTGTCCCACTTAAAATTGACCCATTTTTTGAGTCAACATGATTAACGGTGAAGATATTAATGAACATCCTTCAACAAGAGGGTGGCATTATTTTTTTGATGGATAATATGGATACAATAAGATATTCATATATCCATAGGATCAATATAATATCACTTTCACATGTCCTTACGGGACATCTGCATTCAAAAGGATGCCATACGGGCTCCGTAACACACAAGAAACTTTTCAACAGTGCATGTTGTCTATCTTCGCAGACATGGTGGAAGATTTGATAGAGGTTTTAATGGATGATTTTTCAGTTGTGGGAAATACATTTGAAAATTTTCTAATGTATTTTGGGCAATTGTTTCAAAGATGTGTGGATATCAACCTTGTCCTAAATTGGGAGAAATGCCATTTTATTGCGAAGGAAGGCATTGTTCTTGAGCACAAAGTGTGACAAAGTTCTCTGGAAGTAAATAAGATAAAAAATTGATGTTATCGACAAGTAACTAGCACCAATCTCGATCAAGGGTGTCTGCAGTTTTCTAGGTCAAGCCAGATTCAATAGAGGGTTCATCAAGTACTTTTCAAAGATCACACTTCCACTATGCAAATTGTTAATACAGGAAATGAATTTCCATTTCAAAGATGATTGTATGGCAGCCTTTGAGTGCTTCACTACACCATTTTCGGCCTACAGCAACACCACGTAAGTGTAGCCTAAACTAGCATAAAGTGTGGCCTTTGATAAAAGACTACACTTTTGGACATTCAGCAACACTTTTTAGGGGCTGCCCAAAGGAAGCGTAACCTTTGACATTAGGCAACACTTTTTAAATGTTGCCACCTTTGGCAACACTTATAAAGCGTAGCCAAATAGGTATAAGGGCACGCTTTGAAGACGTGCATTAGCAACACCTATTTTTTGTTAGACTACACTTAAAAGCGTTGCCTTTTTAGATTTATTGGTCACACTTAAAAAGTGTTGCCTTAAATTGGTCATCTATAGCAACACTTATAAATTGTAACGTTATATCTCATCTATAGCAACACTTATAAAGTGTTGATTTTATATCTCATCTACAACAACACTTACAAAGTGTAACTTTATATCTACCTAGAGCAACACTTTCAAAGTGTAACATTTTATCTACCTAGAGCAACACATACAAAGTGTAACTTAAACATTTATAAGCCTACATGTAGCATAAATATATATAATATATTTACATACATACAAGTGACCTAAAACACAAAATGAACTAATTAATCATTAAATTGAAGAGATATTTCAAATAAACTTCGAGAAATATTTCATGTACAACCAAAACATAGAAAGTGATTGCTTAAAGATCTCTAATATCAACAAGTTCCAAAAACCCAAAAGTGTCATTCAAACGTATATGACAACAATACAAAAATTTCTTCATCTTTTGCCACAATGGATCGAGTTTACTTCTGGCAAATTCAAATTCAATTACCTACATTTTCCTGCACATTTAAAATAAAATTATAAGTTAGTGAATTAATTGTGGAAGTGCATAATCAGAGAGAATTCACTGCAAGACAACCAATCCAAATCTAAATACAATTTCAATTAATGTAAAAATTACACATTATAAGGACTACAACATTTGTGCAGTCTTCTGTTGTTGGCTCTCAAAAATTAAACTTCAAAAGTTTAATTTGTGCAGTCTTCTGTTGTAAACTTCAATGTAAAAATTACACACAAGTAGTTCAAACAAACCAGTGATGACCACTAGAAACAAGGTTCATAACATACTCTAGAAGTGTCCACAAAAATCAATACATAACAACATGAACATGATATTTTCAAAGAACTGCAGCATAGGCCAAGGTTCATCATCATACTGCATCTCTAGTGCATACAAAAAAGACACAAACATCATCAGACTGTATCTCTAGGGCAAGGTTCATCATCAGACAGTGAACAAAAAAAACAGACAAGAGAAATGTTTAGTAAGAAGAGAAGGAATGCTATAAAAAGACACAAACAAAATCTTGAACAAGTTAAAGATTTAACAGACAATGAACAAAAAATAGAGGACCAGGCTGCAAGAAAAACCCATGCAGATTTTCCTCTCCAATTTTCTCTGCCTTGTCTGTAGTTTAAACAAGTAACCATTAAGGATCTATCAAACATAATAAATCTACCCACAAGATCACAGGCTGCACCACATCAATACTAACAGCCACAACCACCTAGCTAACAGACACCAATATGAATAAAATAGCAATAGCTTCATAAAGGTGCAGACAGACCATTAAAAGACCAGCTACAATAGCCTTTACAATGAGCTGGATTCAGAAGCTAAAGGTAGAAAATAGTGTCATCATTTTTTTAATTGAACACCATTGGAATATGCCATAAAACATAATGTGTTAGCCACAGACTCCTCAATTGCACAATACTAATAGAACAATTATTCAACTAACTATTCGAATGCTTAAACCAAAAACAAAAACATTCTTAACAGTTATAAATTGGTGGACTAAACTTAGACAAGTAAAAATAAGTTTTGAATTTCATTACCAAGAACACCAACTAAACTAGAAGAAAAACAATATTGACACTATTAATAGAGAATTTGAAATATAAAATACCTTTTGAAGAACCAAATCTTGAGCTGACCCCGAAGAATATGGAAGATTTGTGCCTTTTACAGCTTGTGCACTACTTGCATCAATAGGTGAAGCAAGGTTAGATCCAACACACCCTGGTATATCTTGAAAATTCAATCCAGGGTTGTTTTGCAGCAATTGAGTGAATAAATGTCGCATTTCTTCTCTCAATTCTTCCTTTAGAGAAGAGATTTCATCGGCATGCTTTTGTTTTAGATTGTTAATTTCCTCATCTTTCTTCAAAGAACTTGTTGTCACTGATCTACCATAGCACTTAACTCGACCAGGCTGCTCCTTTCCAAACACTGCCCTAAATGCATCATCAGCTGTTTCCCCAGAATTTTGGCGACTTTGAAGTTCAGCCTATTGAATAAAATTGGCATCCATAGTGAATTGTAAGTAGTATCAAGCATTAAAACATTATGAAAACTTTTCATAAAAAATAATTAAACAATGCCGACAAATAATTGATATCTCCTCGAACTTGCACAAGAAGAAGAAGAAGAAGGCATACATGATTAAAATTTAATGTAGTCAAACTCCCCATGATATAAATGTTAAGTCTGAATAAAGTTCACTAATAATCCTCTTTGAAAAACTTACTATTGCAACTTGGGTATCAGCCTGGATTTCCTTTCCCGTCTTGGTACGAGTTGCAATAAATATTTCAGGCTTTGATGGTTCTTCGTTGTTGTCTTTGGCTGCACGCTACAGATTATATCAAAAGAAATTTTAAAAAATCAGTAAGTTCTTATAAAGTACAAAAAAATGAAAATCAAATTTTGTATGAAATGTCAGCTAAGTATTACCAATGCCACGCGTACTCTAGCAAAATTAATAGGTCCCATTCGATGCCTCCACTTTTGTTTTTTCCTGTTTTGAGAATTCATCTCGCATATAGCCTATTGTTAAAAACAAAGAGATAATTGAATTGATATCTATAAAAAGAAAAGATATGACACAGAATTAGTCGATGAGTGGAAATGCACCATTTTAACCTTACTTGAACAGTTGGGTGTTTCCAATACTCGATCAACTGGCGGAATTGATTATGTGGAATGCCATCAGGACATTTTTCTAGCATATCCTCAAGGGTACTGTTTTTATCAAAAAAATTCTTTTTGATTTTTTGCTTGTGTCGCCTCCAAGCATCACGAAGACCAGTCATCACCCACTTCTTTCCTTCTACTGGAAGTAGAAATTTGGACTATGCAAAATAAAATATATTTAGTTTCAGTAAGTAAAAAAAATATGAATTCTCATGAGTGGTAGTTCTTACATTGACATATTCCCACATGCGCTTTTTAGTATCCTTTGGCACCACATGCCAACTAGTGTACATCAAGCTGATGAATCTAGGATTCCTTGCAATGGTTCCTATAAAGTTGCTTAATTGTGAAACTATCTTATTCGTTGGTCCCACCGCTTGTCCTTTATCAAATGTAACCTCCTTTCTTTCTTCCAAATTTCTTGCATGAATATCCTTACATGTTGTATGTCCTCGAACTTTTTTTGGCTTCGACATTTCTAGATTGATTTAACAAACGTGAAATAAGATATTTCTTTTATAATGAGTTCTAAATCATACAAGGTTTAAAACATACCTTTTGTACTACAATCAATGTCAATTTCCTTTTCGACATCACATTTATCTTTACTGAATTCTTCTTGTTCCACACGATCATCCAATCCTTTGTTATGTTCATTAATAGTAGGAGTATGCATAAATTCGACATCACTTGTTGTGTTGTTGTCACGTTTTGTTTCATCATCTTTGTGTATCCCTTGATCTTTTAGAAACTGATCAAGAGTACTAGCTGGTATGACCGGCTTCCTCTTTACCTGTTTGCAATTCGGTAGATCAAGAATATCATGTCGTGCCTCTCCATTACCTAGTGTTGTTCCAGTCGCATGTGCTGAAGCAGTAACATCTTTCTTCAATGACGTATGGAACCTTGAAGATGATTGAATGACTGATTTGTGCCCAAGCAATTTACTCTTTCCTTGTTGTGGAATGAAATCCTCAAAATTCTTTCTTTTATGTGATATTAGTGCCTGTTCTTTCTTAGATTTATCATTGCGTTCATTTGCAAGTTGTTCTCTCTTAATCTTGAATTTGTTGACCAATTCAGCACTTGATCGGTATTGCATATCAACATCCAGATTCTTCAATGGACTTTGACCTTTGTTTGGATTTAAACCCTTTTTCTTTAGCATTGTTGATTGATTCATTGTTTTTGCTTTGTTTAAATCTCTTCAATTTATTTCCCAATAGTAAGTAAACCTACAAAATAATACGATTGTTTAAGTGAAAGAAGTAGCAGCAATGTAATTTTGATATAAGGTTCACAGATGGATAGCTTCTTATAGTAGATTGCAACATTTTAGTTTCTAAAATTTTCAGAATTTCTATAATTTCCAGAACTTCCAAAATTTCCTGAATTTATACATTAAAGTACTGTATAATATTGTAGAACTTATACAAAACAATAATGTAATTACAGAACTCATTTTAAATCACATAATAAGTCAAACACACATACGTACAACAATCTAGGTGCAACACTATAATGAGTAAAGAGGATTCATATAATTAATCCCAACTAGTTAGGGACTGAGGAGTGTAACTTAATACCACTATGTAACTGAATACCACAGTAAAACAGGACGGATTGAAATTGGAAGAACTACATGAACAAACAGAAAAAATTGATAACATATGAAACAAGATATTTCAAACAACTGCAGAGCTTCTTATTACTTAAATTAATAAAAGGTAAAGAGTTGTACCTCTCTCGGAGCGACAAACTCCAGACAACGACCAAACCAGAAGCAACTTCAAACTACAGAGTTGAATGCCTCTAATGCCAACTGCCTGATAGTAAAATGAAACCAAAAAGTATATTAATAACAAACAACCAAATCAAGCAAAAATCAGCTAGAAGTATAGGTTCCTCAATAAAATAATAATCAGATAAGAAGGCAACATATTACATTCTACAGATTAGATATATTAATGTGTTTTACCAAAAAAACTATTATATTACAAAAACAGTGAGTGAGCACTATATGATCATCACAACAATAATGAAACTCATGGTGTGTCTTCTTCAGACTCGACTTCATCATCAAACTCATCTTCATACTCATTTTCAGTCTCGTCTTCAAACGCATCTGAAAACTCATCTTCATACTCATTTTCAGACTCATCTTCGAACTCATCTTCAAACTCCTCTTCATACTCGACTTCAAGTTGTTGATTGACAAATTCCTCCACAGGCACATCAATGATTGTTTCTGGTAAATCAGTCCTTGTTAAGAGTACTTCACCATTATCTTTTGGTATAGATGGACCCTTCGAATGTTCAGATGGCTCATTTTCATAACTTTGTGGGAGATTAGATTCAACTTCATCACCCATGTTAAACAAGTCTCTTGGAACAGTCTTCATAACATAATGTTTATCTTGATCATATGGATCTTGCACATAGAAGCATTGGTGTACTTGAGATGCAAGCACAAAAGGCTCTTCCTGGGAGCATCTCTTGTTAAAATAGACATAAGTAAGGCCATAAACATCTTTTTCAACCTCATACCAATCACACTTAAATAAAACAACCTTAAAATGGTTGTAATAGTTTAATTCAACAATATCAACTATTCTACCATAATAAGTCAAATCTGCAGCAATCGGATTTTTATCCTTTGAGCTTGCAAAGCTTGTAGTTGAGGCAATTAGTGTAACACCACTATTTTGTGTTTTACGCCTTGCATCATGCTGCCTAACATGGAATCTATATCCATTTATGAGATACCCAGAATATCTTTTTGCAACAGAATTTGGTCCTCTAGATAATTGTTTTATCAAATCAGACACATCCTCTTGCAAAGCACGAGTTTCAAACCATTGAGAGAAGTTTTGACAATGATTCTTTGCTTTTCTCCATTTAGATCTTCGTGACTGATTATTAACCTCTTGCTCATGCTCTCTACAAAACATTTACTTTATTTGATAAAATAATAAATTAAATAAGATAAAAATTAATTATACAAAAAGAATGCTATATTCAAATTAAGGTACCTAATATATTCTTGAACATCGTCACAATTTCCCAATAAGTATGCATGTGCCTGACTTAGTGACTTGTCATCTAAAATGATTGGATCAGTTTTCTTTGCCCTAAAGGAACTCCTTTGTTAGAAAACAAACTCACAGGTTCTGCGTCACTTGGGTCACATTCATCCAATGTGATTACTTTTTGGCACAAACGATGGAAGAAGGAACTTAGACGAATCAAAGGAATAGCCACATGATCAGGAAGAATGCTTTTAATTGGTATTGGAAGCAAGTAATGTAACATGAAATGAGCATCATGGGTTTTATAATTAGACACCTTTCTTTCATCCAAGTGCACACACCTAGATATATTTGAGGCACTACCATCAGGTAGCTTGGCTGTCTTTAAAACTCCACAAAAGATGGATTTCTCTCCATTTGTCATTGAGAAGCATGCCTTTGTAAGCTTCGTTCTCTTACTATCTTCTGTATCTTGTGGATGAAGGTTCTTCCTGATTCCCATATCTTTCAAATCATACCGTTCTTTTGCATGATCCTTTGTTTTTCCTGAAATATCCAAAAGAGTTCCAAGTATGCTATCAACTATGTTCTTCTCTATGTGCATTACATCAAGGTTGTGACGTAACAAGTTATACTGCCAGTAAGGTAATTCAAAAACAATTGACCTTTTTTTCCATGGGCCATCATTTGATCTCTTTTTCTTTTTCCCAAACACATTTTCAAAATCACGTAAGCTATTAAGAACATCAATTCCCTTTAAAGGAGCTGGAGGAGGCCTAAATTCAGTTTTTCCATTGAATGATCTTTTGTTTGATCTCCATGGATGATCCATCGGTAGAAAAACACGATGATCCATATAGCACATTTTTCGACTATGTTTAAGATAGCGAGAATTAGTGCCATAGTTACAGCAAGGGCAAGCAAACTTGCCTTTTGTACTCCAACCAGATAACATAGCATATGCAGGAAAATCACTGATTGTCCACATAAGAGCTGCCCACATTTGAAAAGTTTCATTTCTGGAAGCATCATATGTTTCAACCCCAGAATCCCATAATAATTTTAACTCGTCTATCAATGGTTGTAAGTAAATATCAATGTCATTTCCAGGTGATCGCGGTCCAGGTATAAGTAAAGAAAGTATGGAATATTCAGATTTCATGCACATCCAAGGCGGCAGATTATAAATCATCAACATAACTGGCCATGTGCTATGTGATATACTCATGGTTCGAAATGGATTGAATCCATCACTTGACAAGCCAAGTCTCACATTGCGACAATCTAGTGTGAAATCTGGATGCACCCTATCAAAGTCTTTCCATGCTAGACCATCAGCGGGATGCCTTAACTTTCCATCTTTAGAACGTTTCTCTTCATGCCACCTCAACGAATCTGCCATCTTTGAGCACATAAATAGCCTTTTGAGTCTAGGAATTAATGGAAAGTGTCTCAAAGTCTTTGCAGAAACTCGATGTTGCTTTTTTGAAGACTCAAGTTCACTATCAACTTTAGGAGCTTGAATATATCGTGAAGCTCCACAAGTGTGACAAAATTCGTCATCCTTATGATCATTCCTGAACAACATGCAATCATTTGGACATGCATCAATTTTATCATAATCCAGACCAAGATTCTTAACCATAGACTTGGTTTTATTGTAAGACTGAGGAATGTTCAACTCGGGAATCGCCTCTTTTAATAACTCTAGAAGAGAAGTGAATGATTCATTGCTCCATCCATGTAAACACTTCAACAAATATAAGCGAAGTGTGAATGATAATTTAGAGAAACCTATACAACCAGAATATAATTCTTGGTTTGCCTCTTCAAGTAAGCTATAGAATTTCTTGGCATCTTCATTTGGACCATCATAAACTCCTCCAGCCTGTGCAACATCTCTAAATTGATCATTCAACAACCCATCAATATCATCACACGAGTAATCCATATCATCATCAACATTCAACTTGATATCCCATTCCCCGTGATTGATCCATCTAGTATAGCCTTTAATGAATCCATGGCATATTAGATGATCATACACTACATTCCTTCGGTTCCAAAGAATATTACAACATTTTGCACATGGACACTGAATTTTCTCTCCATGTGGATCTCCATAAGAGTAAGCAAAATCTAGAAATGATTCAATTCCATCAATATACTCTTTGCTATACCTTGCTAAATTCATCCAATCCTTGGATGGGATATGTGAACTCCTAGAAGAATATATCAATATTTAGTCTTTAAGCAATAATCATGAACCAGTTAACAAATAAGTTTTAAAAGTCACGAGTAATCTATCAGAATCATATGTTATCAGATGATAAAAATTTCTTACCTAGTCATGAGGCTTTCACTATGTCAAATCAAACCTTTAAACCTCCACAAATGTTTTTCACTGCTGATGATACTATAAATAAAAAAATAAGTACAATTAATAGGATATACACAATTAAGAAAGAAAATAAATAAATATAACTCAAATGATTAAAAGTTAAAGTTTTGTAATTGAATTTGGAGCTTTAGTACTTTTAGAGTTTTATGAGCTTTTAGAGTTAAAGCTTTAAATTCTCATTCTTGTGCACACAAAATCAGATAAGTATCAAATATCTAATACCATGTTTAAACATTCAAGCAAACATTCTTATGATCCTATAATAGATATTCGATCAACGACTTATGAATGTCTCTTTGTATTAGAAATACAATAATTTTTATATTTGTTGTCTTAGTAATAAAACAGTTTCCAGATTTCACTGTATTAGTGACACAACAAGTTTTTATATTTCTTAACTGTTGGATTATTCTAAAATACTCTTGCTTAACACAGAAAAATTTGTTTCAGTTGGCTCCGGTGAAGTTATTGTTTGTGACAATAATTGATTTCAACATCTGCAAACGAGCCAATTCTTGTGGCAAATCTCTGTTGAATGCCTTGAATAGGACCCGTTACAACAGATAGGACGGGGGCCCGACGGTATACAATGTTGTTGTATTGGGCCCTTAATTATCTGTCAATTCTGTATGTTGGGCCCAAGCCTGTTAGGGCGTAACCTAGCACTATATATAGACGCTAGGGCAAACCCTATTCTGTAATTTAAAAAGTGGAAAGTCTATCTTTGACACTTTATCAGTCATCTTATCACTCTATGCAGCTAAGTGAATGAGGGAATCTACATTCAGCAACCAATAAAGACAATCACAGTCCTGTGCAACAATATGCAGATATGTGATTGCAGGCAACAGCTAGTTGCAGGCTAGCAGGGATATTCAAGTTGTTGACAATCTCGAAACATAGATTGTTGTCATACGCATTCCAGCAGAGAATTGGTAAACAAAGTCACACACATGTAGCACAGTCATGCATTGAAAATGACCATATTATGCAGACTTGGAATGTAGGAGTACAACTTACATTTTGAGGATATATACTAAAATCAACATCCCACCAACAAGTTTATAAAGTCACAAACAACAGAGCATTTCAGATGTCTATATCATTCTTATGCTACAGAAAGACTGAAAGAGTCATATAATTTATATATTGTTAAAATTGACTATGTCTAACTTCGGTATAGTTGTTTGAATAGGTTTAGCTTCTTTAAATTTTTTCTTGTAAAGGGAGAATCTCCCTAATTTATGTAATCTCTCTAGGTGCTTAGTCTTTGATTACAAATTCATTGTATAGGTTGAGTTGACTAATCTTAGGAGGTAGGTCAATTCGTATCAACAGCACAACAATATCAAAACCCTAAATTAAAATTTAGACATTCAAAGATACACAAGAATATCAAAACCTAAAAGCTATAATTAAGACTCTTAGAGATAAAATTTCATACCTTACAAACAATGTTGCAACAACCCAAGACGTGAGGCGTGTTCATGTGTGAAACATTTTGTTCATTTGTGAAATCCGACGGAACAACTCGTTAACAAAGAATTTGTGATGAAAAGAGCAACTCATCAACAAAAAATATGTGACAAAAATCACTTTCTTCAGCTCTTCGATCTTCAACAAGGAATCTGTAAACAATTTTGACGGAAAACTGTAAAGGAAATCGTATTTTCGTATTTGGGGAAAAAACTGTCTTACACTAACAAAGCTTGGAGCGTAGAATCAGTTGGTCAACATCTGCTCAGCTCAGCTCAGCTCAGCTCCTCCGATTTTGGAGAGTAGAATCAGTTCAGCTCCTCCGATTTTCAACTCTGCTTCAGTCTCCAGCTTCCTCCTTCAGCTCCTCCGATTTTCAGCTTCCTCTCTTCGATTTTCAGCTCATTCAGTCGATTTGAAGTTCTTGAGAAAAGAAATCGTGTGGATTTTCAGCTATATTCTGGGGCGTATGTTCTTGAGCGTAAAAATCGTGTGGATTTTTCAGCTTAGCTTCCTCTCTAAGCCCCAATTTGTTTTTCCTAATATATTAACAATTATTTTTTTGGCCAATAAAAATGGGAGGGAGACTAGAAATGTTGGAGGGAATATAATATTTTGGTGAAAATTTTTTTTAGGCCACACTTCTAAAGTGTGCATTTATAATTATAAAAATAGAACCCTTTAAAAGTGTAGCCATATATATAAATAATTGTTGCCATTAATTTCATACTATGACAACACTTAAAAAGTGTAACCTATACCATTAAAGGGTACACTTTACAAGTGTTGCCAATATCATTGTTGCCAGAACATAAAAATTTAGGCTACATTTTAAAAGTGTTCCCAAAAATTTTTTACGCAACACTTTTCAAGCGTTACTCAGATTTAGTGTGGCCATAGGCCTAAAATGGTGTAGTGCTTGAAGGAGAAATTGGTACTGCATCGTACCTAAAATGAACTAGGCTTATCTAGATCTTGAGTAGTATTTTATGGGATTCTAATTAGCTTAATTAATGAGTATATCAGTTTTGAAGTCATGCCGGTTGAGTTTGAAGTCAAAGGTCAAGGGACGACCAAGTGTGCCTTTGCATGTTTTGTGTGCTTGCATATGTTCTAGTGTGCCTTTTCATGTTTCACGACTTGTTTAGTGTTGAAATTGATGGGAGAGGTTCCAAAGACATAGACATGCATGTTTAGGGCTTTAAAATCTTGGTACTACTCCACCTAGGACCCACAACGGGACCTAGAGGAGGACCCCAACTTAAGGCTTAAAGTTGCATAGCAGACTGCTTGAAGTGGCAAACGACGGCCAGTCCTTTGAACGACGGCTCATAGAATTGGGGCGTCGATGGAGTCTTCAAGTTTTCAAGTCCATGAGACTTTGAATAAAACCACAAGACCCCATCGACGGAACGTGGTCTAAGCGACGGACGCCGATTGGTGGGCGTGGTTTGGGTTTGCAATACTGCCTGCTGTACGGATTGGCTTGGGGTGTTTCGAGAAATTCACCCCAAGTATAATAAACTAGGAGGATGGTTTGTTTATGTGTATTTGGGTATTTTATGTGTATTAAAAAGATTTTACTATCATTTAGACCCTAACACCTAAGTCAAAACCCTTTCCCTCCAAAATTCTCTCCAAAAATCACCATGAGAGCTCAAGGTAAAGATGGAGCTTGATGATGGATTTTTCGATGGAGTTTCTTCTTCATTTATCTTTGTATACTTCTAATAAGGTATGAGAGTTCTTCATCTAAGTCTTTCTAGATAACACCTTAGAGTAAATTTCAATGTGATTTCAAAGATTTGAAAAAGATGAAAAAGTCTAATTTTTACTTTAAATCATGGACTCTTACATGAAACATTTTCAAACATTGAGATATGATATTATTGATGTATAATTTATGTTTTCCAATGAAAATGTCCTTGAACCCTTGACCTTGTTATATCTCTATATTTGGCTATACTGTTGGTGAATTGATAATGGCTTGATAGTAGTGAATTCATGTGTAGATTGATTTAGGCTATTGATTTCTGTATAGATCATGGTTGAATGGTTTATAGGAGTCACGGCAGGAGTCTAGACCCCAGAGGAAACCGGCGTCGTTGACCACTCAAAGGTCGCATACAAGCCTACATACGTCATCGTTACATCATCTAGGTTAATTTTAGCGGAAAATTTGAACTTTTTGTTACTTAACATTCATTTAAGACATTCTACTTAAACTCATAAACGTTCACAATCAACCATCTAATATTAAGATCATCAAATGAAATGAATAGTTCCATACTGCATTAAGTGTATACTTGCCAAAATGACACCAATACAATGTCTGAAATAAGATGAGGAAGATACGCTAGTGGAACATACTCCACTAACTCAAACCTATATCTAAGCTAGAATATAATGGGAAAGCGTCCTTGAAACATGAGGGCCTACCAAATCCAGATGAATGCTCCACGTCCGAATAGTAGCAACATCGTACTATAAGCTTTAACGTCGACCTGTGCGTGCACCTAAAAGTAGATATTGTATGAGATTAGTACACACTTGTACTTAGTATGGTACATGCAAGCACACACCAAAGACATGAATGAGTAAGAATAACTCTTTCCTAACAACATGATTTATGGAAAGTCAAGTCAGTAGACTTGCCAAATTTCGATTAGGAAAGTCATGCCATGAGAGTAACATGCATCATCATACTTATCATTTTGCAAGCAGCACATAACGTATTGCACATATCATATCACGTAGTTCACATCATTCTTTTATATGCCATGAGACCTTGGAATCATGGAGTTGACATTAGGTTTTCCCAAAATGAGGGCTCAAGATATGGAACCTAAACTAGGGAGTCTACTTTAGAAAACATAGAGTCTGCTTCATTCATTCATACGCACTTCATTTTCATTCATTCATATATTAGTGGAATCACTAGTCATACCTAGGATGTAGTTTAAGACTGTCATTACTTGAGTCTTGCTCATATCTTAATTATCCTATCTTAACACCTTTGTTATCGTTCATTTCATTATGTGCATTCGTTGAGGCTGACCTCATTCTTTCTTTGGAACTTTAACTTTAACCGACATAGATCATGTGAGCATCATGGAATCCAGTGTGTAACCCCCACATCGAAAAGAGGTGAAATCACCATCCAAAGTGAACCAAAACATGCTAGCGTAAACAAGTAATCTAACCTTGGTAGATCCTTATATTGGCAGTATAGGTTCAAAGACTAGGAGATATAAGGAGACCCATACTCGACATGCCGTACAGTCTCATCTAATGAGAGTTACGTGAACCTTTGCCCTTCTTGAAGGAAGGCATCACCGCTCATAGCAAGCCTATCAGTGCTCATCATAAAGTTTCATTACATTCAACTTATACATTATGGAAGCTGGCTTCTAGCATGAGGACAACATAGCTCATTAGATGATTTCTCATCTCATCACTAGTATTAAGTATGCATTAACTTCAATATTTTCGTTAGAGTGTTCATAGAGACTACTCTCTTCATTATCTTTACACTCTCATAGGTGAGTATGTTTTGGTAACATTTACTTATGCTCATTTGAGATTGCTCTCATCTTTCACATTAGCCTCTGATCATATTGTCACCTCATTCATTAACTTTAACACATTTGCTTTTCATAATTACTCACCCCTTCACGTGAATGTTCATTTTATCATATGTCAATGCACTGGTCTATTTAGTGTGTTTCACTCTTACTTAACGCTACTAGGGTTATATCATTTATAACATACGTCTTAGGCTCACCTACTTTAAACGTACACTAGACTTATGAGTCCACAAATACAAGCCATGAGGCTTCATTCATAGTTTGTCTAAGTGATTCATGTTTATCCAAGATTATGTGGTACAAAACTTATGCATCTTGTAGAAATTCCAAGATATTGATTTCGATCTTTAGAGGCAGCATTCATCAAATATTTACTTACGTATGACTAATGTGTCAATACGCAGTTGAACAAGGGAACCCGATTTCGAATCCCTTGGACAACACGTAATCTTATTTTGAACTTTATAATTTCATTTTTTTCAGATTTGGGGGACCTTAGTTCGATCCATATCAACCCCATAATATTTCCTTTCTTTTTCTCCTCTTTTTTTTCTTTTAAGTTAAGGAGGTTATATGTTCAATCCCCCACAAGCTCATTATTTTTCTTTTAATTTATTTCTTAACTTTCTCATCTATATAAGAGGTTGTGGGTTTAATTTCCACTCTACACATTTATTTTCTCCTTTATTTTTCTCCTAACTCTTTCATCCATTCAAGAGGTTGTGGGTTCAATCCCCACTCACCACATCTATTTTTCCTTGCATTTTGGTCATGAAACTTTTATGAAATTTTCATTTAGTGAGGTCATGGGTTCAATCCCCAATGACCTCACACTTATAAAAAAATTTTATATGAAACTCATTTTCTAAAAGTTGGCCCAGACTACAATTTTCAGCAGGCGTGAAATTTAGTTTCTTCCAATCCATTTTTGTGTTAATCTTTTAATTTTTTTTTGTAGATTTCACGTAATGATGCCTTGGGTTCAATACATAATGATTTCAATTATTTTACATTCATTTTTCATTGCATTTTGTACCACTTTGTTTGGCCGAACCCAACATACCAAATGCTGGTTTGTTCACTATTTTCAGCTTCTTTTTATCATCATTCATACATTAATTCTTAAGGTATTTATGGATCATTTGGTGAATCTTTAAGTGTAATCTTTTTATGATTATATTCAAACAAGAATTACATTTACATCCAGCAACTTTAAACAATTTTTACACCTCATGATTTACACAAACACTAGCAAATAAAATTCAACCATAAAAACATATCATTTTTCACATACTTTCGATTGACATAACTTAACATGCTTACAATTCCAAACACATAATTATGAACACATTATCACAAAAGTCACACTTCATACTTAAACAACCAGCAAACATACCAACAACATCATCTCTAACCTATTTCACATTGAGATCGAATGGATACTAGGGAGAAGGAATTCGACAAGAACGGGAACAACCCTAGTTTCAAAATTCGTTGAATTTGTGGAAAGGAAATACTCTTGGAGAAAGGAGTCCAGGAGAGAAATCCATACCTGATTTCAATGTTGTTCAACCCATGACTTACTGCCCATAAACCTTCTCCAAACTCACGTCCAAATCCCGAAACTCCAACACAAACCCGACGGAACTTTGCTTTACGTTTTTGGTTAGCTTGTTTGTTTATATTTTTCGTGTAAGTTCTTCAAATGTGAAGAACTTTTGTAGCTTTTCTGTTCTTGTGTTTTTGTTAGGCAAAGAGAACGTGAAAGAAAGAGAGAGGTTCCTTAGGATTAGAATTCTAGTTGAGACTTAGTCAAAATAAGGTATGTATAAATGTTAAAATCTGATTTTTTTGAATTATATGTTAAATGAACATAATGACCTTACAAAAAATCAGATTAAAAACCTCAATTTAATCCACTTAAATGTTGCTTCCGTCGAGGTTTGAACCTGTGACGTCCCCATCGCAAAAACGGGTCCCTCTGGGTCGACCCAACCCAAACCGCTCCATTAATTAATAAATAATAATTAATGGAGCAATATAAATTAAGAATTTAAATATTAATTAATTAAATTAATTCACCAATATAAATAATCAAGTTAAATCATTGCTCCCACCTAGGTTCGAACCCGGGTGGAGCAAGATTTTGCTCAATGGGCAATTTCGTCTATTTCTACCCAAAATGCCCCTACACCTTATTAATTCAATAATTAATTACATAGTTAGGGTAATTACATACTACTCTTAGCCTGGAAAAAGACCATTTTACCCCTAACACTCCAAACATAAAATTTCCCCTTTTTAAGTCTGTTAAAGACTCATCCTGTTAAATCTTAATATTTGGGAGCCCTAAATGGCTTGAACCAACCTTTCCTAGATCAACTAACTCACAAAGTTAGTTGGATTTTCTGTTGCAGAGGTTCAGAGGTCTTGTTCTACGCGCATCAATCCGTGTGAACCCGATATAATCGTAGGCATTCTAGATAAATTAAGCATTACATAGCATAGTCATTTTAGGGTTTTTTTACAATAGGCCTCCTTGAATTGATTATATTATGTTGTATATTATTGGATTTTTTGTTTGGAATTGTCTTGATTGCTATGGGTAAGAGCCTTGGTGAAATAAACTAAGTGAAATGGCTAAGGCTATTTGATGATGATGGTGGAAAGGTGGTAAATTGACTTGATCACTCTATATTGTGTAGAATTGTATAGAATTGCTATTGATTTGTATGGTACACTTATGGTGGCGATTCTTATGTGTTGATTATATGATGAACATGGCCTTGTCAACATTATTTATTTTAATTGAAGTAGTATCATGTTAGGGTATATGAATGTATGAAATGAAGTTGATTATGTGATGTAAGATGATTATGTTGAATATGTTATGGCTTAGATGGTCATGTAAAGTGAAGTATGATGTGATATATGTGTGATCTTGTGTAATGTGCAGGTATCAAGTGTTGTACTATTATAATGCTTATGTGATCTTGTATGAATGCTAAGGTTAAGATTCTTCCTTAAGTAATGGTATAGGATAATAAGAGGTCTAAGTGGTGTCTTATATGATAATTTTGTGTATGAACGTGTGAGGTTAAATCATGTTGTCCTTAAATGACTATGTGTGACTATGGTAGACTATGATGAGTCTCTTTATGTGTTGATGTGGTATCTTGTGTGGTAAGATTAGTGTCCCTACATGGTACTTAAAAAAAATTGTATAAGTTATATGATGAATGGTGTGTCTTGATTTGGTAGACTTAAGTCCGTCTTCTTGATGGATGAATGATATGTGAATATGTGATTCGTTAACTTGCTAGGCTAAAGCACCCTTGTCTTGTATGTGTATGAGTGATTAATGTATGACCTTGAAATATGTAAAGAAGGTTATGATATTCTTGAAGTTGAAACCCGTAATGGTATCCTCTACGTGTGCATGATAGAATTAGGGTCATATGTTGGTTGGAAAGGCATGAAACTGTAACACTCCGAAAGTACAAGATCTAATGTAGAGCCTCACATGTTGGTCTAAGGATAGTAACACTGTTATAAGACCAAAAATAATGTTTATAAGTCATTTAAGAAGTTTTAGAGTTAAAACATCAAGGTACGTCCATGACGTTCGATGAATAGTAAAATGGGTGCTAGTGTGCCTTGGCATGTTTCACGAGGTTTTATGAGTCGAAATATGATGAAATTCGGTAGAAAGATGTCAAACATGTATTACAACGTGTTTGATGTCGAAATATCCGGGTTCGAATCCCCAAATATTACTCTAAGGGTCCTTGAGGAGGACCCTTCCAAATGACCAAAAAGTTGTCAAAAGACACCAACACCTACTCTTGCAAATGACGGGCTCCTGGCTTACATGGCACCGATTCCTCCGACGGCAATACTTTGACATTTTCAAAAAATGGCCATAGTGAATTGTATCTTACACCATCGATGGACCTGCAGGACGGTGTGTTCAGAGCCTGTCGACTGGCCTACAAACCATAGGTCAGGTCTCATAGCTCAAGCCTGTGTTTGGCTGGTCGTTTTTAGAGGGTTCATTTAATTAAGTTAGTTTGTTAGGGGTTTAATTAAAGGCTAAGGAAGGGTAGTTCTTGATGTTAGACATAATTCAATGATAGATATCATGAATCGACCCTATTTTCTTAACCCTAGGTTATAAATTGGTGTTAAATTGATTATTATTAACGCAAGTGACTTAGTTTTTGTGTTAATTACTATTATGTGATGTTATTAAGTCTATTATGAGATTAATATGGTTTGTTGATGGTAAGATCATGGAGGAAATCTTGGGAAGGTGAATTGGTAAGACCTATGATCTTGAATCCTTACTTCAATTGTGATGACTTATACATAATTATGATGTTCAATGAAGGTATTGATTGCGATTATATTATATAGGTGATGGTATGATTAATGTAATTGAAATGTCTTGAATATATGTATTATGAGATTATGATTAAGATGTATTGATAAAAGGTTGGTTATGAATTATCTATGTATTTTACTATGACATGTTGATGAAAATGTGTTAATCTCACAAATGAAGGGTTTCCATGAAAGGAAATTCTCATGCAATTTCCGATGAGTCAATGATGATTATATATAAGGGGTACTCCTCTATTACGTCTGCTAAGTTATGATTGTTAATATATGCTTAAAGATATTTCAAAAAGAGACTCTTGCTTAGCACCGAGTGAATTAGTATCTAGGAGTGTCCCATCCCAAGCAGGGAAGGTAGGTTCACTATGTACTCATGAGATAGAGATTACAATGCCAATGGCATAAAGAGGGTCTCAAGCATGTCTCCTAGTTCTTGAACTATGTTTCCCCCGTAGGAATACTAGCTAGTGAATCCACCTAGATGCTATGTTCATGTTTTGATAGTACCTTGGCAGGTAGTCAGCTTTCTTTTGATGTAAGGTTTCATGACAACAGAGTCCATATTAGCTCATGTGGTCTATGGCGGTTAAGGCATGTTTTTTGTAATTTAAAATGAAGTAATAAAGTGAACTCCAACTAAGATGACTTAAGGGGTTTTACTTAGTCTAGGTAGGGGTATGAGATTCTTCCTATACATTGAACTAGTTGACCTTGAGGGAAGACTTAGGAGGATCTTCTTATCTTTTTATGTAACATAAATTAAATGATATGCATATGTTGATTTTACATATTGATGATCCTATATGATGTTGGTTTTACTTATAAACATGTTGTTTTTCGATATTGCTAAATATGATGATGACTACTTATGATACTATGTTATTTAAATTTAGACATTAGTTGTGATCCTTAGGTTGGTTTGCTTGGTTGAGTAAGATTATGGGACTTTACTTGGTCATTGGACTTGTGAGCTTTGTAAGGGCTTATGAGTAAGGGTCTTGCCTATGTGGTAATGTTATGAACTCCTATATATACTTTGTTATTGTCACATGATATTGAAGTTTCTATGATTATGGGTTCTAATATGCTTTACATATGTTGACTTGACTTTACTTGATGATGTTAGTCTTGTGTAGAATATGGTATTCGTAATACTCCGAAAATTTCATGACCTATACTAGGGATTGATCTATTAAATAATGTTTGAGATTCTTCTTATACATTGAACTAGTTGGCCTTGAAGGAAGTCTTAGGAGGATGTTCTTATTTTCTTATGTTCATATAAAGTAAATGATATTCATATGTTGATGATCCTATATGATGTTGGTTTCCCTTATGAACATGTTCTTGGTCTATATTCCTAAATATGACGATGAGTACTTATGATGCTATGTTATTTGAATTTAGACATTACTTGTGATCCTTTGGTTAGTTGTCTTGGTTGAATAAAGCTATGGGACTTTACTTGGTCTTTGCACTTGTGATCTTGGTAAGGGGTTATTAGTAAGGGTCTTGCCTATGTGGTAATGTTATTAGATCTTGTATACACTTTGTTATTGTAGCATGATGTTGAAGTTTCTTTTATTATGGGTTCTAATATGCTATTACATATGTTGTCTTAACTTTACTTGATGATGTTTGTCTTGTGTTGAATATGGTATTTGTAACACTCCAGAAATGCCATGATTGAGACCGGAGCTTAATCTATTAAATAATGTTTAAAATGATATTTCAAGACGAATAGTAATGTAATAAGTTCATTTAGAAAGGGTTAGAGCCAAAATGACAAAGAAAAACCTTGACGTCTGGAAACTAGCTAATTTGGACTAGTTGACGTCCCTATGTTTGGTGAAGGTTCCTAGGTGTAAAATGAAGTTTAAAACTTGTAATGAGACCTTGTATAGGTAGTATGTAGTACAAAGGGTCCAAACGTTTGGTAACGACACCCCAAGGACCACCAGAAGGGTCCTTTGGGAGGACCCCAACATGGGTAGTCAGGCTGCCAAAGCAGCTTGGGCGAACAAGATTGGGGCATGAGGTGTGCGACGCACAGCCTACATGCAGTCTACTGCCTCAAGAATTGAGGGGAAGCCTCGCGATGCAAAGTTGACACGCACCTCACTGCCTCAATCAAAAAATTTAGAAAAAAATGAGAATTGTGCCCACGACGCACAACCACTTCCCATATTCGTGAAAGTCGTAATTTTGGTAATTTAATTTCTTAAAAAGACCCATTTAAGTGAAGGGTATTTTGGGTATTTTAAAGACGCATATATATGGGAACTAGGTCAATTTTAGACCATTACACTTCCAAATCAGATTCAAACGTAATTACCTCTCTCTCTTTCTCAAGAAACTCTCTCTTTTCCAAACTCCACTGAAGAATAAGAAGAGCTTAAGGAAGAAGACGAATTCTTCGAGGTTTCCAATCAAATTTCATGGATTATTCGTTAATAAGGTATGAGTTTTTAACTCTTAGGATTCCTTTCCCGAAGAGGTCATTTCAAATATAGTTTTCAAGAAATTCAAATTCTAGGTTTTTACCCTAAAAAACGGGGTTTCTTCCAACTCTAGATTTATGACTTCCTATGAAAAATAATGGTTTTCTATGGTTGATTTCACACGCATTTTTGAGTATTAGATAAATTATATTTGAATTTCGTGTGATGCATGATCTTTCTCTAATTTATGGTTTCGAGTGGGTTGTTTTTACTACTTGATAACGTGTAAACGTTAGGATTGGAACTAAGACTTGAAAGAACTCTTTAATGACCCTTTCATTATCCTACATTATGAATTGATATTGTATATGAATTGAAGAGTTTATATTGACTATGCTATTGAGTAGTTCACTATGTTATTGTTATGATTATTGAAATATTGAATGTAAGTTCTTGAATAAGGTACTTGGAAGCAAGAGGTAAGTCTTCTAAAGTTGTGATTTCTCTATGATGTTTGTGTTAGCTTTTGACTGATGATAACATGCTAATGAAAAGTATGCATGATGTTTCTATGAATATATGTTGGGCTATGAGCATATTAAATGTGAGATCATGATAAGAATAAAAAAATGCATGTTTATGATATCCACTTGTATGCTTTACAAAAGGTGATTATGTTATGTTAATTCTCACATATGAAGGGTTATGATTAAAGGGAATTCTCATCTAATCCTAAAGTGCTCATGATCGTGTTTATACAAGGAGTTAATCTCCTATGACCTATGATAAGTTAATGATAAAGTACAACTTAATTGTTATTCAAGAAAGGGACTCAAGCTAAGCACCGATGGACTAGATATGAGAGGTATCTCTTCTGTAGTTGGAAGGTAGGTTCACAATTACTATCCTGAAATAGAGGCTTCCATGTAATGTGGAACTATGGGTCTCTAATACATATCCTACTTCTTGAACTATGTTGCCACCATAGGATACTAGCTAGTGGATTCACCTAGAAAGCAATGTCATGTTTGGTTCTACTTTCACCGGTAGAACACCTTTTTTCGTGTGGTGTTTTATGACACCGGATTTTATGTTTAGCTCACGTGGTCTATGTCGGTTAAGGCGAATTTTCCCTCAATTAAAATGAAAAACAAGCAAATAGACATTGATTAGGGTGACTTCAGGAGTCTATTTAGTATAGGTTGGGGTATGTGACTCTACCTAGACATTGTACAAGTTGACTCCAAGGAAAATTCTAGGAGATTGTTCTTATATAATATGATAACATGAAAGGTATGATGCTTATGATATATGATGTTACCCTTATAATATGTTGGCTATGTTGATGAACATGGTATATTGCTATATGAGATGATGACTACTATGTTACAAGTTATATGAAGCAAAGCTTTACTTATGGTCTCCTATTTTATCTACTTGGTTTTGTGGGGTTATGGGGCTTCACACGACCATTGCACTTGTAGGTTGGGGATGGGATCATTGGTAATTTTTTTTTGTATATTATGTTTATATTATCTATGTAATATGAAATGTTAACACGACTCTATGATAATATGTCTTTGATTATGATCATGTTTTATGTTGATGAAATCTTTATCTTGTATAAGTTCTATGGTATGTTCATTGAAGACTTTCGTATGACTTAGCATGCTTTCTTAGAAATATTATTTTTCATGCATATCCTTAAATGTTATGTGCGTATACTCATACTTACTACATGTGGCGTACTAACCCCATTAATTTCTATTACTACAAATGTAGGGTCCGACAATTGAATATTAAGAGTCGATAGAAGAAGCTTGGAACTCTTTATCAAAGTGTTGGTAGGTCCTCATGTTCAAAGATGCTATCTTTTCATATTCTAGCTTACGAAAACTTTATTAGATTTTAAGAATACTCGTATTTCCATTATGTACTTTGAATTCTTTTGTATTAAGGCCTATATAGCATATTTATTATTTATTGGCTAAGTCCACATTCACACTCTTTAGATGGTTTTATACATGTGAGACAAATTTTTATAATATCGTCTGCTATTAAAAATGTTAAGTATGAAATCTAAGTATACTTGACATAGAATTAAAAGTTTATAATTTTCCGCAAATTTCAACTGATGACATGTTATGAAGAACACTAAGAGGCTTCCTTGAGTCCTCTTAGAGGACGACGACGCTGGTTACATTTGGGGTGTACTCTACAGGTCTAACAACTTTGGTATCAGAGCATGAGATTAAATATCCTTAGGAGCAATGTCTTATTAACCCACGTTGCATAGTATGTTGTTAATGGTTGTGATGCGCGCCGTTATTATGGATGAGAGGCTATGTGATTACTAGGAAACTTCTCTTTTCTTGATAATTCTATTTCCTGCCTTTGGATTTTTGACACTATGTGTCTCTCGGAATCTAATCGCTTTCTTGTGGTTTTAGGCGATGAACAGAAGGACAGGTGCGAGGAGAGTAGGGAATGAGATTGCGAATGCGGGGAGCTACTCCCCAAGGCAATCGAAATGCTCCCTAAAAACAAGCTGCTGCAAATGAACAAGTTCTTGTGAATCCTCTAGCAATGACGGATGGTGAGGTCAGGGCAACCCTACTTCAAATGGACCAAGCCATCACTACCCAAGCTTAGTCCATTACGACACAAGCTAACAGGGAGGTTGTTCCATGAGAGAACCAACATGCTAGCACTATGTCTAGCTTTTTGATGGATTTTACGAGGATGAATCCTTCTATGTTTTTCGGATCTACAGTTGATGAAGAACTCCAAGACTTCCTTGATGAGGTTTACAAGATTTTGTTTGCTATGGGGGTGAGTAGTATTGAGAATGATGAGATTGTTGCCTATCAACTCAAGGACGTGGCTACAACACGTCACAATCAGTGGAAGGATAGTAGGGCTTTAGGAGGTGGTCTCGTGACTTAGGAGATCTTCAAAAAGGAATTTCTTGACAGATTCTTCCCAAGGGATCAAAGGGAAGATAAGGTAGAGGAGTTTGTCAACCTTCATCAAGGAGGTATGAGTGTCAAAGGAATACTCCTTGAAATTCATTAAGTTGTCCAAATATGCTTCCTCTTTGGTTTGTAATGATAGGGATGAAATGAGCTGTTTTTGTAAGGAGCATGTCCGAAGAGCTTGAAGAAGAATGTTGGGAAGCCATGCTTCATGATAATATGGATCTTTCTAGGTTGATTATTCATTGTCAATAGGTTGAAGATAGTCGTCTAAGGAAAAAGAATAGGTAAGCTAAGAAGGCAAGGTCTTTTGAAAGTAGTTCTCCTAAGAGTAGGATTGATGTGCAAGACAGGCCTAAGTTCAACAAGAGGTTTTCAAATTAGATTCGTTCAAATTTCTCCAAGAATTGCAATGATAGAGGTTCTAATGCTAAACCTTAAAAAAGGAGAAATGTTGATCAACCAAAAGAGAGACCAACGTGTGGTGAGAGTGTTAAGAAACATATGGGTGAATGTCTTGTTGGGACTAATAGGTTGTATGGTTGTGGCAAGGGTGTCCATATGGTGAAAGGCTGTCCTGACATGAGAAGCCAATGTAAGGGGACTGGCTAAACTCATACAACCTCTCCTAGTTCTGAAGCTCCAAAAAGGAACCGTTTTTATCACTCAAGGCTAGGGGTGAACAAGAGAACTCTCCCGACGTTGTGACGGGTATGTTACAAGTTTTTTCTGTTAATGTTTATGCATTGCTTGATCCAGGTGCTACTCTTTATTTCATTACATCTCTTGTAGTTAGGGAGTTTGATGTACTTCCTGATGTTTTGATTGAACCTTTTTGAGTTTTACCCGAATGGGTGACTCTGTGGTTGCAAAAAGAGTCTATATTAAATGTCCTATAATGCTGCCCAATAAAGTCACTCTTGTTGATTTGGTAGAACTTGACATGCTTGATTTTGATATCATCTAGGGTATGGATTGGCTTTATGTATGTCTTGCTTCCATATATTGTAGAACAAGTGTAGTAAAGTCTCTATTCCCAAATGAACACATTTTAGAATGGAAGGGAGAAAATTATATGCCAAGGGGTGAAATCATTTCTTGCTTGAAGGCATCTAGGATGATAGCCAAGGGTTATTTATACCATGTTGTGAGGGTTAAAGACCTAGAATGTGAAACTCCTTTCCTTGAGTCAGTCCTAGTATTGAGGGAATTCCATTAGGTTTTTCCTATTGAACTTCGAGGAGTTCCTCCCTAATGGGAAATTGATTTTTTTATTGATTTATTTCCAGATACGAATCAAATTTCAGTTTCTCTATATAGGTTGGCTCCGACTGAATTGAAAGAGTTGAAACTCCAACTCAATGATTTACTAGACAATGGTTTCATTCAACCTAATATTTGTCCATAGGGTGCTCTGGTCTTGTTTGTAAAGAAGAAGGATGTGTCTCTTAGAATGTGCGTTGATTTTCGACAACTTGATAAGGTCACCATAGAGAACAAGGATCCTCTCCCTAAGATTGATGATCTATTTGATTAGCTCCAAGATGCTAGCTACTTTTCCAAGATTGACTTAAGGTTGGGATATCACCAACTTAGGGTGAGAGGTGAAGATGTTCCCTAAACAACTTTCCGAACTAAATATGGTCACTATGAATTTCTAGTTATGTCTTTTGGGTTAACAAATATCCCGACGACATTTATAGACCTAATGAATAGAGTTTTTCGAGATTACCTCGACTCATTTGTGATTGTGTTCATTGATTATATTTTGAGTTACTCCAAGAATGAAATGAGCAGCAGATTTACTTGAGGTTGTCCTTGCAAGTCCTCAAAGAACACCAACTCTATGCCAAATTTAGTAAGTGTGAATTTTTGTTGAGGTAAGTTGCTTTTCATGGCCATATCATCTCTGATGATGGTGTAGAGTTTGATCCGAAGAAGACAGATGCAGTCGGAAATTGACCTAGAACTTTGACTCCCAAAGAAATAAGGAGTTTCTTGGGTCTAGCCAGGTATTATAGAAGGTTTGTTGATGGATTTTCGTCAATTGCGTCTCCTTTGACAACTTTTATTCAAAAGAAGGTTGAGTTTGAATTGTAGGAAGCTTGTGATAATGGTTTTCAAGAGTTAAAAAGATAAGCTTACTTCTGCTCCGGTGTTGACCTTACTAGAGGACAATGAAGGCTTTGTAGTGTATTGTGATGTTTCCCGAGTTGTCTTGGAATGTGTCCTCATTCAGCATGGTAAGGTTATAGCTTATGCTTCTAGGCAACTCAAAGTTCATGAGAAGAATTATCCAACTCATGACCTTGAGTATGTGTTTTAGTTTTTACCTTGAAAATATGGAGACATTATTTGTATGGTGTGAATGTTGATGTGTTTACTGACCATAAAAGTCTTCAATACGTGTTTATACAAAAGGAGTTAAATCTCCGATAGAGAAGATGGTTAGAATAGTTGTAAGATTACGACTTGAGTGTCCTTTACCACCCTTGCAAGGCTAATGTGGTGGCGTATGATGTGAGTCACATGACTATGGGTAGTGTGTCTCATGTGGAAGAAGAGAAGAATGAAATTGTGAAAGATGTTCATATGTTGGCTCGATTATGTGTGCAGTTAGAAGATTCACCAAATGGTGGTTTAATGGTCCATCATAACTCTGACTCATCGTTTCTTCTGTAGGTAAAATCTAAGCATCATCTTGATCCACTATTATGGAGTTGAAGGAATCGTTACTTGGTATGCTCAATGAGTCATTCTCCCAAAAGGGGGATGGTGCTCTTAGTTATCAAGTGAGATCTAGTGTACCGGAGGTTTAGGATTTGAAAAATTGAATTCTAGAAGAAGCCAAATTTCTTTACAGTGAATTATGCTCAAATTTATAAAAAATGTGTTTCATAAGAAATTTATGGCTAAAGCATGACAATATAAGAGATAAACCATATAAATTCAATTTAACATAATCATAGCTTCATGAAATGCACCATGCAAGGAATCAATGAAGTTCAATTTCAACTAGACTCCTAAACACAATGCAACATGCAACATGCTACTATGATATTTTATCTCTCATGCTTGAATAGAATAGAAGAGATGAGACAACAATCTACACTCAAACTACTCGACATACTTGTCCTCTCAGAAAGAACTCATATAACTAAAGAGACAAACCTATAATGTACCGGCATCATCATCATTATTTTGTCTAGTCCTTTTGCTTGAATATCATAGAAACGAGCCTTTCCCTTTGTTGCACCACCATACGGAACATTAGGAGGAACTTGATTGGTCTTTCTTCTTCTAGCCGCAATAGTAGGAAAATCTATCACCTTATGATCCTCTTTCTCACAAGCAAAGCACCCACTAGTACTGGGTAGACACTTCCCAAAGTTTTTCTTCCCTGAAGTAGCACAAGTAGGCTTAATCACTTGGGAACCACCACCTCTCTCATAATTATCCTTAGGAGCACTAGAACCATCTTGATTTGAGCCCTCTTATTATACTTAGGTTGAACTTAGTCATCAGTTCTTCCCCTCTTAGCATCTATACTTCTCCTCCCAAGTTTAGTCTCTTCAATGTATTGAGCATACACTATAAGCTTAGATAGAGTCATGTCACCATGGAACATGGTTGTACAACATTCTTCTTTCACAATATCAGAAACACTGGTCAAGAACCTACTCATCTCATCCCTACGGTTAGACACAAAGGATGGATCATACTTAGACAATAGGATAAACTTTATGGAATACTCCCCAACACTCATGCTACCTTACCTAAGGTTAATAAATTCCTCAATCTTAGACTCCCTCTTCTCACGGGGAGAGTACCTTTCTATGAATGCTTCCAACTCTTCCCACTCTAAGGGACCCGATTCAACCGGTATACTATCCTTCCATCTAGTAAACCATACTTTAGAAATATCTTTCAATTGATACAAAGGTAACTCCACTTTCTGCCTAGAAGTCACTCCCATAGCAGGCACTATCTTATACACCTCATCCAAGAAAGATTGGGGATCCTCTCCCACCTTAGAACCAAAGATGAAAGGAGGATTCATTCTAAGAAAGTTCCTCAATCTAGAGGTAATAATACTCTACATAGCATTCACCCTATACCCATTGTTTTATACACTTGAGTTGTTATAGATCGGAATAGGGTAAAGAGAGCATCTCTAATCTTCCCATTAGACATAAACGGGGGAACCATCGGAACCTCAGTACCTCAACCCACAATAGGGACTTGATAACATTGAGGAGGAACTTGAGCATCTTGATGAACTCGTTCCACTTGCTCAACTTGCTATACTCGGGAAGAAACTCCCCCAATCACAACCTTCTCATCAACTCTCCTAGCCTGTGTCCTTGTATCCATATCCTATAAACATAAGAGAAAACATTAAGAAAGGACACTTATAATTTTTAACTCTACGTCATGACACAAAAGTAGAGAAGAAGGGAAACTCTATCGTCCTATAGCCTCTCGCCCATATATGTGTTGCGACTCAAACCGATGGTCAAGACTCTACTAGACATGGATTTTTGAGACTTTTTGATTCCTACGTACTACATCATTACATTATGCTTTGATACTAAGCCTGTAACGACCCGAGAGCACCCCTTGAAGTTAGTGCATTCTTGAATCTAAACACGGCATACTCGACCTCTAGGAGGTCTTGTAGAATCCCTTTTGTACCATTCATTGCATACATGTATGAAAACGTATGCAGAATTAAAAACTTTTACACGAAATAGTAATACTTAAAAGTATCTCTATTATAGGAAAAAATAATGGAAGGCTAAGTCTAGCTAAGTAAGACATGAAGAGACCGCCCATACACCCTCTTCAAGCCTACCTAAGCAATCCTCAAAGCTACTCTAGATAAGTAATTTTTCATTAACATTCCTTTACTAAAGTCATTATGTTCATTAAGCCATATAGAAAAAATTCATCACTTATGGACATTGACATAATGGTCTTTAAGAAGACCTAGGGATCTCACACACTAACATCTTCAAAGCCTAATCGTGCAATGTCTAGATAGGGTCCCATCCCATTACCTAAACTTCATAGTACTTATCCAACACCAGCATCTATCAAACATGATAAGAAAAGGCAATAAAAAACATAGACCATACTAGCTAGGCATGGAATCCGCAATCATAAACCTACTCTGATGGATGGTGTTCTACTTGCCAACGTATAACTAGGACGCATCTCATGTAAGCACATGGTTAAGGAATATCAAGGTATTTTATGCACTCTAGTATCCTTTTCAAGTAGAAATGCATTGTACTGTAGTCTCCTTCTTAAGTAGAGCTACAACCATAACATATTCACTCGGTGCTAGCCTTTTTCTCATAGAGTAAGTTCAATAAAAAGGGGCATATGAAAAGGTACCATCTCTTAGTCATTAACTAGTCATAATGCACTTAGCAAAGATGGGTCTACATTGGCTGCCACCCAATGGTCTATAAGCATAGCTCATTCTTAACCTTCCTCTATATAGAAGGTTCCACATATTAGCTGTTCCAAGAAGGGAACCATCCTAGGTCTACCGATCCTAGACTTTCATTCAACATTCATCCATACACATACAAGACAAAGGTGCATAAGCCTGCAAAGTCAAGATGTTCATATTCATAATGTACATGTATCAAATAAGGGACACAAGTCTACCAAGACAGGACACGCCCATCTTCACATAAAGCATATCATTCTATAAGCACGTAGGCATAACCAACATCATCTATAGGTTGCCCTATTTGCTACCACAATATAATCATTATAACCATCATAAGACTCACATAATCAAGTAGGAAGAATCTTGCATCAACTCTAAGACTACACATACAAGAACATAGTCATAGTCTAAGATGATCACCTAACATCATAAATAGAAGAACATATACTATCACCTTAATCACATATAGATACATATGATCATACTTCACATAATTCAAGTATAAATCATCATAATATATCAAGTAGTTGCCAACATTGACATGATAATTATACTACATAAAGTGACACCAACGAGGCCGCATAATCTTCAAGTAAAAAACACATAGCACCACCACCATAAGTGGACCATACCAATTAAAACATAATTCAAGACCTAAATTACATAATATAAAGATAATTAGGGCAGGTCCAATCCTTTCTCACCACTTTAATCCATCGCTAAATCATTCAATACAATACCAATAGGCCCTTACCCATGGCCATGATCATCAATTCAATACAAAAATCACAACATACAATTAATCTAAATTAATTCAATATAGATTTTTTAATCTAAGACAGTATTTACATCAATCCACTACAATTCTTACATAATTCCATATCCCAAAGACTTACAATAAAATTCATAAGTATTGAGACATGATCACTTAACCCATAAAATATCAAAATGACAATTGCATGGCTTGCATGGGTTCATACAGTTTATAGGTTAAAATCATCAAATTAACATCAATTCAATCATAATACAATAATGCAAACTATTTTATTCAAGAATCCATCACTAGATTGTAAAATTGAAGAATTCATGTTTTTGATCATCTTTGAAAAATCATTGGAATTGACTTCTTGAAGAAACAAATTTCAAGGATGAAGAACCATAACTTAATTGTGATGAAAATGCCACAAGATTAATGGAGAAAAAGTTCAGAAACTATCTTCTTCCTTGAAACTTTTAACCTTCAACAATGGAGTTTTGAAGAGAGTGAATGGAGATGTTTTGTTTTGAGTTGAGGGTTTAGATTTGATTAGTAAGTTTAGGGGTTTAAATAGGTCCTATAAATTTCCATTATGCACCCCTAAATTACCCAAAAGACCCTACTTTTATTGGACAAATAGCCAACTAAAATTTGACTTTTAAACGATCCAACGAAATCTGGGACTTTATTGTGCGTCGCGGAGGCACTTTCAAATATTATTTTTTGAAAATTATTGGAAAGAATGGTTCATCAAAGTCCCGCGTCCCAGGGAAAACTTTTTCCCAATGTATGACAGCTACGCGACGCGCAACCACTGTCTAAAATAGGCTGGCGTGACAGCTTAGCTGTCCATGTATGGGTATCATTCTCGGACTTTTTGACCCTTTCTATGACATGCTACGCTTAGTAACTGTTGTTTCTGAATTCCACTTTCGAATCATATCCCAAAACATCACTATAAAACACTACGACAATCTAAATCAAATTTGACTAGTTTCCGAACGTCATGAACATTTGACCTCCAAACACTTCCATACTTAATGTACGGCCTAAGCACACTATTATTAATCATTTAATGAATTTTAAAAATCATGAAACAAGTGTTAGGCTTTAGTTCAACTTAGCTAGTTTTGAGGTACATTACACTAAACCTTTTGACACTTATGTTAGGCTCTAGAACACGTCTTAGATTTTCGAAGTGTTACATTATCTCCCCCTTAGGAACATTCATCGAAGAATAACACTAAAATATTTTAAAAGGAATGAATAGACTCAAGACTAGAAGCCCAACCAAACAGCGATGCATAAAACATGAGTTACAACTTCAATCATGACATTTACACCAAGCAATTCAAAAGTTCAATTACCACTTATAAGGCTCAAACATCACATTGTGAGAAATTTTCTTCTTACACAACAACATGGGATGAACATACCATATATGAGTCAAATATGCCAAAAATCAACTTACCAACATGCTCAATATCATTTCATGAAGACTCATCATATCAAAATGCATAACATAACTGAAAACAAGAAGAATTTGCAAATTTTCAAGTCAATATGCACAATTTCACTGTAATGACACCAAAAAGCACATTTTCGCAAAGCTTCACCAATATCAAATCAACTTCAATATTATTTTCATCATTAAGAGGAATAACTGACCTTAGTTAACTAATAGATGAGGGTAACGGGACTTCATGTAGGCCTCGGCATCCCATGTTGCACCATTAACTAGGTGATTCTTCCATAAGACCTTTATGGAAGCCACCTCTTTGTTCCTCAACTTCTTTACTTGCCTATCAAGGATTTAAACAGGAACCTCCTCATAGGAGAGGTTATCCTTCACACCAAGACCCTCAATAGGAGTAATGACTCGGGATCACCGATACACTTATTAAGCATAGAGATATGGAAAACCAGATGAACCAAAGTCAATTCACTATGGAGTTTTAACTCATAGGCAACCTACCAACCCTTTAATAGATTTAATAGTGAGCCACATAACGAGGACTCAAATTCTATTTCTTGCTAAATCTAACCACCCCTTCCATAGGTGAAATTTTCAAATACACCTTATCACCTTCTTCAAACTCTAAATCCCTTATCCTATGATCGACATAAGACTTTTGTCGACTATAGGCTGTTTGCAACCGGTTCCTTATGATATGAACCTTCTCCAAAGTATTATAAATCGAATTGGCACTAAGAAGCGAAGACTTACCAACTTGAAACCACCCAATATGAGACCTACACCTCCTACCATACAAGGTTTCATAAGGAGACAGATATATTTGAGTGGAAACTATTATTATAAGCAAACTCCACCAAAGTAAATGCTTATCCCAATTTCCCTTTAAATCAATGATACGAGCTCTAAGAATATCCTCAAAGATTTGAATAACGCTCCGCTTGACCATCCATTTTGGGATGAAAAGTCATGCTTAACTTCACCTTGGTACCCAACCCTTCTTGAAATGACCTCTAAAACCTAGATGTGGATTGTGCACCCCTATCCAATATGATGGATAACACCATACCATGGGGACACACAATCTCATCTATGAAGATCCTTACATAATCCTATGCCAAATAGGTATAGTAGGCGGGAACAAAACGAGTAGATTTGGTCAACCTATCTACAACCACCCATATAGAGTCATATTGCTTTTATGTACGAGGAAAACCTACCACAAAATCCATATTAATATCTTTCCACTTCCAAGTAGGAACATGGATTTCTTGAAGTAGAACACCTGGATTTTGGGGTTCGGCTTTCACTTGTTGGCAATTTGGACACTTAGCAACAAATTCTACTATGTCCCTTTTAAAACCTTCCCACCAAAAAACTTCCCTAAGGTCATGGTACATCTTTGGTGAACCCGAATGAATGGAGTAAGGGACACATGGTCTTAATCAAGGATCCGGTTCCTCAAACCATCTACATTTGGAACGCACAACCTTCCTTGATACCTCAAGACACCATCCCCTAAATAGACTGACTCATTAAGCTTGCCAAGAACCGATTCTTCAACTCTATCAATGGTTGATCAAGGTGTTGTTTGGACTTCACCTCAACCACCAAGGATGACTCGGAGTTATGATGGACCATAAACCATCATTCAGAGAATCTTCCTACCTAACACCCAATCTTGCGAACCTATGAACATCTTTCACTAGGTCTTTCTTGTCTTTTCTACACAAGACACATTACCATGGTCATATGAGATAGAGCATCCGCAACCACATTGGCCTTGCCGGGGTGATAAAAAACACTCATGTCATAATCTTTCAACAATTACAACCACCTTCTTTGTCCAAAATTCAAAGCCTTTTGAGTAAATACATATTGGAGACTCTTGGGGTCGGTATACTCATTAATATGAACACCATACAAGTAATGCCTCCATATTTTAAAGGCAAATACAATGGCTGCTAACTCAAGATCATGAGTTGGATGCTTCCTCTCATAAAACTTATTTTCCCTAGAAGCATAGGCTACCACTTTCCCATCTTTGATAAGCACACATCCTAAACCCACTTAGGATGCATCGCAATATACAACAAAGAGCTTTTTACCCTTTTGTAAAGTCAACAATGTAGCGGAAGTAAGCCTATCTTTTAATATTTGGAAACTTCTATCACATGCCTCTAACAACTCAAATTTCTTACTCTTTTAGGTCAAAGTAGTTAAGAGAGGTTCAATGGACGCAAAGCCATCCACAAACCTCCGATAATAACTAGCTAGACCTATGAAGCTCCTAATGTGACTGGAGTCAACGGTCTAGGCCAATTCTTGACTGCCTCGATTTTCCTTGGATGAACCTCAACTTCCTCACTAGAGATGATATGACGAAGAAATGCCACTGACCTCAACCAAAACTTACATTTGCTATACTAGACAAATAGTTTGCTATCCTTAAGCTCTTTTAAACCCACCGTCGATTGGTTCATGCGTTCACCCTCATTTTTAGAAATTATCAACATGTCTTCAATGAAGACAATGACAAATAAATCCATGTAACTTCGAAAAAACCCTATTCATGTGATCTATAAATTTCAAGGCATTAGTTAGACCAAAATATATTACTAAGAACTCATAGTTACCATATCTGGTCCCGATTTTTGTTTTTGGTATATCCTCACCTCCCACGCTAAATTGGTGATACCCCGATCTCAAGTCAATCTTAGAAAAGTAGCTTTCCCCTTGTAGTTGATCAAACAATTCATCAATTCGAGGGACAGGATACTTGTTCTTAGTAGTGAGTTTATGAGTTGGCGATAATGGATACACATTCTAAGGACACCATCGTTCTTCTTTCCAAACAAAACCGGAGCACCCGATGGAGAAATAGTAGGTCTAATGAAGCCTTTGTCAAGTAAATATTTTAGTTGATCCTTCAACTCTTTCAATTCGGTCCGAGCCATACGATAAGGAGGAATCAAAATGGGATTTATATCCGGTAACAAGTCGACAACAAAATCAATTTCTCGTTCGGGAAGAATATCGGGAAGATCATTTGGAAAGACCTCCTAAAATTCCCTTACTACGGGACCGACTCACTGGGAGGAATTTCGTAGTCCAAATCTTTGTCTCTTACTATATGGTATAAATACCCTTTAGATATCATCGTATAAGCTTTAAAAGAAGAAAGATACGACCTCTAGAAAAAGAACTTCCCCCCTTCCAATCTAAAACGAGCTCATTTGGAAAGTTAAACTTCACCACCCTTGTTTGACAATCTATAGAGGCAAAGCAAGCACGCAACCAATCCATACCCGAAATGACATCAAATCAAACATATAAAGTTCTACTAGTTCGACATAAGTAACTCTTTTGGGAAACATTACGGGACAATTTCTATACACCCTTTTTTGCAACAAGCTACTCACCCACTCGGGTAGACACCATAAAAGGCTCATTCAAGATATTTAGCAAAATGTAAAACTTTTTAGCTACTAGAGGAGTAACAAATGAAAAGGTAGCACCAGGATCAAGTAAATCATGTACATCAATAAAGAAGATTTTCAACATACCAGTCACCACGTTGGGGAAGTTTCTTGCTCACCCCTATAACGGAGAGAAGAAAAGTGATTCTTCTTCGGAGCATCTTCAGAACCACTTGCTTGCCCACACTCCTTGTCTTTCCCCTATACAATTGGGAAATCTCGAACCTTGTGCCCACTTTTATCACAACCAAAACAATTATTTGTTCCCTTAAGACAATCACCATAATGCTTCTTGCCACACCTTCCACAAGTTGGCTTCTTGTTTGGTGAACTAGTACCCTTTCCTTTTTGAGTCTTAGGGTTAGACACCCTATCATCCGTAGCCTTTGGGGACTTGTAAGGAACTTTTTTAGAAATACTCTGCTTGAACCTAGTCTTATCTTGGATGTCAAGCCTACCCTTTGAAGAACCACTATCAAAAGATCTTGACCTCTTGGCATCTCTGTTCTTTCTATTATACCTTTCCTCAACCACTTGTTGAGAATGAACCATGAGACGAGAAATGTCCATATTGTCATGTAGCATAGCCGAATGAAACTCTTCTTGCAAGTCATCCGACAGTCCCGTCACAAAGTTGTTCATTTCATCCCCAGGATCGGAAACCTAAGAAGGAGCATACTTTGACTATTTAGTGAATTTCAAAGAGTATTAAAGAACACTCGTACCTTCTTCACGAAGGTTGATGATCTCCACCACTTTAGGTTCCCGCTTCTTTCTAGGAAAGAATCTATCAACAAAAGACATTTTTAAACACCGCCCAAGTCACGGGTCTACCTCACAGATGCTTATTGTCCCTCTATTGGACGTACCGCGCTTGAGCCACATCCTTGAGTTGGTAAGTGCTTAACTCGGCCTTCTCACTAGTGGTCAACCCTATAACATAGAGGATCTTGTAGATTTAATCAATGAACTCTTGGGGGTATTCTTCAACTTTGGACGCATAGAAAGAGGGGGATTCATCCGAGTGAAATCCCTCAAACGGAAGGCCATGGTGCCAACATGTTTGTTTGCTCGGGGTAAAACCTCCTGATTATCTTGGGCCGTCATGGCTTCATCTTGAGTAATGACGGAATGTGCTTGAGTAGTAATGGCTTGGGACATGTTGCAGAAGAGCATACCTTATGTCACCATCTGTCAAAGGAGGAGCATTGATCAGAGCTTGGTCATCATTTACCTCTACCTCCAGAGGAGGAACTTGATTGCCTCGGGGAGGAGCTCCCGCATTGTCAATCTCTCCTTCAAGTCTTTGCGCCACGTTCCTTCAAATATTCATTGCCTATAACCATAATAAAAGGACTATATACTAAAAGCACGTAGAGTAAAAATACTAAATGCTGAAAAATTTAAAACTTTTCACTTCCTCTATGTTGAGTTTTACATAGTATTATACTTTTATTGCACATAAATATATAAGATTTAACATAGTATCAAATGGATTTTTAATCTCATAGCCATCTAACAAGAGTATACCAATTTGGCCCTAGCCCATACATCAATGTTACAAAGCCACATATAGGTTATACAATGTTTAGTACTCAAATGAAAGGAAAGAACAGAAGAGTCTTAAAACTAAAACAACTTCATATGCTTGATATTGACATTTCCCTCAGAATGTGAGGACCTACACAACTTGGATGATTGAGAATTCAAATCATCCTTCAAAGTCGTTTTAAGGCCCTTCACAGACCAGAAACTAAAATGTTGGGGAAAAAGGGAGAGAATGGGGTTAGTACTCAACTTGTACTAAGCATGAGACCATATGAACACATATCATGAAATTATGCTAAAAAGGTATATTTCATTAAAAATGTTATTTTTACATTTAGAAAACCTTATGAACATTAAAGAAGACCATAACAATCCATAAGGTATTGTCTTTTAGAAGGTTAATCTGGATACAATAAGATATCCATCACTCCATTTGAATCAATAAGAAACCCCTTTCACTTGTCCTTACGGGACATTTGCCTTCAAAAGGATGCCATGCGGGCTCTATAACAGACAAGCAATTTTTCAACACTGCATGTTGTCTATCTTCGTAGACATGGTGGAAGATTCGAAAGAGGTTTTTATGGATGATTTTTTAGTTGTGGGAGATACATTTGAAATTTTTTAATGCATTTTGGGCAATTGCTCCAAAGATGTGTGAATATCAACCTTGTCCTAAATTGGGAGAAATGCCATTTTATTGCGAAGGCATTGTTCTTGAGCAAAATTTGTCTTAAAGAGATCTGTAAGTAAATAATATAGAAATTGAATTGCGTATTTTCTATCTTCATAAACATGGCGGAAGATTCGATAGAGGTTTTAATGGACCAACGACCGCCAATCCTTTGAAAGATGGCTCAATGACTTGGGGCGTCGATGGAGCCTGGAAGTATGCAAGTCCATGAGCCTCTGAATAAAACAATGATACCCCATCGACGGAACATGGTCCAAGCGGCGGACCGTCGATTGGTCGGCATGGTTTGTGTCTGCAATACTGCCTGCTCCACTGATTTGCTTAAGGTGTTTTGAGAAATTCACCCCAAGTCTTATAATTATGAGGACAGTCTGTTTAGATGTATTTGGGTGTTTTATGTGTATTAAAAAGGTTTGACTATCATCTAGACCCTAACACCTAGGTCAAAACCCTAACCATCCCAAACTCTATCAAAAAAACATCTATGAGAGCTCAAGGTGAAGATGAAGCTTGATGATGGATTTTCAATGAAGTTTCTTCTTCAACTCTCTTTGTATCCTCCTAATAAGGTATGGGAATTCTTCATCTAAGGATTTTTAGCTACCACCATAGAGTAAATTTCAATGTGATTTCAAAGATTTCAAAAAGATGAAAAAGTCCACTTTTACTTTAAGTCATGTATTTTTGTATAAAAAACTTTAAAACATTAAGATATGATATTATTGATATATCATTGATGTTCTCCAATGAAAATATCCATGAACCCTTGACATTGTAATATCTCTACATTTAACTACTATGGGTGAATTGATCATGGCTTAATAATATTGAATTTATGTGTAGAATGCTTTGGTATATTGATTTATGTATAGATTATGATTGTATGGTTTATAGGATTCCTTAAATTGAATATATTTATATTGTATATTTCTAGATTGTTGGTTTGGAATTGTGTTGATTGCTATGGGTAAGAGCCTTGGTGAATTAAATTGATTGAAATGGCTAAGGATATTTGATGATGATGGTGGAAAGGTGGTAAGTTGACTTGATCACTCTATATTGTGTAGAATTGCTATTGATTTGTATGGTCCACTTATGGTGGCGATTATTATGTGTTGACTATATGATGAACATGGACTTGTCGGCATTATTTATTTAAGTTGAAGTAGTATCATGTTAGGGTATATGAATGTATGAAATGAAGTTGATTATGTGATGTAAGATGATCATGTTGGATATGTTATGGCTTAGATGGTCATGTAAAGTGAAGTATGATGTCATATATGTGTGATCTTGTGTAATGTGCAGGTATAAAGTGTTGTACTCTTATAATGCTTATGTGATCTTGTATGAATGCTAAGGTTAAGATTCTTCCTTAAGTAATGGTATAGGATAATAAGAGGTCTAAGTGGTGTCTTATATGATAATGTTGTGTATGAACGTGTGAGGTTAAACCATGTTGTCCTTAAATGATTATGTGTGACTATGGTAGACTATGATGAGTCCCTTTATGTGTTGATGTGGTATCTTATGTGGTAGGATTAGTGTCCCTACATGGTACTTAAATTTTTTTGTATAAGCTATATGATGAATGGTGTGTCTTGATTTGGTAGACTTAAGTCCCTCTTCTTGATGGATGAATGATATGTGAATATGTGATTCGTTGACTTGCTAGGCTAAAGCACCCTTGTCTTGTATGTGTATGAGTGATTAATGTATGACCTTGAAATGTGTAAATAAAGTTATGATATTCTTGAAGTTTAAACCCGTAATGGTATCCTCTACGTGTGCATGATAGACTTAGGGTCATATGTTTGTTGGAAAGGCATAAAACTTTAACTGTCCGAAAGTACAAGATCTAATGTAGAGACTCACATGTTGGTCTAAGGAAAGTAACACTGTTTTAAGACCATAAATAATGTTTATAAGTCATTTAGGAAGTTTTAGAGTTAAAACATCAAGGGACGTCTATGACGTCCGATGAATAGTAAAATAGGTGCAAGTGTGCCTTGGCATGTTTCACGAGGTTTTATGAGTCGAAATATGATGAAATTCGGTTGAAAGGTGTCAACATGTATTACAACGTGTTTGTTGACGAAATATCCGGGTACGAATACCCAAATATCACTCTAAGGGTCCTTAAGGAGGACCCTTCCAAATGACCAAAAAGTTGTCAAAAGACACCAACACCTACGCTTGCAAATGACGGGCTCCTGGCTTACATGGCACCGATTCCTCCGACGACAATACTTTGACATTTTCAAAAAATGGCCATAGTGAATTGTCTCTTACACCATCTATGGACCTGCAGGACGGTGCGTTCAGGGCCTGTCGACTGTCCTACAAACCATAGGTCAAGGTCTCATAGCTTAAGCCTGTGTTTTGCCGGTCGTTTTTAGAGGGTTCATTTAATTAAGTTAGTTTGTTAGGGGTTTAATTAGAGTCTAAGGAAGGCCTAATTAGGTAAAATAACCAACTATATAAAGATATAAGCCTAATTAAACTAACCCAACACCCACAATTCCCAAACTCAAATTACTCTTCCTTCTCTCTATTTTATCTCTCCTAAATAAGACTCCATAGAAGACCAAGGTCAAGGGAATTAGGGATTCAAGAACATCAATTTTATCCATCAATCTTCAAGGATTAACAAGGTATGGGTAAATCTTCACCTTTGGGATTCCTTTCCCCAAAGGGTTATTTCATATTAAATTTCAAAAAAATGAGAAAAACACGTGTTTTAATCCTAATTCGAAATTGATCTTTCAAATATTATGATATATTATTTGTGAACAAGGGTATTTCTTGATGTTAGACATAATTCAATGATAGAGATCATGAATCGACCCTATTTCCTTAACCCTAGGTTATAAATTGGTGTTGAATTGTTTATTATTAACGCAATTGACTTAGTTTCTGTGTTAATTACTATTAAGTGATGTTATAAAGTGTATTATGATATTAATATGGTTGGTTGATGGTAACATCATGGAAGAAATCTTGGGAAGGTGAACTGGTAAGACCTATGATCTTGAATCCTTACTTCAATTGTGATGACCTATACATAATTTTGATGTTCAATGAAGGTATTGATTGTGATTATATTATATAGGTGATGGTATGATTAATGTAGTTGAAATGTCTTGAATATATTTATTATGAGATTATGATTAAGATGTATTGATAAAAGGTTGGTTATGAATTACCTATGTGTTTTACTATGTCATGATGATGAAAATGTGTTAATCTCACAAATGAAGGGTTGCCATGAAAGGAAATTCTCATGCAATTCCTAATGAGTCATTGATGATGATATATAAGGGGTACTCCTATATTACATATGCTAAGTTATGATTGTTAATAAAGGCTTAAAGACATTTCAAAAAGAGACTCTTGCTTAGCACCGAGTGAATTAGTATCTTGGAGTGTCCCATCCCAAGCAGGGAAGGTAGGTTCACTATGTATTCATGAGATAGAGATTACAATGCCAATGGCATAAAGAGGGTCTCAAGCATGTCTACTAGTTCTTGAACTATGTTGCCCCCGTAGGAATACTAGCTAGTGAATCCACCTAGATGCTATGTTCATGTTTTGATAGTACCTTGGCAGGTAGTCAACTTTCTTTTGGTGTAAGGTTTCATGACAACAGAGTCCATATTAGCTCATGTGGTCTATGTCGGTTAAGGCATGTTTTTTCTAATGTAAAATGAAGTAATAAAGTGAACTCCAACTAAGATGACTTAAGGGGTTTTACTTAGTATAGGTAGGGGTATGAGATTCTTCCTATACATTGAACTAGTTGGCCTTGAGGGAAGACTTAGGAGGATCTTCTTATCTTTTTATGTAATATAAAGTAAATGATATGGATATGTTGATTTTACATATTGATGATCCTATATGATGTTGGTTTCACTTATAAACATGTTATTAGTCTATATTGCTAAATATGATGATGACTACTCATGATACTATGTTATTTAAATTTAAACATTACTTGTGATCCTTTGGTTGGTTTGCTTGGTTGAGTAAGATTATGGGACTTTACTTGGTCATTGGACTTGTGAGCTTGGTAAGGGGTTATGAGTAAGGGTCTTGCCTATGTGGTAATGTTATGAACTCTTGTATATTTTTTGTTATTGTCCCATGATATTGAAGTTTCTATGATTATGGGTTCTAATATGCTATTACATATGTTAACTTGACTTTACTTGATGATGTTAGTCTTCTGTTGAATAAGGTATTTGTAATACTCCGGAAATTCCATGACTTATACTAGAGATTAATCTATTAAATAATGTTCGGAAAAGGTTAGAGCCAGAACGATAAAGAAAGACCTTGACTATGGAAACTAGGTAATTTGAACTAGTTGACGTCCCTATGTTTGGTGAAGGTTTCGAGGTGTCAAATGAAGTCCAAAACTTATAAAGAGACCTTGGATCGGTAGTATGTATTACAAAGGGTCCAAACGTCCTGTAACGACACCCCAAGGACCACCCAAAGGGTCCTTGGGGAGGACCCCAACATGGGTAGGCAAGCAGCCTGCGTGAACAAGATTGGGGCATAAGGTGTGCGACTCATAGCCTACACGAAAGCTACTGCCTCAAGAATTGAGGGGCAGCCTTTTGACACGAGGATGATATGCACCTCACTGCCTCAACCAAAAAATTTAGAAAAATAATGGGAATTTACCCACGACGTGCAACCACTTCCCATATTCGTTAAAGTCGTATTTGGTAATATAACTTCATAAAAAGACCCATTTAAGTGAAGGGTCTTTTGGGTATTTATAGGACGACTATATATGGAAACTAGGTAAGTTTTAGACCACTTTTTACACATCCAAATCAGATTCTTACCCATATCTCTCAAGAAACGCTCTCTTTTCCTAAATCCATTGAACAACAAGAAGAGCATAAGGAAGAAGACGAAGGCTTCGAGGTTTCCAATGAAATTTCATGGATTATTAGTCTATAAGGTGTGGATTTTTAACCCTTGGATTCAGTTCCTCAAGAGTTCCTTTGAAAGATAGTTTTCAAAAAATTCAAATTTTAGGGTTTTTACTCTACAATTTGGGTTTTCTTCCTAACTCTAGATTTATGACTTTCGGTAAAAAATAATGGTTTTCTGTGGTTGATTTCACTCAAATTGTTGAGCATTAGATAAATAATGTTTGAATTTCGTGTGATGCATGATATTTATCTAATTTATGGTTTTAAATGGGTTGTTTCTACTACTTGATAATGTGTAAACATTAGAATTGGAACTAAGACTTGACAAATCTCTTTAATGACCCTTTCCCTTATCGTACATTATGAATTGATCTTGTATATGAATTGAAGAGTTGGTATAGACTATGCTATTGAGTATTTCACTATGTTATTGTTATGATTATTTAAAAATTGAACGTAAGTTCTTGAATAAGGTACTTGAAAGCAAGAGGTAAATTTTCTAAAGTTGTGATTTCTTTATTATGGTTCTTCTAGGATATGACTAGTGATAACATGCTACTAAAGTATGTATTATGTTGCTGTTGACACCCAATTTTGACCCTCCCAGAAATAGTTAATTGACGCGCGCGCGCGTGTGTGTCTGTGTGTGTGTGAAGCTCTTCTTCTTCACGCTAACAACGACAGGGTGTAACAGCACACAATTCCTAGCAGTAAAGACAATCAACAGTAGATTCATGGACCAGCGCGCGGTGGATTTCATGCTCTCGCGTCACTTCTCCTTTTTATGCTTGATTCAACTTTTCATCGAACCTCCATGCATTCGTACGACCATCATGGTACTCGTCCTTGGCTCGAATGGATGGGAGGCACGTCAAGTACAAGGATGATTAGGATGAATCCAAGTCGTCCGTCCCTGCATCTTTCCGGATTTTGGCGGATTTTGCCAAACTTTTGTACAAGAACAACCTGTTTCTTATCCTTGGAAGCAAATTGAAATTATAAATTGAAGTGATTGTCTGATTTTACCCCAAACCATTTGATAATTTCCCCCACCATCCCCTGATTCTGAATAGTCTGATATAGTACATTCTCTTATTTTTGTGTTATGATTTGGTTAAGCACTGATTGCTAATCTTTCTTATCATTTTTGTTACATGTGAAACATGTTTGAGTCCAAATAGCACTTTGCTTCCCCTCGCATTCTTGGAGATTCGTAAAGACTCATGCTTTATCATTTCAAGTCAAGCCATAAAAATCGACGAACAGGTCCAGACATAAAGAATCAAAGTGTATCGAAGATTTAAAAGGAGAAGTGGCCCAAGAGGCTCATTTTTTAGTAGTATTTTATTTTAGGCCTAAGCCTTTGTTGTATTTCTTTTGTGTATTCACCATTTTGTATAATTAGTTTAGGACATGTACAAAATAAGTCGGTCAAAACCCCTAAACAAATGGGTTCAAATACCGGTCCAGTCGGACAGAAAACCCGGATTTGGACACAACTATCTCTCTCTCCCTCTCTCTCTCTCTCTCTCTCTATCTCTCTTATTTTCGTTTATTTGTTTTTATTTGTCAGTAGTTTTAAAGTTAAAGAATCCAAATCCATGCAAACGTCGTAAATGTTTTATCGACTTAAAATTTACTCTCAAACGGATTCTAAAACAATGAATAAACTTGCAAACAAATTCTTACTTAGATAATAAAATATAATACTTCACTTTCAAACAACTTCTAATAAATTTCATAACAAAATTTAGGTTGAATGATTTTAGCCAAATAAATCTAGTTGTCGGATAACCGCGAGTAAGCGGACATCTTAGGTGCTTTTAAAACCTTCCTAAGATGTTAAAAGGAATCTCCGAAGCCCCTTAAACACTTTTAATCAGTTTCCTATTTTAATCGATTTGAAAAACATGTTTTTCATGATTTTTCTTTAAAAAATAATGGCGACTCTAAAAAGTCAAAACTCATATAAAAAATATTTTCTGAAAGGAAAAACATTAAAACAGTTGCTATGAGTATATGTTGGGCTATGAACATGCTAAATGTGAGATCATGATAAAAATATGAAAATGCAAGTTTATGATATCCTGTTATATGATTTACACAAGGTGATTATGTTATGTTAATTCTCACATACGAAGGGCTATGATTAAAGAAAATTATAATATAATCCTAAAGAGCTCATGATCATATTTATACAAAGATTTAATCTCCAATAACCTATGATAATTTTATGATAAAAGACAACTTGAAGGTTATTCTATAAAGGGACTTAAGCTAAGCACCGATGGACTATATATGAAAGGTGCCCCTTCCCTAGTTTGAAGGTAGGTTCACAATGACTCTCATGAGATAGAGGCTACCATGTAATGTGGAACTATCCGTCTCTAATACATCTCCTAGTTCTTGAACTATGTTGCCACCATAGGATATTGGCTAGTGGATCCACCTAGAAAGCTATGTCATGTTTGGTTCTACTTTGGACAGTAGACCACCTTCTTTTAGTGTGATATTTTATGACACCAAATGCCATGTTTAGCTTACATGGTCTATGTCGGTTATAGAGAATTTTCCCTCATGTAAAACTAAAGACGAGTAAATGGACATTAATTAGGGTGACTTGAGGAGTCTAATTAGTATAGGTAGGGGTATGGGACTTTACATAGACATTGCACAAGTTGACTCCAAGGGAAGTCCGAGGAGATTGTTCTTATGTAATATGATAACATGAAAGGTATGATGCTTATGATATATGATGCTACCCTTATATGATGATGGCAAAGTTAATGAACATGTTATATTGCTATATGAGATGATGTCTACTATGTTACCACTGATATGAAGCAAAGCTTTAATTATGGTATCCTATCTTATCTACTTGGTTATGTGAGGTTATGGGTCTTCACATGACCATTGCACTTGTAAGTTGGGGATGGGATCATTGGTAAGTGTTTTGTATGATATGTTTATATGATCTATAGAATATGAAATGCTAACATGACTCTATGATAACATGTCTTTGATTATGATCATGCTTTATGTTGATGAAATCTTGCTAACATGACTCAATGATAATATGTCTTTGATTATGATCATGCTTTATGTTGATGAAATCCTTAACTTGTATACGTTCTATGGTATGTGTGGTAAAGACTTTCTATGACATAGCATGCTTTCTAAGAAATGATCCTTTTTCATGCATGTCCTTAAATGTTATATGCATATACCCATATTTAGTACATGTGGCGTACTAATCGAATTACTTTATATTACTACAAATGTAGGGTCTGGCAATTGAAGATTAATAAGATCGATTGAAGAAGCTTGGAACTCTTTCTCCAAGTGTTGGTAGGACCTCATGTTTGGGGATGCTACCTTTTCATATTCTAGCTTATGAAGACTTTAGTAGATTTTAAGAATATTCGTATTTCAATTATGTTCTTCGACTTCTTGGCGTTCATGGCATATTGACTATTTATTGGCTAGTCCAAATTCGTACTCTTTAGATGTTTTATACACGTGAGACAAGTTTGTAGAAAATCATATGATATTATGAATGTTAAATATGAAGTCTAAGTATACTTCACATAGAATTAAAAGTTTTTTATTTTTCTGCAAATTTCAACTGATTATATTTATGAAAAACTTTAAAAGGCTAGTTTGAGTCCTCCAAGAGGACGCCGACGCCGGTCGCATCTGGGGTGTACTCTCCGAGTGTGACAGTATTATCTTAATAGACACATTATTATTGTCTTATATGTGTCTTTTGTTGTGCATAAGGTTTATTTAAATAGTAACTTAACAGGATTTTGAACAAATGTTCAATTAAGCATGATTTCAAACATTAAGTGTGCATATGTTTCCATGCTTAGTACAGCCGGTGTACTAACACATATGTTTCTACAATTATATAGGTTCTGATAATTGAGTTTCTAGAATGCCAATTAAATAAGACTTGGTTTATCTCTTCTCCAAGTTGGGTTGGTCCTCACCATTCTGAGGGCAATGCCACTATCTTGATATTGGTGTTATTATGGCCTAAAGACATGTAGTTTTATTCCTCTTTCATTTGGTTAATGTTGTAAGCCTATATTGGCATGTTGACTTGGTATTGACCATGTCCATGACTTGTATTCCCTTAGATGGTTGAATATGAAATGAAGTATTACACTAATTCTAATGCATCAATTATGTTATCCAAAAGTAGAAGCCTATGTAAGCTTCCTATGCGAGGAGTCTATGTAAACTCCCTTAGTATGCGAGAGGTCAATGTAAACCTCACTATATATATGTATATGAAAAGTTATAATTTGTCCGCATTTTTAACCTATGATATTTAATAACGAATGCTAAAAGGCTAGTGTTAGTCCTCTTCGAGGATGACGATGCCGGTTACGTCTACGGGGTGCTCCCCGGTTGTGACAAACTTGGTATCACAACATGAGGTTAAATAAATATAAGGATGATGTCTCATTTAACCACGTCTACGTAGAGCTTTTTTCATGGGTGTGAAGCACGCGACACTTATGAATGAGAGGCTATGTGACATTTAAGAATCCTCACTTATTGGTAATCTTGAAAGTTTTGCCTTATGAGTGGTACACCCAATAGAGAGATAATAGGACCTTGAGAGCGAGTCCTATTACTTGGGAGGTGTTTAGAAGGGCTTTCCTTAATCGCTTCTTTTTTTGGGATAAAAGAGAGGCAAAAGTAGAAGAATTCATCAACCTTTGTCAAAGAGGTATGAGTGTGAATCAATACTCCTTGAACTTCACAAAATATGCTCCTTCCTTGGTGTCTAACCCGAGGGATGAAATGAGTAGCTTTATCATGGGAGTGTCAGGTGATGTGGTTGAAGATTTTCGTTCGGCGATGCTCCATGGCAACATGGATATATCTAGGTTGATATTCAGAAAAAGTTGAAGAGACTAGGCTTAAGTGAAAGAATAATTAGTTTAAGAGGAAAAAGACTTATGAGGGAGGTACTTCTAAAGGTAGTCTTGAGATTCAAGGCAAGCCTAGGTTCAAGAAGAGGGTTCCCATAAAAGATCCTTCCAACTTTTCATAGACAAGAAAGGATAGGGTGTCTAACCCTAAGTCCCAAACGTCTAGGAGTAGAAATTCACCAAGTTATAAACCAACATGTGCAAAGTGTGGTAAGAAGCATTCGGGTGAGCGTCTCGTTGGGACGGAAAATTGCTTTAGTTGTTTAAAAAAGGGCCATAAGGTTAGGGATTTCCCTAATATTTAAAGATTAAAGAGAAGGGAAGTGGTCAAGCCCAACCCAATGCTACTACTTCTGAAGTTCCAAAGAGAAACAACTTTTATCCTCTCGGCTCTAGGGGTGAGCAAGAGGATTCTCCCTATGTAGTCATCTGTATGTTACAAGTCTTCTTTATTAATGTTTATGTTTTACTTGATTCCGTTCTACCTTGTGATTTGTAAATCCTCTAGTAGATAAAAAGTTTGAATGAACCATTTTGGGTACAACCCCAGTGGTTGAATCCATTGTGCCTAGAGATTCTTTAAGAGTTTTCCTATATCATTGCCCAATATAGTTACATGGGTTGATTTCGTAACACATGATATGAATGTTTTTGATGTTATTTTTTCAATAGATTGGTTGCAGGCTCGTTTTGCTTCCATTGATTCTCATACTAGAGTAGTCAAGTTCAACTTTCCCAATGAACCCGTCTTCGATTGGAAAGATTGTGATTCAATTCCTACAGGTCATATAATCTTTTATTTTAAAGCTTGTAATATGATATCAAAAGGGTGTATTTACCATATTGTAAGAGTCAAAGATCTTGAAACTGACATTCGTCCTATTAATTTGGTCCCTGTAGTGAGGGAATTTCAAGAAGTCTTTTCGGTTGACTTGCTCAAAATTCCTCCTAAGCGGGAAATTGACTTTGTTATTGACTTATTACCGGATATTAATCCCATTTCAATTCCTCCTTATTGGATGGCTCCGGCTGAATTTAAAAAGTTAAAGGCTCAACTAAAAGATTTACTAGACAATTCTTTCATTCAACGTAGTATTTCACCATGGGTAGCTCCGGTGTTATTTGTTTAAAAATAAGGATGGGTCCCTTAGGATGTGCATTGACTATTTTCAACTCAATAAAGTCACCATTAAGAAAAAGTATCCTCTCGCTCGATTGATGACTTATTTGATCATCTCCGAGGGGAAGCTACGTTTCTAAGATTGACTTAAGTTAGGGGTATCACTTACTTAGGTTGAGAGGTGAGGATGTACCTAAGACGACATTTCGAACAAGGTATGGTTACTATGAGTTCCTAGTAATGTCCTTTAGTCTTACTCCCCGATGACTTTTATGGACCTATGAATAGGGTTTTCTGAAATTTCCTAGATTCATTTGCACTGTCTTCATTGATGACATCTTGGTATATTCGTAAAATGAGAGTGAACACGTGGGTCATTTGAGAGTTGTTTTACAAGTCCTTAAGGAACACTAACTATTTGGCAAGTATAACAAGTGTGAGTTTTGTTGAGATCTATGGATTTTCTTTGTCATGTCATCTGAAGTAAGGGTATATAGGTCGATTCAAAGAAAACCGAGGAGCTTAAGAATTGTCCTAGACCATTGACTCCAACTGACTTCTGAAGGTTTTTGCGTTTAGCCAGGTACTATAGGAGGTTTAAACATAGTTTTGCGTCCATTTCTTCTCCTTTGACTACCTTGACCCAAAAGAGTTTGAAATTTGAGTGGTCAGAGGCATGTAAAGGAAGCTTCCAAATTTTGAAATATAAGCTTACACTCTACTCCGGTATTGACCTTACCGGAGGGTACCAAGTATTTCGTGGTATATTGTGATGCATCTCAAGAGGGATTGGTGTATGTTTTATGCAACACATGAAGGTAGTAGCATATTCCTCTAGACAACTCAAGGTGCATGAGAAGAATTATCCAACTTACAACACTGAATAAGCGGTTGTAATATTTGCCTTGAAATTATGGAGGCATTACTCTTATGGTGTTCATGTGTCTGTGCATATCAACCATAAGAGTCATCAATACGTGTTTACTCAAAAGTATTTGAATCTTTGACAAAGAAGATGATTGGAATTGATAAAAGATTACGACATGAGTGTTCTTTACCACCCCGGCAAGGCAAATGTGGTTGCGGATTCTTTGTGTCGTATGACCATGGGTAGTGTGTCTAATGTAGAAGAAGAGAAAAAATGACCTAGTGAAATATGTTCAAAAGTTTGCTAGATTGTGTGTTCGGTTCGACGATACCCCAAATGGTCTTTTTGTTGTTCGTAATAAATATGAGTCATCCTTAGTAGTTTAAGTGAAGTCCAAACAACATCTTGATCCACTATTAATGGAGTTGAAGAAATAGGTACAAACCATGTTGAATGTGTAACACTTCGAAAACCCAAGACGTGTTCTAGAGCCTAACATAAGTGTCTTAAGTTTTAACACTGTTTTAAGGTCCATTTTAATGAATATAAGTCATTTAGTAAGTCTATAAACAAAAACGTTAAGAACGTCCATGAGGTCTGGTAACTAATTTAAGGAGGTACTAGCGTGCCTTAGTCTATTTGACTAGCTTTTAGGAGTCGGAAATTCATGAAATTTTGTGAAAGGGTGTATAACATATGTTTAAGGTGATTGATGATAGAAACATCTGGGACGACTCCTCAAGGACAAACAAGGTCACTTGAGGAGAACCCTTGCATTACGGGGTTAAAACTGCCTGGGACATGTTCACCTACGGAGGCAAATGATGGAGCTTGTGTTGATCGAGAGGGAGTCGACTTGTTGATGGACCAACAATTTGTCGATCGTGGTATCATCGATGGGGCCTATAATGTTCTACACATTTTTTATTAGTTCCAATTAATCAAGGGGTTAGGGCGTTATTTATGGGATTGGGGAAGCCTAATTAAATTAATTAACCCCCATATAAAGACCCCAATTCCATAAGATAATCACAACTCACAAAACAAAACTCTTTTCCTTCTCTCTTCTTTCTCTCTCTAGTGAATACTCCATTGAAGAACAAGCTACAGGAGGGTTCTAGGGTTAAATTAATAAGGTTTCTACATAAATCTTCATCAATTAACAAGGTATGGTATCTAATTTACCTTTGATACCTCTTTTCTCAAACATTTCCATCAAATTCTAAAAAATAAGTTTTCTAGTGGGTTTTTATGCAATACGAAATTGATGTTATGAATTGATTCGTTTATGATTTAATTTGGATATTATGAATATATTAACATGTATTCTAATCTATTTATGTTACATATTTATGGTTTGGTCTAGTTTGTAGAAGATGACACCTAAACCTTAACCCTAGGTTGTGATCTTGATATGAATCAAATTGTATTGGTTCAATTAACTTGGTTATTGGTTTAATTAATACTTAATGTTGTTGTTAAACTAATAATTATTGAATTAGGGTTATTTTTAGTCTTTCATGATAGTTCTTGAGAAGATGATCTAGGTTATGAAGTATAATGTGAATTGACCTAACTATCTTGTCTTAAGCTATGATCTATTGAATTGTGGTGTAGTGATTCTACTAGCCTTGTTATCATGTTGGTTATTAATATATGATTATGTATACCCCCATTGGGTTGAATTGAGGGTTTTTGGTAAGACCTTGATGATGAATTATGAAGGAGACTTGGTAATTTTTAAGATCCTTTACTTCAAATTGTGGTTAATTGTGATTAAGTCATGATGTTGGATTGGAGTATGCCTTCTATTTGAATTAATAGGGTGGTATGATGTTGAATTTAAATGTCATGATTATGATTGTGAGGTTTGGCTTAAGATGTTAATGTTATAAGGATGGTGAATGATTTACCAATGTACTTTATCATGATATGAGAATGTTACTGTGCTAATCTAACGTATATGAATTGCAATGAAAGGACAATAATCATGCAATTCTTATTCATCTATGATGATGATGATGCTATACAAATGTTAGACCCTATTACTTACAATAATCTATGATGATGAATAAATATATTAAAGACATTTCAAAACGGGACTTAGCTTAGCACCGAATGAACTTAACAATGGGATGTGTTGACTTTCCATAGAGGGAGATTCAACCTATTTTTTCACATATAGTGTTGACTCCCCTAGGAGGGATACTCATCAATTGTATTCCAAATGGTATGTAGAGGGATTATACCTATCTCTTAGTTCATGAACTATTCTTCCCCCATAGGAAGACTAGCTAGTGGATCCACCTAGAAAGCTACGTTTATGTTGGGTTTACTTTGGCTGGTAGACTACATTCCTTCAGTGTAAGGTTTTACAACACTGGATTCCAGAAATAGCTCTTGTGGTCTATGTATCTTAAGGCAAGTGTTTCCTAAAAAGAAAAAATAAAGTAATGAATGTACAATTAACTAAGGTGACTTGAGATGTTAAGTTAACCTAGTTAGGGGTATGGGACTCTACCGATGCCTTGTATTAGTTTTGCCTTGAAGGGAACATTGGAAGGCTGATACTATATATGAATATGCTTATGATGATATATGATATATAGATGATGAACTTGCATATTGTTTATATTATATGATTATTAGTTTCACTTACGAATATTTCTTTGTCTATATTGTTAAATTATGATGCTATGTACTCTTAACTGTTATCATATATGAAGTAGGATGTTAGTCATGATTCTTGTTGGGTTACTTGATTATGTAAGGTTATGGGACTTTGCTTGGTCATTGCACTTGTTGACTTTATAGGGGTTTATGGTTAATTGTCTTGCTGTAGTTATGTTGAAATGTACTCTTATTCATGATTGTTACCATTATGAATTGACGATAGAGTTACTTGGATGTGTATTCAACTATATGCTATCCATGTTGACTTGGCTAGACTTGATGTTGTTGTTCTTGTGATGTACACGCCTATGAAGTAATGAACATGCATTATTGGTTGGTATGGTCTTGTTGAATGTGAATAAAGGTTTAAATGAAAAGTGCATACTTTATAAAATGTCCCTTTTCTTAGCATGATTTCAAAGTATATGTGCATATGGTCTTATACTTAGTACAAGTAGTGTACTAACATTCGCTCTTATTCAGGCAACTCGTCCATGTTTTCTAGATACCTGACAGTGTCTACGAATTTCTCGAGCGTGAGCTCAACCTGTGCTCCTGCTTGATAGACAACAAGTTCTTTTTCCTGCCCATAGATTTCTTGATAGATCCTGCCAAACTGGGTGGCCCTCTCTTTAGTCTCCCAATGCAATTGGGCTGTTTCAGTAGGAGAAAGGCCTACTAGAATATCATTAAGGTCTGGAAGCGCAGGTGCTAGATCCGCGCAAAAAGCTATTGAAAGGGCGGCAAATGATGGAAAAGCTAAAGCAAACAAAAAAGGATTTTTATTTAAAATCATACTTGTGTTTGTAGAAAAAGAAAATCATAAGGAAACATTATGATTAATAAAAGAAAAATCTTACTAAACTATTAGACAATAAAGTACATTTACAATACACACTATATATGATATTCTTAGGAAAAACCTCAAGACTAAATAAAAGAAAGATATATACTAAAAACAAACTTCCTATTTCTTCCTTTTCCCCAAAATTTTAGGTACCGATCATTGAAGTGCTTAGAAGATGACTTCAAGAAGGCTTGGATCTGTTATTCATCCAAGTAGGTTCATCCTCACATTCCGAGGGTGATACAACTATCTAGCTAATGGAGTTGTTATGAGTTTAAGACTTATGTTTCTTTAATTTTAATTGAGTGTAAACATTTGTATGACCTATATGTTGTGTTATTGAATTGATATATGGGGTAGGACCATTTTGATAGACTCTTAGTAGATAGTTATGAGATGAGAGGACTATTATGACTATGTTATATTTTACATATTCATGTGCAATAAAAGTAGAAGACTATGTAATCTTCATATACGAAGGGTCTATGTATACTCAATGTATATATACTATGTGTATGTAGAGGTCTGTGTAAACCTACAATTAGATGTCATTGAAAAGTTGTAAATTTTCCGCTAAATTTGACCTATGAATGGAATGATGTAAGCTAAACGACTAGTCTTAGTCCTCAAGAGGACGACGATGCCGGTTACATCTAGGGGTTATTCACGGATGTGACAAACATGGTATCTGAGCATGAGGTGAAATATCGATTAGTCAATGCCTCTCTCTACCATGTCTATGTAAGTTCGTATTCATAATTGTGAAGCGTGCCATAATTATGAATGGGAACCTACGTTATCCCTAGGAACTATAAGATCCCAAAAATGACATAGGTGAACTAGAGCCTACTATGTTTTTCATGAGTTTCTAAGGTCTTCAATTTTTCTATAATGTGGTATTAGGCAGTGTCTAAGATTTTAGATGATTTGGAAGTGAAACGCCAAGGGACGACTAAGACGTTCGTCGACTAAGTCACTTATTTGCCTCATATGTTATTTTAGGTGTTTTTGTGAGATTCATGAGTTTATAAGGCCCGTAAATTAGTTATTACTGTGAATACGTTTATAAAGCTTTATAAAGTTTGGAGGTCAAATGTCCAAGAACATCCATGATGTTCGAAATATTTTCCTTGAAACGACCCTATGTGTATATGCATGTTTTGTTGAGTTTTATGAGTTCGTTTTGGATGAAATTCATGTGAGAGGTACTAAATTATATACGAGCATGTTTGTGTTGGAAACATCAAGGAAAACATCCCAAACGACCATCCAAGGGTCCTTGAGGAAGGCCCCATGTTGGGTGGCCAAGACTGCCAAGATAGCCCACCTACAAATGGTAATCGACGCCCAGTGAGTTAGTCGACGCACCATAGGTGAGTTATCATATATGGACACTTAGGCGTGGGGAATGAAATGCCAAATATCAGCCTCAGTCCCCAACCACGTACAAACAAGATGGTCCGCTTGTCGAGGGACGGGCCGTCGATGGCCCTCAGTCGATGGGTCTGCATTCCTGCGTGCAGTCATTGTAATGATATAGGTGAAATTGTAAATTCACTACACTTCAAACTAAGAGAAATGGAGGTTTCTAAATGGTATTTTGGGTATTTTAAATAAGGTTATAATCCTAGAACACTTAGAAAATCTCATTCTTTGAAATCAAAACCCAAATTTTCTTAGAAATTCTCTAGAACTCCATTGGGGTTAAAAAACAAGGAAGGTATTGGATTGGAGAATTTATTAAATATTCTTCATTAAATTGAAGAATTAGATTCATTTAGGTATGGTTTTTGATCCTTGATACACTATTCTTCGACGAGTCCAACTTTTAAAGATGTTTTCTAAAGTTTTCAACGATGAATAGTCCACTTTCATGATGTATCCATGGGTTCTTGCATTAAAACTTTTTAAGCATTGAATAATTATTGAAATGTTATTAATTTGATGATTTTAACTGAATTAACCTATGAACCCATGTTATTGATGAACCCTAATTTTTGACTACATTGTAGGTTACTTGATATTGACTTAATGCTCATGAATTCTAGTGTAGTTTTCTATGGGCTATTGATTGGTGTAATAATTGTATTGAATATCTAGGTTGTCTTATATTGATGAATATATATTGAATTAATGTAGTTTCATTGAATATCATAGTTTATGTATTGAATTGTTGGTTATGGCCATGGATAAGGGCCTTATGGTATTTAATTTGATGGTTTAGCATTGGATTGAAGTATTGAGGATGGATTGGTGTAACTATTCCCTAAATCCCTTTATTTTATGTTAAATATAATTCGATTACGTTAACATTGGTATGGACCACTTATGGTGGCGGTGTTATGTGCCATACTTGGAATCGATGTGGCCTTGTCTCGTTATTTTAAGTAATATGTTTATCATGGCCGTGCAACTACTCTAAGTATTTTGATGATTTGTGTAGATTATTATGTGAAATTGGATGATATCTATCTATATGTTAAGTATTGTGAAAGCATATGACTTCTTCTATTGATGCTATTTAGGTGATCATGTTAGACTATGACTATGTCTTTATGTGTATAGTCTTAGGGTTGAGGCATGGCTATTCCTACTTGAATATGTGATTCTATGATGGTCATATTAATGATGATATGGTAGAGGATATGATAAATTAAATATGGCAATGGTTCTTTCGATGTGCTTCTAGAAGAACATGTAATATGTGTTTAAGTGAAGTATGTTGTGTCTTGTCTTCGTTGACTTGTGTCCCTTACTTGATGCATGTATGAATGTGAATATGATATGTCTTGACATAGGATGCTCAATACTCTTAGTCCTGTATGTAAGAATGACATGAGACCTTAAATGATGTTAAGATAGTCCTTATGTAAAACCTTGAACCTAGTGGTAAGGTTATGAACTTGATATGGAACCCCTTTCTATGAACCTTTAATGTAAATTACTCTATGAGAAAAAAGTCTTGCATTGAGTGAGTATGGTAAGGGAACTAGCTAAAGAATGAGACTAGAGTACAAAGCACGCCCTTCATATTCCATACCCATGTGCCTACGTGCGATGTGTTGAAGTTCTACCATTGCCAAGTAGAACACCCTCATCGAAGTAGGATAGAACTCCAGATTCCATGCTTTTCTACAATGGTCTATCTCGGTTATTGCCTATTCTCATCATATGGGATACCTACTAGAACTAGAGAAGTTCTAGGAGGTTTAGGTGGTGGTATGGGACACTATATACACATTGCATAATAGGTTTTGCAAGTATTAGTTAGAGTCTCTAGGACTTGTCCAAGACCATTACTTGAATGTCTTTATGTGATGAATGAGTCTTAAATGAACTAATAAATGTAATGGCATAAGTTAAGAAAGTAAATTAAATGAATAAGTACTTATCTAGAGTAATTAAGGGTTTTCTTGTTAAGTTCTGAAGGGGACATAGGAATGATCACTTTGTATCTTACCTAGATGAGTCTTAAGAATGACTCTAGTTAGGGAAGATGTTGATTATGTTGACATGATCTAAGACTTAGGTAGTCTTAAAGATTATTTAGGTAGTATTGAAGAGGTCAATCATGGACGTTATCTTCTTGATTTACTTAAGTAATTCTTTTAATAGACTTGGTAAGGAAAATGTGATATTACACATGTTATGTGTTTTGGTGTCTTGTAAGTGTCTCATTATAATTAGTCTTGAGGATCATTTAGCATGCTTGTAGATGGTGTATGGGCGGTCTCTCTCTTTGTATACTTAAGTGAGTGTTAGGATAGCTTTTAGTGGGATAATTACATGCTATAAAGTATCAAAAAGGAAGGGAAGGCACTATACTGTCACAGTGAAGCAGTTCACTCTACACTAAATATAGGTTACAAGAAAGTTGGTTGAAAATTGTCCTAAATTGCTTAAATATTATCTTATGTGATTGTAAGGTGTTAAATGTTATTCTTATAAATATAATATGATATTTTAAATGAAAAGATAGATATTTCTAATAAATATTAGTTTTTTATGATTTTATGCATAATGTTAGTACAATTGTTTGTACTAATTCCATACATTTTGTTAACTTTAACGGTGTAGGTGAAAGGTGAGAAGGATCATGAAGGATGGCTTAGATTCTTTAGTCGCTCAAGCGAAGTGAAGTGTGTCCTCAATTGACTCAAGGGCATACATATATGTCTCTTATTTCAAAGTATTGTGATAGACTAAGTATTTCTATATTTTGATGTATGGGTCGTGTCCCAAAATATTCTCGTATCTAAGTTTGAATAGATTGAGATATAGTATTGCCTATGATTTCTAATGAAAGATGTTCTTAAAAATATTCTAATTTTTTTGTGAGATGTTTTAATTCTGCACTACTATTCATTATATATATGTGATGAAGGATACAGAAAGGGCTTGTACAAGACCTCAGAGGGGTCAAGTACATCGGTTGCAATCCGATATTGTCCTAAATTCTAGGGTGTGGTTTAGGGATATGACATAAACTCTCACTTTTATGGAAGTCCAATATCGTGACTTTTAAGTGTTATCTCAATGTGCTTTTGCATCTAATCCTATTATTCTGATTATAGGGAAATGAATACTCAAAGAAATGCAACACAAAGACTTGAAAAAGAGATTGACAATGCGGGAGTTCCTCCTCTAGAGGAAGGTGTGAATGATGACCAAGCACCGGAGAATCCTCCCCCTTTGACGGATGAGAACATAAGGGTCGCTCTTCTCGAAATGTCCCAAGCCATCACTACCCAAGCACAAGCCGCCACTACTCAAGATCCAGCCATTACGGCCCAAGCTAATTGGGTGGTTGTACCAAGGGCAAATCAAGTAGTTTCTACTATGTCCTCTCATCTAAGGGACTTCATTAGGATGAATACTCCTACTTTTTATGGGTCCAAGGTGGAAGAATACCAATATGAGTTTATTCATGAGATGTACAAGATTCTCTATGCAATGGGGTTGTCTACTAGTCAGAAGGTAGATTTAGCCACTTACCAACTGAAGGATGTGTCCCAAACGTGGTATGACCAATAGAGGTACAATAGTCTATTAAGGGGTGGACCAGTGACTTGTGAAGTGTTCAAGAAGGCATTTATTGATAGGTTCTTTCCTAGGGAAAAGAGGGAATCCAAGATAGTGGAGTTCATCAAACTTCACCAAGGAGGTACGAGTATGCTTGAATAATCTTTGAAATTCATTAAATTGTCAATAATATGCTCCCTTATTGGTTTCCAACCGTAGAGATGAAATGAATCATTTTCTGATGGGAGTGTCGGATGACTTGCAACAACAGTGTGATTTGGCTATGCTACATGACAATATGACCATTGATCGTCTCATGGTTCATGCTCAACAAGTGGAAGAGGAAAGGTCTAAAAGTAAGAGTTGAGATGCCAAGAGGGCAATATCCTTTGATGGTGGTTCTTCAAAAAGTAGGCTTGAGATACAAGACAAGCCTACATTTAAGAATAGAGTTTCCAATCAAGTTCCTTCCAAGTTCCCTAAGTCTAGGAATGATATATTGTCTAACCCTAAGTCTAAGAAGGAAGGGATACTAGTTCACCCAACAAGAAGTCTACTTGTGCCAAGTGTGAAAAAGGGCATGTAGGACAATCCTTAGTTGGAACAAGTATTTTCTTTGGTTGGTCAAGACTGATTACAACGTCTGGGAATTCCCTAATGTGAAGATTCAATACAAGAGTAGTGGGAAAGAAGGTGGTTCAGATGAGCCTCCCAAGAAGAATCGCCTCTATTCTCTCCGCTCTAGGGGTGAGCAAGAGTCTTCTCCAGACGTGATGACCGGTATGTTGAAAGTCTTTTCTACTGATGTATATTATTTACTTGATCCAGGCGCTACATTAATAGCTAAGAAGTTTGAAATATTCCTCGATATTTTACATGAACCTTTTATCCTATAATGTTTCCAAATAGACATACTTATGTTGAACTAGTAGAACTTGATATGTTTGATTTTAATGTCATTTTGGGTATGGATTGGTTGCATGCTTACTTTGCCTCTATATATTATAGAACGAGGGTGGTAAAGTTTAACTTTCCAAATGATCCAATTTTAGAGTGGAAGGGGGGAAATTCTATTCCTAAAGGTCGTACCATTTCTTTTTTGAAAGCATGCAAAATGATCTCAAAAGGGTGTTTGTACCATATAGTAAGATTAAAAGTTTAGACTCAGAAATTCCTCCCATCGGTCCCCGTAATGAGGAAATTTCTGGAGGTCTTTCGAAATGATCTTCCTGGTATTCCTCTCGAGCGGGAAATTCATTTTAGTATCCACTTTTTATCGGGTACGAATCCCATTTCAATTCCTCCTTATTGGATGGATCCCGCCAAATTGAAACAATTGAAGGCTCAACTCAAGGATTTACTAAACAAGGGTTTCATTCAAACTAGTATTTCTCCCTGGGGTGCTCCGATTTTGTTTGTGAAGAAGAAGGATGGGTCCCTTAGAATGTGCATTGATTATCGCCAACTCAATAAAGTCACAATTAAGAATAAGTATCATCTCCCTTGGATTGACGACTTGTTTGATCAACTCCAAAAAGAAAGCTATTTTTCAAAGATTGACTTGAGATTGGGGTATCATCAACTTAGGGTGAGACGTGAGGATATACCAAAGACAACATTTCAGACTAGATATGGTCACTATGAGTTCCTATTAATGTTCTTTGGTCTCAAAAATTCCTTGGCGTTTATGGATCTCATGAATAGAGTTTGAAGTTACCTAGATTGATTTGTCATTGTCTTCATTGACGACATCTTGGTATATTTGAAAAATGAGGGTGATCACATGAACAAGTTGAGGGTGGTGTTACAAGTATTTAGGGAGAATCAATTGTTTGCCAAGTATGGAAAGTGTGATTTTTGGATATGGTAAATATCATTTCTTGGTGATATCATCTCTAGTGAGGTAGTTGAGGTTGATCCAACAAAAACCGAGGAGGTCAAAAATTGGCCAAGACCATTGACTCCAACCGATATTAGGTGTTTCTTGGGTCTAGTAGATGATTATCAGAGATTAATGGATGGTTTTGCGTCTATTGCATCTCTCTTGAATACTTTGACCAAAAAGTGTAAGAAATTTGAGTGGTCAAAGTCATGTGAGAGAATCTTCCAAATCTTGAAAGATAGGCTTACTTCTGCTCTGATATTGACTTTACCGGAGGGTATAAAGGGTTTTATTGTGCATTGTCACGTATCCAAGTGATTTTATGGTGTGTGATTATTCAACATGTGAAGGTAATAGCCTATGCTTATAGGCAACTTAAGGTGCATGAGAGAAACCATCCAACTCATGATCTTGAGTTAGCGGCCGTGGTATTTGCCTTAAAAATATGGAGGCATTATTTGTATGGTGTCCATGTTGATGTATATACCGATCATAATGATGATGATGGATATGATGTAGTCCTATATGACATATACTAATATATCATTGTTAATAAAGACTTACAGGCATTTCATAAAGGGACTCTAACTTAGCACCGAGTGATCTAGTAGTGACAAGTTTCCCTTCCAAAGTAGGGAAGGTAGGTTCACTATGTACTCATGAGAGAGAGATTACAATGTCAATGGAATAAAGAGGTTCTCACACATGTTTCCTAGTTCTTGAACTATGTTGCACCCATAGGAATACTAGCTAGTGTATCCACCTAGATATTATGTTCGTGTTTTGGTACTACCTTGCCAACAAGTCCACCCTCTTGCGGTGTAGGGTTTTATGACACCGGATTCCACAGTAGCTCCTGTGGTCTATTACCTTAAATAAAATGAAGTAATAAAGTGAACTCTAACTAAGACGACTTAAGAGGTTTGACTTATTCTAGGTAGGGGAATGGGTCTCTACCTATACATTGCACTAGTTCGCCTTGATGGAAGTAATAGGAGGCTGTTCGTATGTTCTTATGTTTAGATAAAGTAAATCATATGATTATGTTGAATTTACATGTTTATGAACCTATATGATGTTGGTTTCACTTATTAACATGTTGTTGGTCTATATTCCTAAATATGATTATGTGTACTTATGATGCTATGTAATATGAAGTTATACATTACTTGTTGTCCTTTTTTTTGTTTGATTGGTTGATTAAGGTTATTGTACTTTACTTTTTCATTGAACTTGTGAGCTTGGTAAGTGGTTATGAGTAAGGGTCTTGCCTTTGTGATAATGTAATGAACTCTTGTATATACTTTGTTATTATAGTATGATGCTGAAGTTGCTTTGATTATGAGTTTTAATATGCTATTACATATGTTGACTTGACTTTATTTGATGATGTTGGCTTTGTGTTGAATATGCTATTGTCTTAAGGAATATATGATTATTGCCTTATATGTTTTCTTGGTTTTGCATAAGGCTTTTGAAAGTAACTTCGCATGGTTTTGAATAAATGTCCATATAAGAATGACTTGAAACATTAGGTGTGCATATTTTTCCATACTTAGTACCTCTTTGGTGTACTAACCCATATTCCATGTTTCTATAGTTATGTAGGTCCTGGCCGTCGAGCTTCTACAAGGACAATTGAACAAGACTAGGATTCTCTTTCTCCAAGTTGGGTAGGTCCTCACTATTTCAAGAGTAATGCCACTATCTAGCTATTGGTATTGTTATAGTATAAAGACATGTAGTTTTATTCCTCTTTTATTTGGATAATGTTGTAAGCTTTTAATGGCATGTTGAATTTGTATTGTCTATGTCTATGATTTGTATTCATTTAGATGGTTCAATATGACATAAAGTATTAGACTAATTCTTATGTATAAATTATGCTATCTAAAAATAGAATCCTATGTAAGCTTCATATGTGAGGAGTCTATGTAAAATCCCAAAGTAGTATGTAGGTCTATGTAAACCTCACTATATATATGTATATGAAATTTTTTAATTTTTACGCATTTTTAACATATGATATGTAATGACGAATACTAAGAGGCTAGTATTAGTCCTCTTAAAGGACGACGACGCCGATTACGTCTAGGGGGTGCTCCCTCATCATGATAGAAACCATCCTTAAGAAAGTCATTTACGCTATCCTAGTAACCATTTTGTGGAAGCCCTAGTGGTTCAATTTTTGGTGAAGTGTATTATGATTTGGTTATAAATTCTATATGGTACATATTAATAAGCCTTTTTTATTAAATTACACTCTTATAACAAAGGCTAGCACCGAGTAAGTATGCTTGGGGCGTGACCCTACTTAAGTTGAGACTACGGTACAAAGAAACCCTTGATATTCCTTAACCAAGTGCCTACATGGATGTATGTGTCCTAGTTCTACCCTTGAAAGTAGAACACCCTCCACTGCAGTAGGGTTTACTCCGGATTGCCTAGATGGTATGGTCTATGTCGGTTAATGCCTATTCTCATCATATGGGGAAGTATGGTGTATAGTAAGGGATTGTTCGGAGTGAGATATCCTTATCTTTTTACTTATGTGTTTTTAAGACTAAAACAAAGAGTCCTAGTTACTTTGTTTATGTTTGAGTCATTTTGTGAAAAATGAGTTTCCAAATATTCTCTTTGTGATATGCATGTTTTAGTTGAACTCTTGTTGAGTGAGAAAATGAGTTTCCATGCTTGGTATTTCCTCTTGTTCATGTGCATTTAGTGCAGATTGCCTATTTTCTTCATGGGATGGAATAGTGATCTTGTCTAAATTTTTATATTAAATTGATGTGTTGAGCATTGTTATTGTGTTGTTTAGAAAGTTGAATATTGAGCCGTTATGAGAAAATTTGTTTAAATGTTTCTTCTTGAAATTTTTTTATGGATGTGCTTTGATGAGAACTTGCATAATGTCCTAAAATGGTTTATATAGTGTTTTAAGGAAGTTTCTAAAGTTTGGTGATGTTTAGAGGTCAAACGTCCAATAACGTGCATGACGTTCGAAAGATTTGACTTAAAACGTACTTGTGTGTTTAGGTGTGCCATTGCAGGTTTTACCTGTTCATTTTGGTTGAAATTGAGGTGAGAGGTTCCTAACATGTATACGAGTATATTTAAGTTGGAAACGTCTGGGCACGAATCTGCAAGGACCAACTTAAGTGTCCTTTAGGAGGAACAACTTCTATGCAAAAGCTGTTAAAACTAGACAAACCAACAGGAGGCAGTCAACGCATGGTAGGTCAGTCGATGACCCGTAGATGGAGGTCATAGGTTGACACTTAGAATGTGGTACTTAAGTTCCAAAAATTTGTGTCTGTGATCAAATAGACAAATTTCCATTAGAGCTCGTCGATGGGTCTACAAGGAGTGGCTTGAGGCTGTTGATTGACACCTACAGATTTTCTGTTGGTGTCTTGGCCAAGCCAAGGGAAAATTGGGAATTTTGCCTAGCTTATTTAAAATAGTTTGGGCGGTTTCTTAAGGGTATTACGGTTCTTTTAAGTTGTTTTATAAGTATAGAACCCCTAACCAAGTCATTATTCAAAATCAAAACCCCAAACCCTAAAAAGAACTCTATAGAACACTATTTAAGCTTGAAGGGAGATTTGATCTTGGTGCTTGGAGCTTGATTTCTTGAGCAACACTCTCTCAATTTCGTTGATAATGATCAAATAATGTATGGCTTCCATCCTTGAATCTCTTTCCTTCAAGGAGACCATCTTCAAAGTGATTTCTAAGATCTTTTCAAAAGATGAACTCTCTTATTTTATAATAAAGCCATATGTTCTTGCATAAAATGTTATAGACAATTAATTTATGATTATATTTATTTTAATTGAATGATTTTTAAAAAACATTCCTATGAGCCCATGCCATTAATGAATTCCTTGTTTTGATCACATTGTGGGTGTAACACCTAAAAACGAACTAAGGTGAGCTAAAGCTTCGTAAATGTTTCATCAGTTAATTTTATGTTAAAATGATTAATAACGATGTAATTAGGCATTGTATGAAGTTTGGATATGTTTTGAGGTCAAACGTCCAAGAACATCCATGACATTAGGAAGGTATGCCTTAGAAAGTGCTTGTGTGTCCTCATGTTTTTTCGCGAGTTTACGTGCTCGTTTTGTTTGAAATTGGTGTGGTATGTACCTAAGACCTAGATAACATAGAATAAGGTCTCAACCTCTGGGTGTGAATCCACCTAGGACCCACAAGGGGTTCTAGAAGAGGACCAAAGACTTGGCAACCAAGACGCAAAAACAAACGCCCATCAGTCTACTGACAGTAGCCATAACAACGCCCCATCATTTGGGAAACGTAGTCCCACACTTAGTGGGAGATTATACCTCAGTGAAACATCCTCTGAATCCATCGACGCCCCCAGCAAGATGGGTCGTCGATCAAATGATGCCCAGTAGCTTGGGGTCGTCTATTGGTAGCTATAAAAGCTGTCACGTCTGTTGTCAACTTTGGGGTGTTTTTCTAAATTCACCCCAAGTCTTTTGTGAACCTAGGATGATTATTTTAGGGTTTTGAAAGTATATTAAATAGGTTTTAAGTCCTAGATCTACACAAGACCCCTCATATAAAACATTCAAATGCTCTCTCTAAATAAAGACTTTCCCAAAACCCCATAGAAGCTTGGACTCAAATGTCACATCCTGAAACCACACCCTAGAAGTTAGGGAAAATCTCATATTGCGACTGGCGTACTTGACCTATCAAAGGTCTTGTACAAGTCGTTACATATAAATCATCCCATAAACATAGTGAAAAGTAGTGCGAAATTAAAACTTTTCACAAAACATACCATAGTCTTTAAAAACTCATTCATTTAAAGCAATAGTAAATAGTAAGTCCCAATCTCATCATCTTAAGACACAAGAATACTTGATACGCGACCCATACTTCAATATAGAAATACTTAGTCCATTTTAATACTTCAATTGAAAACATAAAAGACATATAAGACCTCGAGTTAAATGAGGACATACATCAACTTCTCTTGAACGATGTTACGGTACAAGTCTTCCTTCCCAAAGATCCTCACCTACACAACAACTACAGAGATAGATAAAAGCATAGGTTAGTACAACCACATGTACTAAGCATGACATTATGCATAAAAATCATGAAAATGGATATTTAGTAGAAATATGAATCTTTTCATTTAAAAATCATATTATAATCATAAGAAGCACATTTAACATCTTAAAAATACATAAGATCACATTTAAGCAAATATTATAATTTTACCTTCACCTTAGACATCTCTTAGTATGTAATCATCCCACTTAAAGATATCCTAAGACTCATTTAAGCAACACAAAGAGAGACTGCCCATAAAAACTCCCTAAGTATACCTAAATGATACTCATGACTATTTATAATGAGTCAGACACACACTTCAAGACCTCAAAAGATCAATGTGAGATTCTTCTACCAAAGGTGACTCTAAGTCTCATTTGACTAATTTGTGAAGCTAACGCCCATACAATCCATTACACACACTAAAGAGATCCTTTATACTAACTAGTATAGAAAATCATTCTCACCAAATGTATCAACACATAGATAATATGACATTTCGTCATCAAAGGCTAACAAAAGACTTACTTAAGTAGATCAAGAAGATAACCTCCATGATTGACCTCTTCAAGACAACCTAAATAATCCTTAAGACTTCCTAAGTTCGGATCATGTCATCATTATAAACATCTTCCCTAACTAGAGTCATTCTTAAGACTCATCTAGGTAAGATACAAAGTGACTATTACTATGCCCCCTTCACACCTTAACTAGACAACCCTAAACTACTCTAGATAAATAATGATTTCATTTACATACTTCATAACATAAGTTATTAGTTCATTATTTCATTAAGACTCATACATCACATAAAGGACATTCAAGAAATGGTCTTATAAAAGATCTAGGGACTCTAACTAACACCTTTATAGCCTATTGTGCAATGTCTAGATAGCGTCCTATACCACCACCTAAACTTCATAGAACTTCTCAAATGCTAGTAAGTATCCGATATGATTGTAATAGGAAATAACCGACATATGCCATGTTATCAAAGAATGGAATCTGGAGTTCTAACCTACTCTAACAAAGGTGTTCTTTTTGTCAATTGTAGAACATGTAAACATCCCATGTAGGCACATGGATAAGGAATATGAAGGGTGTTCTTTGAAATCTAGTCTCATACTTAACTAGAAATAATTCCCTTACCCTACTCACTCGGTGCTAGCCTTCGTTCTCATAGAGTAATTCAGACTTAAGGTTCACATAAAAGGGTTCCATAACAAGTTCATAACCCTATTACATTTACCCTACCAAAGAGGTCCTCCTAAGGCTACCTTCCAATGGCGAAAAAAAGCTCATGACAATTAACCTAAAGTCAATCATTTCTTTACTTTGAAGTATACCATTACGAGTTACGACTTCAACATTCACAATTTTACCACTAGGTTCAAGGTTTCACATAAAAGACCCTCTTTACTTCGTTTAAGGTCACATGTCATTCATACATTCAATACTAAGAGCTTTAACATCCTAATTAAAAGCATCACATATCCATAATCATATATACGTAAAGTAAGGGGCACAAGTCAACCAAGACAAGACACCACATTCGTCATTTTAACTCATAATACCTGTCATTCTAGAAACACATAAATATAACCATATCATCTTCAAGTCATCCTATACACTATAATAACTTCATAAATATGAACAACATACACTTATATAGTCAAGTATGAATAACCAATACTAAACCCTAAGCCTATATACACAAGGTCAAAGTCATAGTCTAACATGTTGACCTACATAACATCAATAGAACACGTATCTTTCTTATTTCTTACCATGTAGATAGATATAATCATAATTTATATAATCAAATACACAAATAGCCACATTACTTAAAATAGATCTGGCAAGGCCATGATCATCATATTGCATAAAGTAACACCGACAAAGCCACATCAATTGCAAGTAAAGCACATAACATCGCCACAATAAGTGGACCATACCAGTCACAACATCATTGAATTATAAATAATATCAAAATAATTTAAATAGGTCATCTTACCACTACAACATCCTTATCACCTCAATTCAATGCTAAATCATCCAATTCAAGACCATAAGGCCCTTACCAATGGCCATTAACAATAATTCAATATAGAAACTATGAAAATCAACGAAACTAGGTTAATTCAATAAATATTCATCAATCTAATACATTATAGATATCTATTAAACATAATTCTTACATCATTAGAAATCCCATAGAAATCTACACTACAATTCAATAACATTTGGTCAATATCAAGTAACCCATAACTTAGTCAAAATCTAGGGTTCATCCTATCATGGGTTTATAGGTACTTTAGGTTAGAATAATCAATACAATACCAATTAAATCACTATTCAATGTTTAGAAATCATTAATGCAAGAACCCATGGTAGAATCATGAAATTTGACAATTCAACTTGAAAACTTTAGATAACATCTTGAGCATTGGGGCTCCATAATGAAGGGAGTTTCAAGGATCAAAATAAATACCTTGATGAATATAACTCATAACTTTGATGAATTAATATCCACTCAATTCGTCACTTGAAGCACTTTCTTGAGTTCGGACTTCAATGGATTCCTAGAGACAATTCTAAGGCATTTGGGTTTTTTATTTAGAAGAATGAAGTCTTCAATGTGTTTTAGGCTTATAAACACATTTAAAATACACAAAATACCCCTATATAACCTCCAATATTCTTATTTGGAGTGGGGTGAAATTACAAAATCACCCCGAACTTGGCAGTGAATTACACGCAGGAGACATCCCCATCGACCCACACCAATCTACGGGCTGTCCCTTGACCTACGGACCGTCCGGTTTGTCCGTGGTCTAGGACTGCGGCTTGAATTTTGTCCCTTTCCTATCCAAGATAAGACACTACTAATGGAACACATCTTCGGGGCATCGGTAGTCCCACGAGACGTTGATGGCTCTGTCATTTGGGGCTTCCTGGGACACTCTTGACTCCACGATTGGGTTCTTCCTCGAAGACCCTTGGTTGGTCCTTAGGGATGTCTTCCAGGACGTTTCAAAGACAAACTTGATCATGTATTATTTTAACACATCTCTCATGAATTTTGTCCGAAACGAACACGCAAAACTTGACTAAACATGCTTAGACACACAAGGTCATTTCAAGGCAATACTTTTGAACGTCATGGATGTTCTTGGACGTTGGGCCTCAAGACTCCACATAAACCAGACACACTGCCTATATTTGATATAATAACTCATTTGAAGACCTTATGACCTCATTAATAACACATAAACACATAAAACCCCGAATGAGGCACCTAGGTAAATTAATCGTCGAACGTCTTGGTCATCCCTTGACGTTTGACTTGCAATGCACCTAAGCTCCTAACCCCTGCCTCATTAACACCTAATATACCTATTTAGGACCTTATACCATAGTTACCAACATGTTAGGATATATTTAACCTATGTCCTTTGCAAGGTCTTACATATAGGAAGGGATAAAAGGGGCTGGTGGGGAGGTTTCTTCATAAAAAATCATGGTTTCTTCTCATTGAGATATGTTAGTTATACTTGATATCTCTTCCATTCAAGAAGTAATTTCTAGATGATTTAAAAAAGGGTCTAAACTCTATCTTTCTATATTTGACTGTAATCATGAGTTTTCATTTTAAAATGTTTTAATGATTCAAGTGTGTTGTTTTAAGTGTTAGTTGGTGCTTTTAACCTCAAAACGCTAATGAACCCATGCTAATGCATATTTCCAACTTTTAGCTTAAGAAATGGGTTAAATGAACATGTTTGTGTAGTGTTTGATCTTTGTTTCTTCATGTTGAAACTATGGTTTAGCTAATGGACTAAGGGCTATTTTATGATGAATTATTGGGTAAATTATGAATAGGTGTTAAAAGCCTGAATAAATGGTAAGTTGGTCACATTGTTTAACTCTTATCATGAAATGATCTTAAGTTGTATGGTTCACCTTTGGTGGCGGCGTTTACTTGAAATATATGAACATGATGTACTTGTGTATTGTGAATAAGTCTATGAAGGCATATTATGTGAAATATGATGATAATGATGTTGTTCTAGTTGATATGATTTATTGTCACATCCCGAAACCACACCCTAGAAGTTAGGGATAATCTCGGATCGCAACCGGCGTACTTGACCTCTCGAAGGTCTTGTACAATCCATTTCCATATCGTTCATCGCATATACATAATGAAAAGTAGTACGGAATCAAAATTTTTCACAAAACTTTAAAACATCTTTAATAATATCTTTCATTAGAAATCATAGGGAATACTTGGTCTCAATCTCATCAAACATAGACACGAGAATTCTTTGGGACACGACCCATACTTCAACATATAGAAATACTTAGTCTATTACAATACTTCACAAGAAATAAAAGACATCTATATATTCCCTCGAGTCAATTGACGACAGACTTCAACATTGCTTGAATGACTCTAGAATCAAATCTCTCCTTCACGATCCTTCTCATCTTTCACCTACATATTTGGAGATAATATAATGTATGAAATTAGTACAAACAATTGTACTAAGTATAACATTATGCATAAAATCATGAAAACGAACATTTATTAGAAATAAGCATCTTGTTGACTCAAATATTATAACGTAATCATACGAACAACATTTAACACCTTAGAACACACATAAGGTAACATTTAGTAATTTATAACATTTTTGAAGCAACATTACAGTTGCTTCAACTACTGTACAGTGAATTCCTTCATTGTTACAGTGAAGTTTCGTACCTTCACCTAAGAAATCTTCTAACATGTAATTATCTCACTAAAAGCTATAGTAAGACTCACTTAAACAACATAAATAAAGACCACCCATAAAACCTCTCTAAGAAATCCTAAATTATCCTCAAGACTACTCATAATGAGACACATACATACTTACAACTCACCAATTACATGAACATGAAATTCTTCTACCAAAGGTGACTCTAAGTCTCACTTGAGTGAGTTCTGAAGCGATCGCCTATATAATCCCTTACACACACAGTTAAGAGAACTATTCTGGATTTAACTGTCTTGGTAAGTCTTAACCCTTTATAGTTGTTGTGTTTATGTTTTAAGATAAGTTCTTACGGTTTTGTCTTTCATATTTTTATGCCTTCTTGATAAATTGCTTGAATGGTGAATTATTGAAAAATGTTGCATGTTTCATAGTAAGGAAATGGTGCTCATTGTGAGAAACCTCAAAATTTGACTTAATTGTACTTTAATGAATTGTTTTTCCAATGTGTGTAGAGTTTATTTTTATGATCATGTTTAATGTTGGACAAGGTAGTTCCTCAATAAATAAAGAATTAAGTGTGTGCTTGAATTTGGAAATTTCCTTTCAAAAGTTTTGTTTGATACAAAAATGTATATAAAAGGGTAGTTTGTGTTCCTTGTAAGTTTTGTTCATTGATTATGAATGTTTGAGACTTTATTTAATGGGTTATATGATTCAAGCAAGTACTTTATGTTCTAAAAAGAGTTTATTCGTTCGAGGAAGAATGTTGTTCCAAGTGGGGGAGAATGTAACACCATAAAATGAACTAAGGTGAACTAGAGCTTCGTAATTGTTTCATGAGTTATTTTGTGTTAAATTATAAATAATTATGTCCTTAGGAAATTTATTAAGTTTGGTGACGTTTGGAGGTCAAATGTCCAAGAACGTTCATGATGTTCGGAGGGTATGCCTGAGAAAGTGCTTGTGCATCCTCAAGTGTTTTAGCGAGTTTTACTTGTTCGTTTTGATTGAAATTTGTGTAAGATGTTCCTAAGATCCATATGACTTAGTATAGGGGTTTAACTTCTGGATACGACTCCACCTATGACCCACAAGAGGTCCTAGAAGAGGACCGAAGACATGGCAACCAAGCTGCCAAAACTGGGCAATGGACGGCTAGCAGTCTACATACCGTAGCCATAACGAAGCCCCCCTATTTGGGGGGCGTAGTACCTCACTTATTGGGATCTTAGACCCCAAGGAAACAAACTCTGAAGCCATCGACACCCCTGCATGACGGGCGGTCGATCAGATGACTCCCATTAGCTTGGGGTTGTCGATTGGCACCTGTAAAAGTTATCGTGTTTGTTGCTAAGCTTAGGGTGTTTTTGTAAATTCACACCAAGTATTTTATGAACCTATAATCATTATTTTAGGGTTTAATGTATATTAAATTGGTTTTAAGTCCTAGACCTAGACAAGACCCCTCATTTCAAAAATTTTAACTCTCTTTCTCTCTAAAGAAAGACTATCCCGAACCCGCATAGAAGCTTGGACTCAAGGAAGGGATAGAAGGGGCTGGTTGTGGAAGTTTCTTAAAAGAAAAATTCATCGTTTTCTTCTTATTGACATATGGTAGTCATCCTTCAAATCTCTTCCATTCAAGTAGTCTTTTCTAAGAGATTTCAAAAAGGGTTTTCAAGCTCTAACTTCTTTAATCTTTGACTCTAAACATGGTTTTTTATATAAATATGTTTTAATGATTCAAATGTGTTGTTTTTAGTCTTAGTTCTTGATCTTATTCTCAAAACCCTAATGAACCCACGCTTATGCATATTTGAAACATTTAGCTTAAGAAATGGGTTTAATAAACATTATTATGTAGTTTTTTAGCTTTGGTTTCTTCATGTTGATACTATGGTTTAGCTAATTCCCTAAGTGATATTTTATGATTAATTGTTCAGTTAATTGTGAATAGGTGTTTAAATCTTGGATGAATGGTAATTTGGTCACATTGATTAACTCTTATTATGAAATGCTCATGAGCGGTATGGTTCACCTTTGGTGGCGGTGTTTACTTGAAATATATGAATGTGAATCTACTTGTGCATTGTGAATAAGTCCATGAAGGCATATTATGTGAAATAAGATCATAATGATGTTGTTCTTGTTGATGTGCTTTATGAAGCTTGTTCTGTGAATTATGCAAGAGATTATATCTGAATGAATTATATGCTTATGTGAAGCATGTTAAAGTGTGTAATATGATGAATGAAAGTGTAAGCATGTGTAGAATTCATTGCTAACGAAATGGTGATTATATGAAAGGTGCTTACACACACACTTTAATGAATGAATGAAGTTAGAAAATATTAAGAATGGGAGTTTTGGGGTAAACACTCTTCATGAGTTAAGATGAAGTGTCTAGTACCAACCTCACTATCACCCAAGAGATTTCTATGATAGGTCGGAGGATGGATACCCTTCATGAGTTGAGATGTGGTGTCCACTACTTATACTTAACCCATAGTATATAATGTTGAGACTTCGTGGGGGAATTATATTTACCACAAGGAGGATATGAAGAAGGGGTGGTTATACTTCGTGAGTAGAGATGGTGTATTCCAATGTACGTCTTGAAATGAGTACTCCTCGTTAGTAGAGAATGAATTACTTAGTATCAATCTCCTTATCCCTTAGATATGCACCTACATAGGAGTAGCAATTGGAAAAGCCAAGTAAAAAATAAAAGAATACTAGATTAGGTATTCATAACATCGATCTCTTGTAATACTAGATTGTTGGTTCTACTACGATTGCACAAAAAAAGAAAAAGATTTGAGTTCATCTGATAGACAACATGGAAACAAAATACCTCACAAAAAAATTGAAAACAAAATCACAAAAACCAACACCCAGCTACTGGAGCTAGAGATTTAAAAGATCAACTAATGTAAAAAACAGAACATGATATGTTACTAGGTGTTTATCTCAAGAACGGAATTGATTGAGGCATTGCTAAACCTCTGTGCAAGACTCCGGATGACAAGGACGACAATATCATGAACATGTCGAGTCTTTACCACCTAATCCACTTCACTCAGTCACTGAACGTGTAAAATTAAAGCGACAGACAAAAAACCCAACCAATTAGAAAAATCAAGGCATGAATGACTCTTCTCTCTGTATCAAAGCCTTCAATCTAAGTTGTCTCTATATTTCCACACACAGTTTTGGAACTCAATGATCATTTCTCTTGGACTTCTTCAGAGATATTATGTAATGGAAAGAAAATTAAAGAGGTTGTCTCTGATGGGTAAAATGATATGAGAGAATGGATATTAGAATCGGGTTAATGGTTGGGATAAATCTTACAAAATGGGTCGAATGTAATACTTAATAGAAATTAATTTTTTATTGTAATAAAAGTATATCCACATGGATCCATGTAGGAGCCACGTGGACCAAGAAAAATGGTGACGGATAAAATGAACTGTACAAGGGAAAATATGTACCCAATGTAGGATTGTAAGGGCGAATATATCAAAAAAGTATGACGAAGGGTAAATATAACAATTTTCTAAGGGTACAAAGGTAAATATGACCCTTTTCTATTTAATTTTTTTATATATTTAGGAAATAAGGTTTATTTTGGCGCCTTTTTTCCAACAAAAAAAGTTTATTTTAGTGAAAATTGTAGGGATGTTTTGGAGTTGTGGTCTCCCACTAACTCTTGGAATTACATTTGGGACAAAATATCAATATTTTTAAGGATCATCTTTTGCACCTTCTAAAAACATATAGATTTTAGGACCAAAATATAATCTCGTCCCAATATGTATACTTTTAGCGACAAAATTATTTACTTATCCCTAGATGATGGTCATAAATAAGCCTTTTTATTGTTACAATGAATGTTTGTTTTACAACTGACTCAAATGGTTTAGTTATTGCTAAGTTCCAAGAAAAACCAAAATTACTTGAACTTCTGTAAGAATCATAAAAGTTAAATGAGAAACTTGTAAAATTGATTTGAGAAGTTCAAAATGGGGAAAAACTTAATTTTTCATTTACAAATGATGGTGTATTACTTTATGAAAATAGGTTATTCGTACCTAATGATGAAAAATTGACGAGAGAAATATTGAATACAACACATACTTCAACATATGCAATGCATCATGGAGGTAGAAAGATGTACTAGACCATATAAGAAAAAGCATTGTGAAATGGTTTGAAGAGAGATATTGTGGAGTTCATTTCAAAATGTTTGTTTTGTCGACAAGTAAAGGCTGAAAATTAAGTCTCAGTTGGTTTACTACAACCCTTGTCTATGCCGGAATGGAAATGGGTGAGAATAACTATGGACTTTGTTTCTAGAGTTCCTTGCACTCAGAGAAATGTTAATGCAATATGGTTTATTGTTGATAGGCTAACAAAGAGTGCTCACTTCTTAGAAATTAGAATGGATCACTCACTACAACATTTAGCTGAGTTGTACATTAATTAGATTGTAAGAATACATGGGATCCTTGTGTATATTGTATATGACAGAAACTCAAGGTGTACATCAAGATTTTTGTGCATCTCGTAGGAAGATTTGGGTACTAAGTTTAAATTGGCACTTTGGTCCATTCTTAAACTGATGGAAAGTCAGATAGGGTGATACAAATTTTTGAAGACATGCTCCGAGCTTGCATTATGGAGTTTGACGTTAGTTGGGCCAAAAAAGTGGCTTTGATAGAATTTTATTACAATATAGCTGCCACTCAAGTCTTTGAATGCCTCCCTATGAACCCATATATGGAAGAAAATGTTGGACCCCTCTTTGTTGGAGTCAAATTGGTGAAAGAAAGCATATTGGTCCTAAAATAATGCAGCAAACAGAGTACAAGGTAAAAATTATCAAGGATTGTTTAAAGATTACACGGATAGAAAAAAGTCGTACGCTGATCTAAAAAGGCATGACATTGAGTATCAAGTTGGAGATAAATTATTCTTAAAGGTGTCTCCATGTAAAAAGATTATGAGATTCTTCTGAAAAGGAAAACTTAGTCCTCGACTTATTTGACCTTATGAGATACTTGAAAGGGTCGGACAAATTTCTATATAAATTGGATTTACCACCAGAGTTAGATAAGATCCACAATGTCTTCCATGATCCTATGCTCAGAAAATACTATTCTGATCCATCTCATGTTCTTCTAGTTGAATCTAATGAGGTTAATCCTCACTTGACCTGTAATGAAGAACTTATCCTAATTCAAGCTCGGGAAGTAAATCAACTTAGGAACAAGAGAATCCCCTTAGTAAAGGTACATTGGAGGAACCATTCTGTAAAACAACCTACATGGAGAGAGAAGAAGACATGAGGACACAATGTCCGCAAATGTTTCAGGACTAGTCTAAGGTAAATTTCGAGATGAAATTGTTGTAACACCCCTAAAATACTAGACCGATATTCTCATTTCAATACAGTGTTGTTGAAATACTCTAATATGTTTTATTTTTATTTTGGGGACTTGAAATTTTGTGATACTTGCTGCCTTGCTTAACGTAAGTGGTATCTTAATTTAAATTATTTTATGGGGGTATTTGCATAATTTTCTAATTATATTTACAAAAACATTGGAAGTGTGGGCATAAGGTATATAAATATGGGTATATATTTATGCTTTTTGGGTAGCCAACAATTTGATTGGATTACCCCTTTTGGTGACATCTGTCTATGTGAAAAGGATCACTCTTGTATCTATATATATTCACACCTCCTTTTGTGAAATTCATCTCACCTGAATTATATTAACATTAGAACATTATCTAAAGAGTTGTTATTCAAAAATCAAGAGAAAAACTAGCTCCTTTTTGCTTAAATCAGAAGCACATACACTCTTTCTTGGTAAGTGACAAAATCTATTTTTATGTTGTGTAGTGTTTGGTATTTCAAGGATATCCCATTCTATAGAGCTTAGTTTACAGTTAATAAATATGTTTTAGAAAGCTAATTCATATACCTACAACTCCTATGCCTATGTTAAACTGTAATTTTGCTATTATGAATTTGAAATATGGGATGCAACATATGAAAAATTGTTTCCAGATTTTGGAATTAGAAATCATGTCTATTCAACTGTAACTGTTTTGATTATATATTTTAGTAAAAAAATGTATTTTTTGTTTTGTTGTATCAAATCTAAGTTGCGACATAAAGTTTTGTTGTTGGACATAATTACTGTTGTAGGAGCTTAGTTGTATTTGTACATGCTAGGCTTACTTGTGATGTCAATCCTGTTTTACATCAACATTATTGAGCTGCAAGGAATTAAAAAATAGTTTTTAAGTCTATTTTTAAGTTTGTATATGTCACATCCCTAAACCACACCCTAGAAGTTAGGCTCAATCTGGGATTGCAACCGGCGTACTTGACCTCTTGGACTTCTTGTACAAGCTGTTACATATCATTCATCACATATACATAGTGAAAAGTAGTGGAAATTAAAACTTTTCACAAAATATTACATAGTCCTTAAAACTCTTTCACATAAAATCATAGGAAATACTAAGTATCAGTCTCATCAAAATTAAGACACGAGAATACTTGGGACACATCCCATAAAATACGAATATACAAATACTTTGTCTAATACAATACTTTAAATAGAAACATAAAAGACATCTATATATGCCGTCGAGTCAATTGAGGACAAACTTGAACTTCACTTGAATGATACTACAATCCAAGTCTTGCTTCTCAAATGCTCCTTACCTACCAACAACTATAGAGATAGATTCAAGCATGGTTTAATCCAACCACATTTATTAAGTATGACATAACACATGAAAATCATGAAAATGGACATGGAAAATATGCATCTTTTCATTTAAATATAATAATATAATCCTAAGAAAAACATTTAAGAACTTAGAAACACATAAGATAATATTTAGACGATTTATCATTTTTTAGAATCACTTTACAGTAGCTTCACTTCACTTTTTAGTGAAGCTCTTTACTGTTACAATGGAGTTCTTCAATGTTTGTTCCCTTTCACTTTTAACACTTCCTAGCATGTTGTCTTCCACTTAAAGCTATCCTAAGACTCACTTAAGCAACACAAAGAGAGACCTCCCAGACAACCACCGTAAGCTTACCTAAATGACCCTCAAGACTACTTATAATAAGACACATACACAATTACAAGACGTCATAAGACATCATACACATCGACATATAAATAATAGGAAATTCTCATATCAAAAGAGTTACTTAAGTAAATCAAGAAGATAATGTTCATAATTGACCTCTTCAAGACTACCTGAATAATCCTTAAGACTACCAAAGGTTGGATCATGTCTACATATTCAACAATTTTCCCTAACTAGAGTCTTTCAGAAGATTCATCTTTGTAAGATACGAAGTGACCAAACCTATGCCCCCTTCACACCATAACTAGATAACCCATGCCTACTGTAAATAAGTACTTATTAATTTAACATACTTTCTTAACTTAAGTCATTAAATTCATTTGTTCATTTAGGAGACATTAAACATATAAATAACATTCAAGTAACGGTCTTGGATAAGACCTAGGAACTCCAACTAACACCTTCAAAGCCTATTGTGAAATGTCTAGATACCATCCCATACCACCACCTAAACTTCATATAACTTCTCTAATGCTAACATGTATTCCATATGATGAGAATAGGCAATAAATGACATAAACCATGATAAAAATACATGTAATCCAAAGTTCTAACCTACTCCGATGAGGGTGTTCTACTTGCCAATGGTAGAACTTAGACACGTCCGATATAGGCACATGGTTAAGGAATATGAAGGGAATGCTTTGTAATATAGTCTCATTCTCTCACTAGAACTACTTCCCTTACCATACACACTCGGTGCTAGCCTTCATTCTCTTAGAGTAATGTACATTTAAGGTTCATATAGAGGGGATCCATGTCATGTTCATAAGCCAATCATATTTACCCTATCAAGGAAAGGTCCACTAGGGCTACCTCACAATGGAGACAAGAAGCTCATCTTGACTTTTGTAAGGATTATATGATGACGTTCCAGCAATTTTACCTTAAGTTTATCATTCAATTATCTAACTGATACCTTTACGACTTTCGACTTTAACATTCATAACCTTACCACTATGTTCAAGGTTTTACATAAAGGACCCTCTTAGCATCATTTAAAGTCTCATATTATTAATACATTCAAGATTATGAGACTTAAGCTTCCTAAGTCAAGACATCACATATTCACATTCATATATTCATCAAGTAAGGGACACAAGTCTACCAAGACAAGACATAACATACATCACTTTAACACATATGACATGTCGTTCTAGAAACACATAGAAATATCCATATCCTCTTTAATTCATCCTATACACTATCATATTATCATAATTATGACCACCATAGACTCATATAGTGAAGTAGAAATAACCAACATCAACCCTAAGACTATACACACAAAGCCATAGTCATAGTCTAACATGCTCATCTACTTAACATCAATAGAATAACACCTATACTTTCACATTACTTATCATGTAGGCAGATATTATCATACTTCACATAATTACATCACCCCTAATACTATATACACAATGCCATAGTCATAGTCTAACATGATCATCTATTAACATTAACAGAAGAACACCGATACTTTCACATTATTTATCGTGTAAGTAGATATTATAATACTTCACATAATCATAATAATATTTCATGTAGTTTCCGACAAGGCCATGATCATCATATACTTAAAATAATGCCGACAAGGCCACATCAATTGCAAGTAAAACACATAACACCACCACCATAAGTGGACCATACCAATTACAATATAATTGAATTATAATCAACATAAAATAAGGAAATAGGATCACTCCATCCTCAATACCTCAATCCAATGCCAAATCGCCTAATTCGATATCACAAGGCCCTTACCCATGGACATAACAAACAATTCAATATGATTGTAACAATATTCATGAAACTAGGTCAATTCACAACACATTCATCAAAAATACAACCTAGATATCAACGTACTACAATTATTACATCAATCAATAGCTTATATGAAACTACATTAGAATTCATAAACATTAGATCAATATCATGTAACTCATAACTTAGTAAAAAATAAGGGTTCATCAAATTCATGGGTTCGTAGGTTAATTAATTTAAAATCATCTCATTATTAACAATTCAATCCATAATCAATGTTTAAAATCTATTAATGCAAGAACACATTTATAGATAATGAAATTGGACAATTCAACTTTGATAAGTTAAGAAAAATCTTTGAAGTTGGGCTCCTTGATGAAAAGAGTTTCAAGGATTAAAAACCATACCTCAATGAAGATAATTATTAAATTTGATGAAGAATATCCACTGAATTCTCCAATTCATGACCTTCCTTGAGTTTTGGCTCCAATGGAGTTCAAGGGAAATTTCTAAGGGGTTTGGGTTTTTGATTTTGAAGAATGAAATCTTCTAAGTGTTTTTGACTTATATAAACATTGAAAATACCCAAAAAAAAACCCTTAAGGAGCCCCGAATACCCTTATTTGTACATGGGGTGAATTTACAAGTTCACCCTTCACTTAACAGTGAATTGCACGCAGGGACACAGACCATCGACGGTTGGCAGTCGATGGACGGTTTTTCCATAAATGGACCGTCTTGTCGTTCCATCGATTGGTTCAGAGACTCACCTTTTGTCTTTCCTCTCCCAATACTAATTCCTAATTGATGAGAAACGACCAACGGGGTGTTGATTGACCTACTGGGCATCGATTGACTTCCGTTTGCTCAAGTTGCTCAACTTGAGAAGGAATCTCCTCATGCACATCATTCTCCTCAACTCTCCCATCCGGTGTCCTCCTTGTATTAATCTTACTAAAAACACAAGGAAAAACATAAGAAAAGAGTACTAATAACTTTTATTCTACGACATGACATAGGAGTAGAAAAGGAGGGAAACTCTATCGTCCTATAGCCACTCGCCCATAGATGTATCGCGACTCACACCGATGGTCAATAATCTAATAGACGTGACTTGATGAGACTTTTTGATTCCTAATATTGCTTTCATAACCTATGCTCTTATACCAGGCTTTTAACATCTCTAAACAACATCCTAGAAGTTAGGGTCACTCTCGGATTGCAATCGGTGCACTTGACCTCTCGGAGGTCTTGTACAAGCCCTTACATATCATTCATCGCATATACATAGTTAAAAGTAGTACTGAATTAAAATTTAAGCAAAACATTTCATAGTCTTTAAAAATCTTTCATATAAAATCATAGGAAATACTAAGTCTCAATATCATCAAACTTAAGAGACGAGAGTTCTTGGGAGAAGACCCAATCAATACGAATGTAGAAATATTTAGTCTATTACAATACTTTAAATAGAAACATAAAAGACATTTATATATGCCCTCGAGTCAATTGAGGACATTCTTCAACATAACTTGAATGATGCTACAATATAAGTTTTGCTTCCCAAATGCTCCTTACCTACCAAAAACTATAGAGATATATAAAAGCATGGATTAGTGTAACCACATGTACTAAGAATGGAATAATGCATGAAAATCATAAAAATGGACCATTATTGAAATATGCATCTTTTAATTTAAATATCTTGATATAGTCGTAAGAACAACATTTAAAAACATAGAAACACATAAGGTAACATTGAAACGATTTATCATATTTTTGTAAGCAATTTACAGTAGCTAAACTTCACTGTACAGTGAAGTTCTTCACTATTACAGTGAAGTGCTTTTCCTTCTCTTTTAAAACTTCCTAGAATGTAGTCTTCTCACTAAAATCTATCTTAAGATACAACTTCCCTAAGCATGCCTAAATTACCCTCAAGACTACATATAATAAGACACACACTTACAAGACATCATACACATCAACATATAGATAATATGATATTCTCTTACTAAAGGCTATCAAAAGACTTACTTAAGTAAATCAAGAAGATAATGCCCATAACTGACCTCTTTAAGTCTACCTAAGTTTAGATCATGTATACATATTCAACCATTTTCCCTAACTAGAGTCATTCTTAGGACTCATCTAGGTAAGATACGTTGTGACCATTCCTATACCCCCTTCATAGCTTAACTAGCAAGCCTTAACTACTCTAGATAAGTACTTATTAATTTTACATACTTTCTTAATTGAAGTAATTACATTCATTAGTTCATTTAGGAGACATTGAACACATAAAGGACATTCAAGTAATGGTCTTGAACAACACCTAGGAACTCCAACTAACACCTTCAAACCTATTGTGAAATGTTTAGATAGCCTTGCTTACCACCACCAAAACTTCATAGAACTTCCCTAATGCTAATAGGTGTTCCATAATATTAGAATAAGCAATTACCGGCATAGACTATGATACAAAGACATGGAATCCGAAGTTTTAACCTACTCCGATGAGGGTGTTCTACTTGCCAATGGTAGATCCTAGACACATCCCATGTAGGCATATGGTTAAGGAATATGAAGGGCATGCTTTGTAATCTAGTCTCATTCTTTAACTAGAAATTCTTCCCTTACCATACTATCTCGGTGCTAGCATTCGTTCTCATAGAGTAATTTACATTTAAAGTTCATATAAAGAGGATCCATATAAGGTTCATAAACCAATCACATTTACCCTACAAAGGAAAGGTCCACTAGGGATCCCTCACAATGGTGACAAGAAGCTATGAATTTTATAAGGATTAATATGATGTCGTTCCATCCAATAACACTTAATTATATCATTCCTTTACTTGAAGGATACCATTATGACTTTCGACTTCAACATTAATGACCTTACCACTAGGTTCAAGGTTTCACATAAAGGGCCCTCTTAACATCATTTAAGGTCTCATATCAATAATACATTCAACACAACGAAAATTTAGAATCCTAAGTCAAGAAATAACATATTGACATTCATACATGCACTAAGTAAGGGACACAAGCCAACAGAGACAAGACACAACAAGCTTAACTATACCACGTATTACATGTCATTATAGAAACACATAGAAATATCAATATACTATTTAAGTCATCATATACACTATCATATCATCATAATTATGACCATAATATAGCTATATAGTGAAGTAGGAATAACATACATCAACCCTATTACTATACACACAAAGCCATAGTCATAGTCTAACAAGATCGTCTACTTAACATAATTGAAAAACACCTATACTTTCACATTATTTATCATGTATGTAGATATTTTCATACTTCACATAATCATACAACAATTCAATATGATTATAACAATATTCATGAAACTAGGTCAATTTACTACACATTCATCAATCTAATACAACCTATATCAATTTACTAAAATTATTATATAAATAAATATCCAATATGAAACTACATTATAATTCAAAAACATTAGATCGATATTGGTAACCCATAACTTAGTCAAAAACTATGGTTCATCAAATTCATGAGTTCATAGGTTAATTAAGTTAAAATTATCTAATTAATAACAATTATTCCATAATAAATATTCAAAACCATTTATACAAGAACCCATATATAGATCATGAAATTGGACAATTCAACTTTGAAAACTTTAGAAAAAATCTTTGAATGTTGGAATACTTAATACAGAGACTTTCAAGGATCAAAAACGATACTTCAATGAAGATAATTTTTTAATTTATTGAATAATGTACACTTAATTCTCCAATCCCGGCCCGTCCTTGTGTTTTTGCTCTAATGGAGTTCATGGGAAATTTCTAAGGGATTTGGGTTTTTATTTTGAAGAATGAAATCTTCTAAGTGATTTAGGCTTATAAAAACATTTAAAATACCAAAAAGACCCTTAAGAAACCTCCAATACCCTTATTTTTTCTTGGGGTGAATTTAAAAGTTCACCCCTTACTTAAAAGTGAACTACACAGAGGGACACATACCATCGACAATTGGTAGTCGACGGACCGTTTGTCCACAAACGGACCATCCTGTCCTTCTGTCGATTGGTTAATAAACTCACCTCCGGTCTCTTCTCTCCGTGGTCTAAGTCCCAATTGACTATACACCACAAATGGGGTGTCGATTGACCCAATGGGCGGCGATTGCCTTCTGTATGTAGGCTGTCTTGGACACCAACTTCGGGTCCTCCCTTAAGGACCCTAGGATTGTCCTTGGGGATGTTTGCCCGGACGTTTCCAACTTTTTTGTATATAGTCATCGTGATGTTCTATGGTCATAATATGGTGTATAATATCGTATTTAGTCATTGTCTAAAAGTTTAGGTTATTTGGAAGTGAAATGTCAAGGGGACAAACAAGACGCTCAATGACTAAGTCATCTATGAGCCTCATATGTGGTTCTATGTGTTTATGTGTGATTCATGAGGTTATAAAGTCCTTGAATTATTTATTGTGGTGTACATAGGTAGTGTGTCAAGTTTCATGAAGTTTGTAGGTCAAACATTCAAGAACATCCATGAAGTTCAAAAGTTTTGCCTTGAAACGACAAAGTTGATGACATTCATATGTTGGTTGGTCTACGGTTTGAACTGTTGAAGTGTTGTTGGAATGTTTCTTGTCGAAAAAACTGAGTTTTTTTTGTATAAAATTATAATTTTACTATTTTTACCTGCTGGTATATCTGAAAGATTATCTTGGTACCCTGGTTACCTCTTGTTACTTTTCATTATCGTGTTGTTATCATTTAAGACTATGACATCTCGAAAATAACTTAGGTGAATCTAGAGCCTATCATGATTTTAATGAGGGTCTAAGGTCTTAAATTTTCTTATAATGTGGTATTAAGGCAATTTCTAAAGATTTAGGAGCATTGAAAGTCAAACATCAAGGGTCGACCAAGATATTCAACGACTAATCACCTATGTGCCTCATGTGTGGTTATGTTCCTATATGTTTGTTTAATGAGTTAATTAGGTTCTTATATGATTTATTATAGTTTTTATATGAATTGTGTCAACTTTCATTAAGTTTGGAGGTCAAACGTCCAAGACTGTCCATGACGTTTGAAAGGATTGTTTTTTAACGACTTTGTGTGTCATGACATGTTTCATCGAGTTTTACTAGTTAGTTTTGGATAAAATTCACATAGGAGGTCCTAAAATTGTAAATTAACATATTCGGGTTGTAAACTTCAGGGAAAAAGTCCCCAAGGACAATCAACGGTTCTTGAGGAAGGACCCATGTTTATGGCCAAAACTGCCCAAGGCAATCCCACCTATGGAGGCAATCGACGCCCAATAGGCTGGTTGACACCACGTAGGAGTAGGGAGTTGATGGTTACTTATTATAGGGATATTAATATCCCATTTTCAAGGCTCAGTCTCAACGAAGGCAAGGCAGGACAGTCCGTTTTTGAATAAACGGTCTGTCTGTGGCCAAGTCGTCGATGGATCTACAATTCACCTTCTTTACTGTATGTTGCAAGGGTGAATTGGTAAATTCAACCAACGTCTAAATAAGAGTTTGAGAGGTTATTTAGGGGTATTTGGGTATTTTAAGTTAATATATAAGTCTTAAATACCTAGATGAATTCATGCTTCAAAATCAAAACCCCAAAATCTCTAAGAATTCTCTAGAACTCCATTGAAGGCAAAACTCAAGGAATAGTTTGGATTGAAGATTTGAGTGGTTATTGTACATAAATTTAGTGTATTAATATAAATGATTTATGGGTTTTTTATACATAAAACTCTATTCATCAAGGAGCCCGAAACTCAAAGAAATTTCTAAAGTTTTCGAAGATTAATTTGTCAAATTTTATGATCTATCCATGTGATCTTACATAAAAGGCTTTGAATCATTATATATTGATTATATTAATGTTAATTAGATGATTTTAAATCAATTGACCTATTAACCCCTGTAATTTATGAACCCTAGATTTTCAATTCTTTATGGTTGACTTGATATTGAGTTAATGCTTATGAGTTCTAGTATAGTTTTCTATGGGCTATTTAATGATCTAAGTATTGTACTCAATCGATTTATAGGTTATCTTAGATTGATAAATATATCTTTAATTCACCTAGATTTATAAAGTATTATGGTTTTTGTAATGAATTGATGTCTATGGCCATGTGTAAGGGCTTTGTGGTATTTAATTAGATGATTTAGGTATGGGTTGAAGTAGTGGGAATGTATTGATTGTATTCTGCTCTATTTCTCCTTATTTTATTAAATATAGTTCTTGAATGATGTATTGATTGTTATTGTCCGTTTTTGGTGGCTGTGCTATGTGAATGATGTGGCCTTGTCGGTGTTACTTTATGTATTATGATGATAATGACCTTGACGGATAATTACATGATATACTATGATGCTTTTGTAGTTATTTATATAAAGTAGGATCATATCTATCTACATGTGATTAATTTGAAACTATGTGTTTATTCTATTGTTATTAGGTTATCATGTTGGACTATGACTATGTCCTTATGTGTGTAGTATTAGATTTGATACATGATTATTCCTACTTGACTACATGAGTCCATGATGGTTATATTATTTAGGTTATAATAGTGTATAGGATGAAATATAGATGATAATGGTTATTCATTCCTATCTGCGTCTATGCAATATGTGTGTAAGTGAAGTATTGGTGTGACTCGTGTGGTAGATTTATGACCCTTACTTGATGCATGTGCTAATGTGAATATCATATGTCTTTAATTCGGAGGTTAAATCCTGTTAGTATTGTATGTATGAATGGCATGACACCTTTAATGATACTAAGAAGGTCCCTTATGTGAAACCTTAAACCTAGAGGGAAGTCCTTAATCTATCTTCGTCACCATTGTATGGGACCCATAAGGGACCTCTTTGTTAGGGTGAATTTGATTGGGTTATCAACTAGATATGGAACCGCTTAATATGATCCTTAATGTAAATTACTCTATGAGAAATAAGGCTAACACCGAGTGAATAAGGTAAGGGAAGTGGATATAATAAAATAATGAGGCTAGAGGGAAAATAAACCTTCATATTCCTTAATCATGTGCCTACATCGAATGTGTCGAAGTTCTACCATTGGCAAGTAGAACACTCTTCATCGAAGTAGGTTACAACTCTGGATTTCATGCTTTGCTACCATGGTCTATGTCGGTTATTGCCTATTCTTATCTTATGGGATACCTAATAGCATTGGAGAAGTTATATGATGTTTAGGTGGTGGTATGTGACACTATCTAGACATTGCACAATACGCTTTGAAGATGTTATTGAGAGTCCCTAGGTATTCTCCAAGACCATTACTTGAATGTCCTTATATGATGAATGTGTCTTTAATTAAATAATGAATGTAACGACTTAATTTAATAAATAAAGTTAACTGAATATGTACTTATCTAGAGTAGTTAAGCGTTGACAAGTTAAGGTGTGAAGAGGGCATAAGAATGGTCACTTCGGTACCTTACCTAGATAAGTCTTAAAAATGATTCTAGTTAGGGAAGTTGGTTGATTAAGTAGGAATGATCCAAACTTACGTAGTCTTAAGGATTATTTAGGTAACCTTGAAGAGGTCAAACATGGATATTCTCTTCTTAATTTACTTTAGTAGGTCTTTTGATAACCTTTGGAGGTGAATGTCTTGTTCTATAAATGCTATTGTGTTAAGTGAGAATGATCTTATCCTAGGTAGTATAAAGGATCTCTTAAGTGTGTGTGAAAGGGATTGTATGGGCGGTCGCTTCACAACTCTCTCAAGTGAACCTTCGAATCACTTTTAGTAGGAGGATCTCATGTTTATGTGCTTGGTGTATTGTAAGTGTGTATCTCATTATGGTGGTCTTAATGATGATTTAGGTGTGCCTAGAGAGGGTGTATAAGAGGTATCTCTTTCTCTTACTTAAGTGAGTCTTAGAATAGCTCTTAGTGGGGGAATCACATGGTAGAAAGTGTCCATTCTCCTTGTAACAATGAAGGAGTTCACTATAACAATGAGAGGTTACTGCAAAGTTGTCCTTAAAATATGTAAAATTCCTTATGTGACTTATTATGTGTTTCTAAGGTGTTAATTGTTGTACTTATACTTATATTATTATATTTAAATTAAATGATGCATATTTCTATTAAATGTCTATTTTAATGATTTTTATGCATTATGTCATACTTAGTACATGGGTTTGTACTAATTCCATGCTTTTATCTATCTCTAAAATGATTCATAGTTGAAGGTGCTTTTGGGAGCTAAGTTTGGATTATAGGTTCTTTCAAGCAAGTTGAAGTATCTTCTCATTTGAATCGAGGGAATAGATATCTTTTCTTTATTTTATTAAAGTATTTTAATATACTTAGTAGAACTATATTTCTATTATATGGTCCATGTTTCAAGTACTCTTGTGTCGAGGATTTGATGAAATGAGACTTAGTATTTCGTCCGAGTTTTATATGAAAGATATTTTAAAGATTGTTTGAATGTTTGTTAAAAGTTTTAATTTTGGAAATACTTTTCATATATGTATATGCGATGAATGATATGAAAGGGCTTGTACAAAACCTCTGTTACGTCAAGTACACCGTGTCACGACCTAAGCACACCCTAAATTCTAGGGTGTATGTGTGGGTCATGACAAATGTTGTATCAGAGCATAGATTATAAAAGCTGTCTTAGGAATCAAAAATTCTCATCACGTCACATCTTGTAGAGTATTGACTATCGGTGTGAGTCACGACACATCTATGAGCCAGAGGCTATAAGATGAAAGTGTTTCCTTGCTTTTCTACTCCTATGTCGTGCTGTAGAGTAAAAGTTATGAGTATTCTTTTCTTATGCTTTTCCTTGTGTTATAGGAGATGAATACAAGGAGGCACCTACAAGGAGGGTTAAGGAGAATGAGGAGATTCCCACTTAAGTTGAGCAAATTCCTAAAGGTTCTCAACGTGTTCAAGGTGATGAAGTCCCTATTGTGGGTGGAGGTAATGATGTTCCGGTGGTTCCCCGAAAATGACTAATGGATATAGTAGAGAGGATTTAATCACTTTAGCCCGAGCTTTGACTACCAATGAGAATATGTGTACTTCGCCTAGAGTGAATGTTATGGAGAGCACTATGAAATATATATTGATACATTTTGTGAGGATGATCCTCCTATCTCTCTTGGATCTAAGGTGGGAGAGGATCCCCAAGAGTTCCTTGATAGTGTTTACAAAGTGTTGAGTGCCATGGGGGTGACTTCTAGGGAGAAGACGGAATTAGTTGATTATTAGTTGAGGGAGGTTGCTCAAGTGTGGTATACTCAATGGAAATATAAAAGGCTGATTGAGTTGGGTCCTATTCAGTGTGAAGAATTTAAACAAGCTTCTTTAGGAAAGTACTTTCCCGTGAGAGGATGGAGGTGAAGGTACAGTAGTTTATCAATCTCAAGCAAGGCAATATAATTGTTGAAGTTACTCTTTGAATTTCTCTATTGTGTCTAAATATGATCCATCCCTTGTGTCTAACCCTAGGGATGAGATTAGTAGGTTTTTGACCAAGGTCGCCGATCTAGTGAAAGAAGAATGTCGTACGACCATTCTACATGATGATATGACCCTAGCAGACTCATGGTTTATGCTCAATCCATTGAGAATTCTGAACTTTGTAGGATTTATATAAACTTGAAGAGGATTTCTTCAAGTTATCAAAGTCAACCTAGGTTCAAGAAGAAGGTTGCAACTGAATATGAAACAACGGGCGGTAAGGTGAAATTTGAGAAAGAAGGTGGTTCTAAAAATGGAAAGTCTACATGTGCTACATGTGGAAATATTCACTGTGGGTAATGTCTATTGAGTACTGGGAGTTGCTTTAGATGTGGTAAAGATGGACAGAAAGTGAGGAATTGTCCTACTAGAGAAGGTAAGGAAGTTGCTCTTCATGTTCCAAAAGATGATTGTAAGATCACGAAAATTACTATGGTGAAATAGATACGAACATGTTTTTCATGATTTTTAAGGCCCTAAAATGGTCTATAATATGGTATTGAAGCAAAGACTAGAGTTTTAGGTGAATTGGAAGTGAAATGTCAAGGGACGACTAAGACGTTCGACGACTAAGTCACCTATGCTTCTCACATGTGGTTTTATGTGTTTATGTGCGATTCATGAGTTTATAATGTCTTTATATGAGTTATTATAGTGTATATAGGAAGTGTGTAAACTTTCATGAAGTTTGGAGGTCAAATGTCAAAGAACGTCCATGACGTTCGAAAGGTTTGCCTCGAAACGACCTTGTGTGTCTAGGCATGTTTAGTCGGGTTTTACGTGTTTGTTTTGTATGAAATTCATGTGAGAGGTACTAAAATCATATAATAGAATGTTTGAGTTTGAAAAGTCCGGGAAAACATCCCCAAGGACCATCCAAGGGTCCTTGAGGAAGGACCAATGTTGGTGGCCAAAACTGCCCAAGACAGCCCACCTACGGATGGCAATGGACGCCCAATGGGTCATTTGACGACCCTTAGGTGAGATATTGTTTATGTAAACTTAGGTGTAAGGACGGAGGGTCCAAATAAAAGACTCATTCTCCAACCAAGGACCAACAAGACATTCCGTTGGTCAAAGGACATGCCATCGATGGTCTTCCGTCGATGGTACTGTTTTTCCTGCGCACTTACTGTAAGTTTACCAACTCAACCAACTTCCAAATACGATAAAGGAAGGTTCGTAAAGGGTATTTTGTTTATTTAAATATTTTTATACGATTAAAACACTTAGAAGATCTAATTCTTAAAAATTAAAATAAAAAATTCTGTAGAAATTCTCTAGAACTCCATTGGAGCAAAAACTCAAGGAAGTGCATGGATTGGATATTGAGTGGAGATTCATCATAAAATTTAAGTATTAACTTCATTGATTTATGTTTTTTGATCCTTAAAACTCTATTCATCAAGTAGTGCAACTTTCAAAGAAGTTTCTAATGTTTTCAAAGATGAACTGTCCAATTTAATAATCTATCCATGGAATCTTGTATGTAGGGTTAATAAGCATTGAATATTGATTGAATTTGTAGTAATTTCTTTATTTTAACTCAATTAACCTATGGACCAATGAAATTGATGAACCCTAGTTTTTTACTACTTTATGGGTTACTTGATATTAACTTAATGCTTATGAATTATAATGCAGTTTTCTTTGGGTTATTGATTGATGTAACAAATGTATTGAATTGATATCTAGGTGTAATTAGATTTTTGAATCTATATTTAATTGTCCTTGTTTGGTTGAGTATGATAGTTTTTATATTTAATTAATGGTTATGACAATGAGTAAAGGCCTTATGGCATTGTATTGGATGATTTATCATTGGATTAAAGTGTTGAGGATGGAGTAGTGGTACGCTGCAAGAATTATCTTTATTCTATGCCAATTAGACTTTAATTGCGTTGTGATTGTTTATGGTGGCAGTGTTATGTGCTTTATTTAGAAATGATGTAGCCTCGTCGGCGTTCCTTTATGTAATATAATGATCATGGATTTTCCGGCACTACTTGAAGTTGTATAATATCTATATACATGACAAATAATGTGAAAGTATATGTGTTCTTCTATTGATGCTATTTAGTTGATCATGTTAGACTATGACTATGTGTTTATGTGTATAGTCTTAGGGTTAATGCATGGTTATTCCTACCTGACTATATGAGTCTATGATAGTCATATCGATGATGATATGTTAGCTTATAGGATGACTTAAATATGATAATGGTTTCTTCTATGGGCTTCTACAATGACATGCAATGTGTGTTAAAGTGAAGTATGTTGTGTCTTGTGTTGGTTGACTTGTGTCCCTTACTTGATATATGTATGAAGGTGAATATGAGAAGTCTTGACTTAGTATATTAAAGCCTCTTATTATTGTATGTATGAATCACATGGGACCTTAAATGATGTTAAGAGAGTCCTTTATGTGAAATGTTGAACCTAGTAGTAAGGTTATAAATGTTGAAGTCGAAAGCTGTAATGATATCCTTCAATTAAAGGAATGATAGACTTAAGGTTGGTTTGCCAGAACGATATCATCTCAATCATTAGGAAAGTCATTATGAGATTCCTGTCTCCATTGTAAGGCAACCCTTGTGGACCTCTTTGGTAGGGTTAATGTTATTTGGTTATGAACTTGGTACGAAACCCCTTTATGTGAACCTTAATTGTAAATTAATCTTTGAGAACAAAGGCTAGCACCGAGTGAGTATGGTAAGGGAAGTAGCTCAAGTTAAAGGATGAGACAAGAGTACAAAGCATGCCCTTTCATATTCCCTAACCATGTGCCTACATGGGATATGTCCATGATCTACTATGTTGGTTATTGCCTATTCTCATCATATGGTATAACTATAGCATTATATGTTAGGAAGTTTAGGTGGTGGTATGGGATGCTATATAGACATTGCACAATAGGCTTTGAAGCTGTTAGTTAGAGTCCCTAGTTCTTGTCAAAGACTATTACTTCAATGTCTTTATGTGATGAATGATTCTTAAATGAACTAATGAATGTAATGACTTAAGTTAATAAAGTAAGTTAAATAAAAAAGTAATTACCTAGAGTAGTTAAGGGTTGTCTAGTTAAGGTGTGAAGGGGCATAGGAATGATCACTTCGTATGTTACCTAGATAAGTCTTGAGAATGACTCTATATAGGGAAGATATTTGTTATGTGGACATGACCTAATCCTTAGGTAGGTAAGTCTTTTGATAACCTTTGGAAGGATAATGTCATATTATCTATGTTTAATGTATTAAGTGAGAATGATTTTAACTTAGGTAGTCTTCAGGATCTCTTAAGTGTGTGTGTAACGGATGTTATAGGGGTTCGCTTCACAACTCACTCAAGTAAGACTTAGGATCACCTCTGGTAGAAGAATCTCATGTTCATGTGTATGGTGTATTGTAAGTATGCATGTATCTCATTATGAGTAGAATTGATGTTCATTTAGGCATGCTTAGAGAGGGTGTATGAGAGAACTCCCTTTATTTGCTTAAGTGAGTCTTAGGATAGATTTTAGTGGGATAATTACATGTTAGAAGGTGTCTTAGGAGAAGGTAAGCAACTTCCCTATAACAGTGAAGGAATTCACTGTACAATGAGTTGAAGTCATTATAATGTTGCTTCAAAAATACTATAAATAGATTAAATGTTATCTTATGTGTTTTTAAGGCGTTGAATGCTATTCTTATGGTTATGTTATATATTTAAATCAAAAAGATGCGTTTTTCTAATAAATGTCCATTTTCATGATTTTATGCATAATGTCATACTTAGTACAATTGCTTGTATTATTTTCATACACTTTGTTATCTCTAGAGGTGTAGGTGAAAGGTGATAAGGATCGTGAAGGAGAGCTTGGATTCTAGAGTCATTCAACAAAAGTTGAAATATGTTCTCAATTGCAAGGGAATATATAGATTTTTTTTCTTTTGAAGTATTGTAATAAACTTAGCATTTGTAGATGTTGATGTATGGTCCGTGTCCCAAAGTATTCTCGTGTCTAACATGTGATTTCTAATGAAAGATGTTATTAAAGCTGTTCTAATATTTCGTGAAAAGTTATAATTCCACACTATTTTTCATTATGCATATGAGATGAACAATACGGAAAGAGCTTGTACAATACCTTTGAGACGTCTAGTACGCATGTTGCAATCCGAGATTGACCCTAAATTCTACAGTGTGGATTTGGGATCTTACAAGCTTGGTATCAAAGCATAGGTTATGAAAGTAGTCATAGGAATCAAAAAGTCTTATCTAGTCACGTCTAGTAGAGTCTTTACCATCGGTGTGAGTCGTGACATATCTATGGGTGAGAGGCTATAGGAAGATTGAATTCCCAACTTTTCTACTCCTATTTTGTGCGGTAGATAAAAATTATGAGTACTCTTTTTTTTGTTTGTTTTCCTTGTGTTTCTAGGAAGATAAATACGAGGAGGACACATGCAAGGAGAGTTTAGGAGAATGATGTGCATGAGGAGATTCCTCCTAAAGTTGTGCAAGTTGAGCAAGTTCATGAATATGCTCAAGATGATCAAGTCCCTATTGGTTCCCCCGAAGTTGAGTAATAGTCATATTAGAGAGGCTTTGCTTGCTTTAGCCCAAACCATGACTACTTAAGCAAATTTGAGTATGGAGCGTAGGATGAATGTTATAGATAGTACTATGACCTCTATGTTAAAGAGACTTTGTGAGGATGAATCCTCATATATTTCTTGGCTCTAAGGTGGGAGAGAAAGAGTTCATAGATGGATTATACAAGCTGTTGAGTGCTATGGGATTTACTTCTAGGGAGAAGGCAGAGCTTGCTTCGTATCAATTGAGGGAGGTTGCTCAAGTGTGGTACACTCAATGGAAGGATAATAGGCAGGTGGGGTCGGGTCCTATTAAGTGGGAAGAATTTAAGGAAGCTTTTCTTTGAAAGTAGTTTCCCGTGAGAGGAGGGAAGTTAACGTAGACGATTTTATCAATCTCAAGCAAGGCAATATGAGTGTTGAGGAATAATATTCAAAATTCTCAATGTTATCTAGATATGCCCCATCCCTTTATCTATTCTGAGGGATGAGATGAGTAAATTCATAACGGGTGTTGCTTATCTAGTAAGGGAGGAATGTCATACGACCATGCAACATGATATGACCCTAGCTAGATTTATGATGTATGCCCATCAAATGAAGATTCCAAACATAAGAGGATGTCTAGAAACTTGAAAAGCAGTTGTTCTAGTGATCAAGGTCAAACTAGATTAAAAAATAGGGATCAAGGTCAAGAAAAACCTAGGAGTGCTAAGGTTAAATTGGAGAGAGGAGGTGGTTCTCAAAATGGAAAATCTACATGTGTCACTTGTTGAAAGAGGAACTATGGGGAATGCCTAAAGGGTAGCGGGAGTTTCTTTGGTTGTTGTAAATAAGGACACTAAGTGAGAAATTGTCCTACCATTGCTTCTAGCGGAAAAGAGGGTAAGCAAGTTGCTCCTAATGTTCCAAAAGTGGATGCTCAAAATAAGAGGCGTTTCTATCCACCCAAGACTAGAGGAGCAAAGACGGATGATGATGATGATTATGATAGTAAGTCCTTGTATGTCTTTAGTATTATGAGTTCCTTCTAAGTGGGGGAGTATGGTGAGTTAAGGAGTTTTATTGATTGTTTTGTCTCTTCTATTCAACTCAAGGTTGAGAGTAGAAAGTCATAGAGGTATGTTGCATGTTGTCATTGTGTTTAGGGGTCTTGTTGAAATTGTATTTCATTGATTCCTTTCATTGTGCATTTTACGGATTCATGATTATGTTGTAATATGTGTTTATGTGGTTCTACATTGCATATTAGCATGTTTCTATCATTAATTTCCTAAAAGTTGTATTTTTGGAAAAATTGTAAAATTCACTATAATATATGCATGCTCACTGTGAAAATTTTATGATTTTGAATAACTCATTCTTTGGTCTAAAATTATTTTAATGTGGTTAGAACTTATGTATATAAGTATGATATTGAATATAAAATGAGTTTTGCTATTTGGAATGAAGCAAGTGAGTTTTATAGAACGATTAGTTACAGAATTTATTCTAGTTTCTTGTTGTATTGTGAGTTTCAAGATTATGTCAAATTGATGTTCTCTTGATGTTTATATTGTATTATATATTATACGGTATAATCATGAGTTCAAAATTTAATCTCTATTCTTGGAAGTGTTCGGAGAGTGGCAAGTGTCATTCGAGGCCGAATGTTGTTCAAGTGGGGGAGAATGTCAGATCCCGAAAATGACTTTGATGAACTAGAGCCTAACATGTTTGTATTGAGTTTTGAAGTTTATAAAACGTTCTATAATGTGGTATTGAGTCAGTATCTTGAGTTTAAGGTTGTAACTGTAACGACCTGTTAGTCGTTTTGAGTAACAGATTTTTTTTATTTGGGAAAACTGGCTGAGCACGACGGACACCACGACGGACCGTCGAGGGTGTCCCGTTCCAAAACACTTGGAATTATGAAATTGAGTGTTGAAACTGAGTCTCTGAACTCTGTGACGGACCTGCAGGACGGACCGTCACAGTCACGATGGACCGTCGTGAGCCCCATTTCAAAACACTTAAACTTTTGAGAATTTGGTGCTGGAAGCAACTCTCTGTCCGTCGTGACGGAAGTGCAGGACGGACCGTCGTATGCACGACGGACCATCACAGACTCCTTAAAGGAAATCGAGTCCATGACGAACCTGCGTGACGGACCGTCGCAGTCACGACGGACCGTCATAGGTTCCGTAATCCCTGTCGGGGTCAGAATTCTGGCTAATTTTAAAGGGGTGTTTTGGACTATTCCGGCTTTAATTTATAAAGTTAGTGGGTTAATGTTATTAGTTCAATGGGTTGAAAGACTAACTTTGAGTAACTTGGTGGGTTGGTTTCATCAACTTTGAGACTTGAAATCTTGTGATTTAGGGTAAGAAGAGAGGAAGGTTGGAGGAGGAAAGAGAAGAGAAAAGAGGCGCTTGAGAGAGAAGGAGAAGGCTTCCTTGAAGATTCTTGCTTGAACACAAATCCTTGGTGAAGGTAGGTTATGGTTTATGCTATTTGTAGTAAACTCTCAATAGGAAATGATATGTGTTGGGTAATCTTGTAAACCCTTCTATATGCTTATTTGTATGATTGTATGAGTATGATTATATGTTTGTGATGAAATAAGCATGATGAAGCTTTTGAACCCTAAATCTTGAAGAAACCCTAATTTACTTGTTATTGTGATGCCTTAGTATAAAAGAAGGCTTGATGAACTTTGTATTGTTATTATGATGCCTTAGTATAAAACAAGGCTTGATGAACTTTGTATTGTTATGGTGATGCCTTAGTATAAAACAAGGCTTGATGAACTTTGTATTGTTATGGTGATGCCTTAGTATAAAAGAAGGCTTGATGAACTTTGTGTTGTTATTGTGATGCCTTAGTATAACAGAAGGCTTGATGAACTATGTTACGAGAATTGTGATGCCTTAGTATAAAAGAAGGCTTGATGAACTATGTGTTGCTATTGATAATGCCTTGGTATAAGGAAGGCTAGATTGATTCCTTGGTATAAAGGAAGGCTCAATGAATTTGAGGATCGGAGTGCCACGTTCCGGCACCAGGATAGAAATGAGGATCGGAGTGCCACGTTCCGGCACCAGGATAGAAATGAGGATCGGAGTGCCACGTTCCGGCACCAGGATAGAAATGAGGATCGGAGTGCCACGTTCTGGCACCAGGATAGAAATGAGGATCGGAGTACCACGTTCCGGCACCAGGATAGAAATGAGGATCGGAGTGCCACGTTCCGGCACCAGGATAGAATATGGATCGGAGTGCCACGTTCCGACACCGGGATAGTATATGGATCGGAGTTTCACGTACCGACACGAGAGGATTAAGTTTCGAATCTTGAAAGATGTTAATATGCTACATCTAATGAACCTGTTTTTCCTTAATAAGTATGATGTTGAGGCTTGAGTCCTCCTGGATGAACTTGGTGACATTTATTGATGATTGTAGTATTTGTTGTTACTACATGTTGAGTATTATAGTTGATTTGTGAGATTAACTGATATATACTGTTTTCTATTCTGAGTTGGCCGATGATACCTACTCAGTACGTGTGGTTGTACTGACTCCTACTTGTTTGTTTCTTTCTTGTATTTGTGGAGTGCAGCAAACGTGCCGTCGTCTTCAACTCGACTGCGATTCTAGCCAGTCTTCACTGCACCGGATCTCAGGGTGAGCTATGCTTCTAGCTTGGACTGGATCTTCTTCTTCTCGTCTTGATGCCTTGAAGTTCCGGCATGGACTAGCTTTTATTTGTTTTAGCTTCTTAAAATACTCTTAGTTTGGAAATTGATCGTAGATATTCTTGTGATGATGACTTCCAGATTTTGGGGATATTTATAGTATTCGTTTTCGTTATTGAGTTATGTCTTCCGCGTTTTATTTTATTAATTATGTTTGGGTTTAGATTGGTTGGTTCGCTCACATAGGAGGGTCAATGTGGGTGCCAGTCGCGTCCCCGATTTAGGTCGTGACAAAGTTGGTATCAGAGCGTTAGGTTCGTTGGTCTCATCACACAAGAACGAGTCTAGTAGAGTCTTAAGGAACGGTAGGGGGACGCCTTTACTTTCCTTTGAGAGGCTATAAGACTTTAGGAAAAATTCCATTCTTTCATTCCTTCTTTCGTGCTATTACTTGGATCCAATTGGTATCTAGGTGACACAAATTGGTATCTGACCATCTTCATTCTATTTCGCAGATGGTTAGAACTAGAGCAACGTCTGCGCCAACACCAACACCGGCAAGACAAGAAACGTCTGAGCTAGCCACTGGGGCGGTAGCTCAAAGAGGAGTGGTGGCGAAAGGCCGTGGAAGAGGTCGTGGGAGGACATCCTCTAAAGGAAGAAGACAAGCACCTAGCCCAACTAGTACTAGGGCGGTGACTCCCCCATCGACTGAGGAAGTGACAAGAGAGGGTGAGGAAGGGGAGAATGAACAAGTGCAGAACGAGGAACTGCCACCCCAACCTACCCCAGAGATGATCAATCAGGTTCTGGCTTATCTTAGCGGGTTATCTGATCGGGGCCAGACACCTCCAGTGTTTTCTACACCAGCACCTCAGACTCCGGAGGTACAACATGCGGCTACTGTGGCTCCCTGCATGGATGCTCCATTGGAAATAGGAACGTTTCCTCGTCTAACTACAGGGCCTGTAATGACAAGTGATCAGCATGAACTTTTCAGCAAGTTCTTGAAATTGAAACCTCCAGTCTTCAAGGGTGCAGAATCTGAGGATGCTTACGATTTCCTAGTTGACTGTCATGAACTACTACACAAGATGGGTATAGTAGAACGGTTCGGCGTTGATTTCGTGAGTTATCAGTTTCAAGGGAACGCCAAAATGTGGTGGCGGTCACATGTGGAGTGCCAACCAACAGAGGCACCACCCATGACTTGGGCATCATTCTCTAATTTATTTATGGAGAAGTATATTCCCCGGACCTTGAGGGATAGGAAAAGAGATGAGTTCTTGAGCCTAGCGCAAGGTAGGATGTCGGTTACTGCATATGAGGCTAAGTTTCGTGCATTATCCAGGTATGCCACCCAGCTTTGTTTCAGTCAACAAGAGCAGATCCGCCGTTTTGTGAAGGGGTTAAGGTCGGAATTGCAAATTTCAGCCTTACAGGTAGCGGCTACGGCAAAATCCTTTCAAGAAGTAGTAGACTCCACCATGGCATCGACATCAAAAAGGTTTCGAAAGGGAGGTGAGTTTAAGGGTTCATACACTAGAGGACAGGGTTCTGGAGGTTACTCAGTCCGACCAATTCAG
>CM064974.1:22539617-22676893 GCA_032847665.1 Solanum chilense
TTACATATCATTCATCACATATACATAGTGAAAAGTAGTGGAAATTAAAACTTTTCACAAAATATTACATAGTCCTTAAAACTCTTTCATATAAAATCATAGGAAATACTAAGTATCAGTCTCATCAAAATTAAGACACGAGAATACTTGGGACACATCCCATAAAATACGAATATACAAATACTTTGTCTAATACAATACTTTAAATAGAAACATAAAAGACATCTATATATGCCGTCGAGTCAGTTGAGGACAAACTTGAACTTCACTTGAATGATACTACAATCCAAGTCTTGCTTCTCAAATGCTCCTTACCTACCAACAACTATAGAGATAGATTCAAGCATGGTTTAATCCAACCACATTTATTAAGCATGACATAACACATGAAAATCATGAAAACGGACATGGAAAATATGCATCTTTTAATTTAAATATAATAATATAATCCTAAGAAAAACATTTAAGAACTTAGAAACACATAACATAATATTTAGACGATTTATCATTTTTTAGAATCACTTTACAGTAGCTTCACTTCACTTTTTAGTGAAGCTCTTCACTGTTACAATGGAGTTCTTCAATGTTTGTTCCCCTTCCCTTTTAAGACTTCCTAGCATGTTGTCTTCCACTTAAAGCTATCCTAAGACTCACTTAAGCAACACAAAGAGAGACCTCCCAGACAACCACCGTAAGCTTACCTAAATGACCCTCAAGACTACTTATAATAAGACACATACACAATTACAAGACGTCATAAGACATCATACACATCGACATATAAATAATAGGAAATTCTCATATCAAAAGAGTTACTTAAGTAAATCAAGAAGATAATGTTCATAATTGACCTCTTCAAGACTACCTGAATAATCCTTAAGACTACCTAAGGTTGGATCATGTCTACATATTCAACAATTTTCCCTAACTAGAGTCTTTCAGAAGATTCATCTTTGTAAGATACGAAGTGACCAAACCTATGCCCCCTTCACACCATAACTAGACAACCCATGCCTACTGTAAATAAGTACTTATTAATTTAACATACTTTCTTAACTTAAGTCATTAAATTCATTTGTTCATTTAGGAGACATTAAACATATAAATAACATTCAAGTAACGGTCTTGGATAAGACCTAGGAACTCCAACTAACACCTTCAAAGCCTATTGTGAAATGTCTAGATACCTTCCCACACCACCACCTAAACTTCATATAACTTCTCTAATGCTAACATGTATTCCATATGATGAGAATAGGCAATAAATGACATAAACCATGATAAAAAGACATGTAATCCAAAGTTCTAAGCTACTCCGATGAGGGTGTTCTACTTGCCAATGGTAGAACTTAGACACGTCCGATATAGGCACATGGTTAACGAATATGAAGGGAATGCTTTGTAATATAGTCTCATTCTCTCACTAGAACTACTTCCCTTACCATACTCACTCGGTGCTAGCCTTCATTCTCTTAGAGTAATGTACATTTAAGGTTCATATAGAGGGGATCCATATCATGTTCATAAGCCAATCATATTTACCCTATCAAGGAAAGGTCCACTAGGGCTACCTCACAATGGAGACAAGAAGCTCATCTTGACTTTTGTAAGGATTATATGATGACGTTCCAGCAATTTAACCTTAAGTTTATCATTCCATTATCTAAAGGATACCTTTACGACTTTCGACTTTAACATTCATAACCTTACCACTATGTTCAAGGTTTTACATAAAGGACCCTCTTAGCATCATTTAAAGTATCATATTATTAATACATTCAAGATTATGAGACTTAAGCTTCCTAAGTCAAGACATCACATATTCACATTCATATATTCATCAAGTAAGGGACACAAGTCTACCAAGACAAGACATAACATACATCACTTTAACACATATGACATGTCGTTCTAGAAACACATAGAAATATCCATATCCTCTTTAATTCATCCTATACACTATCATATTATCATAATTATGACCACCATAGACTCATATAGTGAAGTAGAAATAACCAACATCAACCCTAAGACTATACACACAAAGCCATAGTCATAGTCTAACATGCTCATCTACTTAACATCAATAGAATAACACCTATACTTTCACATTACTTATCATGTAGGCAGATATTATCATACTTCACATAATTACATCACCCCTAATACTATATACACAATGCCATAGTCATAGTCTAACATTATCATCTATTAACATTAACAGAAGAACACCGATACTTTCACATTATTTATCATGTAAGTAGATATTATAATTCTTCACATAATCATAATAATATTTCATGTAGTTTCCGACAAGGCCATGATCATCATATACTTAAAATAATGCCGACAAGGCCACATCAATTGCAAGTAAAACACATAACACCACCACCATAAGTGGACCATACCAATTACAATATAATTGAATTATAATCAACATAAAATAAGGAAATAGGATCACTCCATCCTCAATACCTCAATCCAATGCCAAATCGCCTAATTCGATATCACAAGGCCCTTACCCATGGACATAACAAACAATTCAATATGATTGTAACAATATTCATGAAACTAGCTCAATTCACAACACATTCATCAAAAATACAACCTAGATATCAACGTACTACAATTATTACATCAATCAATAGCTTATATGAAACTACATTAGAATTATATCATGTAACTCATAACTTAGTAAAAAATAAGGGTTCATCAACTTCATGGGTTCGTAGGTTAATTAATTTAAAATCATCTCATTATTAACAATTCAATCCATAATCAATGTTTAAAATCTATTAATGCAAGAACACATTTATAGATAATGAAATTGGACAATTCAACTTTGATAAGTTAAGAAAAATCTTTGAAGTTGGGCTCCTTGATGAAAAGAGTTTCAAGGATCAAAAACCATACCTCAATGAAGATAATTATTAAATTTGATGAAGAATATCCACTGAATTCTCCAATTCATGACCTTCCTTGAGTTTTGGCTCCAATGGAGTTCAAGGGAAATTTCTAAGGGGTTTGGGTTTTTGATTTTGAAGAATGAAATCTTCTAAGTGTTTTTGACTTATATAAACATTGAAAATACCCAAAAAAAACCTTAAGGAGCCCCGAATACCCTTATTTGTACATGGGGTGAATTTACAAGTTCACCCTTCACTTATCAGTGAATTGCACGTAGGGACACAGACCATCGACGGTTGGCAGTCGATGGACGGTTTTTCCATAAATGGACTGTCTTGTCGTTCCATCGATTGGTTCAGAGACTCACCTTTTGTCTTTCCTCTCCCAATACTAATTCCTAATTGATGAGAAACGACCAAAGGGGTGTTGATTGACCTACTGGGCATCGATTGCCTTCCGTTTGCTCAAGTTGCTCAACTTGAGAAGGAATCTCCTCATGCACATCATTCTCCTCAACTCTCCCATCCGGTGTCCTCCTCGTATTAATCTTACTAAAAACACAAGGAAAAACATAAGAAAAGAGTACTAATAACTTTTATTCTACGACATGACATAGGAGTAGAAAAGAAGGGAAACTCTATCGTCCTATAGCCACTCGCCCATGGATGTATCGCGACTCACACCGATGGTCAATAATCTAATAGACGTGACTTGCTGAGACTTTTCGATTCCTAATACTGCTTTCATAACCTATGCTCTTATACCAGGCTTTTAACATCTCTAAACAACATCCTAGAAGTTAGGGTCACTCTCGGATTGCAATCGGTGAACTTGACCTCTCGGAGGTCTTGTACAAGCCCTTACATATCATTCATCGCATATACATAGTTAAAAGTAGTAGTGAATTAAAATTTAAGCAAAACATTTCATAGTCTTTAAAAATCTTTCATATAAAATCATAGGAAATATTAAGTCTCAATATCATCAAACTTAAGAGACGAGAGTTCTTGGGAGAAGACCCAATCAATACGAATGTAGAAATATTTAGTCTATTACAATACTTTAAATAGAAACATAAAAGACATTTATATATGCCCTCGAGTCAATTGAGGACATTCTTCAACATAACTTGAATGATGCTACAATCTAAGTTTTGCTTCCCAAATGCTCCTTACCTACCAAAAACTATAGAGATATATAAAAGCATGGATTAGTGTAACCACATGTACTAAGAATGGAATAATGCATGAAAATCATAAAAATGGACCATTATTGAAATATGCATCTTTTAATTTAAATATCTTGATATAATCGTAAGAACAACATTTAAAAACATAGAAACACATAAGGTAACATTGAAACGATTTATCATATTTTTGTAAGCAATTTACAGTAGCTAAACTTCACTGTACAGTGAAGTTCTTCACTATTACAGTGAAGTGCTTTTCCTTCTCTTTTAAAACTTCCTAGAATGTAGTCTTCTCACTAAAATCTATCTTAAGATACAACCTCCCTAAGCATGCCTAAATTACCCTAAAGACTACATATAATAAGACACACACTTACAAGACATCATACACATCAACATATAGATAATATGATATTCTCTTACTAAAGGCTATCAAAAGACTTACTTAAGTAAATCAAGAAGATAATGCCCATAACTGACCTCTTTAAGTCTACCTAAGTTTAGATCATGTATACATATTCAACCATTTTCCCTAACTAGAGTCATTCTTAGGACTCATCTAGGTAAGATACGTTGTGACCATTCCTATACCCCCTTCATAGCTTAAATAGCAAGCCTTAACTACTCTAGATAAGTACTTATTAATTTTACATACTTTCTTAATTGAAGTAATTACATTCATTAGTTCATTTAGGAGACATTGAACACATAAAGGACATTCAAGTAATGGTCTTGGACAACACCTAGGAACTCCAACTAACACCTTCAAACCTATTGTGAAATGTTTAGATAGCCTTGCTTACCACCACCTAAACTTCATAGAACTTCCCTAATTCTAATAGGTGTTCCATAATATTAGAATAAGCAATTACCGGCATAGACTATGATACAAAGACATGGAATCCGAAGTTCTAACCTACTCCGATGAGGGTGTTCTACTTGCCAATGGTAGATCCTAGACACATCCCATGTAGGCATATGGTTAAGGAATATGAAGGGCATGCTTTGTAATCTAGTCTCATTCTTTAACTAGAAATTCTTCCCTTACCATACTATCTCGGTGCTAGCATTCGTTCTCATAGAGTAATTTACATTTAAAGTTCATATAAAGAGGATCCATATAAGGTTCATAACCCAATCACATTTACCCTACAAAGGAAAGGTCCACTAGGGATCCCTCACAATGGTGACAAGAAGCTATGAATTTTATAAGGATTAATATGATGTCGTTCCATCCAATTACACATAATTATATCATTCCTTTACTTGAAGGATACCATTATGACTTTCGACTTCAACATTAATGACCTTACCACTAGGTTCAAGGTTTCACATAAAGGGCCCTCTTAACATCATTTAAGGTCTCATATCAATAATACATTCAACACAACGAAAATTTAGAATCCTAAGTCAAGAAATAACATATTGACATTCATACATGCACTAAGTAAGGGACACAAGCCAACAGAGACAAGACACAACAAGCTTAACTATACCACATATTACATGTCATTATAGAAACACATAGAAATATCAATATACTATTTAAGTCATCATATACACTATCATATCATCATAATTATTACCGTAATATAGTTATATAGTGAAGTAGGAATAACATACATCAACCCTATTACTATACACACAAAGCCATAGTCATAGTCTAACAAGATCATCTACTTAACATAATTGAAAAACACCTATACTTTCACATTATTTATCATGTAGGTAGATATTTTCATACTTCACATAATCATAATAATACTTCAAGTAGTTGCCGACAAGTCCACGATTATCATATTACTTAAAATAATGCCGACAAGGCCACATCAATTGCAAGTAAAATACATAGCACCACCATCATAAGTGGACCATATAAATTACAATATATTAAAATTCTAATAAACAGAAAAGAATTAAATAGGTTATTTCACAACCACTCCATCTTCAATACGTCAATCCCATGCCTAATCACCCAATTCCATATCACAAGGCCCTTACCCATGGCCATAACCAACAATTCAATATGATTATAACAATATTCATGAAACTAGGTCAATTTACTACACATTCATCAATCTAATACAACCTATATCAATTTACTAAAATTATTATATAAATAAATATCCAATATGAAACTACATTATAATTCAAAAACATTAGATCGATATTGGTAACCCATAACTTAGTCAAAAACTATGGTTCATCAAATTCATGGGTTCATAGGTTAATTAAGTTAAAATTATCTAATTAATAACAATTATTCCATAATAAATATTCAAAACCATTTATACAAGAACCCATATATAGATCATGAAATTGGACAATTCAACTTTGAAAACTTTAGAAAAAATCTTTGAATGTTGGGATACTTAATACAGAGACTTTCAAGGATCAAAAACGATACTTCAATGAAGATAATTTTTTAATTTATTGAATAATGTACACTTAATTCTCCAATCCCGGCCCGTCCTTGTGTTTTTGCTCTAATGGAGTTCATGGGAAATTTCTAAGGGATTTGGGTTTTTATTTTGAAGAATGAAATCTTCTAAGTGATTTAGGCTTATAAAAACATTTAAAATACCAAAAAGACCCTTAAGAAACCTCCAATACCCTTATTGTTTCTTGGGGTGAATTTAAAAGTTCACCCCTTACTTAAAAGTGAACTACACAGAGGGACACATATCATCGACAATTGGTAGTCGACGGACCGTTTGTCCACAAACGGACCATCCTGTCCTTCTGTCGATTGGTTAATAGACTCACCTCCGGTCTCTTCTCTCCGTGGTCTAAGTCCCAATTGACTATACACCACAAATGGGGTGTCGATTGACCCAATGGGCGGCGATTGCCTTCTGTATGTAGGCTGTCTTGGACACCAACTTCGGGTCCTCCCTTAAGGACCCTAGGATGGTCCTTGGGGATGTTTGCCCGGACGTTTCCAACTTTTTTGTATATAGTCATCATGATGGTCTATGGTCATAATATGGTCTATAATATCGTATTTAGTCATTGTCTAAAAGTTTAGGTTATTTGGAAGTGAAATGTCAAGGGGACAAACAAGACGCTCAATGACTAAGTCATCTATGAGCCTCATATGTGGTTCTATGTGTTTATGTGTGATTCATGAGGTTATAAAGTCCTTGAATTATTTATTGTGGTGTACATAGGTAGTGTGTCAAGTTTCATGAAGTTTGTAGGTCAAACATTCAAGAACATCCATGAAGTTCAAAAGTTTTGCCTTGAAACGACAAAGTTGATGACATTCATATGTTGGTTGGTCTACGGTTTGAACTGTTGAAGTGTTGTTGGAATGTTTCTTGTCGAAAAAACTGAGTTTTTTTTGTATAAAATTATAATTTTACTATTTTTACCTGCTGGTATATCTGAAAGATTATCTTGGTACCCTGGTTACCTCTTGTTACTTTTCATTATCGTGTTGTTATCATTTAAGACTATGACATGTCGAAAATAACTTAGGTGAATCTAGAGCCTATCATGATTTTAATGAGGGTCTAAGGTCTTAAATTTTCTTATAATGTGGTATTAAGGCAATTTCTAAAGATTTAGGAGCATTGAAAGTCAAACATCAAGGGTTGACCAAGATATTCAACGACTAGTCACCTATGTGCCTCATGTGTGGTTATGTTCCTATATGTTTGTTTAATGAGTTAATTAGGTTCTTATATGATTTATTATAGTTTTTATATGAATTGTGTCAACTTTCATTAAGTTTGGAGGTCAAACGTCCAAGACTGTCCATGACGTTTGAAAGGATTGTTTTTTAACGACTTTGTGTGTCATGACATGTTTCATCGAGTTTTACTAGTTAGTTTTGGATAAAATTAACATAGGAGGTCCTAAAATTGTAAATTAACATATTCGGGTTGTATACTTCAGGGAAAAAGTCCCCAAGGACAATCAACGGTTCTTGAGGAAGGACCTATGTTTATGGCCAAAACTGCCCAAGGCAATCCCACCTATGGAGGCAATCGACGCCCAATAGGCTGGTTGACACCACGTAGGAGTAGGGAGTTGATGGTTACTTATTATAGGTATATTAATATCCCATTTTCAAGGCTCAGTCTCAACGAAGGCAAGGCAGGACGGTCCGTTTTTGAATAAACGGTCTGTCTGTGGCCAAGTCGTCGATGGATCTACAATTCACCTTCTTTACTGTATGTTGCAAGGGTGAATTGGTAAATTCAACCAACGTCTAAATAAGAGTTTGAGAGGTTCTTTAGGGGTATTTGGGTATTTTAAGTTAATATATAAGTCTTAAATACCTAGATGAATTCATGCTTCAAAATCAAAACCCCAAAATCTCTAAGAATTCTCTAGAACTCCATTGAAGGCAAAACTCAAGGAATAGTTTGGATTGACGATTTGAGTGGTTATTGTACATAAATTTAGTGTATTAATATAAATTATTTATGGGTTTTTTATACTTAAAACTCTATTCATCAAGGAGCCCAAAATTCAAAGAAATTTCTAAAGTTTTCGAAGATGAATTTGTCAAATTTTATGATCTATCCATGTGATCTTACATAAAAGGCTTTGAATAATTATATATTGATTATATTAATGTTAATTAGATGATTTTAAATCAATTGACCTATTAACCCCTGTAATTTATGAACCCTAGATTTTCAATTCTTTATGGTTGACTTGATATTGAGTTAATGCTTATGAGTTCTAGTATAGTTTTCTATGGGCTATTGAATGATCTAAGTATTGTACTCAATCGATTTATAGGTTATCTTAGATTGATAAATATATCTTTAATTCACCTAGATTTATAAAGTATTATGGTTTTTGTAATGAATTGATGTCTATGGCCATGTGTAAGGGCTTTGTGGTATTCAATTAGATGATTTAGGTATGGATTGAAGTAGTGGGAATGTATTGATTGTATGCTGCTCTATTTCTCCTTATTTTATGAAATATAGTTCTTAAATTATGTATTGATTGTTATTGTCCATTTTTGGTGGCGGTGCTATGTGAATGATGTGGCCTTGTCGGTGTTACTTGATGTATTATGATGATAATGACCTTGTCGGATAATTACATGATATACTATGATGCTTTTGTAGTTATTTATATAAAGTAGGATCATATCTATCTACATGTGAGTAATGTGAAACTATGTGTTTATTCTATTGTTATTAGGTTATCATGTTGGACTATGACTATGTCCTTATGTGTGTAGTATTAGATTTGATACATGATTATTCCTACTTGACTACATGAGTCCATGATGGTTATATTATTTAGATTATAGTAGTGTATAGGATGAAATATAGATGATAATGGTTATTCATTCCTATCTGCGTCTATGCAATATGTGTGTAAGTGAAGTATTGGTGTGACTCGTGTGGTAGATTTATGACCCTTACTTGATGCATGTGCTAATGTGAATATCATATGTCTTTAATTCGGAGGTTAAATCCTGTTAGTATTGTATGTATGAATGGCATGACACCTTTAATGATACTAAGAAGGTCCCTTATGTGAAACCTTAAACCTAGGGGGAAGTCCTTAATCTATCTTCGTCGCCATTGTATGGGACCCATAAGGGACCTCTTTGTTAGGGTGAATTTGATTGGGTTATCAACTAGATATGGAACCGCTTAATGTGATCCTTAATGTAAATTACTCTATGAGAAATAAGGCTAACACCGAGTGAATAAGGTAAGGGAAGTGGATATAATAAAAGAATGAGGCTAGAGGGAAAATAAACCTTCATATTCCTTAATCATGTGCCTACATCGAATGTGTCGAAGTTCTACCATTGGCAAGTAGAACACCCTTCATCGAAGTAGGTTACAACTCTGGATTTCATGCTTTGCTACCATGGTCTATGTCGGTTATTGCCTATTCTTATCTTATGGGATACCTAATAGCATTGGAGAAGTTATATGATGTTTAGGTGGTGGTATGTGACACTATCTAGACATTGCACAATACGCTTTGAAGATGTTATCGAGAGTCCCTAGGTATTCTCCAAGACCATTACTTGAATGTCCTTATATGATGAATGTGTCTTTAATTAAATAATGAATGTAACGACTTAATTTAATAAAGAAAGTTAACTGAATAAGTACTTATCTAGAGTAGTTAAGCGTTGACAAGTTATGGTGTGAAGGGGGCATAAGAATGGTCACTTCGGTACCTTACCTAGATAAGTCTTAAAAATGATTCTAGTTAGGGAAGTTGGTTGATTAAGTAGGAATGATCCAAACTTACGTAGTCTTAAGGATTATTTAGGTAACCTTGAAGAGGTCAAACATGGATATTCTCTTCTTAATTTACTTTAGTAGGTCTTTTGATAACCTTTGGAGGTGAATGTCTTGTTCTATAAATGCTATTGTGTTAAGTGAGAATGATCTTATCCTAGGTAGTATAAAGGATCTCTTAAGTGTGTGTGAAAGGGATTGTATGGGCGGTTGCTTCACAACTCTCTCAAGTGAACCTTTGAATCACTTTTAGTAGGAGGATCTCATGTTTATGTGCTTGGTGTATTGTAAGTGTGTATCTCATTATGGTGGTCTTAATGATGATTTAGGTGTGCCTAGAGAGGGTGTATAAGAGGTATCTCCTTCTCTTACTTAAGTGAGTCTTAGAATAGCTCGTAGTGGGGGAATCACATGGTAGAAAGTGTCCATTCTCCTTGTAACAATGAAGGAGTTCACTATAACAATGAGAGGTTACTGCAAAGCTGTCCTTAAAATATGTAAAATTCCTTATGTGACTTATTATGTGTTTCTAAGGTGTTAATTGTTGTACTTATACTTATATTATTATATTTAAATTAAATGATGCATATTTCCATTAAATGTCTATTTTAATGATTTTTATGCATTATTTCATACTTAGTACATGTGTTTGTACTAATTCCATGCTTTTATCTATCTCTAAAATGATTCATAGTTGAAGGTGCTTTTGGGAGCTAAGTTTGGATTATAGGTTCTTTCAAGCAAGTTGAAGTATCTTCTCATTTGAATCGAGGGAATAGATATCTTTTCTTTATTTTATTAAAGTATTTTAATAGACTTAGTAGAACTATATTTCTATTGTATGGTCCATGTTTGAAGTACTCTTGTGTCGAGGATTTGATGAAATGAGACTTAGTATTTCCTACGAGTTTTATATGAAAGATATTTTAAAGATTGTTTGAATGTTTGTTAAAAGTTTTAATTTTGGAAATACTTTTCATATATGTATATGCGATGAATGATATGAAAGGGCTTGTACAAAACCTCTGTTACGTCAAGTACACCGTGTCACGACCTAAGCACACCCTAAATTCTAGGGTGTATGTGTGGGTCATGACAAATGTTGTATCAGAGCATAGATTATAAAAGTTGTCTAAGGAATCAAAAATTCTCATCACGTCACATCTTGTAGAGTCTTGACTATCGGTGTGAGTCATGACACATCTATGAGCCAGAGGCTATAAGACGAAAGAGTTTCCTTTCTTTTCTACTCCTATGTCGTGCTGTAGAGTAAAAGTTATGAGTATTCTTTTCTTATGCTTTTCCTTGTGTTATAGGAGATGAATACAAGGAGGCACCTACTAGGAGGGTTAAGGAGAATGAGGAGATTCCCACTTAAGTTGAGCAAATTCCTAAAGGTTCTCAACGTGTTCAAGGTGATGAAGTCCCTATTGTGGGTGGAGGTAATGATGTTCTGGTGGTTCCCCGAAAATGACTAATGGATATAGTAGAGAGGATTTAATCACTTTAGCCCGAGCTTTGACTACCAATGAGAATATGTGTACTTCGCCTAGAGTGAATGTTATGGAGAGCACTATGAAATATAGATTGATACATTTTGTGAGGATGATCCTCCTATCTCTCTTGGATCTAAGGTGGGAGAGGATCCCCAAGAGTTCCTTGATAGTGTTTACAAAGTGTTGAGTGCCATGGGGGTGACTTCTAGGGAGAAGACGGAATTAGTTGATTATTAGTTGAGGGAGGTTGCTCAAGTGTGGTATACTCAATGGAAATATAAAAGGCTGATTGAGTTGGGTCCTATTGAGTGTGAAGAATTTAAACAAGCTTCTTTAGGAAAGTACTTTCCCCGTGAGAGGATGGAGGTGAAGGTAGAGTAGTTTATCAATCTCAAGCAAAGCATTATAATTTTTGAAGTTACTCTTTGAATTTCTCTATTGTGTCTAAATATGATCCATCCCTTGTGTCTAACCCTAGGGATGAGATTAGTAGGTTTTTGACCAAGGTCGCCGATCTAGTGAAAGAAGAATGTCGTACGACCATTCTACATGATGATATGACCCTAGCAGACTCATGGTTTATGCTCAATCCATTGAGAATTCTGAACTTTGTAGGATTTATATAAACTTGAAGAGGATTTCTTCAAGTTATCAAAGTCAACCTAGGTTCAAGAAGAAGGTTTCAACTGAATATGAACCAACGGGCGGTAAGGTGAAATTTGAGAAAGAAGGTGGTTCTAAAAATGGAAAGTCTACATGTGCTACATGCGGAAATATTCACTGTGGGTAATGTCTATTGAGTACTGGGAGTTGCTTTAGATGTGGTAAAGATGGACAGAAAGTGAGGAATTGTCCTACTAGAGAAGGTAAGGAAGTTGCTCTTCATGTTCCAAAAGATGATTGTAAGATCACGAAAATTACTCTGGTGAAATAGAGCCTAACATGTTTTTCATGATTTTTAAGGCCCTAAAATGGTCTATAATATGGTATTGAAGCAATGACTAGAGTTTTAGGTGAATTGGAAGTGAAATGTCAAGGGACGACTAAGACGTTTGACGACTAAGTCACCTATGCTTCTCATATGTGGTTTTATGTGTTTATGTGCGATTAATGAGTTTATAATGTCTTTATATGAGTTATTATAGTGTATATAGGAAGTGTGTAAAGTTTCATGATGTTTGGAGGTCAAATGTCAAAGAACGTCCATGACGTTCGAAAGGTTTGCCTCGAAACGACCTTGTGTGTCTAGGCATGTTTAGTCGGGTTATACGTGTTTGTTTTGTATGAAATTCATGTGAGAGGTACTAAAATCATATAATAGAATGTTTGAGTTTGAAAAGTCCGGGAAAACATCCCCAAGGACCATCCAAGGGTCCTTGAGGAAGGACCAATGTTGGTGGCCAAAACTGCCCAAGACAGCCCACCTACGGATGGCAATGGACGCCCAATGGGTCATTTGACGACCCTTAGGTGAGATATTGTTTATGTAAACTTAGGTGTAAGGACGGAGGGTCCAAATAAAAGACTCATTCTCCAAGCAAGGACCAACAAGACATTCCGTTGGTCAAAGGACATGCCATCGATGGTCTTCCGTCGATGGTACTATTTTTCCTGCGCAGTTACTGTAAGTTTACCAACTCAACCAACTTCCAAATACGATAAAGGAAGGTTCCTAAAGGGTATTTTGTTTATTTAAATATTTTTATACGATTAAAACACTTAGAAGATCTAATTCTTAAAAATTAAAATAAAAAATTCTGTAGAAATTCTCTAGAACTCCATTGGAGCAAAAACTCAAGGAAGTGCATGGATTGGATATTGAGTGGAGATTCATCATAAAATTTAAGTATTAACTTCATTGATTTATGTTTTTTGATCCTTAAAACTCTATTCATCAAGTAGTGCAACTTTCAAAGAAGTTTCTAAAGTTTTCAAAGATGAACTGTCCAATTTAATAATCTATCCATGGAATCTTGTATGTAGGGTTAATAAGCATTGAATATTGAATGAATTTGTAGTAATTTATTTATGTTAACTCAATTAACCTATGGACCAATGTAATTGATGAACCCTAGTTTTTTACTACTTTATGGGTTACTTGATATTAACTTAATGCTTATGAATTATAATGCAGTTTTCTTTGGGTTATTGATTGATGTAACAAATGTATTGAATTGATATCTAGGTGTAATTAGATTTTTGAATCTATATTTAATCGTCCTTGTTTGGTTGAGTATGATAGTTTTTATATTTAATTAATGGTTATGACAATGAGTAAAGGCCTTATGGCATTGTATTGGATGATTTATCATTGGATTAAAGTGTTGAGGATGGAGTAGTGGTACGCTGCAAGAATTATCTTTATTTTATGCCAATTAGACTTTAATTGCATTGTGATTGTTCCGGTCCACTTATGGTGGCAGTGTTATGTGCTTTATTTAGAAATGATGTAGCCTTGTCGGCGTTCCTTTATGTAATATAATGATCATGGATTTTCCGGCACTACTTGAAGTTGTATAATATCTATATACATGACAAATAATGTGAAAGTATATGTGTTCTTCTATTGATGCTATTTAGTTGATCATGTTAGACTATGACTATGTGTTTATGTGTATAGTCTTAGGGTTAATGCATGGTTATTCCTACCTGACTATATGAGTCTATGATAGTCATATCGATGATGATATTATAGCTTATAGGATGACTTAAATATGATAATGGTTTCTTCTATGGGCTTCTACAATGACATGCAATGTGTGTTAAAGTGAAGTATGTTGTGTCTTGTGTTGGTTGACTTGTGTCCCTTACTTGATATATGTATGAAGGTGAATATGAGAAGTCTTGACTTAGTATATTAAAGCCTCTTATTATTGTATGTATGAATCACATGGGACCTTAAATGATGTTAAGATAGTCCTTTATGTGAAATGTTGAACCTAGTAGTAAGGTTATAAATGTTGAAGTCGAAAGCTGTAATGATATCCTTCAATTAAAGGAATGATAGACTTAAGGTTGGTTTGCCAGAACGATATCATCTCAATCATTAGGAAAGTCATTATGAGATTCCTGTCTCCATTGTAAGGCAACCCTTGTGGACCTCTTTGGTAGGGTTAATGTTATTTGGTTATGAACTTGGTACGAAACCCCTTTATGTGAACCTTAATTGTAAATTAATCTTTGAGAACAAAGGCTAGCACCGAGTTAGTATGGTAAGGGAAGTAGCTCAAGTTAAAGGATGAGACAAGAGTACAAAGCATGCCCTTTCATATTCCCTAACCATGTGCCTACATGGGATGTGTCCATGATCTACTATGTTGGTTATTGGCTATTCTCATCATATGGTATAACTATAGCATTATATATTCTATGAAGTTTAGGTTGTGGTATGGGATGCTATATAGACATTGCACAATAGGCTTTGAAGCTGTTAGTTAGAGTCCCTAGTTCTTGTCAAAGACTATTACTTCAATGTCTTTATGTGATGAATGATTCTTAAATGAACTAATGAATGTAATGACTTAAGTTAATAAAGTAAGTTAAATAAAAAAGAAATTACCTAGAGTAGTTAAGGGTTGTCTAGTTAAGGTGTGAAGGGGCATAGGAATGATCACTTCGTATGTTACCTAGATAAGTCTTGAGAATGACTCTATATAGGGAAGATATTTGTTATGTGGACATGACCTAATCCTTAGGTAGGTAAGTCTTTTGATAACCTTTGGAAGGATAATGTCATATTATCTATGTTTAATGTATTAAGTGAGAATGATTTTAACTTAGGTAGTCTTCAGGATCTCTTAAGTGTGTGTGTAACGGATGTTATAGGGGTTCGCTTCACAACTCACTCAAGTAAGACTTAGGATCACCTTTGGTAGAAGAATCTCATGTTCATGTGTATGGTGTATTGTAAGTATGCATGTATCTCATTATGAGTAGACTTGATGTTCATTTAGGCATGCTTAGAGAGGGTGTATGAGAGATCTCCCTTTATTTGCTTAAGTGAGTCTTAGGATAGATTTTAGTGGGATAATTACATGTTAGAAGGTGTCTTAGGAGAAGGTAAGCAACTTCCCTATAACAGTGAAGGAATTCACTGTACAATGAGTTGAAGTCATTATAATGTTGCTTCAAAAATACTATAAATAGATTAAATGTTATCTTATGTGTTTTTAAGGCGTTGAATGCTATTCTTATGGTTATGTTATATATTTAAATCAAAAAGATGCGTATTTCTAATAAATGTCCATTTTCATGATGTTATGCATAATGTCATACTTAGTACAATTGCTTGTATTATTTTCATACACTTTGTTATCTCTAGAGGTGTAGGTGAAAGGTGATAAGGATCGTGAAGGAGAGCTTGGATTCTAGAGTCATTCAACAAAAGTTGAAATATGTTCTCAATTGCAAGGGCATATATAGATTTTTTTTCTTTTGAAGTATTGTAATAAACTTAGCATTTGTAGATGTTGATGTATGGTCCGTGTCCCAAAGTATTCTGGTGTCTAACATGTGATTTCTAATGAAAGATGTTATTAAAGCTGTTCTAATATTTCGTGAAAAGTTTTAATTCCACACTATTTTTCATTATGCATATGAGATGAACAATACGGAAAGAGCTTGTACAATACCTTTGAGACGTCTAGTACGCATGTTGCAATCCGAGATTGACCCTAAATTCTACAGTGTGGATTTGGGATCTTACAAGCTTGGTATCAAAGCATAGGTTATGAAAGTAGTCATAGGAATCAAAAAGTCTTATCTAGTCACGTCTAGTAGAGTCTTTACCATCAGTGTGAGTCGTGACATATCTATGGGTGAGAGGCTATAGGACGATTGAATTCCCAACTTTTCTACTCCTATTTCGTGCGGTAGATAAAAATTATGAGTACTCTTTTTTTTGTTTGTTTTCCTTGTGTTTCTAGGAAGATAAATACGAGGAGGACACATGCAAGGAGAGTTTAGGAGAATGATGTGCATGAGGAGATTCCTCCTAAAGTTGTGCAAGTTGAGCAAGTTCATGAATATGCTCAAGATGATGAAGTCCCTATTGGTTCCCCCGAAGTTGAGTAATAGTCATATTAGAGAGGCTTTGCTTGCTTTAGCCCAAACCATGACTACTTAAGCAAATTTGAGTATGGTGCGTAGGATGAATGTTATAGATAGTACTATGACCTCTATGTTAAAGAGACTTTGTGAGGATGAATCCTCATATATTTCTTCGCTCTAAGGTGGGAGAGAAAGAGTTCATAGATGGATTATACAAGCTGTTGAGTGCTATGGGAGTTACTTCTAGGGAGAAGGCAGAGCTTGCTTCGTATCAATTGAGGGAGGTTTCTCAAGTGTGGTACACTCAATGGAAGGATAATAGGCAGGTGGGGTCGGGTCCTATTGAGTGGGAAGAATTTAAGGAAGCTTTTCTTTGAAAGTAGTTTCCCGTGAGAGGAGGGAAGTTAACGTAGACGATTTTATCAATCTCAAGCAAGGTAATATGAGTGTTGAGGAATAATATTCAAAATTCTCAATGTTATCTAGATATGCCCCATCCCTTTATCTATTCTGAGGGATGAGATGAGTAAATTCATAACGGGTGTTGCTTATCTAGTAAGGGAGGAATGTCATACGACCATGCTACATGATATGACCCTAGCTAGATTTATGATGTATGCCCATCAAATGAAGATTCCAAACATAAGAGGATGTCTAGAAACTTGAAAAGCAGTTGTTCTAGTGATCAAGGTCAAACTAGATAAAAAAATAGGGATCAAGGTCAAGAAAAACCTAGGAGTGCTAAGGTTAAATTAGAGAGAGGAGGTGGTTCTCAAAATGGAAAATCTACATGTGTCACTTGTTGAAAGAGGAACTATGGGGAATGCCTAAAGGGTAGCGGGAGTTTCTTTGGTTGTTTTAAATAAGGACACTAAGTGAGAAATTGTCCTACCATTGCTTCTAGCGGAAAAGAGGGTAAGCAAGTTGCTCCTAATGTTCCAAAAGTGGATGCTCAAAATAAGAGGCGTTTGTATCCACCCAAGACTAGAGGAGCAAAGTCGGATGATGATGATGATTATGATAGTAAGTCCTTGTATGTGTTTAGTATTATGAGTTCCTTCTAAGTGGGGGAGTATGGTGAGTTAAGGAGTTTTATTGATTGTTTTGTCTCTTCTATTCAACTCAAGGTTGAGAGTAGAAAGTCATAGAGGTATGTTGCATGTTGTCATTGTGTTTAGGGGTCTTGTTGAAATTGAATTTCATTGATTCCTTTCATTGTGCATTTTACGGATTCATGATTATGTTGTAAGATGTGTTTATGTGGTTCTACATTGCATATTAGCATGTTTCTATCATTAATTTCCTAAAAGTTGTATTTTTGGAAAAATTGTAAAATTCACTATAATATATGCATGCTCACTGTGAAAATTTTATGATTTTGAATAACTCATTCTTTGGTCTAAAATTATTTTAATGTGGTTAGAACTTATGTATATAAGTATGATATTGAATATAAAATGAGTTTTGCTATTTGGAATGAAGCAAGCGAGTTTTATAGAACGATTAGTTACAGAATTTATTCTAGTTTCTTGTTGTATTGTGAGTTTCAAGATTATGTCAAATTGATGTTCTCTTGATGTTTATATTGTATTATATATTATATGGTATAATCATGAGTTCAAAATTTAATCTCTATTCTTGGAAGTGTTCGGAGAGTGGCAAGTGTCATTCGAGGCCGAATGTTGTTCAAGTGGGGGAGAATGTCAGATCCTGAAAATGACATTGATGAACTAGAGCCTAACATGTTTGTATTGAGTTTTGAAGTTTATAAAACGTTCTATAATGTGGTATTGAGTCAGTATCTTGAGTTTAAGGTTGTAACTTATGGAGTTATGATTATGTTGTAAAATGTGTTTATATGATTTTATCTTTCATATTAGCATGTTTCCATCATGAATTGCCAAAAAGTTGCATTTTTGAAAAATGTTGAAAAATTCACTGTAAAGCTGCCAGGGAAATATGCTTACTGTAAAGATTTTGCATAATTGACTAATTTTTCCTTTGTTCGAAAATGTTGTAATGTGGTTAGAACTGATGTATATGAGTATGATAATAATTACCAAATGAGTTTTTATAATTTAGAATGAAGTATGTGAGTCTTATGGCATAATGAGTTGTAGAATTTTTCTAGCTTCTTCTTGTGTTGTGAGTTTCTTAATTATGTTAAATTGATGTTTCTTTTATATGTTTGTTTTGTATAAGTGTTTATGTCGTATTGGTATGAGTTGTTAGCTGAATCTCTACTCTTGGAGGTGTTTGGAGAGTGACAAGTGTTAGTTGAGGACGAATGTTGTCAAAGTGGGGGAGAATATTACACCTCGAAAATAACTTAGGTGAAGCTAGATACTAACATGTCTTGCATGAGGTTATAAGGTACTCAATTTACTTATAATGTGGTATTGAGACAGTGTCTAAATATATTAGGTGCATTGGAAGTCAAACGTCAAGGGACGACCAAGACGTTCGACGACTAGTCACCTATGTGCCTATATGTGTGTTTCATAAGTTAATTATGTACTTATATGAGTTATTATAGTGTTTATACTCAGTGTGTCAACTTTCATGATGTTTGGGGGTCAAACGTCCGAGAACGTTCGTGACGTTCGAAAGGTTTGCTTTGAAACGACCCTGTGTATCTTTGCATGTTTCGTTACATTTTACGTGTTTGTTTTGGATTAAATTTATATGGGAGGTCCTAAACTCGTATAAAAACATATTCGGATTGGAAAAATGTGGGAAAAAATCCATAAGGACCATCCAGGGGTCCTTGAAGAAGGACCCCTTAAATAGCCAAGAATGTCCAAAACAGTCCCAAATGACGGAGACAGTAGACGACTCATTGTCTTGTTGACACCCCGTCGATGGGATTCGTAGGTAATTACATAGGAGTGGGAGAAGTCAAATCCAAGGACCCCTCAGTACCAAACCATGGACCAACACGATGGTCCGTTGGTTGGGAAACGGGCCGTAGATGGCCAGGTGTGGTTTGGTCTGTCAACTGCGTAGCTTACTGTTAAGTTAAAGGGGTGAAATAATAATTTCATCCCATGTCCAAATAAGACTTTAGGCATTTACTAAGGGGTAATTTTTGTATTTTGAACATGTTTATAAGACTTAAACACGTAGGATAATTCATTCTTCAAATTCAAAACCAAAAAATATCCTATAAATTCTCTAAAACTCTATTGAAGCCAAAAATCACGGAAGAGATTGGATTGGCGATTTGAGTGGTGATTCTTCAATGATTTCGTGGATTGGATTAATTTAGTTAAGATTTTTTATCCTCCAAACTCTATTCACCAAGGAGCCCAAATATTCAAAGAGTTTTCTAAAGTTTTTAAAGATGAACTTGTTCAATTTTATGATCTATCAATGGGTTCTTGCATTAATGGTTTTAGAGAATTGTATATTGATTGAATTTTTGTTAATTAGATTATTTTAGGTCAATTAACCTATGAACTCATGTAATTGATGAACCATAGTTTTTTATTAGTTTATGGGCTAAGTGGTATTGACTTAATGCTTATGAATTCTAGTGTAGTTTTTTTATTGGATATTGAATGATGTAAGAGTTGTATTCGATTGATGTTTAATTTGTATTCGATTGATCAATATATATTGAATTTACCTAGATTGATTATGTATTATGGTTTTATGTATTGATTTGATGTGCATGGTCATGGGTAAGGGCCATGCTATATTGAATTGGATGATTTAGAGATGGATTGAAGTGCTGAGAATGGATTGGGGGTTATCTGCCCTAATTATCTTTATTTTATGTTAATAAGACTTGAATTATGTTTTGATCGGTATTGTCCACTTGTGTTGGAGGTGCTATGTTCTTACTTACAATGGATGTGGCCTCGTCAACTTACTTAATGTATTATGATGATCATGTCCTTGTAGGCACTACTTGAAGTATATGATGATTTGTGTAGTGATTTATGTGAAGTATGATCATGTTCTTCTACATGTGATTATGCGAGAGTATGTGTTCTTCTATTGATGTGTTAGGTGATCATGTTAGACTATGACTATGTGTTTATGTGTGTAGTCTTAGAGTTGATGCATGATTGTTCCTACTTGACTATATGATTCTATAATGGTTATATTGATGATTTTATAGTAGTGTATAGGATGACCTAAATATGTTGTTGATTATGTCTATGTGAATCTACATAGATATGTTTTATGTGAAGTGTGTTGTGTCTTGTTTTGATAGATTTGTGTCCCTTACTTTGTACATGTATGAACGTGAAAATGATATGTCTTGACTTAGGATGCTAAACCTCATAGTCTTGAATGTATGAATGATATGAGACCTTGAATGATGTTACGATGGTCCTTTATGTGAAACATTGAACCTAGTGGTAAGGTTATGATTATTAAAGTCAAAAGCTGTAATGGTATCCCTCATGTAATGAATGATGGACTAAAGTTAGGTTGTCTTGAATGACATAATATCATCCTTAGGAAAGTCATGATGAGATATCTTTGTCTTCATTGTAAGGTAGCCCTAGAGGACCTCTTTGGTAGGCTGAATGTGATTGGGTTATGAACTTAATATGGAACCCCTTTGTATGATCCTTCAATGTAAATTACTCTATGAGAACAAAAGCTAGAACCAAGTGAATACAGTGAGGGAATTATCTCTTGTTCAAGGAAGAGGCTAGAAAACAAAGTAAGCCCTTCATATTCCTTAAACTATGTTCCTACACTGGATGTGTCCAAGTTCTACCATTATCAAGTAGAACTTCCTCATCTGAGTAGGTTACAACTCCGGATTCCATTTTTATCTACCATTGACTATGTTTGTTATTGGTAATTCTCATCATATGTGATACCTACTATTATTATAAAAGTTCTATGAAGTTTAGGTGATGGCATGGGACACTATCTACACATTGCACAATAGGTTTTGAAGATGTTAGTGAGAGACCCTATGTCTTGTCCAAGACCATTATTTAATGTCCTTATGTGATGAATGAGTCTTAAATGAACTAATGAATGTAATGACTTAAGATAAGAAAGCATGTTTAATGAATATGTACCTAGCTAGAGTAGTTAAGGGTATTCCAGTTAAGGTGTGAAATGGGCAAAGGAATGGTCACTTTGTATCTTACTAGATATGTCTTAAGAATGACTCTAGTTAGGAAAGATGTTGATTATGTAGACATGATCTAAGCCTTAGGTACTCCTAAGGATTATTTCGGTAATCTTGAAGAAGTCAATTATGGTCGTTATCTTCTTGATTTATTTGAGTAAGTTTTTTGATAACCTTTGGAAGGGAGAATGTCATAATATATGCATATTATTGTGTTAAGTGGGAATAATTCTATATTAGGTAGACTATAGGATATCTTAAGTGTGTGTATAAGGTATTCTATGGGCGGTAGCTTCACAACTCATTCAAGTGAACCTTCTAATCACTTTTGGTATGAGGATCTCATATTCATGTGGTTGGTGTATTGTAAGTGTATGTATCTCGTTATTGGTGGTCTTAAGGATCATTTAGGTATGCTTAGATAGGGTGTATGGGCGGTTTATATTTGTCTTATTTAAGTGAGTCTTATGATAGCTTTTAGTGAGAGGATTGCACGCTAGAAAGTATCCCTCGTGAAGTTGAGAAACACTGTTGTAACAGTGAAGTTAGTTCACAATAACTTGGCATTAGTTTACTATAATGTTGAAAAAAATGTATATAATTATCTAAGTGATTTCTTATATGTTTATAAGTTGTTAGATGTCGTTCTTATGCTTATGATGTTTTAAGTCAAAAAGATGCATATGTCCATTTTCATAATTTTTATGCAATATGCTATACTTAGTACATATGTTTGTAATTATTCTATGCTTTTATCTATCTCTAAAATGATTCATAGGTGAAGGTGCTTTTGGAGAGGTAAGCTTGGATTAAAAGATCATTCAAGCAAGTTGAAGTATGTCCTCATTTGACTCGAGGAAATAGATGTCTTTTATTTCCTTTATCGAAGTATTGTAATAGACTTAGTATTACTTTTGTTTTTGTGGTGGTGAGAAATTTGGGGGTGGAATGCGTTTTGGTTTTGGTTTTGATTCTGGTTTTGCAGTGGTGGAGCAAGTTTGGTGACGGGCATTTTTTAAGAGGGAGATATATTTCGGAATTGTTGTTTTGAGGAGAGGGTTGAGTTTGGTAAGAGATGGCGGAATCTGAGCTGCATCCATGTTTGAAGAGGGAAAGTATAGAGGATGCCTTCCATTAGTAGTAGTGTTGGTAGTAAAACCAGGTGGAGGTAGATCATGTCTCCTTTGCATTTCCACTCTCTTCTCAGCAATCTGCTGCATTAACTACATAATGAATTCATTCTTATCTGCTATTGTTGATTGACCCACCACAACATCGGTAGACTTATTTCTTCATTGTTGTCTCCCATTACTGCTTTTTCCTTGTCTGAACTTTTGCCGGCAAAAGAATCTGCAGGCCCTTTAGATCTAGTGAACTGTGGATGATCAGTCGGTTTAATTGACACAGGCCAGTTTGTAAGTACATATGGAGGAAAGCAACTCAAAGGCAAATTTGTTAGTTCAAGTTTGGAAAATATAATGAAAGATATCACAGAGAGCCTATATACTCACAAAAGTTGTTTTCTTTGAAAACATGCTAACCCACGAGTAGAGGGGAAATTTATATTTTTAACAAGCAGGAGTTTGCTCATTTTAATTTGGTAATTATCTCAAAAAAGTAAAATTACGTTCAGCTAGGGTATTATTGTTACATATTTTGATAGTTGTTGATCTGAGCCTCACATTTTCCTTGTAGCATGAAAGGAGGACAGTGAAAATTTTAAAGGATGGGTCCGGGCCTTGAAAGGCTGCCTACGTATTTCACAAGGAGAATTCAATCGCTACGTATTTTGGGTAAAGAAAATCCTTTATTTTATTTATTCATTCATTCATTACGATTACAAAGAAATTTAAAAATAACAACAAAGCTTTTCAAAAATAAATAGTGATCCTCTCTTAGTTGTTTTTCTTTTTGCTGTATAATCATTCACAGGGAACAGACTCGACTTCAATCTTTCCTATGCTAATGAGATATTTCATGTCGTGGTGAAATGCAAGACACTTTCCAATGCTATGGTCTGCGGCATTGTAATTGGGGCAACATGTTTGAACATCGAACTAAAGAAAATATAAAACGTCCAAGTCCTTATAGAAAGGGGTGATGAATCAATTTCAAACCAATTCTTAATAGACTACCAACATTATTTTATTGAAAGGCATGTATGACCAATGATAGAATATATTCCTCTTAGTGACTGGTTTGTCAAGACGTGATTCATCAAATGCAATGATGACATCGTCACCCCAGCTATTTGCACTGCTGTTCATATCGAACGAACGACGGAATATATTCTTAAAATATATTCACTCCTCTATCGTGTGACATTTTTGGTTGGGGTGACACTCACAAGTCTTATGGAGATCTCCTGATCCCACTTGGGAAGATGCTCTTTCGATGGGCTGCAACATACGCTGGCCTCATAATGCTAAAAAATAAGGGTGCACGAGATGACTTACATCGTTGTTTGAAGTTCTTGTGTATATGCTTCAAGAGTAATATTTTGGTCCCCTTTTTCCAGACATCCTTGAAGAGAAAGTTTGTGGGTGACCAATTCCTAATAACTTTTTTCAATGTTCTCCAAATCGGGGTTCTCAGGAGGAAACATTGTTCATATAGACTCTTTCCACGCCTACATCTATATAAGGACCATATCCTTTTTGGTTGGTTCAATCTGGATACCCTTTCCTTTTTCCATACCTGTGATCTCACCTTTCTTTGAGATGGTAGGGTAGTGCTTTAAGATTTGGTGATAGGATTTTGCTTTTGTTTGGGAAACTCAAAACTCAGAAAATTTGGTCGGACTTTGTAGTAGATACATGTATATCTATGGAAATTTTTGACAGGGAGTGGCTTTTGCGATGTCCTTATTCAAAGCAACATATCACATTCACAGTTAAAGAAACATATATATTTTCCTAAACATTCATAGGACCTTTTTTGTGTCAAGGGTAGGCCTACCGTATTTGAACGATGTTCATGTGGAATTAAAACCAATTATTTACTTCCCAAGTAAATTTTACATATGTTTATAGTGGGGAATAAACTGAGAAAAAGTAAAGAACAAAATACAAATGTGAGGACGCATGCAAAGGCCATTTAAATGTACGGAAATGATAGAGATAACGATAGAAAAACCCACGAAGGGGAGAAGTCCACTATCCTGTCCATGATAGACCTGCTTCTTTGCTGTTTTCCTGAGTCTTGTACTGCTGAAACATGCATCATAGTATCATCCGGTAACCCTCACTCAAGCGTCATTTTTCTTCCCAATCACGTCTTTGCCTTTTCTATTCTTGAGTTTTCTTCTAAAGAGCATATTTATTTTCAATAAACTTGGCGTACATTTCTTGGGCTCCCCACATTACCTCTTTTAACTCAATCACAACTTTGGTCTCTTTGTCTTCCACACTGCAACAACAGTTCAGGACCGGAGAGGAGATCCTTTGTATACTCTTTTTTAGTCAAGCTTTATAAGTTTCGTCATGCCCATCGTCAAACCGATCTTGGGTAATAGTGTCTTTCTCATTCGCTTGGATCTTTTCCATTCCCTCGGCATTTCTAAAGAGTCATCCACTCTGTCATCACTAATATCATACACATAGGCGCCACAGTATACCTCTGAAGGTGTTGTTTGCCTCCTCCCATATTATCGTAAAATTCTAAAGGGTGTGTAAGGTAGGATTCCCCGAATAACTGGTAGTGGAAGTAAGAGTTGTTTGTGACCCCCACGATGCCTCCCTCGAGATGAAGAGAACAATAATCCATTGGAGATCTTCTTCTCTTAGTTTAAAAAAAATCTGAGCCCGTCTTTCTCGATTACTTCGATTCTATAGAGCTTCTGCTAGTCGTGTTTGGGACAGACGCAGTTGGCGTTAGATACTTTAGTTTGGGGGCATCAACTTTCTGGGAATTCTGGGTTCCTTTGAGAAGAGATGGAGCTGGGTCAATTTGAGGTGAAATGGGGAACGGGTCGGGTCAAGGGTAAAAGGTTAGGCTAGGATTACTTGGGAATTGTTGGGTAAAGGAGTGGCTAGAAGCTAATTTGAGGAAAAAAACATATGTGTTTTGTTGATAAGCTGGAGCATTTAAAAGATTGCAAAAGGCCCAAAATTTTGGTCTTTTAAAATGTTGAAATCAATTTAAGGTTTTGAATCTAACTGCAATTAACAAATAACCCAAATAAATTCACGTGTAACCGAATCGAATTTGTTTAGCAAACTTATGTAGATCTTAGATGATATGAATCACCATTAATTAATTAGCAAGTTTCTAAACTTTAACAAGACCAAATAGTTAATTTAATCATAAACTAATGACTCAAAGTGTAAACTAACAATTTATACAAAATCAATTCAATAAAGTATTAAGTTAAACCAAAATCCCTTTTGATACGATTTTTGCATTTATAAAGTAAATGAATTTTATACAAAATTATATAAAACGTATATATTATTTAAACCATAATGATATAAACTAATAAATTTAACTACAAACTAAGGAGTCAAACTACAAGCTACTAAAAACTAATTTACTAAAGCGTTAAGTAAAACTTTTTTTTACGAAGATTCCCGAATATTTAAATAAAAAAATCAACTAATTATATAAAAACATATAACTATTTATATCACTTAAAAATTATGAAAATTTTTTAAAGCTACTTTAAAATGACTTGAAAAACATTTATTATTTTATAAGTCAACTATTTCAAACTTGTTTGAAGTTTAAGAAACTCGTGAATTAATTCCTACTGGGGAGAGACAAAATTGGGTGTCAACAGTAAGACATGAAGGAAATGCCCATACACCTCCTTCAATATACACCTAGGTGATTCCTCTTGGGATAACAAGTCCCCACTCAATAACAAGACATTAGAAGAACTCCCAAAAACTACGCATAAGACAATGCCAAAACATCCCTTTCGGAATGCCTACTTAGTGAAATGAATACATGGAGTCAAATTCCATAACCTATCCTAAGTATTACACTCTTTTAGAATACTTATCTTATTCAATTCACATTAGAGTCACCAAGACTGCTCTTTCGGAATGCCTACCTAGTGTAATGGATAGATAGCGTCCCATTCCACTATATACCCGAAGTAGTACAATCTTTTAGAAGACAGAGTACTTTCATTACTTTTTTGGGGGTTATCTTAACCGACATACACCATGAGATCTAAACATGGAATCTTAATACCTCCTTATTGGAGGTGGGTCCCCTTCACTTGCCTAGAATGAGGGCTTTCTCTTAGCTTTTACTTGACTTTCCTAATAGCTACATCTATGAGGGCGCATAGTTAAGGGATTAGGAGATTGCGACTTAGTTACACATTCTCTACTAATAAGGAGTTCTCATCTTAAGAGATACATTGGAATACAACTTCTCTACTCACAAAGTGTAACCATCCTTTCTTCATATCATCTCGGTTCTAGGCATAACTCCCCACAGATTTTCAACATTCTGTTCTATAGACTAAGGGATACCTATTTAGTACCCCACTCAACTCATGAAGGTACTATCCCTAGAGGTTAAATTGTAGTACCACATCTCAACTTACGAAGGGTATCCAACCTTCATCTTATCTTAGAAAGCTCTTGGCAATACTAAGGTTTGGACTAAACACTCCATCTTAACTAATGAAGAGTTTTCACCCTAAAACTCCCCTTGTCATTCATAGTGTGAGTGTGTTTACATGAGATAACACTTTTTACATAAACATCACTTCATTTACATTGCATCTATACAAGCTTAGACCTTCATTCATCACATCACACTTTAACATATGTCCCACAATTATATACTTAATTTAGGCATACTCTCTAGCCTACATCACATAATAAGCTTCATAAAAAGCATTTGCAAGAATAGAATCAATCCATCTTAATTCAGATATTTTGTCTTTATGGCCTCATTCACAATACACAAGTAACTTCACATTCATATACTTCAAGTAAACATCGCGACCAAAGGCGGACCATACCACCAAGAGCATATCATAATTAAAGCTAAACAACATCACCAACTTACCCTTTAATGCAAGATTCCATCACCTATAACATTTTACTCAACAATTTATTATAAATTAGCCCTTGGGGCAGTATCTAAACATCAATAACAATACAAGTAAACCAAATATCATTTAACCCATTTATTAAGCCAAAATTTGATAAAAAAGCTTTACACAATCTAATTGAAGTTTTAGAATTAAAATTACCAACTAAGATTATAAAAATTATATTTGAATCATTAGAAACGTTTTCATAAAAGAACCATACTTAGAGTCAAAGATAGAAGAAGTTAGGGTTTGAAAACCTCTTTTGAAATTCCTTAGAAGTGGATCCTTGAACGTAGAAGAGTCAAAAATGAATAAGATACCTCACATTGAAGAAAACCCAGTTATTTTTTATGAAGGAATAGACCACCAAAAGCCTCCTAGATCCTTCTTGACTTCTAGCTTCGATGGAGATTTGATAGAGTCTTTTAAGAGGGAGGGTTTTTGGGTTTTAAAAAATGAAGTCTAAAATTAGATCTTAGGGTTTGGAACTAAATAATATGCCTAACCCTAAAACTATCACCCTAGGTTCATAAAAGACTTGGGTGAATTTAATAAACAACCCAAGTCATTATAGGAAAATGACAACTTTTTTGGCAGTCCTAGAAACGGATCAAACCAACGTACCATTTCTCCATCAACGGACCATTGGTGGTGGTCGTTGGTTGGGACACAAAATCTCCAAACATGCAGGCCTAGAGCTCGAATAAATTTACCAAGTAGATGGGCCATTGTTTGGACCACTGGCTGCCGATTGGTCTCGCTGGTGAACACTGCCTCCGCAGTCTTGGGACCTTCTCTAGCGCCTCTTGTGGGCCCTAGATGGGGTCGTAAACCAACATTAGACCCCTAAAATATTCATCTAGGTCTTAGGAACATCCCACACTAATTTGAAACAAAAAAAACGCGTAAAACTCACTCAAACACATCAAGACAAACAAGCCCTTTCTAAAGCACACCTTACGAACGTCATGGACGTTTTACCTACAAACATATACAAACTTTACACACTTCCTAATGAAATAAATATAACTCCATTTAACATAAATTAACTCAAGAAACAATCACGACGCTCTAGTTTGCCTTATTTCGTTTTAGGCTGTTATAATTTTTGTGTTCCTAGAGAGGGTGTATGGGCGGTCTCTCTTTGTCTTACTTAAGTGAGTCTTAGGATATCTCTTAATGGGTGGATAAAATTCTAGAAAGTATCCATTGTGAAGTTGAGGAACTTTACTATAAGTGTGATCTTTGTTACTTTAAAGTTGTCCTTAAAATTTGATAAATTGCTTAAGTGACTTCTGATGTGTTTGTAAGGTGTTAAATGTTGTTTTTATGCTTATATTATGATATTTAAATCAAAAGATGCATATTTTCATTAAATATTCATTTTCATTATTTTTATGCATTATTTCATACTAAGTACATGTGGTTGTACTAATTTCATCATTTTATCTATATCTAAAGTGATTCATAGGTGAAGGTGCTTTTTAGAGCTAAGATTGGATTGGAAGATTTTGTTCAAGCAAGTTCAAGTGTCTCCTAATTTGAATAGAGGGCATAGATGTCTTTCATTTACTTTATTGAAGTATTGTAATAGACTTAGTAATACTATATTTCTATAGTATGGGCCGTGTCCCAAGTACTCTTGTGTCGGAGATTTGATGAAATGAGACTTAGTATTTCCTAGGAGTTTTATATTAAAGATATTTTAAAGACTATTCAAATGTTTGTGAAAAGTTTTAATTCCGCACTACTTTTCACATATGTATGTGTGACGATACGAAAGGGCTTGTACAAGACCTCCAAAAGGTGAAGTACGCTGTGACATGACCTAAGAACACCCTAACTTCTAAGATGTAGGTGTAGTTCATGACAAAGAGGTCAAAGACTATTGCGTAACTTGGTCTTTTGTTCGGATTGTTTGATCACTTGGTCTCTTGTTGAGACCTTGTCCTTCATGTGGTTGTGACTTTTTCAATATTGTCATGCCTCTTGATTCGTATCATTTTCCATCTTGACACTACATTTTTAGTTTGTCTTAATTATTGTAGTTGTGTATTTTAAGTGCGAACTGGAAATCCATTTTTAATATGGTTCTTGGTTCTCTTGCTTAGTGGTTGTTGGCACTTTTTATATAGGTTGTCGAACCTTCTTGATTACTGGTCATGCTTGGTGTAATGATATGATGTATATATTGGGTGATTCTTGCTATTGAACCTCTCCGAAAATGGTGCTATGAGCGTTATTGACAGTTGGATTTTTAAATATTCAACTTGATACTCTTTTTGTAATGTTTACGTGATTTACTAATTTTGTTTCAATTGTGCTACCCTTGACTTGAAAATGATTACTTGGTGAAATTGAGTGCTCGAGATATGTATTTTTTCACCACTAAGCTATATTCTTAGCAATAGTTGTTTCTATCATAGGGAATGTTCGAGAGGACGCATGAAGTTGACCATTGAAGATGGAGATTTTGAAAGCCTTAAGGAAGATGACAGTGTCATAATGGCATATATATTTTGTATAAACCTTTGGACTTCTACATGATCTATGTGTTTTATGTTTACATGAAATTTTGAGGGCTGATTTGTTCATGGCACCATGGGTTGTAATATAAGTATGACTATATGTTTTTATCATTTTGGCGTCAATAAATCCAAGTCATGTAATATACTAATTTACTATATGTCTTGAATGTTAGTGTGCATCATGAACTGGCTGACTTTGGTCCTCGGAAGTTGGTAATATTCTTGTTGTTTCATCCTTAAGTGTGAGGATAATATATGCATAACAAGCTCGTCCATTATTTTTTTAATAGATTTTTGGAGGCTTTTTATTCATGAGTTAAAATTCTTTTCCATATAAATTTTGACCTCAGATAATTTTTTCAATGTGCAAGATGCACATCCTTAACTAAATTATTTGTTATGAACCTAATCCACAAACTAGATCAAAATAAGTATGCCCTTCGTTAATCTCTGCGAATTGCCGCAAGTATTAAATTAGGTTTCTTATCAACTTGTAGTACCTCTCGTAAAGGGTCTCTACATATGTCATGTGACTATATGTGCATACATTTACTTGTGAGAGACTCTTATACTTATCTTAAAGGTTTTCTTCAAAAAGAAAATATTTTATACAAATGTCCTTTTATTATGATTGAATGTATTTCACCATACTTAGTGCATTCTAATGTAATAATTCCATATAATTTATCTTATATTTAAAGGTGTAGGTGGTATTTTAGAAGATTCTTGAAGAAAAGTGTTGATTAGTGTTCATTCAAGCAAAAATAACGTATGTCCTTAATAGATTCGAGGACATCACTATGTTCAGTTTTCTTATTAAAGACATTGTATTAGACTATGTATTTTCTATTATCCTTAAGTATGGGCCATGTCCCAAGATATTAGCGTGTCTAAGTTGGAGACTTTGATATTTAGCCTTTCCTTATGATTTTTTATGTAAAATATTTTGACGACATTATTCGATTGCGTGAAATGTTTTAATTCCGCACTAATTTTCATACATGTGTGCAATGAATGATGTCAAGGTCTTGTACAAAACCTCTGAGAGGTTAAGTATGCCATGTTCCAATCCGAAGGATGCCTTATCTTCTAGGATGTACCCTAGGGTCGTGACACTATGAGTATGATGATGATAGTGCGTTCTTGCATGAGGGCTGATGCTTTGGTTATTATTCCTTTAAGTGTTTTAGTGTCATTCGAGGATGAATGTTCTTAAGTGAGAGAGAATTTAATGACCCTAAAATGAACTAGGCTTATGTAGAGATTCACTAGTGTTTTAAGGCATTCTAATTAGCTTAACTAATGAGTATATGATTTTTGAAGTCATTCCACTTGAGTTTGCAGTCATACATCAATGACCAAGACGTTTGACAACTAGTCCCTTATGTGGTTGCACATGTTCTAGTGTACCTTTGCATGTTTCTTGACTTTTTTTGTATTGAAATTGATTGGAGGAGTTCCTAAAACCTAGATGTGCATGTTTAGGTATTTAATGTCCGAGTACTACTCTGCCGAGGACCCACGAAAGATCCTAGAGGAGGAACCAACTCTATGCTTGAAGCTTCCTAGTAGCCTGCTTGCACTGCCAAACGACAAACCAAATGATGGGTAGTCGTTTGAACGAGGGTTCATCAACATAGGGTGTCGATGGAGCCTTCATGTATGCAATTCCATGAGCCTATTAATCAAACAACGAGAGCTCATCAATGATATGTGGTCCCAGCGACAGACTGTCAATTGGTGGGCCTGGTTGGGTCTGCAATACTACATGCTACATGAATTAGCTTGGTTTTTTTGTTAGGAAATTCACCCCAAGTGTTATAAATTAGGAGGATGGTTCGTTTAGGTGTATTTGGGTATTTAATGAGCATTAAAAAGGTTTGACTCTCTTTTAGACTCTAACACCTAAGTCTAAACCCTTTCCCTCGCAAACTCTCTACAAAAACCTCTATGAGAACTCAAGGTGAAAATGGAGCTTGATGATGGATTTCAATGGATTTTCTTCTTCAGTTCTCTTTGGATTCATCGGAAAAGGTATGTGAGTTATTCATTGAAGGCTTGGTATCACCTTAGAGTAAATTTTAATGTGATATCAAAGATTTCAAAAAGATTAAAATGTCCAATTTCAACACTAAGTCATGCGTTTTTGCATGAAATGTTTTTAAGCATTGAGATATGATATCGCTAATGTATAATTGATGCTTTCCAATGAAAATATCCATGAACCCTTGACCTTCTCAAATCTCTATATTTGGCTATAGTATGTGTGAATTAATCATGGCTTTATAGTTGAGCATTCATGTGTAGATTGCTTTGTGCTATTGATTTATTTATAGATCATGATTGATGGTTTATAGGCTGCCATAAATTTATTATATTCATATTGTATGTTATTGGATTGTTTGTTTGGAATTGTATTAATGGCTATGGGTAAGAGCCTCTACAACACCCCTAAATGAAATAGTTTGAACTAGAGCTTTACATGTGTCTCATGAGCTGATTTTTTGTTCAAATGGTAATAATGATGTTTCTAGGCAGTGTCTATAGTTTTTTTATGTAGGGAGGTCAAACGTCCAAGAATGGCCATGACATTTTTAAGATGTATCTTCAAAACTGCTTGTGTCTTTGTATGTTTTGGAAAGTTTTACGTGTTCGTTTTTGTTGAAATTGACGGTGGAGGTTCTTAAGACCAAGATGAAAATTTATAGGGATTTAAAGTCATGGTACGACTCCACCCAGGACCCACGAGGGGTCATAGAATAGGACCCAAGACTTGGCAACCAAGTTGCTAAAACTGGTCAATTGATCCCCCCCTAACCTACGGACTGGGCATGGAGCGAAGCCCCATCATCATTGTCGTAGGTAAAAACTTGATTGTGGGGATCTTATACCCACAATCCTAGTCTCTGATTCAGACGATTGCCTAGCAGGACGGGCCATCGATCAGACGACGCCTCATTGTTAGGGCTTGTCGATGGTCACCTCTGAAAATTTTCGGTGAATCTGCCAAGTCTTGGGGTGTTTAGTAAATTCACCCCAAGAATTTTATGAACCACGGATTATTATATTAGGGTATTTTAGGTAATTTAAGAGGGTTCAAATACTAAGAATTAATTTTAGACTTCATTTTAAGAAATCCAAAACCCCTCCCTCAAGAAAGACTCTCTCAAACTCCATAGAAGTTGTAACTCAAGAAATGTATAGAAAGGATGGATGTGGGCGTTTTATTAATCAAAAATTTATGGTTTTCTTCTCATTGACATATGGTAGTCAATATTGAACCTTCTTCATTCCAGGAGACACTTAAAAGATATTTCAAAAATGGTTTCAAATTTCAAACTTCTCTATTCCTTGACTCTAATTATTTTTCTTTGCATGAATTTTTTGAAATGATTTAGATGAGTTTTTTACTGTTAAATGATCTTTTAATGTCAAAACCATAATAATCATTATATGGTTATATTGTAATTTAGATACTGCCCTAAGGGGTATTTTATGATGATTATTGGAGAAACAGTGAATAGGTGGTGAAATCTTGGATGAATCGTAAGTTGGTTATATTGTTTAGTTCTTATTGTGAAATGCTCTTGATTTTTACCTATCTTTGGTGGCTGTGTTTACTTGAACTATATGAATATGAATTTACATGTGTATTGTGGATAGGGACATGAAGGCATAATATTTGAAGTAAAATGATATTGATGATGTTCTTGTTGATGTGCTTTGTGAAGCTTGTTATGTGAAGTATGCTATAGACTAGGTGTAACTGAAGTATATGTAGAAGTTAAGTATGCTAGTTTGTGATATATGATGAATGAAGTTATGAATTTGTTAACAAGTCAGTGTTATGAAAATGGTGATTATGTGAATTGTGTGCTCACACACGCACACACACTTTTGAATAAATGAATGAAGTTAATGACTGTGAATGGGGGAGTTTTGGGGTGAACACTCTTCGTGATTTGAGATGAAGTGTTTTGTAGAAACCTCACTATTTCTCAAGATCTTTCTAATGTAGGTTGAAGGATGGATACCCTTCGTGAGTTGAGATGTGGTGTCCAATAGTTATCCCTTGGCTTAGACCGAGAGGATTTGGTGAACGGGGGTTTACGCTTCTTGAGTTGAGATGTTGTATCGAATGTACCCTTTTAGATGTGTACTCCATGTGAATAGAGAATGAGTTTCTTACAAGAAATCTCCTTATCCCTAAACTATGCGCCCACATTGGTGTAGCTATTGGAGAATCCATGTAAAAGTCTAAGAGAATTACCCTACTAGGTAAGTTGTGATCCCTCATCCGATAGGGGTTAATGTCGGGATTTTATGTCTATCTCTCATGGTCTATATCGATTAAGGCTAACTACCCACAGTGTAATGAACTGAGTCTCCTAAAGAGTATACAACTTAGGGTAGGTGTTTTTATGGGACGCTATTTATCCATTGCAAAAGTAGGAACTTCAAAGGGGAGTATTAGCGTGTCATTATATGTAATGTATAAATGTGTCATTATGCAATGAAAGTGAAGTTATGTAACTTAATGTTTAATCTTAAGAAAGAATGTTAAGATTATGTCTTTTATGATTAAGTTTATGAATGATGAATGCGGTGTACCTAACCTCATGGTATCCTCAAGGAGCACACTGTAGGAGTAGTAGTATGGAATTCTATTCTCATATTGCACTTTGTGTAACTTGCAAGTCCACTTGGGGAAAGGCGCTTATGTGCATTCTTTAGAGTCAAGTATGTTTCTCTAATGTCTAGTCATAAGATATGGACTTGTTATCCATACGAAGTTAGCCTATAATGGGTAGTCTTGAGGATCACTTAGGTGTGTATTGAAGAAATTATATGCGCGGTTCCTTCATATCTTACCTGAGTGAGTCTTAGGATAATCTTGGTTAGGGAAACTTCAAAGTTGATGAGTTCAGTTTAGGATTTCATGAAGTTCACTGTGAAGTTGCTTGATATCACTCTAATGTGTTTTTTGGTGCTAAAATTATTGAAGTTCTATTTTATGTATTAAATGATGATTCACATGTTGTTTTAATTCTATATTTTTGAATGTTTTACTTAATTGGCATGAAAGCTTATTTCTACTAAAATGTCCATTTTTGCATATTTTTGAATATGCCATACATAGTACATTGTTTGTGCCAACCAAAACTTTTCTATACTCTATATAAGTATAGGTTGGAGGCAAGTTGAAGATTTGAAGGCAAACTTGGGATCGTCTCTCTCAAGTCCAAGTATTTCCCCATATATTTGAGGACATAGTTTTTATTTCTTAAGTTCTTCTTTAAAGACTTATTATGTATTTTATTTTAATGTAAATGGTCGTGTCCCTAAGATATTTAAATTATGTCTTAATGTTGGCCTGTGACGACGAGAGTACTTTATTGTATTTATGAAAGAAATTCTCTTATTCTTATTATTCTCATGAAAAGTTTTAATTTCGCACTGCTTTTCATGTCTTATGTAATGAATGATAGCAAAAAGTCTAGTAGAAGACGTCCAAAAAGTCAAGTGTGCAATTGTTAACACGTAGGGTTTCCCTAACTTGTAGGGGTACTTTAGGGACATGAAAAGCTTGGTATAAGAGCATAAAGTTATGGGAAAGAATTTACGTTCTAAATTATCACAAGAAACATCTTGTAGAGTATTGCTCATTGGTGTGAGTCGCGACACACCAATGAGTGAGAGCCTATAAGGCGATAGAAGTTTCAGTTTTTTCATTAATCTAATGTCGTGCCTTAAAGTTGAGTTCTATAAGATTACGTTCTCAACCTCCTCTCTTGTGTTTATAGGACATGAATACAAGGAGGACAACTTCTAGAAGGTAGGAGGAATGAGTAGCTAATGGTAGGATCCCTCCCCATGGTGAAGAAGTCCCTATAATTTGCGTAGAGGATGCGAATGAGGCGGTCCCCCCTCCAGAAACTCAAGGACCTCAAGTTATCCAAATTCCCCAGTTCCCCAAGGTCCTAAGCTCTTTTTGATGAAGGGGATATGACTAATGCAGAGTGAAGGGTTGTCCTTATTGATTTGACCGTACTCATGAAGACTCAAGATCAAATCGTTACTAATCATTTTTTTGCCCAAGCAACCAAGGAGGTGGACTTCAACCTAATATAAGTACTTCTGCTTCTAGAATTTGGGATTTTATGAGGATGACACTCCTAATTTTATGGAATTAAGGTGGATGAAGATCCACAAAGCTTCATAGATGAGGTGTGACCCCTAGAGAGAAAGCGATGCTAGAAGCTTATCAACTCAAAGATGTGGATCAGGTGTGGTTTGAGCAATGTAGCGATGAGTTGACCTTAAGGGATGGTAAGATTATTAAGGAAGTGTTAAAAGATGCTTTTATTGATAATTTCTTTCCCTTAGAGTGGAGGAAGAGGAAGATGGTTGAATTCATGAATCTTCGTTAAGGGGGAATATGTGAAAGAGTACTCTCTCAAATTCATCCGAATCTCTAAGTATGCCCCAACCATAGTAGTCGAGCCTAGGGCTAGGATGAACAAATTTGTGATAAGAGTATCTTGATTGGTGGAAAATAAGTGTCGTGCGATAATGCTCCTTAATGATTTGGATATATATAGGCTCATAATGTATGATGAACAAATTGAGCATTACAAAATTAGGGAGATAAGGAAAGAGGGGAAGAGCGTTAGGTCGGATGAACCAAGTCACCTAATACATAAGAAGAGGTTTTATCATCAAGAGTCTTACATGGGGAACAAGGATAGGGATACCAACAAAAATTCCCAAGAAGTTGGTCATGTTTTTAGAAGCCGAGGAGTGATACTTGTGGAAAGCAACACATGGGTAAGTGTCTTACCAGAACGGATGGTTGTTTTTTTGTTGTTGTAATGAGGGTCATAATGTAACACTCCGAAATTTCAATACCTAATCTAGAGCCTAACACAAGTGTCTAGGGGTTTGGAAACTCTTCTAAGACCTAAAACAATGTTTATAAGTCATTTGAGAAGTTTTAGAGACAAGATCTAAATTGGACTAGTTGATTTCCCTATGTTTGGTGAAGGTTTGAGAGGGTCAAATGAAGTCTAAAACTAGTAAAATGACTTTAAATAGGTATAAACTTGTATATAGAGCGAAAATGTATAGGCCCGATCCCCCAAAGGTCACCTTAGGGATCCATGAAGGTACCCCAAACTTCGCTTGGCAAGCTGCCTACGCAGCAGCTAAAATACACATAGAGGGAGTGATTCCACATCGTAGACTTTGGTGGATTTTCGTAAAAACTCAAGTATGCGTCGTGCGAATGTAGAGGATTCACATTATCAAAAATTAATTTAGAAAATTATGCGGGATCAGCTACTATCGTGGACTTATTCCCCGACAAAAATCTGAAATTTTGAATTCAAGTTTGACTTTATTAAAGGGTCAAGTTAAGTGAGGGGACTTTTGGGTATTTCATGGGATGTCTACATATTTATTGCAATCAGTTTTTCCTCACATTTTCTCAATAAAATATAATCCCCAAATCAAAACCCAAAATCTCTCACCTCTCTCTACTTTCTGTCTCTATTAATCCTCCACTGAAGGAAGAAGAATGATCGAAGAACAAGACCAATTTCTCTAGGATTTCACTTCAATTTTGTGAATTAATCTTCATTAAGGTATGATTTCTTTACTATTGAGATTCCTTTCCCAAAGAGGCCTTCTCAAAGTTGATTTCTTAAACACCCAATTCCAAGGATTTTCTAATTCTAATGGGTTTTCTTCTAAACGTAAAATTGGTGATTGATATTGATTAATTGCGATTAATTATTACTAATTAGATATATATTAATGTTTAATTGATTATAATTTATTGAATTTCATGTTGATCATGTTCCTTTTCCCATTTCCCCAAATGTTGGGTCTTGATTGTTAATTAATGGTAATTGAAGTATGAATTGATCATTAGACTTGTTTTATCTATTATAATTATTTCATGGACTGCCTAGGGTAATGTATTGTCGGGATTGGATCTATTTCTTGAAGAATTCATGATAAAACCTATTCCTCTAACTCTAAGTCATGAATTGATGTTAATTGGATAGTAATGATGGAATTGACCTAGTTCTTATGTTGATTACTGTTGATCGATGTTACTCCACCTATTGTTGGATGTAATTGGTTGTTGATTGTAAGACCATGATGATGTATATTGAAGGAGATTGATTAAGTCTTCATGATCCTAATCTTTACTTCAATTTTGATGTCTTGTGGTTTATGATGTAGTTCAATTGAAGCATGACTTGTGATTATCCAAAGTAGGTGTTGGTATGATGTTGAATTAAAATGTCATGACTATTTGAATGTGAGATTATGTTTAAGATGAAATTTATATAAGGTTGATTATTAAATACCTATGTGCTTCATTATGAGATGATGATGATGTTATGCTAATCTTACATATGAGGGTTGCCATGATCATTAATAAATGTATTAAAGACATTTCAAAAAGGACTCTAGATTAGCACCTAGTGAACTTGTAGTTGAGTGGTGAAACCTTCCCAAGGAGGGAAGGTAGGGTTCACCATGGTTCTCATGGGGTTGATAGACTCATAGTGCAAATGGGCATAGAGTGATACTTCCATGACAACACCATATGTACATAGACTATGTTGCCACGAAAGGAATACTAGTTAGTGGATCCACCTAGATGTTATGCTCATGATTGGTAGTACTTTGGCCGATATACCAACTTCCATCGGTGTAAGTTTTTACAACGCCGAAATACACACTTATACTTGTGGTCTATGGATTTTAAGGAAAGTGTTCCCGAAAGTAAAATAAAGTAATGGACTATACACTAACTTGGGTGACTTCAGAGGCTTGACTTATACTAGGTAAGGGTATGGAACTCTACTTATGCCTTGCACTAGTTTGCCTTCAGGGAATCCTTAGGAGGTTGATCTTGTGTTCTTATGATGTAAATGTTATAGCTATGATGACATTATATGTTGATGATCTTATATGTTGCTAGTTTCATTTATGAACATGTTGTTGGTCTATATTTTTAAATGTGATGATGATTACTATTGATAATATGTTATATTGAGTTGGATGTTGCTTATGATCCTTTGTTTAGTATACTTGATTGAGTAAGGTTATGGGGCTTTACTTGGTAATTGTACTTGTAGGCTTAATGATGGGTTATGGGTAAGGGTCTTTCTTACATTATGATGTTATGAACTCTTACACATGCTTGTTGATGTTATGACTTGATGTTAGAGTTTTCTTGATTATGTACTGATTTATGTGGTATGCATGTTGAATTGACTATACTTGTTAATGTTTGTCTTGTGTTGTACATGGTTTGGACTTATGGATTATGTGAGTATTGACTTATATGAGTTCTTGATTGTGCATAAAACTTTTCAAAGTAAATTAGCATGTTTTGAACAAATGTCTTCCTTAGTATGATTTTATTTGTTTATGTGCATATACTTATACAGAGAACAAGTATGTACTATCCCCATGTTTATGTTTACTTCAAATTTTAGGTTCCAACCGTTGAGTTTAGTTGAAGGCCATTGAAGAAAAGTTTGACGTTTCCCAAGTGTTTCGGTAGGTCCTAACTTTTTGAGGACAATGCCATTATTAAGCCACTAATGTTTGTAGTTTTAAGACATTTATGTGCTACCTTTTTTAATGGAGACGTTTGTTCTAATAGCCTATATATTGATTCTATCACTGATATATGGGCTATGATGAATTGTTATACTCTTGTTTTGATTGTTATGATATGAGACATCTGTTTAAGACAATATTGTATCTTATATATATATGTGTGTGCAATAAAAGTAGAAGACTATGTAATCTTCCTATACGAAGGGTCTATGTATACTCGATATGAATATATTAGTTGTATGAATGTAATGATATAAGCTAAGAGGCAGTCTTAGTCCTCCAAGATGAGGACGACGCCGCTTATGTCTAGGAGGTACTCCCCGGATTTGACAAACTTTGTATCAGATCATGAGGTTGAATATCTTTATGATTGATGTTTCATTAAACCAAGTCTATATAGGTTCTTATTATTAATTGTGAAGCGTGCCACACTTATAAGTGAGAAGCTACATGATGCCTAGGAAATCCTCCTTTTCTTGGAAATCCAAAGTGGGTCCTCTAGAGTCTACTTTTTGTGTGCTTTAACCTAAATCTTGTAATAGGGTTATAGGTATGAATACTCGAAGAAATTCCGCAACAAGACTTGATGAAGAGATTGCTAATCCGGGAGTTCTTCCCCATGGCAACAAGATCCTCCTCTTGAAGAAGTTGCTATTGATAATCAAGGTCCGACAAATCCTCCCGCCATGACAAGTAGTGATATAAGGGATTACTTTCTCAAAATGACCTAAGCCATTACTAGTCAAGAATAAGCCGTCACTACTCAAGATCAAGCTATGACGATCCAAGCTAATCAGGAGGTGGTATCTTGAGAATACCAACATGTTATCACCATGGACACCCACATGAGGGATTTCACAAGGATGACTCCTCCTCTTTATATGGGTCAAAAGTGGAGGAGAACACCAAGATTTCATTGATGAAGTCTAAAAAATTCTCTATGATATGGGTTTTAACACTAGTGAGAAGGCCGAATTAGTCACCTATCAACTCAAGGACGTGGCCCAAACTTGGTACGTCCAATGGAGGGACAATAGGATTTGAGGGATGGCCCGGTGACATGGGAGATTTTCAAGAAAGCTTTTATTAATAGGTTCTTTCTAAGAGAAAAGAGGGAAAATAATATGGAAGAATTCATCAACCTTCATCAAGGAGGAATGAGTGTGCTTGACTACCATTTGAAATTTAGTAATTTGTCCAAGTATGCTTCTTTTTTGATATCCGACCCAAGGGATGAGATGAGCCACTTTGTAGCAGGAGTGTTCAATGAATTGAAAGACGAATGTCCTTCATCTATACTACATGATAATATGAATATTTACTTTTCATGGATCATGCTTAACAACTAGAGAAGACAAGGATTAAGAGGAAGAGTAGACCTGCCAATAGGGCAAAGTCATTCGATGGTGGTTCTTCAAAGGGTAGCATTGATATCCAAGACAATCCTAGGTTCAAGAAGAGGTTTTATAGTCAAGTTAATTCAATGATTTCTAAGGCTTGTGATGGTAGTGTGTATAAACCTAGGCGTAAAAAGGGAAGGGGTACTAATTCACCAACCAAGAAGCCAACTGGTGGGAATCATGGTAAGAAGCATTAGTGTGATTGCCTCATTGGGATGGACAATTGATTAAGTGGTAAGAGTGGGCACAAGGTGAAAAATTTTCCAAACATGAAGGGACAAAACAAGGATAGTGTTGAAGCTCAAGCAAGTGGTTAAAATGTAGATGGGCAAAAGAAGAATCGCTTTTATGTTCTCCGCTCTAGTGGTGAGAAAGAGACTTCACCCAATGTGGTGACATGTATGTTGCAAGAATTTTCTATTTGTGTATACGGTTTGATTGATCCTGGTGTAACTTTGTCATTCATTACTCTCTTGTAGTAAAAAAGTTTGATATTTTGCCCGATATGTTATGAACCTTTTATGGTGTCTTCCCCGGTGGGTGAGTCAATTGTTGCTATGAGAGTATATAGAAAGTACCCTATAATGTTCCCAATAGAATTACTTATGTTGAACTTGAGATGGTCCATTTCAATTTTATATTGGGTATGCATTTGTTGCATGCTTGCTTTGCCACTATAGATTGTAGAATAAGTGTACTGAAGTTCAACTTTCCTAATAAACCCATTTTATAGTGGAAGGGGGGAAATAACCCTGGAGGTAGTATGATTTCTTGTCTAAAGTCTTGTAGGATGATCTCTAAAGGGTTCTTATACCATATTGTAAGAGTCAAATATTTAAACTCCGAAGTTCCTCTCATAGAGTCACTCCCCATAGTAAGGGAAATCCAGAGGTCTTCCCTAATGACCTTTCCGGTGTTCCTCCTGAACGGGAATTTATTTTTGTATCAATTTATTATCGGATACATATTCCATTTAAATTCTTGCGTATTGGATGTCTTTGGCTGAATTGAAAGAGTTGAAGGATAAAATAAAAGATTTACTAGACAAGGGTTTCATTCAGCCTCGTATTTTTCCATGGGGTGCTCCAGTATTGTTGGTGATGAAGAAGGATGGATCCCTTAGGATATGTATCGATTACCATCTACATAAAAAAATCACAATCAAGAAAAAGTATCCTCTCCCTCAGATTGATGATTTATTTGATCAACTCGAAGGTGCAAGATACTTTTTAAAGATTGACTTGAGATGAGATATCACCAACTTAGGGTGAGAGGTGAAGAGATTCCCAAGATGACTTTTTGAACTAGATATGGTAAGTATTAGTTCCTATTAAAGTCATTTAGATTAACTAATGCCCCAGTGACGTTTATGGATCTCATGTATACGATGTTCTGAAACTATCTCGATGCGTTCATGATTGTCTTTTAGATGATATATTCGTGTATTCGAAGAGTGAGGGTGATAATATGGGGCATTTGAGAGTTGTTTTGCATGTACTTAAGGATCATAAACTATTTGGCAAGTATAACAAATGTGAGTTTTGGCTGAGGTCAGTAGTGATTCTTGGTTATATTATCTTTAGTGAGGGGGTACAGGTGGATCCAAGAAGACTGAAGCGGTGAAAAATTTTCCTAAACCTTTGGGTCCTTAAGATATTAGGAGTTTCTTAGGCCTGTCCAGTTATTATAGAAGATTTTTCGACGAGTTTGCATCCATTGTTTTCGCTTTGACAACCTTAACTCAAAACAATGTAAATGTTAAGTGGTCGGAAGCATATGAGAGAAGCTTCCAAATGGTTAAAGATAGATTTACCTCCGCTCCAGTGTTGACTTTACCGGAAGGTACTAAGGTCATCTTGGTATATTGTGATGCATCGAGTTTGATTGCGGTGTGTTCTTGTCACGACCAGAATCTAGACCCCAGATGAAACCGGCGTCGTTGACCTCTCAGAGGTCGCGGACAAGCCTACATACGTCATTCGTACTTCATTTAGGTTAATTTTAGAGGAAAATTTGAATTTGTTTCCTAACATGATTACAAAACATTCTATTACATGTATAATTATTCACCATCAACCATCTATCATTAAGATCATCAAATGAAAGAATCAGTTTATTATAAAGATAAAGATTTACTTGCCAAAATGGCACCAATACAATGTATGAACAAAAACGGGAATGAAACGCTAGTGGAAAATACTCCACTAGATCAACCCTACAACTACGCTAGAATGTAAATGGGAAAGCATCCCCGATAGCATGAGGTCCTACCAAGTCTGGATGATCTGTCGACGTCTGGATAGATGCAGCTTTAATGCTATAGCTCTAGCGTCCACCTGTTACTGCACCTAAAAGTTTAGAGTTGTATAGGGTTAGTTAACACTTGTACAAAGTATGGGTATATGCAAGCACATACCAAGGACATGTATGATTAATAATAGCTCTTTCCTAGCAACATGATTATAGCATGTTAAGTCAGTGGAATTGACAAATATAGATTAGGAAAGCGAGTGAACTTTCAAAATTTGGATTAGGAAAGATTATGAGCTTTCCAAATTCGAATTAGGAATGTTATGCAATGAGAGTCACATGCACCATCATACTTAACATTTTGCACACAAAAAACAACAGCGTACACATAACACATATAATAATATATATAACACATAACGTGGGGTTCATATCATTTATTTGTATTCCATGAGACCTTGTAATCATGGACTTGACATTAAGACTTCCCAAAATGAGGGCTCAACATATGGGACCTCAACTAAGGAGTCTACTTTAGCAAAAACGAAGTATGCTTCTTTCATTATACGTACTTCATTTCAATTAATTCATGGGCCAGTGTAAACACCATCTATAACAAGGATGTAATTTAATACTTCCATCGGGTTTGTTGTGAAATTACCAAGAACGACCTAATGACATTACTTGAGTCTAACTAACCTCTTGATTATCCTATCCTCAAACCTTTGGTATCATTTGTTTCATTATGTACATCATTTGAGCTTGGCCTTATTTATTCATTGGGAACTTTAACTTTAACAGACATAGATCATGTGAGCATCATGAAATCCAGTGTCATGAAACCCCACACCGAAAAGAGATGGAATCACCGCCCGATGTGACCCAAAACTTGCTAGCGTACATGGGAATTTAACCCCGCCAGATCCCTATATTGGATGTATAGGTTCAAAGACTACTATATATAAGGAGAAGCATACCCTGCATGCCGGACATTATCATCTCATGAGAATTACGTGACCTCTGCCCTTCCCGAAAGAAGGCATCACTCTTAATAGCTAGTCAATCAGTGCTCAGTATAAAGTTCCATTACATTCAGCTCATATTTCATGGAAGATATGAGGACATCATATCTCAATAGATGATTTCTAATCTCATCATTAGTCCTTAGGTGTTAATGAGACTACTGTCACACATTCTAACACCTTCATTCGTGAGTATTCTTTTAACAAATTAGCTTTGGTGTAAGTAAGACTTTTCATACTTCCTTTAGCACCCCATTCTTGTCACTTACTTAATTTAAACACCTTTGATTATGTTATAACTCACTTTGCTTAACTTACTTTAGTGTATTAGCTTCATATCACCATTTATGAATGATGAGGACTTTATTCAATGAGTTTCATGTGTTCATAGTTCATTCTTGTGGAGCATGTTGGGAGTTGTACCAATGAATGTGATGCTCTTGGTTATGGATTCATTGATATTACTTTAGAAGTGCTTAATATATATTTGATATTCTTACTAGACAATAATTGGCATATGATAGGTATTGGGTCAAAATTTGGGATGGTAGACTAGCAAATTCATTCTTTTTGGCATAAGCCAATTTTTACGTATGTTCATATTTAAATTGACATTTGTATGAAATCTTATCCAATAATTTAATAATTTACATAATTTCCTAGACATTAGTATACATTCATTTCAACTAAATAGATTTAGACAAGTTTATTGGAACCAGATAGCCAATTTATTCAACATATGATTTCATAGATGTCTTTGAGCCAAATCTTAGTTTATGGATTTTAGTGTCATCTTTTAAGAACATATTGGATAGAATATATATTAACATTTGATGGATTTAACATCTTCATAAAATCACAATAACATGAAGTCAACATTCAGCCAAAGAAACATATTCACTTAACACATCACAAACATAACTTAGCATATTATCGATCCTTAATTATCATGATAAGTTAACTTTACGCAATAACAAGTTCATTAGTTCATTCGATAGTCATCATTCAAGAACAATACATGTTTAGAACAGACAGCACCACATACCAAAAACATTATCTCTAACCTATTCAACATTGAAATCAAAAAGGATTCTAGGGAAGGGAAGTTCCACGAGAACGACAGGAACAACCCTAGTTTTAAAAGATCTTTTTAATCGTTCGAAGGAAAATACTGTTGGATAAAGAATTGAAGGATAGAAATCCATACCTTAAAGTCAATCTAGGAATACCATCTTGAACAAAAACTAGGAGAAATCTTGAAATCGCCTAGGAGAATCAATGAAATTTTCTGTTTTTCATTCCCTCGCTTGCTTACTATTTTGCGTACCTTTTTTTCTATGAGTTTGAAAGTTATTTTAAGTTTTAAGAACTTATCTTGAATCATACAACTTATGTTTAATAGGTTAATTTGATAAATTAATTAACCAATTACAAAAATGCCCCTCCTATGTTGAATAAACATAGGAGAATATAACACTTTGTCAAATCTGGAAATTAGTGTTTACTAGGGTTTGGGTAAACACTTTGACTTTATATTAATTAAATATTCCTTAATTTAATTAATTTACGTACCTAGGATAACTACTAAAGTACTGTCAAGTCATTTAAAACAACATTAACACCTTTGGACCATCCTAGGTTAAGTACTAGGATGTTTCTTGAATTGTACTAGGTTAATATAAGAATTTTGTTAAAATAATTAATTAAATTTCTAATTTACTTAATTAGGTTACCTAAGGTAATTACTAAAGTACCCTTAATTGTGTAGGACCATAACCAATCCTTTGAACCATCCTAGGTTAGGTACTAGGTTGTCTTATTCTAATTTAAACTGAAATCTGGATATTTCTTTGTGATTTTGGTTTTGCCCCTTTAAATTAATTAATTAAGTTTATAAATAAATTAATTAAGTAGCCTAGGATAATTACTAAAGTATCCCTAGGTTATTATTAATTTTTAGTAATGGCATTGGACTAACCAATAGTCCCTACAACATTTATGGATTTGTTGAACAAAGTGTTCAAGAAGTATTTTAACTTGTTCTTTATTGTATTTATTTATGATGTCCACATCTACTTTATAAATGAGGAAAAATATGAGAGTAATTTGAGGGTTGTCCTATGAACTCTCATGAATCGCCAATTATTTGCTAAATTCAGCTAGTGCAAATTTGGGTTGGAATCAATTGATTTCTTGGGCATATAATGTTTACTGAAGTGATCCAAGTGGATTCTCTGAAAATAGAAGCATTGAAACAATGGCAGAAACCTAACTTTCCTATATATATAAGAAGTTTCTCGATCTAGCATGTTATTACAAAAAGGTTCGTGGAAGCATTCTCATCCATAGGTTCTCCATTGATTAAATTGACTAAGAAAAAGGTCAAGTGCCAGTTGTAAGATGATTTAGAGCAAAGCATTGCAGAATCAAAAACTAGCTTGACTATAACTTCTATCTTTACTCTACCAGAAGTTTAGACAGTAATATGATCTATTGTGATGCATCAAGGGTCAGCCTAGGGTGTGTGTTGATGCAACGAGGTAAGGAAATAGAATATTCTTTAAGAAATGATAAGGTGCATACGAAGAACTATCCCACAAATGACCTCAAGTTTGCAACAATGGTGTTTGCACTAAAGATTTGGATACACTACTTGTATGTTATTCAAGTAGATGTTTCATAGACCATAAGATCCTTCAGTATGTTATCACCTTGAAAGAGTTTAATATTCGCCAAAGAATGGGGCTTATCTTCCTTAATAATTGAATATGAGTGTGCAATACCGTTTTTATAAGGACAATGTAGTAGTGGATGCTCTTAGCAGACATTTATGGGTAGTGTGGCACATTCAGGAAGATAAAAAAGATCTAGCGAAGGATGTTCACATACTTTTTCTCCTAGGATTTTGTCTTATCAACATATTATATGGTGGTGTAATAGTTAAAAATGGGTAAGAATCTTTTTGGGAAGTGGGGCGTGTTGAAAAGAAAGACACTCATCCGAAATTTCTTGAGCTAAATGGTGTAATCCATCGACAGGGAGTTGAGGTTTTCTATCAAGGGAGAGATGGTGTGATTCAGTATTAGGGTCGATTACGAATCCTAAGGTGGGCGAGTTGAGACAATATATCTTTGCATAAGCACATAACTCCTCATATTCTATTCATCTAGGAGCAACTAACATGTACCATGATTTGTGGCAAATCTATTGGTGGAATGATTCAAAAAAGGATATAGCATATTTTGTGGCTAAGTGCCCCAGTTGCAAGCAAGTCAAGGTGAAAAATTAGAAAACAAGAGATATGACACAATATATTTACATTCCTAATTTGAAGAAGGAATTAATCAACATGGACTTCGTTACACGTTTACCTCGTAATCACAGACAACATGACTTCATTTGGGTGATTGTTGACCGAGTTAGTAAATCTTCCCAATTATTGGAAGCAAAGACTACAAATTCGGTGGAGGACTACATCATGATTTTAATTGGTGTGGTTTTTAGGTTAAATGAGGTCTGTTTTTCTAACATCTCACATACAAGTCCTCAGTTTACATCTTCTTTCTCGAATTCATTTCAGAAAGTTCTTGGTACTCAAGTTAATCTTAGCACAAAATTTCTTCTGCACAAGGATGGGCATGTAGATAGTACCATTAATACCTTAGAGGAAATGTTGAGCTCTTGTGTGATCTATGTCAAAGGTAGTTGTGATGATCACCTACCTCTTATAATGTTCACCTACAACAATAGGTACCAATTTAACATTCTATGACCCCTTATGTGTCATTGTATGGCCCTAGATGTAGATCTTTTGTTGGTTGGTTTAAAGTGGGTGAAGTAGCCATTATAGGGCCATAATAAGTTCTTAAAGCTACGGAGAAGGTGCAACTCATTAGATGTATACTTAAGACAACCAAGAGTCGCCAGAAATCCTATGCAGATGTAAGAAGGGAACTAGAGAACCAAGTAGATGATTAGGTTTTACTAAAAGTATTGACTTAGAAGTGGGTGATGAGATTTTGTAAGAAAACTATCACATTTGAGGAGCACCCCCCAAGAAGTAACATGGGGTACTTGACCTCCGGAGGTCTTATACAAGCCCATAGTTATTATTCATCGCATTGTCATAGGTAAATTTAGCGGAAAACTTAAAACTTTCTTAGCACATCATATGCTAGAACTTTTTTTTATATATGTATATATAAAATATAATCATACATAGTTTAAGACTCTAGTATATTTTTACCATCCTAGACTCAACATCATAAGAGTGATTTAGGGAAACAACCCTTACAACATAAAACATAAGTACATATGTGTTAAACTTAATAGTAAACCATAAGTAGAGAATCCTTGGAACGTAAGGACCCCTTTCCTTGAGCTTAGGAATAATATATCAAGCTCCTCACCATTAAAGAAATCCTTGTAAGCATTCATAAGCTACACGTTGTGTAAAAAGTAGAGAAGAATGGAGTTAGTTCAAGAATGCACTAAGTATTGCAACCATGCAAAAACCTTAATTTAAAAGGGACATTTTCTTAAAGTCATACTTCATACCTTTTTGAGTAGATCTTGATAAAACTTTTATGTAATATAATTTATATCATTGACATAGTTCAAATAAACATACTCAAAGGCCAAATATCATATAACATAATACATAGAATTATAAGCCATATTTGGGGTCACTTTATAGTGAGCTCATTCACATTACAATGAGAAACTTTTTCTTTACAATGAACTTCTTCTTTTAACTCAATAACCTCCCAAGTAACCCTCTAATAATGCTTGGTGCAATGCATCATCTTAAGGACACAAGTAAAACCATAACTACAATTTATATAAGTGAACACATACCATCATGGAAGTGTAATACCTAAAAGAAAAATTTAAGCCAATACAATAAGCATATAACAGTAACCTACACTAACTTGCACATATTGTAATTTCACTTCACATCAATTCTTTAGAAAGCCATTACTCACAATCCTACTCTAAGTCTACTAGTGCAATGTATATGTGAAGCTCCACAAACTAACACATACTTAGTAAAACTATCATAATAGCACAAGCCTTAACATCCAATTCATACATCAACATAACAAGTGAGGACATCTTCATTCATGTCAACAACCTTTATCATGTAGTCATTATGACCAATCTAGTGCATATAAGGACAAGACCACATTACATAGACTCATACCATGCACTTCATCATAACAAGTAAAGAAATACTACCATGCTATGCATAACATAACCATAATCATATACATTAGATCATCTTCCTAGAACTCTATAAGGTGCCACTTGTGCAATGTCTAGGTGGGTAAATTACATCCACCTATCTAAGTAACCTCCCTTAGGTTATCCTAGTTAGGGTCTTAGTCATTTAGTTCTATTGTCCATTTTACTTTAGGGAAAGTTAGTCTTAACCGACACTAAGATCATGGGTGCGAAACATGGAATTTGGTGTTATATAGACTTAAAAAATTGGAAGGTGTTATGACCTAGCCAAGGTAGAACTTTTACACATGCTAGCATACTAAGTTAATTCACTTGCTAGATCCTATGTGGTAAGAAGAGTGTATGGAACTAAGAGATATACATAACCATCTACAAGCGCATTGGCATTGGAGCCTCATGTCATGAGAAAACATGGGTGAAACTTCCTCAAAGGGAAGCCACCACCTCATGTGGAACCAAAGGTAAATATTCCTCCAATGGAAGTCAAACCTTATGGGGACCCAATGGTGAATTTTCCTCCAAGGGAAGTCAAAACTCTATGAGAAACCAATGGTGAATCTTCCTCCATGGGAAGTCAACACCTCTCATTGTAAAGTTCACTCGGTGCTAAGCTAAGTTTCCTTTTTATTCAAAGCGTTTAGCTTTACCTAAATCATTTTTGGGGTCTTACATTCTCCCCCACTTGGACAACATTCGTCCTCAAATGACACTTGCCACTCTCCGAACAATTACAAGAGTAAGGATTCAATAGGAAACTCATAAACATTCCATATAGAACACAATCAAGATGAACATATTAATTTCACATCATTAAGAGAATAACAACACAATAAGAAACTAGAAAACATTCTAGAACTCATCATAATATACAAATCACATGCTTCATTCCAAATAGCAAAATCTCATTTTATATTTAATATCATACTTATATAAATCAATTCTAATGACATTAAAACAATTTTAGACAAACGGATCAATTAGTCAAATTTCAAAAAAATTCACAGTGAACTGGGAGTGTGCATTACAATTATTTGAGTTTTTTTTTTCAAAAACGCAATTTCTAGGCAATTTATGATATAGACATGCTAATATTCAAGGTAAAATCATATAAACATCTTTTACAACATAATCATCTCTTCATAAAATACACAATGCTTGAAGTTAACGAAATTCAATTTCAACAAAACAATAATCAAACATGCGTATCATAAGGAGAAACATAGGAACTCAAATTCCATAAAAGGTTAAGGGCACCTCACTCCTAACAAGTGTTACCCTTCACCATACTCCCCCGCTAGGAGAAACACATTCTAAGGTCAACATAACATTTACTATAAGGAACTCCCTCAAGACAAGTTAAACCATACTAATACATTTTTACCCAACTCTATCTCATGGATACTAAAGGCTCTCAAAGGTCTCATTATCTAACAACTATATCCCCCTTACTAGGAGAACTCACCTTTAATCCTTCAAATCCCATCATCTCACTTCCTATGGTTGGGATCTTAACAACATCAAAGTATCTGAAAAACTACTCCTTCACATTCTCACACTATATCTTACCATTCTCTCCAACTTCACTACCCCTCAAAAGGTACCAAGCCATTCTAAGGTCAAAACCACCATCTATCACACCTCATCTAACAAGTCACATCTCATCTTTTCTCTCCCTCAACAGAAACTTCATAAGTCACCCTCTAGGAAGTAATATATAAGGGAAACAAAGTAAAGGCACAATATACCAAACTCATAGGCACGATTAGATGAATACAGAAGTGAAACTTTTCCTAGCAACCAATAGCCTCTTATTTATAATGTGGCGCACTTCACATTATAAACAATAATGTACTAGATGTTGTTCATACGACAACTAAGACACTCTCTAAACCTTGTGTTCCTATACAAAGTTTGTCACATCCCACAAGTACACCCTAGAAGTTAGAGTATCCTTACGATGTCACATGGCAAATGAGAGTCCAAGAAGTCTCATCTAAGCCTCTTGTATCATTCATTGCATAATAAGCATAACTAAAATGAGTTAAAATTAAAAACTTTCTTCATACACAAAGAACTCTTTAATAAACAATACGCAAGCGCGAAACTTTCATTTAAAGAATTAGAACTATAAAACATCTCATTGAACGATCTGGACTTTAGAGTTTACAATGATTGGGACTAATCCCATCCTAGACATAAAATAAAGAATTAAGACATAAAGGAACATGTGGCTATTATCCTCGAAACAATGAGGACTCACCAATACATCATCTTCAACCTTTAGAAACCTATCCATCCTTCATAGCATATCAAGACTCCTTTTCCCTAAACATAAGTCAAAAAGTAAAAGAAGGAGTTAGCACATTAGACGTATTAAGTGTGGACGCCATGAAGAAAACCATGAAAAAGGGACATTTAGTTATAAGCATGCTTATAATGAATTTGAATTACAACATCATACTATCATCATGACAACAACATTTAAAAAAATTAGAAAGACATTAAAAATCATTTAGACAAAAATTCACATTTTTAGCAAATAATACAGGGAAGTCACTTCACTTCACTTTGAACCCCCTTTAGCATGTATTCTTCTCACTCAGAGTGGTCCTAACATTCACTTATGTCACACAAAGAGAGACCACCCATACACCCACTCAAGATGTTCCTAAACGACCCTTAAGATTACATAAAATGACTCACATACACACTTAAGAAACATTAACATAAGAACATGATATTCTCCTACCAAGGTGACTCTAAGGTTCACTTGAGTGAGTTGTGAAGTGACCGCCCATACAATCCCTTACACAAACACTTAAGAGATTCTATAAACTCCCTAAAATATAATCAGTCTAATTTAACGCATTAGCATATAGTTGATATGACATTATTCTTCCAAAGTCTACCAAAAGACTTACTTAAGTAAATCAAGAAGATAACGTCCATAGTGACCTCTTCAAGATTACCTAAATAATCTGTAAGATTACCTAATTCTTAGATCATGCCTACATAATCAACAAACTTCCCTAACTAGATTCATTCTTAAGACTTATCTTGGTATGATAAAAAGTGACCATTCCTATGCCCCATTCACAACTTAAACGACAATCAAGTAATGGTCTTATACAAGACCTAGGGACTCCAAACAACATCTTCAAGGCCTATTGTGCAATGTATAGATAGCATCCCATACCACAAACTAAACTTCATAAAACTTCTCAAATGCTAGTACGTATCCCACATGATTAGAATAGGCAATAAAAGACATAGACCATGTTAGCAACTCACGGAATATAGATTTCTAACCTACTCCGATGAGGGTGTTCTACTTGCCAAGGGTAGAACTAGGTCACATCCCATATAGGCACATGGTTAAGGTATATGAACGGCGTGCTTTGTATTCTAGTCTCATACTTAACTAGAACTACATCACTTTGCTATATTCAGTGTGTGCTAGTCTTAGTTCTCATAGACTAATTAACATTAAAGGGTCATATAAAAGGGTTCCAGAATTAGTTCATAACCAAATAACATTTACCCTACCAAAGAGGTCTTTTTGGGCTACCTTCCAATGGAGAGAAGAAGCTCGTTATGACTTTCCTAAGGTTTGATATGATGTTGTTCCAGCCAATGAACCTTAAGTCCACCTTCCTTTACTTTGAAGGATACCATTACGGCTTTCGATTTCAATATACATAACCTTACCACTAGGTTCAAGGTTTCACATAAAAGACCCTTTTAGAATTATTCAAGGTCACATATAAATTATATATTCAAGACTAAGAAACTTAAGCAGCCTAAGTAAAGAAATCACATATTCATAACCATACATGTTTCAAGTAAGGGACACAAGTCAATCAAGACAAGACACCAGATACTTCACCTTCACACATATTACTAGTCATTTTATAAGCACATAGGAATAGCCATTATCATTTTTAAGTCATCCTACACACTACCATATAATTATCAATATAACTATTATAGACAAATATATTCAAGTAGGAACAACCATACATCAACCCTAAGACTACACATAGAAGCTCATAGTCATAGCTCACATGATTTCCTAATATACATGACAAGAACACATACTTTCATATATAGATAGATATACTCATATTTAACATAAAACAAGTATACAAAAACATGATTGTATTTCAAGTAGTGCTGACAAGGCCATGATTATAATATTTTATATAGTAACGCTGATAAGGCCACATCAATTGCAAGTAAAACACAGAACACCGCCACCATAAGTGGACCAGACCAATCCAAAGATAATTGAAGTTTAACTAAAATTAAAATAAAGGAAATATTGAAGCATGCCCCACTCCATCATACTACTTCGATTTGAAGGCTAAATTATCCAATTCGATATTACAAGGCCCTTACCGAAGGCCATAATCAACAACACAATACAATTATATCGATACTCAATGAAAATAGGTAAATTCATTAAATAATTATCAATCTAATTCAACCTATATATCAATTAAAAATAATTATTGCATTATTAGAAAGCCCATAGAAAATTACATTAGAAAATCATAAGCCTTAAGTCAATATCAATTCAATAACTTAGCATGCAATAAATCTAAGATTATACATTACTAAATTAATCAAATTAGAACAGCCTATGAACGATACATACATAATCAATACATGAATCAACAACTCATAACAATCTACACATGAATTCATCAATATCAAAGCTTAATAAATTAGCCTATATTTTAGTGAAATTTTGAGATTTGACAAGATAAAGGGTTCATGGAGAATTTCATTTGAAAACATCAATTAAACATCAATAACATCATATCTTAACGTTTGGAAACCATTTATGCAAGAACCCGAGACTTAGAATAGAAATTGCTCTTTTTCATCTTTTTGAAATCTTTGGAAATCATCTTTGAAATTGGCTCTAAGGAGATAGAAAGCCTTAGACAAAGAATTCCCATACCTTACTTGAATAATCCAAAGCTAATTGAGGAAGAAACTCCATTGAAGACCCATCTTCACTTTCAACTCACATGGAGGTTTCGGGATATTTTCTAAGTGTTTTGGGTGTGTGATTTTGAAGAATGAAATCTTCCATGTGATTACCCCTTATATACATTGTTAAAATACCAAAAATATTCTTAATAAACTGCCAATGTCTTAATATAGAAGTGGGGTGCATTTACCAATTCACCCCTTAATTAGCAGGAGCATCTGCGCAGGAATTGGTTGTACATGACGCCTGACCTTGACGGGGAATCACAAGCATAATGGGGCATCACAACCCTCCGTCGTTGGTAAAGTGGCTGCCCAAAGTTCCTCTTTTCACCCTTGGCCATGTCCCTCACGACGGGACCCTTGGATGGGGCGTCACTGCCATCCGTCGTTGTCTACAGTGGCTGCCCAAAGTTCCTCTCTTGACCCTTGTCTATGTCCCTTGCGATGGGAACGTTTCATGGGGAGTCACAGCCACAACTTGCCATTGAATGCTCCGTTGCCAGGGTCTACCTAGGAGAGCCTGCAAACAGACTTTGGATACTTCCGTAAAGACACTTTGGTTGTCCTTGGGTTTAATTTCCCGGAAGATTCCAACCCAAATATGACAGTCTATAAGTTTAACACCTCTGACATGAATTTCATCAAAAACTAACACGTAGAACTCCGCGAAACTCGCTTAGAGGTACAATGTAAACTCAAAACATATCATTCGAATGTCATGGACGTTCTTTGTCGTTTATCCTCCAAACTTCACGAAACTTGACACGCTGACTTTAAACACAATATACACTTCTTTGAGAACATTATAAGCTCATGCATCTCATATAAACACATAAAACCACATATGAGGCACTTAGGTGACTTAGTCATCGAACGTCTTGGTCGTCCCTTGTCGTTTGACTTCCAATGCACCAAAGCTCTTGACTACTGCCTCTATATAAAATTATAGACCAAATTAGGACCGTCTATCACCATTACAACCACATTTAGGCTCTACCTTTACCTAAATAATTTTTGGGGTCTTACACATATCATGACCCATTCAAGTATTTCATATAAAGACACACCAACACTTTCCCCAAATGTTTAAATGTGCAATGGATAGGTAATGTCCCATTCCACCACATACCCTATGTTGTAAGCCCTTAAGAAGACATAGTTCATTTACATACATTTGTGGGGGCTATCTTTAACCAAAATAAACTATGAGAGCTTGACATGGAATCCTGGTACTACCTTTACCGGATGAGGGATCCCTACTTGCCTAAGGTAGGTTAATAATATTTAGCCTTTACATAGATTCTTCAATAGCTACACCTACGTGGGTACATAATTAAGGGATAAGGAGATAGCTAATAAGTAACTCATTCTCTACTAACGAGAAGAACCCATCTCAAGAGTTACATTGGACACAACATCTCTACTCACGAAGTGTACCCACCCATTCTTCAAATCCTCTTGGTGATAAGCATAACTCCCCCACATTGTCTTAAACATCATTGACTATATGTTAAGATATTACTATTGAACACCCCATGTCAACTCACGAAGGGTATCCAACTTCAAACCTATCTTTGAAAGATCATTGGAAATAGTGGTGTTGCTACTAAACACTTCATCACTATTCACGAAGAGTATTCACCCCAAAATCCCCATTTTTCATACTTAGAAATAGTAGGAATGGTCTAGATACTTCATCTCTACTAATGAAGAAACTCTACCCTAAAGTCCCCTATTTGTCATTCATTGACTTCATTCATGCATTCAAGTGTCTGTGTGTGAGTACATGTGAGCACATCTTTCACATAATGACAATTATTCACAATGTTGACTTCTACATATAGTAAAACTCACATGTACTCCAATTCACACATTATCATTCTTCTCATATCAAATGATACTTCGTTTAGACATAAGCCCTTCTAGATACTCGTTTTAATCTTTTAAGGCATACCATACACATACACATCAAAATTATCACTTCATTTCAAATAGCATGCCTTCAACACGATTATCACAATACACATATAAATTCATATATTTGAAGTAAACACCACCACCAAAGGTGGACCATACTACTCAAGATTTACTTCAAAATAACTTAAGCAAGATAACAACTTACCCTTCATCCAATCCTTTACCACTTATTCACAATTTATCAATTAATCCACCAATAAATAGCCCATAGGGCAGTAGCTAAAACTCCATAAAACCACCAAGAAACAATAACTTCAACATTATCTAATCATTCTCAGTGAACCCATTTCATATTCTAAACGTTGATAAAAAGAATAGACATGATTCCATTGGGGTTTTGACATTAAGATCATCATTTAAAACTAAGAGCAACTCATCCCTCCATTGCTCAAACTACACTTGTGCCACATCCTTTAGTTGATAAGCGGCTAGTTTGGCTTTATCTCTTGGAGTCACACCCATGGGATCCACCACCTTGAATACCTCAAATATGAAGCCTTGTGGATCTTCATCCACCTTAGTGCCATGGAAAGTAGGAGGATTTCATCCTCATGAAATCCCAGATTCTAGAGGCGGGAGTACTTACATGTGGTTGAGGTTGAGGTCAAACTCCTAGTCTAGCTTGGGAAACCACATGATTAGTGACGACTTGAGCTTGAGTTGTCATGAGTTCGGTCAAGACCCTAAGTGCAGCCCTTATCTCCACATTACTAATATTCTCTTCAATGTAGTGATCTTGAGGACCTTGGGGCATTGGAGGAATTTGCGACACGTGAGGTCCTTGAGGTTCCAGAGGGGGAATTGCCTCATTCACATCCTCTTAGTCAACTATAGCTACTTTCTTAATCCAAAGAGGAATTGTTTCTTTAGCCACTTCTCCCTCCTCCGTTCTAGTGGGTGTCCTCGTTGTATTCATATCCTATAAAAATAAGAGAAGAGGTTGACAAGAGGAACATATAAAACTCAACTCTATGTCACGACACTAGAGTAATAAAGAAAGTGAAACTTTTATCATCCTATAGACTCTCACTGTGGGTGTGTTGCAACTCATACCGATGACTAAGACTCTACTAGACGCGTCTTGTGAGACTTTTAGATCCTAAACTGTTTCCCATAACCTTATGCTTTAATACCAAGTTTTTTATGACCCACAAGTATACCCTTGAAGTTAGGTAAACCCTTAGGTCGGAACAAGTCGTGCTTGACGTCTCAGAGGCCTTGCACATGCCTCTTAGATATCATTCATTGCATAATAATATGAAAAGTAGTGCAAAATTTAAAACTCTTCAGAAGAAATAATAATAATGAAACCATATTTTATAAATACTAAGGACAGTCTAATCGTCATAAGCCAACAAAAATACATGACATAAATATCTTAGGGACATGACCCTTTACATTGAAATAAATACATAATAAGTCTTTAAAAGTATTAAGAGAAGTATTTAAAGAAACATAGACTATGCCATAGAATATATGAGGACAAACTTAGTATTGAGAGAGTCAATTTGCAAGATTGCCTTCTAACCTTCAACTTGCCTCCAACCTATACCTATAGAGAATAGAAAAATATGGGGTTAGTAAAAGGATTGTACTAAGTATGGCAGATGCAAAATCATTCAAAAAGGAATAATTTAGTTGAAACATACAAGTAATGATATTTTTATAAAAACCTTCATGAATTAAGTTACAAAAAATTATACAGTATCATGATTTAACACACATGCTAAAAATTTAATTTTTCTTAACATAGGAGCATACTTACAGTAAACACAAAAATCCCACATGAACTACTCATAATTGAAGTTATTCCAAGGTTGCCCTAAGTAAGATATAAGGAAAATGCACATACAATCTCCTCCATACCTACTTAAGAGATCCTTAAGACTACTAAGGATTAGCATACTTCATGTGATTCATACAAGTCACCATTCAATATCAAAGACAAAATAGAAACATACATATACTTAGGAACTTCACATAAGAACCATCCTCCAAGTGAACCCCCAATTTACACATGGTGCAATGTGAAATGAGTATCCCATATTACAACTTCCATGCAGTGCTCCTTAGGAATAATCTTAGAATAAGAATATAACATTCATCACATACTAAGCTTTCATCATGTAAGTCATAAAATCAACATGCTTCCTTAGAATTAAACATAAAGACACATTACTTTCATTTGCATATTATGACCCATTCATATATTTTATATAAGGACACACACTCCTTCCAAATGTTTACTTGTGCAATGGATAGGTGGTATCCCATTCCACCACCTACCCTAAGTAATACGCCCTTAAGAAGACTTACTTCATTTGCATACATTTGTGGGAACTAGATTTAACTGACATAGACCATGAAATCTTTACATGGAATCCCAGTTCTACCCTTAACAGATAAGTGATTCCTATTTACCTTAGGTAGGGTCATATTCTTTAGAGTTTACATGGATTCTCCAATAGCTACACCTACGCGGGTGCATAGTTAAAGAATAAGGAAATTACTACTAAGTATCTCATTGTCTAATAACAAAGAGCACCCATCTTAAGAGGTACATTAGTTATAACATCTCTACTCACGATGTGTACCCACTACTCCTTCAAATCCTCTAGGTATAATCATAACTCCCCCACGGAGTCTTAAACATTAATTGACTGCATGAGCAGAGATAACTATTGAACACCGCATCTCAACTCACGAACGGTATCCAACCTCCAAGCTATCTTTTAAATACTTCGACTCTACTTACGAGGAGTGTTCACCCATAAATTACCCTTTTTGATACATAGAAATTGTAGGGATGGTATAGACACATCATCTCTAATCACGAAGAGTGTTTATCCTAAAATCCTTTATTTTTCATTCATTGACTTCATTGATGCATTAAAGTGTGTGTGTGAGTATATGTGAGCACATCTTTCACATAATGACCGTTATTCATAAAATAAACTTGTAGATATGATCAAAATAACATATATCCCAATTCACACATTATCATACTCCACATATCAAATACATAATTCATTTAGACATGAACCCTTCAAGATACTTATTTAAACCTTCTAACGCATACATGACATATACATATCAAAATTATCACTTGGCTTCACATATCATGCCTTCAATGACATTATCACAATAAACATATAACTTCATACATTTCAAGTAAACCCTGCCACCAAAGGTGGATCATACAACTCAAGATTTACTTCAACATAACTTAACACAGATAGAACAACTTACCTTTCATGCAATACCTTACCACCTTATATGAATTTATCCAATAATGCATCATAACATAGCCCATAGGCAATACCTAAAACCCAATAAAAACTACCAAGAAAAAAAAACTTTAAATTTATCGAATCATGGTCATTGATAGTATTTCATAAATTAAAAGTTGATAAAAAGAATAGACATGATTCCATTGGGTTTTTTACATTAAAATCATCATTTAAAAGTAAGAGCAACTTATTTAATCATTAAAACATTTTCATGCAATGACCCATACTTATATTCAAGGAATAAAGAAGTTTGAAGTTGAAATCATTTTTGAAATGTCTTTGAGATGGATCCTTGAATGAAAGAAGGTTAATGTATGACTACCATAACTAAATGATAAAGAACCCACGAGATTTTTGATGAAGAAAACATAACGAACTTGGTCCTCTTTCTTAGAGTTTGAAGCTTCTTCAATGAAGGTTTGTGGAGAGAAGGTTTTTGATTTTATCTTTAGGGTTTGAAATGGTGGGTGAAATGAAGTTAATATGACTTAAACCAGTCAACAAATTATCCCAAAAGTTCCCAAAAGACCCCTACACCATTTGAATCCTTTTCCAACTTGAAATTTAACATTAAAACGGGTGAGCTTTTGGGACTTGGATGCGCGTCGTGGAGTAATCTCTAGATTTTGCCTCTCAACATTTTGAGGCAGTGGACCTCATGTCACAGCTGAGTCACATTCTGCCCCTTGCACGCTGCCTTGGGCAGCTTAAATGGCCCATGTTTGGGTCCTCCTAGGGGACCCTTAAGTTGGTCCCCGGGGCATCGTTCTTAGACATTTTGACCCTTTGCATGTAAGTATACGCATTGGAAACATTGACACTAAATTTCACCCTCATACCATCCCCAAAAACTTCACTACGAAACAGTACAATACACTAGTTAAACCTCGACTATTTTTCGGACGTCTTGGTCGTTTGACTTCCAGGCAATCCAAAAATTGAGGTACTGACTTCTAGTGATAAAATACTCTATTTTAATACATTATTAACACATGAAACACACGTGAATATTTATTTTGACCTATTTCATTTTGAGGGTGTAACAATAACCTTGGTTAGGGAAACTTCAAGGAAATGAGTTTACTGTGAGTTGATATGAAATGGGTTCACTGTAAGTTGAATTGAAATGAGTTCACTCTAATGTTTCTTGAGTTCGATGTAGTGTGCATATTTGTGCTAAAATTAGGGATGTTCTACACTATGTTCTAAATGATGATTTATATGTTATTTTACTTCATTTCTCGTGAAGGTTAAATCAATAAGCATGAAAACTTTATTTCTACTAAAATATCCTATTTTGCATGTTTTTTTTATAATGCCATACTCAGTAAAATGTTTGTAATAACCCCATACTTTTGTATACTTTATTAGTATAGGTTCGAAACAAGTGGAAATCTAGAAGGCAAAGGTTGGGAATCAACTCTCTCAAGACTCGGTATGTCCTCATATATTCGAGGACATAGTCTATGTTTGTTTAGTTTGTCAGTAATGTTTTTATGTATTTTTTGCCAATGTAAAGGGTCATGATGCTAAGATATTGAAGTTGTGTCATTAAGTTGGCTTGTGACCACAAGAATTATTCTTAGTATTTATAAAAGACATTTCCTTATTATTATTAATGTCGTGAAAGGATTTAATTCCGCACTACTTTTCATGTCTTATGTAATGAACAATAGTTAAGAGGCTAGTACATGGCCACGAAAAGTCAACGACGCCTTCTGACAACTCAAGAATTCTCCCTACTTCTTGGGGTATTTGCAGGTCATGACAAACTTTGTATCAGAGCATAATATTTTGGACATATAATTTAGAATCAAAAGTATCACAAGCCACGTCTAGTAGAGTCTTGTTCATTTGTGTTAGGCACATCAAATCCATGAGTAAGAGGCTATAAGGCGATAAAAGTTTCACTTTTTTCATTAGTTTAATGCGTGACATAAGTTAAAGTCTATAAGAGGTGTTTCTCAACCCCTTATTTGTGTTTATAGAACATGAATACGAGGAGGAAAACACCAGAATGGAAGAGGGAGGAGTAGATTATGAGACGATCCCTCAAAGTAGTGAGAAAGTCCCTTTAATTGTCCAAGAGGAATGTTCCACCTCAAGAACCTCAAAGACCTCAAGTAACCCAAATTCCTCAAATTACCAAAGGTCCTCAAGCTATCTATATCTATTGGGATATTACTAATGCAGAGATAAGGGTTGCGCTTAGGGTTTTGACCCAACTCATGACAACTCAAGCTCAAGTCGTAACTAATGATGTGGGTTCAAAAGCTAACCTAGGAGTTGGTACTCAACCAAATGAGGGTAATCCCACTTTTAGAATTTTGGATTACATGAGGATGAACTCCTCTACTTTCCATGGCACTAAGGTGGATGAAGATCCACAAGGTTTCATAGATGAGGTGTTCAAGGTGGTGGATGATTTGTGTGTGAACCCTAGGGAGAGAATGGAGCTAGCAATTTATAAACACAAAGACGTGTCTCAAGTGTGGTTTGAGCAATGGAAGCATGAGAGACACTTAGAGGAAGGTCAGATAGATTGGGAGCAATTTTTATGAATTTATGAACCTTCGCCAAGAGAGTATGAGTTTGAAGGAATAATCTCTCAAATTCACTAAACTCTCTAAGTATGCCCCTACTTATATAGACGACCATAGGGCTAGGATGAATAAATCTGTGATGGCGATGCCTAGCTTGGTGGAAAAGAAGTGTCATACAGCAATGCTCCTTGATGATATGGATATCTCCAATCTCATGGTGTATGCTCAACAAATTGAGGAGTCAAAGCTTACGGAGAGAAATAGGGATGTGAAAGGCCTAGGGTGGATGATCCAAGTCAACCCTAACCTAACAAATGCTTATATCATCAATAGTCTTCCATGGGGGTTAAAGGATAGGGTTTTGAACTGAAATTCCCAAGGAGATGGCCATGTTTTTGAGAGGTCTAGGTGTGCTACTTGTGGGAAGCAACACTTGGGTAAGGATATTGCTGGTATGAATGTTTTATTTGGGTGTTGTAATAAGGGTCACAAGATGAGAGATCTCCCTAACCTCAAGGAAAAGGGAAAAAAGGTCAACCAAGCTCCTCAAGGTGGCGTAGATCGTAATGCTCCAAAGTGGAATAGTTTATATGCACTTGTATAACTACCCGCAAGTACACCCTCAAAGTTATGGAACTCTTGGGTCGATCATGGCGTACTCGACCTCTCGGAGTTCTTGTACAAGGACTTGGACGCCATTCATTGTATAACATATATGAAAAGTAGTGCGAAATTAGAACTTTTCACAACATATCTAAAAAATCTCATGTATAGAAAATGATATAAACTCTAAGTCACGAAGTAGCCAACTTAGACTCATGAACATCTTTGGGTCAAAGCCCATTGTACAATCGAATACGAATTGACAATGTTTACTACCATGTATTTATTTAAAAAAACTAAACATATTGATGTCCTCGAATAAATTGAGGGTATACAACAACTTTTGCTTGAATGAGTGCTAGTATAAAAGCTTCACCTTAACCAACTCTTCTCAAACTCCACCTATACCATTAGAAATAAAAAACATATGATATTAGCACATTGTATGTGTAAGTAGATGATATGAAATAAAATCATGATAAACGGATATATGTGTGAAACGTGCTCTTTTGAGAAAACCTCATAAGACAAGTATAAGAGTCACTTACAAGTAAACATATATACATATAAGTCACATTCTATAATAAGAATCAATAGCACTTCAAACCATATAAACGTATACACCTCCCACCAAACGTTATCCTAAGACTTACTTTAGTAATACAAGAAGAAACCACCCATACATCCTCCTTAGACATACCTAAATAACCCTTAAGACTACCAAAGAAAAGATTATTTCCTTTTGATCATATACTTAGAACCAAAGGTTACTCTAAGATTCACTTCAGTAAAACATGAAGAGACCACCCATACACTCTCTTGATGTACTAAGCAAACATCAAAGCTACCCTACTTAGAGATATTTGTCTTTTATTACATTAACTTAGGTCATGATAATTCATTAAGTCAACTAAGAGACATTAAATCAATTAAACACTTCATATAATGGTCTTGGAAAGACCTAGGGAACCTATACCCTAGCACCATCAAATCTATTCATGCCATGTCTAGATAGTGTCCCATTCCACTACCTAAATGTTGTAGAACTTATCAAATGCTCAAATGTAACCCATATGAAGAGAATATTCAATAACCGACATAGACCAAACTAGCCACGCATGGAATCCGAATGTATAACCTACTCCGATGGAAGCTGTTCTACTTGCCAACGGTAGAACTAGGACGCATCCATGTAGGCAAATAGTTAAGGATTGTCAAGGTCTTCTATGCACTCTAGTCTCCTTATAAAGTAGAGCTACATTGCACTGTATTCTCCTTCTCAAGTAGAGCTACAACCCATAGCATATCCACTCGCTGCTATCCTTTGTACTAATAGAGTAAGTTCAATAAAATGGGGCATATGAAAAGGTACAATATCTTAGTCATTACCTACTCATAATGCACGTACCAAAGATGGGTCCACTATGGCTTCCACTCAATGTTCTATAAGGATAGCTCATTCTTAACCCTTTTTTTTTATATAGAAGGTTCCACATATTAGTAATGCTTAGAAGGGCACCATCTTAGGTCTAACAATCCTAGACTTTCATTCTACATTCATCCATACACATAAAAGATAAAGGTTCATACACCTACTAAGTCAAGATGTTCAAATTCATATGCTTAGCATGCATTACATAGTCTGCCTAACAAGACGCACACACTCTTTACATTATCACATATATCATTTCATTAAAGAAGGACATAGGAAAAACTAAATATAATTTCTCGTCACCCAACACAAATTTATAGCATTATTGTAAATCATCATATGGTTCATATAGTCAACTAGGAATATTCACACTTCAACATCATGTATAATCATATAAGGCATCACTATTCTCTATAATAATAACATCCAATTAGAAGAACACATATTTTACTTCATAGATGTACATAACTCATATAGACCTTCACAATTATCACATATCAAATATGTATAACATGAAAATATCATAATACATAAATTATGTCAGCAAGGCCATGTTCAACAAAATTAATAAAGTAATGCCGACGAGGACACATTATTTACAAGAATAACACATTAGCACCGCAACTGTAAGTGGACCATACAAAAAAATCATAATTGAAATACCTATACTACACAATATAGTAAGGGTTAGGTCAACATACCACCAATCCAATATTAACAAGTCCAATCCAAAACCAATTCAACCAATCTAATACACCAAGTCTCATACCAATAGCCATAGTCACAAATTAAATCCAAATATCAAACTATACAGTTGATTTATCAAGATGACATATGAATATCATAAAACTAAGGCAACCTTTAAACAAATCTAACATAATTCCTACATATATCAATAGCCCATAAAATTCTACGTGCTAATCCAATACTCTTAAGTCATGATCAAACAACCATATTAGAGCCAAAATAAGAGTTCATGATTTGTATGGATTCATAGGAATTTTAGTAAAAAAATCATACAATTAACATCAATTTTAATGTAAAACATTGTTTCATGCAAGAAACCATGGCTAGAAGTTGAAAATAGGAAGAAATCATGATTTGATCATCTTTGGGTTTATTTGTCATTGGATCCTTGAATAGAAGAGGATTTAAGGAATAAGAACAATACCTTAATATTGAATGAAAGCCCACGAAATAGATGGCTAAAAACTTAAGAAAACAGTCTTTTTCCTAGGAGCTTCAAAGCTTTACTAGGAGTTTGTTGCGCGTTGCAGATGCATTTTCAAATCTTCGTTGTGGAAAATTTCAATACAAAATTGTTTGTGACAGCCCCACGTTGCAGGAAAAGATCTTTTTCGATTCTATGTCCCATTGTGCGATGCTCAACCACTGCCAAATAAAGGCTGGTGTGGTAGATTGCATTGGTCATGTTTGGGTCCTCCTCAGCGACACTTAGGATGGTCTCCAGGGCCTTGTTCTCAAATTTTTTGACCCTTAACTAATTACTCTACGCGTAGGAACTACCGATACTCAGTTTAGGCCTCAAACTATCCCCACGAAACTTCACTACAAAACACTACGACACACTAGTTCAACTTCGACTAGTTTCCGGACGTCATGGACTTTTTTTTATGTTTGGTATCCAAACCCTTCCAAACCTAATACATGACTATAAACACTATCATTAACAATTTTTGAGCTTTCAAAACCTATGAAGCAAGTGTTAGACTCTAGTTCAACCTAACTCATTTTTAGGGACGTTACAACATGGATCTAGTGGACAAGACTAATCTGGAATGAAGGTCCTAGTAAGTCTTAATTATTTATGATTGTTAGGTTTATGTTATAACGTTAGTTTATATGGTCTTGTATCTCATATTGTCATGTATTCATTATAAATTTCATGAAAATTAAATTATTGAATTTTTGTGCATGCTTCACTGTGAAGGTTGGTATTCACTGTAAAGAAACTTTAAATTTGACTAAATTACATTTTCATAATCAATGGTTTCAATCTGTATATAAATTATGCATATGAGAATTCTTAATGTTGTATAAGGTAGTTCCTCCATAAATAATGAAATGAGTTTGGCTTTGAATAATGGAAATTGTTATGAGTTCCCCGTGTTGCTAGAATGCTCATTAATGTGTAGTTTTGTTCCTTGTTAAATTGGTGCAGTGAATATTAATGTTTTGAAATTTATGTGTTTTATATTCTTATAGTTGATTCCTTGATTTCATTAAAAGTACTTGTGTCATTCGAGGACGAATGTTGTTCCAATTGGGGGAGAATGTAACATCCCTAAAATGAAGTAGGTGAAAATAGAGCAAAGCATGTGTCTGATGAGGTTTTTAAGTACTGAAAGGGTTAATTATGTTGTTTATAGTCAGTTTATAAAGTTTTGGGATGTTTGGAGGTCGAACGTACTAGAACGTCCATTACTTTGGAAAGGTTTGCCTTGAAATGTTCTTGTGTTCCTTAGTGTCTTTTTGGATGTTTTACATGTTCGTTTTGGGTGAAAGTGATGTTGGAAGTTCCTAAGACCTATATCACCATGTACAGTGGTTTAACTTCCAGGTACGACTCCCACCTAGGACCAACAAGGGGCCCTAGAAAAGGACCCCAATAATTGGGCAGAAACTGCTAAGTTCAATGTCCCATTGACGCCCTTCACCAACGGATCGTAGTACTGTTGACGGGATATCATTAAGAGGCGTAGCGACACCCTTAATGGTGGAAGTTTAAAAACCAGAATTGAGTCTCTGATGCCATCGACGCCTCAACAGGACAGTCCATCGATCAAACGACGTACGGTAGCTAGGGGTCGTCGATTGGCAACTGCATAGTAAATTCACCTCAAGTCTTTTGTGAACCATGGATGATTATTTTAGGGTCTTTAGGGTATTTTAAGTTTTTTTAAAGTCCTACACCTAGAAAAGATGTCATTTTCAAATATTCAAAAACCCCTTCCTTAAAAAAGAACTCTCCCAAACTCATTGAAGCTAGAAGTCAAGATTGAGCTAGGGTTGAAGGTTTTTGACGTTTACTTCATCAAAATTTTATGTGTTTCTTGTCATTAAGGTATGATAGTTCATTATTGAACTTTCTTCCATTCGGAGATCATTTCAAAGAGATTTCAAAAAGGGGTTTCAAAGTCTATCTTCTTATGTTTTTTGACTCTAATCATGGGTCTTAGAATGAATACATTTTAAGGATTGATATAAGTTATTTTTAGTGTTTGTTGATGATTTTAATGTCAAAACCATAATTATGCATATTTCCAACTTTTATCTTATGAAATGGTTTTAATAAGCATGATTACATAATGTTAGAACTATGGACTCCTTTATGGTTATATTATGATTAGCTACAGCATTAAGGTCTATTTTATGATGAATTATTGGAGGAATTGATAATAGGTGGTTAAAGCTTGGATTAATGGTAAGTTGGCTATATTGCTTCTTATGATTAAATGTTCTTGATTTGTATGGTCCACCTTTGGTGGTGGTGATTATGTGGAATCTATGGTTATATGTATGAATGTGTATATTTTGAGTATCGATTTGAAGGCTTGGTATGTGAAGTAAAATGATAATGAGGTTACTCTTGTTGATAGTTTTTATGAAGCTTGAAATGTATGTTTTTTAGAGACTATGTTAAACTGATGTATATACATATATTTAGCATGATAGTGTGTGATATGAGATGAATGAAGTTATGAGCATGTTTTGGAATCAATGTTATGAAAATGGTTACTATGTGAAGGATGTGCTCACACGTACTCACACATATATAGTTTGAACGAATAAATGAAGTTGATGAATGTGAATGGGGGATTTTAGGGTGGACACTCTTTGTTAGTAGAGATGAAGTTTCTAGACCATCCCGATTATTCATATAGTATGAATAAGGGGAATTTTTGGGGTGGATACTCTTCGTGAGTTGAGATGAAGTGTTTAGTAGAAACCTCACCATTCACAAGGGCAATCTAAGTTAGGTTGGGGGATGGATACTCTTCGTGAGTTGAGATGTGGTATCTAATAGTTATGCCTTAACCTTTAGTAATGAATGTTTAAAACTTCATGGGGGAGTTATGCTTAGGACCTTGAGGATTTGACTATGGGGTGGTTACACTTAGGGAGTTGAGATGTCGTACTCAATGTACCTCTGAAGATGAGAACTCCTTGTTAGTAGAGAATGAGGTACTTAAAACAAATCTCCTTATCCCATAACTATGCACCCGCATAGGAGTAACTGTTGGGGTAGTTGCGGGTCATGACACATTTACACATAGGATCTCAACACACTATTTACTACATATAAGAGCTCAACATCAGAACATGAGGATTTTCCTTCTCAATATCAACATAAGCCTAATATGGTCATCAAGTTACATATGCCAAAACTTCTTTGAAAACACATTAACATACTCAATACTTTTTAATTAAGGAAACAATACACTAAACACAAATAAGTGCAAATTAGGCCAAAGAGCATTTTCACATGAAACCTCATTTTAGCATGAACCTCTACCATAGGTATGCATATTTTAGTAAACAATTCAAATTCAAGTTTAGTTATTTTTTTCATTATTCATAGGAATCACTAACCTTAATTAGGAAAAAAGATGAGGATAACGGGACTTCATGTCGGCCTCGTCCTGACATGTTGCTCCATCAACTAGGTGGTTTCTCAATAGAACTTTTACGTAGGTCACCTAATTTTTCCTCAACTTCTAGAACTTCCAACGGAAGTGCTTTATTAGGAAAGGCTCTCATGCACACCTAATCCATCAATAGAGAAAATGGACACGGAATCACCAATACACTTCTTTAACATGGAATACCAGATAAACCAAAGCCAGTTCACTGGGTAATCTCAACTCACATGCATCTTTTCAGACCCATTGCAAAACCTCATAGGGACCCACAAACTAGCTAACTAATTTCCCCTTTTTGCTGAATCTCGTCATCCTTTCAAAGGTGAACTCTTCAAACACACCATATCACCCACTCCAAATTCAAGATCTCTTCTACTATTGTAGACATAAGAATCTTTCCAACTATAAGTTGTTTCATTGTATCTCTTAGAATCCGAACCTTGACTAGGGAACCATAGATTATCTCATGACCAAGGAGTGAAAAATAAAGAACCTCAAACCACCCAACTTAGACCTAGATCTCCTACCATAGAGTACTGTAAATTGAGCCGTGAAAATACTCAAATAGTAGTTATAATTATAGGAGTACTTAATTAACGGCAAGTGATTGTCCCAATTCTCTTTGAAATCTATCACACAATATCTTAACGTATCCTCTAGGGGTTGAATATTACACTCCGCTTAATATCCGTTTGGGAATTAAAAGCAATTCTAAACTTCACGTATTTATCAAACTCTTTTTGGAAAGATCTCCATAAACAAAATGTGAGGTTCTTAATTCTAAATAGAGTCATTTAGCCTTTGGGTTTAAGGCAACCCAAGAATAAAGTCCATATCAGTCTCTTCCCATTTCCAAGTAGGAACACCCATTTCTTGAATTAAACTACTAGGCTTTAGATGCTCGACATTAACCTAGGGGAAATTAGGACACTTGGATAAAAACATCCGCTATGTCTTTTTCATTCCATCACACCAATATAACTCTCTAAAGTCACGATACATTTTGGTATCACCCAGATGAATAAAATATTAGGAACCATGAGATTCTTCGAAAACCATTCCCCTCAAATCATCAACATCCGGTACATACAATCTACATTGGTACCTAAGCGCACAATCCATCTTTGGGAGAATGACTCATTAAACATTGTAAGTATCGATTTATTCAACTCCATCAATAGTGGATCAAGATGTTTCTTAGACTTCAACTCAACCACTAAAGATGACTCAGAGTTATTATGAACTATAGAACCACTATTTGGGGAATCTTTTATCCGAACACCTAATCGAGCCAATCTATGAACATCTTTAACTTTGTCTTTCTTCCCTTCTACAACATGAGACATACTCACATGATCATATGACTTAGAGCATGTGGAATCACATTGGTCTTGCAGGAGTGGTAGAGAACACATGTCGTAATCTTTCAAAAATTCCAATAATCTTATTCATAAGAGATTTAACTCGTTTTGAGTAAACATATATTAAATATACTTATGGTCGATATACACATCCACATGAACACCATAAAAGTAATGTCTCCATATTTTCAAAGCAGACACTATGGCCACAAATTCAAGATGAAGAGTTGGATAATTCTTCTCATGCACCTTGAGTTGTCTAGAGGCATAGATTATTACCTTCCCATATTGCATAAGCACACAACCCAAACCCACTTTAGATTCATCACAATATACCACAAAACCTTGGTACCTCTGATAAAGTCAAAAGTAGAGAGGAGGTAATCCTATCTTTCAAAATTTGGAAGATTTTTTCACATGCCTCCCACCACTTAAATTAAACACTCTTTTGGGTCCAGTTAGTTAAATGACAAGAAATGGATCCAAAACAATCCACAAACCTCATATAGTAATTGACTAAACCCAAGAAACTTCTAATGTTGGTTGGAGTCAAAGGTCTAGGACATTTCTTAACCACCACGGTTTTCTTTGGATCTACCTCTGTACCCCTCACTTGAGAAAATATGATGAAGAAACGCCACCGATCTGAATCAAAACTCACACTTTCTATATATTGCAAATTGTGTGTGTTTCTAAAGGGCTTGTAATACCACTTTCAAATTGTCCATATTTTGACCCTCATTCTTCAAATATACAAAGATATCTTCAATTAATAAACTCACAAAGGAGTCTAGGTTATTTCAGAACATCTTATTCATTAGGTCCATAACATCCTCTAGGGCATTCATGAGACAAACGAACATGACTAGGAGTTCATAGTGACCATAAAAAGTTCGAAATGCCATTTTAGGTACATCCTCACCTCTCACTTATGTTGGTGATACCTCGATATCAAATAAATCTTAGAAAAGTAGGCTGCCCCTTTGAATTGATTAAATAATTCCTCAATCCAAGGGAGAGGATACTTGTTCTTAGTGATGACCTTATTGAGTTGGTGATAGTCAATGCGAATCCTAAGGGACCAATCCTTCTTCTTAATAAACAGCACCAAAGTTCCCCTTGGTAAGAAACTAGGTTGGATGAAATCCTTGTATAATAGGTCTTTATGTTGAAGATTTATATCTTCCAACTCCGTCGGAGCCATCTGTTAAGCAGGGATATAAATGAGATCCATATATGGTAACGAGTCAAGACCAAAGTCTATTTCCGCTCGGGAGGATTCCTAGCAAGTCATCCAGAGATACTTCAGGAAAGTCTTGCACTAAAACGACCGACTCTATAGGGGGAATGTCAGACTGAAGATCTTGAACTCTCAAAATATGATACAAACAGCACATAGAGATGATTTTAGAGGCTTTTAGACAAGAAATGGTACAACCTCTAGTGGTTGAGTTTACCCCTTCCACTCTAAAAGGGGTTAATTTGGAAAATTGAAGTTAACCACTCTTGTTTGACAATCAATGAAGCAAAACAAGCATGTAACCAATCCATTATTAAAATGACATAAAAATTACAATATCAATCTCTACAAAATCCACCAATGAAACTCTATTGGGAAAAGATAGAGGACAACTCCTAAACACTCTTTTAGCCAAAACGGTATCACCCACTAGGTTGTAACCACGATCAAAATATCATGTAGAACATCTAATTATTTAGAATCGAGAGGAGTTAAAAATGATTAGGCAACACCGGGATCAATTAAAGCATAAACATCAATAGAAAAGATTGTAACATACCGATGACCACATAAGAAGAATCTTCTTGCTCACCCTTGAAGCCTAAAATAGTTCCTCTTTGCATCTTCAGAATTATTACTGCTTGCTAGATCTTGAACACTCACCTTCTCTTGACTCCTAAAATTAGGGAATCCCTAAGCTTATGGCCCTCATTTCCATAACAAAAGCAATTTCCACCAAGTATTCACCCTTATGCTTCTTACAAAACATTGCACAAGTAGGTTTGTCACTTGGTGAATTTCCACTCCTTCCCTTTAGAGGTCTAGGTTTAGACAACCTATCCTTTTTTATCTTAGGCAAATTGCAATGAACTTTGTTGGAAACCCTCTTCTTGAACCTAGGCTTTTCTTGAATCTCAAGCCTACCCTTAAAAGTACTTCCTTCAAAATCCTTAGATCTCTTAAACTTGCTATTCTTCCTCTTGAGTCTTGTATCCCCGACTTTTACTATATGAACCATCAATTAAGAGATATCCATATTGTTATGTATCATCCCCGAACGACACTCTTCAACTAGGTCATTGGACACTTCTGTTATATAGCAACTCATCTCATCCATAGAATTTAATAACAAAGAAGGAACATACATGGACAACTTAGTGAACTTCAAAGAGTACTCTTGGACACTCCACTTTCACCACCCATTTCTCCCTAAGAAAGAACCGCTCAATGAAAGCCCTTATGAACACCTTTCAAGTGATAGGACCCGCTCTCATGTCCTTATTATCTCTCTTTTATGTGTACCATATTTGATCTACGTCCTTGAGTTTGTCAGAGGTTAGCTCGGCCTACTCATTTGAAGTCACCCCTGTAGCATATAGGATATTATAGACCTCAAAAATAAAGTCATGGAGATATCATTTACTTTCAACCCAAAGAACATAGGAGGGTTCATCCTAGTAAAGTCCGTCAAGCGGGAAGCCGTGGTACTAGCATTTTGTTGAAAACGGGTTCCAACCCCTGATTGGCTTGGGTCATCATGGTTTTTGCTTGAGTGGCTACCGCTAGAGTTTGGGTAGTCATGGATTTGGCAAAAGTCAGAAATTCTGAACTTATCTATCATCCATCATAGATGTAGGAATGACTAGAGATTGGTCTTATCGAATACAATCGGTTGCCTTCTAGAGGGACTTGGTTCTCTTGGGAAGGAACTCCCGCATTATCCAAATCTTCCTCCACTCCACTTGTAAGACCCCGATAATAAATTAGGTTAAATAGAGCCTAAGATGTTATTATTGATTGTCTAAGGTCCTAAATAGGTCTAATATATTGCATAGAGGTAATAGATAAAGTCTTAGATGCATTGGAAGTCAAACATCAAGGGACAACTAAGACATTCGAAGACTAAGTCACCTATGTGCTCCATATGTGGTTGTATGTGTTTATGTGTGATTTATGAGGTTATAAGGTCCTTAAATGATTTTTTAAATCATGTACAGGTAGTGAGTCAGGTTTGGTGGAATTTGGAGGTCAAACGTCCATGTCGTTCGAACGATTTGCCTTGAAATGACTTTGTATGTCTAGGCATGGTTCGTCGTGTTTTACATGTTCGTTTTTGGTTAAATTCATGTGAGAAGTTATAAAACAATACACGGTAATTTTTGGGTTAGAAACGTCTGGGCAATAATCCGGAAGGACCAACAAAGGGTCCTTGAGAAAGGACCTAGGTTGGTGGCCAAAACTACCCTAAGGTAGTCCACCTTCGTATGGCAATCGATGGCCCGTGGCCTGGTCGACGCCCCATAGGTGGTGGGTATTGTTTTGTACTTATAATAAGGGGTAAATAAAGAATTTCCAAGTCTCCAAACCCATCGATGAAGGGCAGGTTGGCACGTATGTGGACCTACGGCCTATCGATGGTCGACCGTTGATGGTGACTATGGCCTGCGTGCTTTCTCACTGTTAAGTAAGGGGTGATATTGTAATTTCACCCCACTTTTAAATAAGGGTATTGGGGGTTTATTAAGGGTATTTGGGGTGTTTTATACATGTGTATAAGTGTTTAACACTTAGAATATTTCATTCTTCCAAATCAATAACCCAAAATCCCTTAAGAACTCCCCAAAACTCCATTGAAGTCCAAAATCAAGGAAGATCTTGGTGTGACGTTTTGAGTGTAAATTCATCATCAAATTAAAGAATTAGCTTCATCAAGGTAAGGTTTTTGATCCTTGAAAATTGTTTCATCAACGAGACCAACTCTCAAGATTTTTTTTTAAAGTTTTCAAAGTTAAATTGTCAAATTTCATGATTCTACCATGGGTTCTTGCATTAATGATTTCTAATCATTGAGTAGTGATTTAATTTATGGTTTATTGATGATTTTAACCTTAATTACCTATGAATCCATGAATTGGATGAACCCTTGTGTTGACAAAGTTGTGGGTTACTTGATATTGATCTAATGTTGATGAATTCTTTTATAGTTTTATGTGGGCTATTCATTGAAGTAATAATTTTAGTAAATTTATATCTAGGTTGCATTATATTGATGAATTGATATTGAATTGACCTAGTTCATTAATTATCATAGTTTTATGTTGAATTGTTGGTTATGGACTTGGGTAAGGGTCATATGCTATCAAATTGAGTGATTTGACTTTGGATTCAAGTGTTGAGGATGATGTGGGGGTATTCTTTCCTATTTCCTTTATTTTCATGTTATTTATTCTTCGAATATCTCGTGATTGGTATGTTCCACTTATGTTAGCGGTGTTATGTGCTTTACTTGCAATTGATGTGGCCTTGTCGCGTTATTTTTATGCAAGATGATGATTTTTCCTTGTTGGCAATTATTTGATGTAATATAACTATTTGTGTAGTTTGATTATGTGAAGCATAACAATATCTACCATTTTAAATTTGTTTTAGCTTCAAATTTCTTCATTTTCCCACCAATTTAATCCTACAAATAAAATACACGGTTTGGCACAATGCATAAAATTTATACTCAAAACGGACACATATAAATGATAAATGTAAGGCAAACATTGTTAAAAATATGCATTTTGACAAAACATCAATAGGCTTAGGCACCCTTTCAATGAATGTCACGACCGGAGAGCACAACATACAAGAAAAGGCATCCTCAAGTAATAACACGGCATATAAGACCTCAAAGATCTTACAAAAGCCCTTAGATATCATTCATCTCATATATATGAAAATTAGTGTAGAATTAAAACTTTTCACAACAATAGAACAATAGTTAAAATCCCTTTTATAGAAGATCTAAGAAAAGCTAAGTCTTGTTATAGCCATCTTAGGCACATGAATATAATGTTATACATCCCATTCATCAAGAAAATGAAAATATCAATGTCTAATGCAATGTCTTTTGAAAAGAAAAGCTAAACATAGCTATGTCCCAAAATCATGTGAGGACATACCAAGATTTGCTTGAAAGGATGCTAGTTCCAAGCTTCACTTCAATAGACTCCTCACTTGCAACTTACCCCTTTAGAGATAAAATAACATATGGAGTTAGTACATTGGATGTACTAAGAATTATTACATGCAATAAAACCATGCTAAAATGTACATTTGCTTTATAACATGCTTTGTATGTTCTTTTGATGAAAACCTCGTAAAACAAGTATAAGAACCATAGTCACATCAATGTTCACATATAACACATAAAGTTATCTACAACGTACCACTATACTCACTTAGAAACCACATAAGGATATAGACCTCCTACCAAAGGTTATCCTATGCCTTACTTAAGTAAACAAGAAGATACCACCCATACATTCTCTTCAAGCACGCCTAAGCAATATTTAAGACTACCTAGAGTACGATTATTCCCTTCTCATCACTTAGTATCTTTACCCAATGTTACTCTAAGACTCGCTTGAGTATGACATGAAGAGACCGCCCATACATCTTCTCCAAGCCTACCTATGAAATCCACAAAAATACCCAGATAGGGATCCTTTTATTCAACATACATTAACTTAAGTCCAGAATGTTTGTTAAGACAATTTAGAGACATTCCACTATTAATGACTTCACATAATGGTCTTGGAAAACACCTAGGGAAACCTCATCCTATCATCTTCAAAGCCTACTCGTTCCATGTATAGATAACGTCCCTTTCCACTACTATAGAACTTCTCCAACACAAGAATACATTCCATATGATGAGAATAGGCATTAACCAACATTGAACATACTCTCTAGGCATGGAATCCAGAGTCTACCCTAATCCATGGGAGGGTGTTCTACTTGCCACGGGTAGAACTAGGACATATCCCATATAGGAATATGGTTAAGGAATATCTAGAATTTCTTTGGACCCTATTCTCATTTTAAGAATAGTCACTACCACAAGAATATTCACTCGGTTCTTAGACTTAGTTCTCATTGAGTATGTTCAATCACAAGAGTTGTAATACTCCAGAAGTCCACAATATAATCTAGATCCTCATATGAAGAACTAAGACTTAAAAAATTTATTATGTGCCTAAAATAATGTATTTAAAACTATGAGGAAGTGTTAGAGTCAAAATGTTAAAGAACGTCCATGACGTCCGGTGAATTGTAAATTGAGCACTAATGTACCTTGGCATGTTTCATGGGGTTTTAAAAGTCAGAAATTAATGAAAATTTGTAGAAAGTCATTAAAATAGTAATAGAGTGTGCTTAGGGTTGAACGTATGGGTACGACTCCCGAAAGAACAACCTAAGGGTCCCTGTAGAGGACCCTCCTAAATGATCCTAAAAACTGTCAAATTGACAGTAGGCAAATAACGAGCCAATCGACGAGCCATTGATGATAGTACGGTCCCGTCGATGTACTTACGGACTGTAGGTAGAGTTTTCGTATGTCCTGATCTCTGTTGACTGTCTAAACTAACCGAACACCCCATAATTCCCAAACTAAAATGTCTCTACTATCTCTCTACTTTCTCTCTATATTCCCAATGGAAACCATTGATGACAAGGATCAAGGAAATTACTGCTGTAAGTATTTAAATTTCTCTCCATCAATATTCAACAATTTTTTAGTTATGTGAACTCTTCACTCTTGGAATCTTTTTCAACAAGAGGCTCCTTCAAATTGATTTTAAAAGTTGTCAAAAACATGGGTTTCCTTCTTATTGCGATATTGATCTTTCAAATTTATTTGTTATTGGTTTCCATTTATTAGTAATGATAGAATATAATTTTGTATGGTTTAATTGTTCTAGTTTTTTATCATTGACTTAGTTTGTGATTAATTGGACCCTTTACCCTAACCCTTGTTATTAATTGGTCTTGTAGATGATTAGGTTGTTAGAATTGGTTATGTTATTATTAAATTAACTATATTATGATGATGATGAGTGGGATCATTCTATAATTGAGATGTATTGAGTGTGATATTCTTGATCAATTCCATGGATTCTAATTGGTAAAACATTATGATCTTGAACTCTTTACCTCAACATTGATGTATTGTGATTAGTGATGATGTGATGCAATTGAAGTATAATATGTGATTAAATTAGGAAGATATGATATGACTACTATGATAATGGCATGATATGATTATGTTGAATGTGAGAACATGTTTAGGCTATGATAATGCAAGTTTGAAGATGGTTTTTCTTGTGTGACTTAGATGATAAGATATAATATGTTGATATCACTAATGATGGTTTTGTGATGAACGGAAGTTCTCATCCAATGCATAATGAGATAATTATTATTATATACAAGGGCTTAGTCTCTCATGACCTAAATTAAGCTATGATTGTCAAATAATTACTTAATGTTATTGCAAAAAACACGTAAGCTTAGCACTGAGAAAACTTTACATAGAGAGGTGTTATCTCCCCCATCGAAGGTAGATTCAGCAAGGGTTCTTATTAAATAGTGAATAAAATGCAATAGTGAATAGATATATTCCAACACATGTCTCCTAGTTCTTGAACTATATTGCCCGACTTAGGAATACTAGCTAGTGGATCCACCTAGAATGCTAATATAACACTCTGCAAATCCAAAACCTAATATAGATCCTCATATGAGTGTCTATTGTTTGTAACACTCTTTTAAGTTCAATAATAAGTATTAAAGTCATTAGGAAGTTGTAGAGTCAAAACGTTAAGGAAAGTCCATGACGTCAGGAGACTAGTGCAAAAGGTGATAGTATGCCTTAGCCTATTTCACGGGGTTTTAGGAGTTGTAATTTAATAAAATTTGGTGAAAATGTGTCTAAAACATATTAGAATAGGTTTAAGATTGAAACTTCTTGGTACGATTCCTCAAGGACCAACCTAGGGGTCCTTGGAGAGGACCCTTGCATTTTGACCCAAAGCTACCAAGTGAGGTAGTGCAGATAGTGTCTGCCTACGACTTGCACACAACGAGGCAGAGGTCAATGGTGGGGCATCAATATTTCTTTGATAGACACCTAGCTAATTTATGGAAGTGGACAAAAACATAACTCTCTGACCAAAACACAGTTGTGCAGGATACTGGGAGAAAGGAGGCGTAGACTAACCTACGACCCGTAGGTTGGGGTTCCGTATGTCAGCCTGCAATTGTTCTTTTTTTAAAGACTTCATTTAATTAAATTAGTTATTAGGGATTTAATTAGTGATTAGGTGGTCGTTAATTAGCTTAGATTATTAACTATATAAGTTGCACTAAGCCTAAACTTAACTTAACACCCCACAATTTCCCAAACCCAAATTGCTCTTCCTTCTCGCTACTTTATCTCTCGTAAGGGAACTCCATATAAGAACAAGGTCTAAGGGTTATATGTTAACAAGGTTTCATATCATTATCAATCTTCAAAGATTCACAAGGTATGGGAACTTTTCAACTTTGGCATTCCTTTCCCCAAAGGGTTCTTCCAAAATTAATTTCAAAATGAAGATTTTCATATGTGTTCTAATTCGATATTGGTCTTTTCAATTGTGTTGTTATTCATTTTTATTGGATATCATGATTATATTATGATTTATTATTGGTCAATTGTGATTTTTCTTGATGTTTAACCTAGTATTGTTGAAGAGGTGATGAATTGACCTCAATTCCCTAACCCTCGGTTATGAATTAGTATAGAATTGTATTGTATTGATGTAGTTGACCTAGCAATTGTGTTAATTACTATTCAATAATTTTATCACAACTAGTATTGGATGAAATTTGTTTATTGATGGTAAGACCATGATGATGAGTTGTGTAGGAGATTACGTAAGTCTTTGATATCCTAAACCTTAACTTCAATTATTATGGCTTGTACTTGGTGATGAAGTTCAATTGAAGTAGGTCTTGTAGTTGAATTATGTAGGTTTGGTATGACGATGGAATTTAAATGTCTTGCTTATGTGATTTTGAGGTTATCCTTAACATGTAATGATATAATATTGGTTTTGAAGTACTTATGTTCCTTTCTCTTATATGATGATGTTAATGTGCTGATATCACATATGAGGGTTGTATTGAAAGTTTTTCTCGCTGAACACCGATTGAACTAGTACTGAGGTGTGTCCCTTCAAAGAAGGGAAGGTTAGTTCACTATTATAATCATGAGATAGATATTATAATACCAAAGTCATAAATAGGGTCTCAATAATGTCTCCTTGTTGTTGAACTATGATTATCACGTATGAATACTAGCTAGTGGACCCTCCTAGATGCGATGTTCATGCTTTGGTACTACCTTGGAAGGTAGTCCTCCTTCATTCGGTGTAGGGTTTCTTGACATCGTATTCCAGATTAGCTCATATGGTCTATATTCCTTGAGACAAGTGTTCGCGAAAGAAAAATAAAGTAATAAAGTGACCTCTAACTAGGATGACTTAAGGGGTTTGACTTAGTCTTGGTAGGGGCATGGGAGTTTACCTATGCATTGCACAAGTTAGACTTGAGGGAATTGTAGAAGGATATTCCTATGTTCTTATGCTCTTATAAAGTGAAGGACATTCATATGTTGCCTTCACGTGTTGATGATATTATATGATGTTTGTTTCACGTATGAACATGCTATTGGTGTATATTGATAACTATAAGGATGACTACTCTCGATACTATGTTAAGTGATGTTAGAAATTTCTTATGATCATTTATTTGGTTTGCTTGGTTGAGTAAGGTTATGGGGATTTAATTGGTTATTGCACTTGTAAACATGATGGTGGGTTATGAGTAAGGGTCTTGTATATGTTGTAATACTATGAACTCTTATACATGATTTATTGTTATAACATGATTTTGGAGTTGCTTTGGCTATGTTTCTAATTTTCTATTGAAAATGTTGACTTGGTTATAATTGATAATGTTGGTGTTGTGTGGAATATGATATTGTCTTTGTGAATATATGGTCATTGTCTTATATGTTTTCTTGATTGTTAATAAGGTATTTTAATGTAACTTGGCATGGTTTCGAACAAATATCCCTTTTAGCATGATTTCTATATTAGGTATGCATATGTTACCACTCATATTACAAGTGACGTACTAACCCCTATTTCTCCCTTTTTCCCAAACATTTTAGGTTCCGGTCTTTGAAAAGTTCATGACAAATTTTCAAGAAAGTCTTAGATTATTTCTCCAGTTGTGGGTATGTCCTCAAGATCTGAGGATGAATCCTTTTCTCATCATTCCTATGCGACTTTCTATAGTCAAATGACATTCAATTAATTATTATTTTTCAAGACATTATTGTAAGCACTAAGTGGAAATTATACATTGGTGTAATGTCTATGCCTTAATTGTTCTATTCTTACTTAGATGGTATTATATGAGACATCTCTATTAGACTTTATCTTATATATTGTGTATGTGAAATAAAAGTAGAAGCCTATGTACGCCTCCTATTCGAGGAGTGTAAGTAAACTCCCTATGGATATGTTATGTCTATGCGAGAGGTCTATGTAAACCTCATGAACTAGATAGACATGAAAATATTTAACTTTATTAACTTTTTTAACCTATGAAATGTAAACATGAATGCTAAGAGGATAATCTTAGTCCTGTAAAAGGATGACACCGCCAGTTACTTCTAGGGGGTTCTCCCCCGATGTGACAAACATGGTACCAGAGTAGGAGGTTTAATATCTTTAGGATCGATGCTCATTAAACAACGTATATGTTGACTGTTATTCATAATTGTGAAGCGTGCCACACTTATGAATGAGAGAAAATGTGATGCTTAGGAAACTCTCATCTTCTTATACTCATATGTTTTAAGACTCAAAAAAGAGATAGGGTGTATAGATCCTAAAATGTGTACGTTAATTTTCTAAGGTCTTAAAATTACTTATAATATAGTTTAGAGTATGTGTGTAAAACTTGAAGTGATTTGGAAGTCGAACGTCTAGGGACGACCAAAACGTTCGACGACTAGTCACCTATGTGCCTCATGTGTCCCTGCCTGTTTATAAACTGTATGTCATGAGATTATTAAGTATTAGAATAAGTTATAATGAAGTTTAAATATGGTGTATGGAGTTTTGAGAAGTTTTGTGGTCAAACGACCAAGAACGTCCAAGGCATTCTAAAGATAGTCCTTAAGACGCCCAACATGTGTCTTGATGGGGCCTAGGCTGTTTGGACAAGTTTTTGAGGTGTTTGATTTGGGTGAAACTTATGTGGAAGTTCTAAAAATTTTTATGTTTCATTATTACGTTGGAAACGTCTAGGTACAAATTCAAAAGGGCCTCGTAGAAGTCTCCACAAGAAGGACCCAAGGCTATTCGAGACATTGCCTAGGCAGTGTCAATCGACAGACCAAATGGCGGTCCATTGGTCAACCAAAGACGCATAGGTGAGGTCTCATCGATTGTTAATTATCTTGTGCAGATCTCAATCCAAATAATTGTCCAAGGACCAATGGACGGAAGCCAATGCACGGCCTGTCGAATGACCAACGGGTAGTGGGTGGTTCCTTCGATGGTGGCCCGCAACCTGTTGCCTGCGCTTGTTTTATTTAAAGGGTGAATTTGAAATTCACTCCACGTACTAAACTGACTCTAATAGGTTTATTTATCTACTTTTGGGTGCATATAAGGGAATAAAAACGTGATCAACCCCACTCCGAATACAATTCACCAAATTAGACTTTTCCCATAAAAAATATTCTCTCTAGAATCTCCAACGGTGGTGAAGCTCAATAATATCTTGGAGCTTGAATTTGAATGGATGAATTATAAAGTTTTAGAGGTTTTAAACTAGACAAAGGTATTATGATCCTTCATCTCTAGTTACCCTTCCATCTAGAGAATTATCTCAATATTTTCAAAAGAGTTTGCATGATCAAGGTTCTCCTTCTTCAATCTAACCATGGGTTCTTTCTCAAATTGATTTAAAAAGCTTCATATTATTTTATTGATTATTATCTACTTATTTGGACTTGATTTTCAATCCCATTGCATGATAAACCCATTCTCTTTCACAAACTCAATTTTAGCCTATGTATGGCTTTATGATCATGATTGATGCATATTGATTTGTGATTCAATTATGTTAATATGATTATGTATACTGTGTAGTATGTATATTTATGGTGAATCGTAGATGAATTATCCCTGTGAATCCATGTATGAAGATTTGAACAAAACAAGCGTATGTTCTATGTGTTCACAGTAGCGTTGGTGTTTTGATGATTTAAAGGTGAATTGGATTGTGTATGGCTCGTTCTATCTACTGTCTTAATTGGATATTATGGATGAATTGTAAATAAGTGAATTCATGTTGATCAATGTTAGTTAGCCTATGATTGTTTTACTTTCCATGGATATATTAAACAACATGTTCACTATAATCTAAAGGTTATACCAATGGTAGTAATATTTCTTGTAAATTTATATAGTCCTTATATACTGCCTTATATTGATGACATTAGTGGATTCTTGATATGAAATCTTGATGATCAATAAAAAGGAATCTTGGCATGAACTGATCTATGTTCTTCTAGCCTACAATTTGAATGTTGTGAAGAACATTATGTGATCTAAATTCAACAGTAGATGAAGCATGATACAGATTTGATGTATATCTATTTGACTACTGCCCTAAATTTATATTATTGGTACATGATGATTTATGAAGTAATCTTGGGAGATTAGTTAATGACCTAGGACTCTCTACTTCCTAGTACATGTGATATGCCTTGTATTATGTAATAGTATGATCTTGCAGAGACTTGTACATTGTTTCTTTTATTATTAAAGTGAATTTATCTACCACCCTATATATGAATTATTGATGAAAAAGGTGTATTGATCAAATATGATCAAAGGGTGAGAAATTTGTGAGAATTTTTATCTCTTGTAGTTTCCTTATAGTATTGTATTTGACGAAGCCTTGTATGACATTGTGTGGTATGGTCCATTTATGGTGGCGGTGTTTACTTTATTGTCATTATATATGTGTTCGACATGGCCTTGAAGTCAAATTTATTAATACATTAACATGTGCTTATGATGATACTATGAGAAGATTTTGTCTACTTTCCTATTCCAGTTGTGATCTAGGGTGTATGGCTATTATATGAGCATGTGTATATCCATGTTAGGGTAAATTATAGGTGCTTTCATTGATGGGTAAAATGGTTAATAAACCTTTACCTTTGTACCGCTATGTGAAACCATGAATAACACAAGTTAGGAGTCTTAAGTGTAATATGAAGTTGATTTGTCTCCTATCCTATTGTGTGTTGTGTGGTTCATGCTTGATAGAGTACTATGGTCTAAGAGGGTGTTTGGCTCAATATGTTGTTTGTATCCATTATGTGATCATGTTGACCGATGTACACACATACTCACTTTACATGTGTGTTACAAGTAGTATAGGTCGTGGTGCCTAAATGAAAGGTAGTTCTCATATTCACTAGTGTATAATACTATACAAGTTAAGATAATGTTTATGAAAGTATTATATGTGTTTTGTTATCTAGGATGACTTGATAGGTGTATTAGTATGGGCAAGGGTATGGGACTTTGCCTATGCATTGCACATGTGTACCTTGATAGGATAGTTCTTGTTTTTGGTTCTATATGTATGAATATGTATGACTATGTATGTATGAACATGTGTGTCTTAATGTGTTATCTAATAGGTTTGCTCACATGTATGTATACACACACACATGTATCAAGACCTAGTCAAGAGAGGGGCCTCGAATGGTGTGTTCATGTATACCCTAAACTAGATGATTCTATACATATGCTATGTTCATGTGAAGGGATTCTTTACATGATTTAGGTTGTTGAACTTCCATCTATGACCTATGAGTGAAGCATATGAGGGGATGACCCTCCTAAATCTATATTTTATAAAGTTATAATGTTATAAAGGTTTTCATTAAAAGGAACTTAGGTTAGTACTGAATGAACTTGAATATGAGTGTGGGTCCCTTCCGATGGTAGGAAGGTAGGTCACCATAGACCTAATGGGGTGGATAGCCTCATGACCCAAAAGTGTGCCAAAGTGATATTTTGATAGCTGAATAACTACAATGCCTAATCTTGGCATAAAGAGGGTTTTCACTTGTACCCCAAAGTTCTATAACTATGTTTCCACCATAGGATACTAGCTAGTGGATCCACCTAGAAAGCTATGTTATGTTTGGTTCTACTTTTGCCGGTAGACCACCCTTTTTTGGTGTGGGGTTTTATGACACCGGATTCCATGTTTAGCATCATATGGTCTATGTCGGTTAAGACAATAGTTTTGCTAAAGTAAATGGAAAATGGAAGTAAATGATTTGGACAATAAATAAAATGACCTAAGGGAGGTTACTTAAGATAGGTGGAAGTAATGAACCCATCCAGACGTTGCACAAGTAGCTCCTTAGAGAATTCTAGGAAGGTGTTCTAATGCATGTCACTATACATGTGTTCCTTATGCATGACATTGTAGTATTTGTCATCTTGTTTTGAATATGTGCATGATATAAGATAAAAGAATGTTGATCTTGTTGACTATATGACGAAGGCCTTGAGTTAAGTATGTCTATGTTGTACTATACTTCTATAATTATATGTGTTGGCTTTTTTAAGTACTATGTATGGTTTTCCTTGTGGTCCTAAGGTAATGCATTGCACCAAGTATCACTAAAAGGTTACTTGGGAGGCTAATGAAATAAAAGAAGGAGTTCACTGTTAAGAAGAATCAACTGACTGTAAAGTGATGTCAAATGGGACAAATTCTATATGTGTTTATCTATAATGATTGGCCTTTTATTGTGTTTATATGAAGTATACGAATGACATAAATGCTATTGTTTAAAGGGTTTCTAAAGATTTACTCAAAAAGGCATGAAGTATGATTTAATGAAATGTCCCTTTTAAAAACAAAGTTTCAATACTTAGTGCATTCTTGTACTGATCCCATTCTTCTCTACTTTTTACAAAAAGTGTAGGTTATGGATGCTTAAAGGATGTCTATGATTGAGTATCTTGATATGTGATTCCCAAGCTCAAGGAAAGGGGTCCTTAAGTTCCAAGGAATTCCTACTCATGTCTTAACGTAAAATGTTTAAAGATTGTAAGGTTATGTTTTATGTTTTAAGGGTCGTGTCCCTAATATATTCTAATTTTGTTGTGTCTAATATGAAAAAAAGTCTTAGATTCTATAAATGTATTATAACTTATATTTTATATGTATATGAAGTAATGTTTCTAGTATAGGAGTTGCTATAAAAAGTTGTAAATTTTCCGCTAAATTTACTATGTCGATGTGTTGAATGATAACTATGGTCTTGTATAAGGCTTCCGAGAGGTCAAGATGTCATATTACTGCTAGAGGTGTTCCCCGGATGTGACAAACCTGGTTTTAGAGAACAAGGTTTTTAAAAGTTGTTTAGGGTCCAAGAAGTCTCATATTGCCAAGCCTAGTAAAGTCTTGTATCGTTGGTGGTCCGTTGCAACATATCAAATGGTACTAGAGTCTATAGGACGATAAATTTTCCCTTCTTCATCATTCTCATATCATGCCATAGAACTTAACTCTATTAGATCTCTCTCTTATTTTGTTTTGTCTTGTAGTCTTTTTTGATGTGATAGCTTGGATGAGATTATTTTCGATGCTTGAGGAAGAAAAGGTTAGTTTAAATGCTTATCTTGGTTTTATAGTTGAATGAGTATGTGTATGGTGAAATTTGGCATGTTTTGATGATGTGATGCCATTCATGGCTATATTGGAAAACCTATATGAAATAGCATGTTATGTTTAATAAAGTATGTCATGATATACTTAAAGCATGCTAGAAAATATTATGGTTTAAATGAGTTTCTTTTGGGGAAAATATATTACTGTATGTTTTTTCATGATTGTATCCTTATGGTATGATTTGAACTTGAAATTCATAGTGACTACCTATTAAAGTATTCTACCCTAAGAATATGCACTTAAAGGTGCTCAATGTTTTCGTTTGTATTTACGTGGTCCTTAGTAAGTTGCCTAGTATCTATTGGAGTCCTTTTTATAGACTTGGTCCTAGGTGTGATGATAGTATGGTTTTATTGGTAATGTTTTGTATCTCATATTGTCATGCTTTTCCTATAAATTGCATAAATGTAGAATTTTTCGAATTTTGAAGCAGTCACTATAATGATTGGCAGTTTAGTTTGAGATTTTTGGAAAATAAGCTAAATTGTTTTTTATTAGATAGTGTTGAAATGTGTATAGAATTTATATATATGAACATGATAATGAATGTAAAAAGGAGAATTTCTATGGAATGAAGAATGAGAGTCTTATGGCATGATGAGTTGTAGAATTGTTTCTAACTTCTTATTGTGTTGTGAGTCCCTTGATGGTTGTGGAATTGATGTTTCCCTAGAATTGAAATTAGTTCTCTTATCTTTGTATGGTCATGATGTGGGTTTGTTTGACCTAGAAGTTACCTTGTATTAACATTGAAAGAAAAGAAAGAGTCCTTATGGGCAAGTCTCCTATATTGTTTCCCCTAATGATGTATGACCTTGGTGTCTATTGTATTGTATGATAACCTTATATGGTTGAATGATATTGACCTAACTAGATAATTGGCGATAAATTTCGTAGGAGATAAAGTTTGGAATACCATTGTGTTCCTATGTCAACTTACTGTAAATTCCTTCTAAAGTTGTAGTAAATTTTAATTGGTGAAAATCAAGGTTGTTTATTAAAGATCCTCTGAGGGTGGGACTAAGTTGCTTTTAATTGGGTTTACCCTAAGTGGGGGATGGTGATGTAGTAGTAAGGTTATAAATATATTCTATCTTGTCCTTCTAGTGTTATTTGAAATTGAATCTAATAAATTCTTAGTAAGCTTGTTCATGGATATAAAGTATGAATTGCATGGGATTTATATTTTTGGTATGTATTGATTGAAATTATCTTGAAGATATTATGAATGTTCCAAAGTGCATGAAAGATTTTTTTTTATAAAATCCATGTTTTCTCATGTTAGATTACATCTTGATATGCTAGTTGTGCATTTGACTTATTGAGATGAGATAAGAAGCATGGTAATAGTCACTTTTAAGGTGAAATTTTTAGCCTTATAATGAAAATTTGAGTCTTTTTAAAATGAAATATGTTGAGTCTCTTGAAAACTATGTGACTTATTATTTGGAAAGCATGATTGTAGGTTCATTCTTGAAAAGTGAAAGCATGTTTAGCTAAGTGCTTATGTGTGTGCCTATGATTTGTGTGAATCTTCTAAAAATATGCCTACTATTAAGGTGAGTACTATGTTAGAAATTGAAAATTTTGTGAAATTTCTTCCTATTTGTTGTGAATTATTTGGTGTAATTTGCCATATAGATTTCACTAGGAAGGAAGCATGAGCATATCTTGGTTTAAAAGTTGAGATTTTCTCATTTTAAGAGGAAATTAACCTTTTACCTTTCTTAGGTGTGAACTCATGATACATGTAAGTGTGTTGAGGAGAAGGATATTCCTCCATGGACACCATTAAACATGGTATGGTTGAGTATGACCTTCATGGCAGTAGGTCTAACTAATGAAGATCTTTGTTGATGCAACTAACTCAAGTCTATGGGCATTGAAGTGTGAGTGCCTACTTGTTTTGGGTATTGTTGAAATCTGCCTATGTGTAGTCTTTCAAGATGATCACTTAATGAATTAAGGTTTAATGACATGTTATGATTAGGAGAAAGATGTTCCTCCTATGAACATTATAAGATCCTTTGTGTTTGATGCATTAATGAGTGAGTGAGTAATTGTTTTACTTGCCTATGTGGATTGAGTGCTAAAATGATTTGATGATGTTATAAATGTTATTAACTTCTCTATGATTCATTTAAATCCTTTATGCCATTAAAGAGCCCAAAGTGTCATTCGAGGCCGAATGCTCCCAAGTGAGGATATTGTAAGACCCCAAAATGAGATAGGGTGTCTAGATCCTAACATATTTTTCCTAATTTTCTAAGGTAAAAAAATTATTTATAATGATTTTTAGAGGAAGTATGTAAAGTTTGAAGTGATTTGGAAATCGAACGGCAATGGACGACCAAAACGTTCGACGACTAGTCACCTATGTGCCTCATGTGTCCATGCGTGTTTATAGACTGTATGTCATGATCTTATTAAGAATTAAAATGATTTATAATTATTTTTAATGATTTTATGTGGAGTTTCGAGAAGTTTGGAGGTCAAAAGACCAAGAATGTCCAAGGCGTTCGAAAGATAGCCCTTAAAACGCTCAATGTGTTTCTTGATGGGGCCTAGCCTGTTTAGATTAGTTACAGGTGTTTGATTTAGGTGAAGCTTATGTGGAAGGTATAAAACTTGTTGAGGTTCGTATTTACGTTGGAAACGTCCGGGGTATGACTTCTAAATGGGCTTGTAAAAGTCCCTACAAGAAGAACCCAAGGCTTGCCGAGACAGTGCCTTGGCAGTATAAATCGACGAACCAAACGACATCCCGTTTGTCAACAAACGCCCCTTAGGTGAGTTATTTTAGATTGGTACTTAGCTTGGGTATATCTCTAGACAAAAAAATTTCCAAGGTCCAATCAACGGAAGCCAATGCACGGCCCGTCGACAAACCAACGACCAATAGATGGTTCTGTCGATGTTGGCCTGCAACCTGTTGCAAACGTCTGTTTCAATTAAAGGATGAATGGTAAATTAAACCCACGTCATAACCTGACTCTAATTGATTTATTTAGATACTTATGGATGTATATAAGGGATTGAAAACGTGATCAACTCAATTCCCAAAACAATTCACCAAATTAGACTTTTCCTTCCAAAAATATTCTCTCTAGAACCTCCATTATTAGTGAAGCTCCGGAACATCTTAGATCTTGGATTTCCACGGATAATAATCATGTTTTAGAGGTTTTCAACAAGACAAAGGTATGGTGATCCTTCATTTCTAGTTACCCTTCCATCAAGAGAGTTAATCTCAATGTTTTCAAAAGAGTTTGCATGATTAAAGTTCTTCTTCTTCAATTTACCCATGGGTTCTTTCTTAAATTTATTATGAAAGCATCATATTAATGTATTGATGATTATCTACTGATTTAGACTTGATTTTCAGTCCTATTGCATGATAAACCCATGTTCTTTCACAAACTCGATTTTAGCCTATGTATGGCTTTATGATCTAGATCTTATGCATATCGATTTGTGATTAAGTTATGTAAATATGCTTATGTATACTGTCTAGTGTGTATGTTTATTGTTAATCATTCATGAATAATACATGTGAAACCATGTATGAAGATTTGAACAAAACTAGTGTATGTTCTATGTGTTCACTGTAACATCGGTTTTTTGATGATCTAACGAGGAATTCATATGTGTAGGGCTGGTTGTATCTACGTTATTAATTGGATATTATGGACGAATTGTAAATAAAGTATTTCATGTTCATCAATGTTGTTATCCTATTATTCTTCTACTTTTCATGGATGTCTTAAGAAACATGTTCACTGTAATCTAAAGGTTATAACAATGGTAGTAGGATTTCGTGTCGATTATATTTTCCTTATTTACTGCCTTATATTGCTAATATAAATGAACTTGTGGGCATGAATTTTTGATGATCAAAGAAAACGAATGTTTGCATGAATTCATTTACGTTCTTCTAGCCTACAATTTGAATGTTGTAAAGAACACTGTGTGATCTAAATTCTAGGGTAGATGAAGCGTGATTTAGATTTGATTTATATATATTTGAATATTGCCCTAAATGTATATTATTGGTACATGATGATTGATGGACTAAGCTAGGTAGGTTAGTTGATGACCTAGGGTTCTCTACTTCCTAGTACATGTGAGATGCCTTGTATTATGTTATAGTATGATCTTGTAGCGACATGTACATGGTTTCTTTATGATTAAAGTACATTTAGATACTGCAGTATATATGAATTTTTGATGAACAAAATATATTAATCAATGTTGATCAAAGGGTGAGAAGTTGGTAAGAATGCGTATCTCATCTACTTTACTTGTAGTATTGTAGTTAATGAAGCTTTGTATGGCATTGTGTGGTATGGTCGACTTATGGTGGAGGTTTATAATTTACTTTCATTATATATGTGTTGACCATGTCCTTGAATTCAAATATTTTAATATATGAACATGTGCTTATGATGATACTATGAGAAGATTATGCCTACTCTCTATTCAGGTTGTGATCTAGTGTGTATGTCTAATGTATGAGAAAGTGTCTATCCATGTTAGGGTAAAGTATAGGCTCTGCGATTGATGAGTAAAATTGTTAATAACCCCTTACCTATGTACCTCTATGTGAATCAATCAATAGAACAAGTTAGGAGTCTTAAGTGTAATATGAAGTTGACTTGTCTCGTATACTAGTTTGTTTTGTGTGGTTTATGCTTGATAGAGTACAATGGTCTAACAGTGTGGCTGCCTCAATATGTTGTTCATAGCTATTATGTTATCATGTTGTCCAATTTACACACACACTCACTTTACATGAATGTTACAGGAAGTATAGGTCATGGTGTCGAAATGAAAGGTAGTTCTCATATTCACTAGTGTCTACTACTATGCATGGTAAGGTGATGTTTATTAAAGTATGTTGTTCATTTTCTAGGATTAATTGATATGTCTACTAGTATGGGAAAGGGTATGGGACATTGCCTATTCATTGGGCATGTGTACCTTTATAGGATAGTTCTAGTTTTGGTCTCTATGTACGAATATGTATGTATGAACATGTATTTCATAATGTGTTATGTAAAAGGTTTTCTCACATATATGTATACACAGACACATGTATGAAGATCTATTCAAGAGAGGGGCCTTGAATGGTGTGTTCATGTGTACCCTAAACTATATGATGCTTTACATATGCTAAGTTCATGTGAAGGGATTCTTTACATGATTTAGGTTGATGAATTTCCATCTATGACCTATGAGTTAAGTATATGAGGAGATGACTCTCCTAAAGCTATGTTTTATAAAGTAAAAATATAATAAAGGTTTTTAGTAAAGGGAACTTAGCTTAGCACCGAGTGAACTTGAATATGAGAGTGTGTCCTTTCCTATGGTAAGAAGGTAGGTCACCATAACCTTTATAGATTTGATAGCCTCATTACCCAAAAGGGTATTATAGTGATGTTTCCATAAGTGAATAACTAAAATTCCTATTCTTTTCATAAAGAAGGTTTTCACATGTACCCCCAAGTTACATAACTATGTTGCCACCATAGGATACTAGCTAGTGGATCCACCTAGAAAGATATGTAATGTTTGGTTCTACTTTGGCTAGTAGACAACCCTTTTTCGTTGTGGAGTTTTATGACATCGAATTCCATGTTTAGCATCACATGGTCTATGTCGGTAAAGGCTATAGTTACGCTAAAGTAAAATGGATAATGGAAGTACATGACTAGGACTCTAAATCGAATGACTTAAGAAAGGTTACTAAGTAGCTCCTTAAGAAGTTGTAGGAAGGTATTTTAATGCATATCATTATGTATGTGTTTCTAATGCATGACATTGTAGTATTTCTCTACTTGTTATGAATATGTGCACGAAGATGTTGATCTTGTTGACTATATTATTAAGGTCTTCACTTAACTATTTCTATGTTGTACTATACTTCTATGATGATAAGTTGGCTTGTGTAAGTAGTATGTATGGTTTTCACTGTGGTCCTAAGGTGATGTATTGGACCAAGTATCACTAAAAGGTTACTTGGGAGGCTAATTAAATAAAAGAAGGAGTTCATTGTCAAGAAGAATGAGCTCACTTTAAAGTGACCTCAAATGGGACTTAAATTCTATATGTGATTTTTTATGATGTTTTGCCTTTGATTGTGTTTATATGAAATATATGAATGATATAAATTCTATTGTTTACAGGCTTTATAAATATTTACTCAAAAAGCATGAAGTATGATTTGAAGAAAATGTCCCTTTTAAATGCATGTTTTTGCATTGTTGTCATACTTAGTGCATTCTTGTACTAATCCCATTCTTCTCTACTTTTTACTCAAAGTGTAGGTTATGGATGCTTAAAGGATGTCTATGATTGAGGAGCTTGATATGTGATTCACAAGTTCAAGGAAAGGGGTCCTTAAGTTCCAAAGATTCCCTACTCATTTTTTAATGTAAAATGTTTAATATTATACAGTTATGTCTTATGTTTTAAGGGTCGTGTCTGTGATGTGTTCTAATATTGTTGATTCTAAGATGACAAAGAGTATTAGAGTCAATATATGTATTGTGACTTGTAATTTATATGTATAGGAAGTAAAGTTTCTAGCTTATAAGGTGATATGAAAAGTTTTTAAAATTTCTCGCTAAATTTACTATGTCGATGTGATGAATGATAAATATGGGCTTGTATAAGACCTATGAGAGGTCATGTACGCCATGTTACTTCTAAGGGTGCTCCTCGGATGTAACATATGTCGTGCCTCTAGAGTTTTATTTTATGATGTTTCACCTAATTCTTTAATCGTGGTTATAGGTATGACTACTTGAAGGGAAGCAACATGAAGGGCAGAGGAAAGGATTTATAATGCGGGGGATGATGGAAAATCAAGCTCATCCACAAGACAAACAAGTGCCTCCACTTTTGCGAGTTGCTATGGGTGGTCACATTCCCGTTGTTCCTCAACCTATGACGAATGGGGAAATAAAGTCGGCTTTTATCAACTTGGACCCATCCATGACCTCTTAAGGTAATGCCTTCACTGCTCATGTACAAGCTATGACGGCCGAAGTGAACATAAAGGTTTGACCCCGTATGCCTCCACATGCTAGCACTATGGCTTCTCGTTTGAGAGACTTAACTCAGATGAATCCACCTATGTTCTTCTGGTCAAAGAAGGATGAAGACCCTCAAGGCTTCCTTTATAAGGTCTATAAGATCATATTTGCTATGGGTGTGACTCCGCAAGAGAAGGACAAGTTGGCACCCTATAACCTCAAAGATGTGGCGCAAGCTTGGTACAGATATTAGAGGGATAATAGGGTACTAAAAGGTGGTTCGGTTACTCGGGAGATCTTCAAGAGGGATTTCCTTGATAGGTTCTTCACCAGAGAGATGAGGTAATATAAGATGGAAGAATTCATCAACCTTCGTCAGGGAGGTATGAGTGTGTCACATCCGGGTTAACCCTCTAGACATAACCGGCATCGTCGTCCTCTTATAGGACTAATACTAGCCTATTAATTTAAATCAATATAATAACAGGACACATTTAGCGTAAATTTTAAAAAAATTCATTACTTCTAATTGGAGGTTAAGACAGTCCTCTACACACATATTCATATATAGCGAGTATACATAGACCCTTCATATAGGAATATTACTTATGCTTCTACTTTTATTGCACATAAGTATATAAAATATTAAATAGTCATAATATAACATTGTCACCTTATAGCCATCTAATAAGAGTGTAATTACTCGGGCATCACCCATACCTCAAAGTAAGAATTCCTCAAATGCATTATATAATGTTTCATACTAAATGTCAAAGAAAGAACATAATAGTCTTTAACCCTAAACAACTCCATAAGATTGATAGTGGCATCGCCTTTGGAAAGTGAGGACCTACCCTACTTGGATTAATAAGAGATCAAAGCCTTCTTCAAGTCGTCTTCAAAGCACTTCAATGATCGGGACGTAAAATGCTGGGAAAAGGAAGAAATAGGGTTACTACCACTCGTACTAAGTATGAGACCATATGCACACATACTTTGAACTCATTCTAGGATTAGGGACGTTTCATTAAGATATGCAATTTACTTTGAAAACACTTATGCATATTGAACATGACCATGACAATACATATGACATGATCATTAAGTCATAAGCATGTACATCACAAAACCAACTTCATCAAGTCTAGTCAAGCATATAGTTGAATACCTATTCAAGTAACCCTATCATCAATGTATATTAGCAACATGCATGTATACGAGTAGATTTCAACATAACCAAAGCAAGACAAATATCCATGAACCCCTATCAAGTTAAAAGGTGAAATGACCAAGCAAAACCACATAACCTTACTCAATCAAGTTACCCGACAAGCATGATGACTAACAGCCTAATTCACATACGATAACATTTAAGAGTGCATAAAATCATACTTTAACAATATAGACTATCACATATTCAGAAGTGAAACTAACAAACATATATTATCAATAATGTTCAAGGTCATCCTATGCATGTCTATAGCATTATAAGCATTTTCATACATAAGAACATTATCCTAAGACTCCCCTCAAGGATAACTAATGCAATGCATAGTAGAGTCCCATACATCTACCTAGAATAATATAGACCCTTTCGGTTTTCATAGTTAGAGTTCAATCCTTTAGTTCATTTTACCTTTTCGGAACATCCTGCAAAAACCGGCATAGACCACATAAGCTAATGTTGAATCCAGTGTCATAAAACCGTACACCGAAGGAAGGTGGACTACATGCCAAGGTAATACCAAAACATAAAATATAGCAACTACGTGGATCCACTAGCTAGGTTGCTATGGGGGAAACATAGTTCAAGGATTAGAAGATATAGTTGGGACCCTCTTTATGATACATGCATTGTAGTCTCCAATATCAAGAGTAAATTAGGGCCCGTTTGGATGGGCTTAATAAAAGCAACTTTTAAAAAGTACTTTTGAAAGTGCTGAAACTTATTTTTAAAATAAGCAGTTATGCGTTTGGATAAAAGTGCAGAAGTTAAAAAGAAGTTGTTGATATGTTTGGTAAATAAGTGTTGATAAACAGATTTTTAAATCAAAATGTCTGAAATACCCTTAAAAGTTGTTAACATAATAAAAGTTAATTAATTTATATTTTACAGCCATAAATAATTATATTTTGCTATCATTCACATATTTCTTTCTCATCACAAATTATTTATAAGAGGAATATAAACTTATTATATATTTTAAAGATATATAATTTGGATAGATTAAAGAACGATTTAAGATTTTATTTTACTTTCATCCATAGATAATAATAATTGTCTATCATTCACATATTTCTTTATTATCACAAATTATTTATAAGAGGAATATAAATTTTTATTTAAGTTATATGTGCAACTTATTTTACATTTTAATAATATATAATTTGAATAGATCACTTGAAAGATTTAAGATTTATTTTATTTTCATTCATTAGTAATAGTAATTGTTCATCATCCACACGTGAAAAGGGAAAAATAGAAGAAAGAGATGTTAGGGTTATGTGGGTAATTTGGAGATTGTATAAAAATATTAAGGACAAAAAGGTAAAAATGTGGTCAACTTAAAACAGCTTATAAGTTGGAAAAAAAAGCACCCCTACCCAATCTTTTAACTTTTGGCTTAAAATAAGTTTTTTTTTAACTTAAAATAAGTTATTTTGAGTATTGCCAAACAATTAAATAAGTCAAAAACCAACTTTTAAGTCAGTTTGACCAGCTTTTAAGCTGAGCCAAACAGGCTCTTAGTTATCTTACTTCCTTAAGTAGGAAGGGACACTCCTCACTCTAGTTCACTCGGTACTAACCTAGAGTCCCTTATCGAAATGTGTTTAAGCCTTTATTATAATTCATAGCTTAGTTTAGGTCAGAGGGTTTACCCCTGTAATAATCATATCAATAGCTCAATAAGAATTGCATGAGTATAAATCCTTTCTTTGCAATTCATATACTAGATCATAGCTTAAGACAAGATACATAGGTCAATTCACAACATACTTCCTAATCTAGATAGTCTTCTAAAAATCTAGCATGAAAGACTACAAAACACCCTGATTCATTTGAGATTAGTATAACAACATCATATAACAGTAATTCATTCAATAACCAAGTTAATTAAACCAATCCAACCTAGTTCATATCAAGATCAAAACCTAGGGTTAAGGGTTAAGTGTCATCTTCTAGAAACTACACAAAACCATAAAGATGTATCATAATTAATTTAGAATAAATGTTAATATATTATCATTATCCAAAATAAAACATAAGAAAATCAATTCATAACGTAAATTTTGAGATTGAGAATGACTCACAAGAAAACTCAACTTTTGAAAATACTTTGAAGGAACACATTGAGGAAAGAGGTGTCAAAGGTGAATTAGATCCCATATATAAATGTTTTATGAATAATTGACTATGAAATTATTCATTTACATCCCCCCAAACCTTCCCCTAATTTGGTCTTCAATGGAGTCCTCCAATAGAGAAAGAAAGAAGAGAGAAAGAAGATAGTTTTGTCTTGTGAGTTGTGATTAGTCTAATGGGGTTGGGGTCTTTATATAGGGGGTAAACTAAGTTTATTAGACTTCCATTAATCTTTAACTAACCAACAAAACCCTTAATTAATTATTTAAGAATTAGTTAAAAACGTGTAGCAAAACATATCACTCACCCACGAGACCTCGTCGACACCCCGTGCCTCAATCGACTTACAAACCCCCTTCCGTGCTGCACAACCGTCTATGAGTTCAAAGAATGTGAAATAGATCCCCTTCAATGAATTGTCTGTATCTTGCTCGACAGATGGCATCGACGCCCCGTCGATGAACACATGCTCTGTCGTCTGCCTCTCGTGCGTGCAGACTCCCCAAGGAGTGTTTGACTCCACTTAAAAGGTTCCTCCTCAAGAGACATTAGTTGGTCGTTTGAGAGTCTTTACGGAATTTTTAACCATGAATATACTTAAACACATGTTAGACACCCTTTCACCAATTTTGAGTATTTTCAAACTCATAAAAGCTAGATAAACAAGCTAAGGCACCCTGTACCTCCTTGAACTACTTTCCAAACATCATGGATGTTCTTGGTTGATTTGGTTCCTAGACTACCTAAATGACTTATGTTCATTTAAATGAAAATTAAAATATTGTCTAAACCTTATGACACTTTTGTTAGGCTCTAGAACACGTATTGGATTTTCAAAGCGTTACAGAGAGTAATTTACTACTTCTTGAAATTTACTAAGTTGTCCAAGAAAGTTCCATACTTATTTTCTAACACAAAGGATGGGATGAATAATTATTTATGGTAGTTTCCAATGAATTGGTGGAAGAATGTTATATGACTAGGCTTCATGATAATATGAAATACTCTCGCATCATGGTACATGCTCAAAAAAAGGAAGAAACTAGGCTAAGGAGAAAGAATAGAGAGGCAAAAAATGTCAAGTCTTATGATGGTGGTACTTGATAGGGGAGGTTTGAAATTCAAGAAAAATCTAGATTTAATAAGAGGTTCTCCAATCAATTTCGTCCAAAATTTCCCAAGGCCTGTGATAATAGGGTGTCTAACGCTATGTCTCAAAAGGGAAGAGGAACTAGTTCACCAAGAATGAAGCCAACTTTTTTAAAGTGTGGTAAGAAAAATTATGGGGAGTGCTTGATGGATGCGCAATTGCTTTGGATTTTGCAAGAGTGGCCACAAGGTTAGGGATTGCGCTAATATAAAGGGGCAAGACAAGACTAGTGGCCACAAGGTTATGCACCTCTATAACGGTGAGCAAGAGGTTTCTACTGATGTGGTAATCAGTATATTAAAAGTTTTCTCTATTGACGTATATTCTTTACTTGATTTTTGTGCCAAATAATATTTTTTTACTCCCTTGATACCTAGGAATTTTTATATTTTGCCCAATGTCCTAAATTAACCTTTTTTGGTAACTACCCCTTTACGTTAATAGGTTTTTGCAAAGTAGGGTATATAGAAATTGTCCTATAAATTTTCCAAATAGAATTAATCATGTTGAATTAGAACTTTATATGGTTAATTTTGATGTCATTTTGGAGATGCATTGTGTAACGACCTGTTTAGTCGTTTTGAGCAGCAGATTTTATTTCTGGAAAAACTGGCTGAGACGACGGATCCCACGACGGACCGTCAAGGGTGTCTCGTTCCAAAATACTTAAGAATTCTGAAATTTGAGTGCTGAAATCGACTCTCTGAACTCTGTGACGAACCTGCAGGACGGACCATCACAGATACGACGAGCCGTCGTGAGCCCCCGTTTCGAAACACTTCAACTCTTGAAAATTGGGTACTGGGAACAATTCTCTGAACTTCGTGACGGAAGTGCAGGACGGACCGTCGTAGGTACGACGGACCGTCATAGACTCTTCAAGGAAATTGAGTCTCTGAAATTTGCGACGGACCTGCAGGACGGACCGTCACAGGTTGCGTAATCCCAGGCTGGGTCGGATTTCTGTTTAAGTTTTAAAGGGGCGTTTTGGACTATTCCTGCTATAATTATATATTTCGTGGGTTAATATTAATAACCCAAATTCTTGGGGGATAAAAGAGGTAACCTTGAGTTAATTAGTGGGTTACTATTGTCATCTTTTATACTTAATTATATGCTAATTAGGGTAAAAGAAAGAGGGTTTGAATAAGAAAAATAGAAAGAACAAAGAGGGAGAGAGAGGATCGAACGAGAAGAGGAGAAACGAAGAGGAAACAAAGCTTTGGGGAATTTGCTTGCTTGATCACTAATCTTCGGTGGAGGTAGGTTATGGTTTTTATGCTATTCGTAGTAAACTCTTAATAGCGAATGATATGTATTGGTAGTATTGTAATCCCTTCTATATGCTTAATTGTATGGTTGCATGAATGTGATTATGTGATTGTGATAAAATAAGCATGATGAAGCTATTGAATCCTCAATCTTGAAGAAACCCTAATCTACTTTGTTAATGATGATGCCTTGGTATAAAAGAGGGCTTGATGAACTAAAGTAATGAGATTGATGATGCCTTGGTATAAAAGAAGGCTTGATAAACTAAAGTAATGAGATTGATGATGCCTTGGTATAAGAGAAGGCTTGATGAATTGATAGAATGAGATTAGTGGATCGGAGTGTCACATTCCGACACATTGTATTAAGGGATTGGGTGTCACGAACCGACACGTAGAATTATGGAATCAGAGTGTCACATTCTGACACATAGTATTAGGGGATCGGGTGTCACGAACTGACACGTAGAATTAGGGGATCGGAGTGTCACGTTCCGACACATAGTATTAGGGGATCGGGTGTCACGAACCGACGCGTAGAATTAGGGGATCGGAGTGTCACGTACCGATACATAGTATTAGGGGATCGGGTGTCACGAACCGACACGTAGAATTAAAGGATCGAAGTGTCACGTACCGACACATAGTAGTAGGGGATCGGAGTGTCACGTACCGACACAAGAGGACTAAAGATAATGAATCTGGAAAGATGTTAATATTCTCAATCTAATGAACCTAATTCCCAAATGAGTATGATATTGAGGCTTGAGTCCTCATGGATGAACTTGGTGGTACTTATTAATGATTATAGTACTTGTTGTTGCTACATGTTGAGTATTGTAGTTGATTTATGATATTAACTGATATATACTATTTTCTATTTTGAGTTGGCTGATGATACCTACTCAGTACTTGTGTTTTGTACTGACCCCTACTTGTATGTTTCTTTCTTTATTATATGTGGAGTGCAGCAAACGTACCGTCGTCTTCAACTCAACCACAACTTTAGCCAGTCTTCATTACACCGGATTTCAGGGTGAGCTAATGCTTCTAGCTTGGACTGGATCTTCTTCTTCAAGTCTTGATGCCTTGAATTTCCGGCATGGACTAGCTTTTTTATGTATTTTAGCTTCTTAGATACTCTTAGATTAGTAATTTGAGGATAGATGTTCTTGTGATGATGACTTCCAGATTTTGGGGAATAATAAATGTTGAGTTTTTTAGATGTTATTGAATTGATTTTCATTAATGAGTTTAAGTCTTCCGCATTACTTTTTTTTGATATTATATTGAAATGTTGGGTTTTTTATTGGTTGGTTCGCTCACATAGGAGGGTAAGTGTGGGTTCCACTCGCGACTCGATTTGGGTCGTGACAAACTTGGTATCAGAGCATTAGGTTCGTTGGTCTCATCACACAAGAACGAGTCTAGTAGAGTCTTAAGGAACGGTAGGGGGACGCCTTTACTTTTCTTTGAGAGGCTATAAGGCTTTAGGAAAATTCCATTCTTTCATTCTTTCTTTCGTGCTATTACTTGGATCCAATTTGTATCTAGGTGATACAAATTGGTATCTGACCATCTTCACTCTATTTCGCAGATGGTTAGAACCAGAGCAACGACCGCGCCAGAACCGACACCGGCAAGACAGGATGCGTCTGAACCAGCCACTGGGGCTGTAGCTCAGAGGGGAACAGTGGCGAGAGGCCGTGGAAGAGGTCGTGGGAGGACGTCCTCTAGAGGAAGAGGACAAGCACCTAGCCCATCTGGTACTAGGGCGGTGACTCATCCACCAACTGAGGAAGTGGTAAGAGAGGGTGAGGAAGGGGAGAATGAACAAGTGCAGAACGAGGAATTTCCACCCCAACCTACCCCAGAGATGATCAATCAGGTCCTTGCTTATCTTAGCGGGTTATCTGATCAGGGCCAAACACCTCCAGTGTTTTCTGCACCAGCACCTCAGGTTCCGGAGGTACAACATGCGGCTACTGTGGCTCCCCGCATGGATGCCTCATTGGAAATAGGCACGTTTCCTCGTCTGACTACAGGGCCTATAATTACAAATGATCAGCATGAACTTTTCAGTAAGTTCTTAAAATTGAAACCTCCAGTCTTCAAGGGTGCTGAATCTAAGGATGCTTACGATTTTCTGGTTGACTATCATGAGCTACTACACAAGATGGGTATAGTAGAACGGTTTGGTGTTGAGTTCGTGAGTTATCAGTTTCAAGGGAACGCCAAAATGTGGTGGCGGTCACATATTGAGTGTCAACCAATAGAGGCACCACCTATTACTTGGGCATCATTCTCTAGCTTTTTTATGGAGAAGTATATCCCCCGGACTTTGAGGGATAGGAAAAGAGATGAGTTCTTGAGCCTAAAGCAAGGTAGGATGTCGGTTACTGCATATGAGGCTAAGTTTTGTGCATTATCCAGGTATGCCACCCAACTTTGTTTCAGTCCACAAGAACGGATTCGCCGTTTTGTGAAGGGGTTGAGGTCAGAATTGCGGATTTCATCCTTACAGGTAGCGGCTACGGCAAAATCCTTCCAAGAAGTGGTAGACTTTGTGATAGAGGTGGAAGGAGTGAAGCCAGATGACTTCACCATGACATCGACATCAAAAAGGTTTCGAAAGGGAGGTGAGTTTAATGGTTCTTACTCTAGAGGACAGGGTTCAGGAGGTTACTCAGTCCGAGCAATTCAGTCTTCGCTATAGACTGTAGTTGGGGGTCCACCTCAGACCGGACAACACTTCTCTGAGAGACCTATGCTTGACTCCAGAGAGTGTTATGGATGTGGGGAGACTGGACATATTAGGAGAAATTGTCCAAAACAGAGTTATAGACCCCCAATAGCTAGAGGTAGAGGTGGTCATGGTAGAGGCCGTTATTCTGGAGGACGTGGTGGCCGAGGTAATGGTGGTCACCAAAACGGCCGGGGTGATGGACAAACTGGAGCCACTACAGCACAACATGGTAGGGGCAACAGGCAGACAGGCGAGAGGGCCCATTGTTACGCTTTCCCTGGGAGATCTGAAGCGGAGGCATCTGATGCTGTTATCACAGGTAATCTTTTGGTTTGTGATTGCATGGCTTCTGTATTATTTGATCCTGGCTCCACGTTTTCATATATATCTTCCTCATTTGCTACTGGCCTTAATTTACATTGTGAATTGCTTGACATACCTATTCGTGTGTCTACTCCGGTGGGTGAGTCTATGATAGTTGAAAAAGTATATAGGTCTTATTTGGTGACTTTTGTGGGGAGCAATACTTATGTAGACTTGGTTATCTTAGAAATTGTTGATTTTGATGTAATTCTGGGTATGACTTGGCTTTCTCCGAATTTTGCGATCTTGGATTGTAATGCTAAAACTGTGACGTTAGCCAAGCCTGGGATAGATCCGTTAGTGTGGGAGGGCGACTACACTTCCACTCCGGTTCGTATCATCTCCTTTCTTCGTGCTAAGAGAATGGTTAGTAAGGGGTGTTTTGATTTCTTGGGACATCTCAAGGATGACACTACCCAAGTACCTTCAATTGAGTCGATTTCGGTAGTCTGTGAGTTTCTGGATGTGTTCCGTGCAGATCTTCCTGGTATGCCACCGGATAGAGATATTGATTTTTTCATTGATCTGGAACCGGGAACTCGCCCCATTTCTATACCCCCTCTATAGAATGGCTCCCGCGGAGTTAAGAGAGTTAAAGGCCCAACTTCAAGAGTTGTTGAGCAAAGGCTTCATTAGACCAAGCGCATCTCCTTGGGGTGCTCCGGTGTTATTTGTGAAGAAGAAGGATGGGAGTTTTCGGATGTGCATAGACTACAGACAACTGAATAAGTAAACTATTAAGAACAAGTATCCCATTCCCCGCATTGATGACTTGTTCGATAGTTACAAGGTGCTTGTGTCTTCTCTAAGATTGACTTGAGATCCGGTTATCATCAATTGAAAATACGGGCAGCGGATGTGCCAAAGACTGCTTTTCGGACCAGGTATGGGCATTACGAATTTATAGTGATGTCTTTTGGTCTTACGAATGCCCCTGCTGCGTTCATGAGCTTGATGAACGGGATTTTTAAGCCATATCTGGATCTCTTTGTGATCGTATTTATTGATGATATACTGATATACTCCAAGAGTAAGAAGGAGCATGAGGAGCATTTGAGAATTGTGTTGGAAGTATTAAGGGAGAAAAGGCTTTATGCCAAATTCTCCAAGTGTGAGTTTTGGCTAGATTCAGTTTCCTTCTTGGGGCACGTGGTTTCTAAGGATGGAGTGATGGTGGATCCTTCTAAGATTGAGACAGTGAAGAATTGGGTAAGACCTACTAATGTGTCAGAAATAAGGAGCTTTGTTGGTTTAGCTAGCTACTACCGCCGATTTTTCAAGGGATTCTCTTCTATTGCTTCCCAATTGACGAACTTGACTAAGCAGAATGTTCCATTTGTGTTGTCGGATGAACGTGAGGAAACCTTTCAGAAACTTAAGACCTTGTTGACTACTGCACCAATTCTTACCTTGCCAGTAGAGGGTACGAATTTCATCGTTTATTGTGATGCATCCTATTCTGGTTTGGGTGCAGTGCTAATGCAAGAGAACAATGTGATTGCTTATGCTTCGAGGCAATTAAAGGTGCATGAACATAACTATTCGACCCATGATTTGGAGTTGGCCGCGATAGTATTTGCATTAAAGCAATGGAGGCACTATTTATATAGGGTTAAGTGTGAAGTCTATACGGATCATTGTAGCCTACAGTATGTCTTTACTCAAAAAGATTTGAATTTGAGATAGGGGAGATGGATGGAACTACTGAAGGACTACGATATCACTATTCTATATCATCCGAGAAAGGCTAATGTTGTGGCAGACGCCTTAAGTAGAAAGACAGGAAGCATGGGAAGTCTAGCTCATTTGCAAGTCTCTAGACTCCCGTTGGCTAGAGAAATCCGAAACTTGGCTAATGACTTTATGAGGCTAGAAGTAAATGAGAAGGGAGGATTTTTGGCTTGTGTGGAGGTGAGATCTTCTTTTCTTGAAAACATCAAGGGAAAACAGTTTGATGATGAGAAACTAAGTCGAATTCGGGATATGGTGTTGCGAGGAGAGGCTAAAGAAGCAATAATTGATGAGGAAGGTGTTTTGAGAATTAAAGGAAGGGTATGTGTGCCCCGTGTTGATGATTTGATCCACACTATTCTTACAGAGGCTCATAGTTCCGGATATTCTATACACCCTGGTGCAACCAAGATGTACCGTGACCTAAAGCAACACTTTTGGTGGAGGAGAATGAAGCGAGACATTGTTGATTTTGTTGCCAAATGTCCAAATTGTCAACAAGTAAAGTATGAACACTAGAGGCTCGGAGGAACACTTCAGAGAATGCCCATTCCTGAATGGAAGTGGCAGAGAATTGCAATGGACTTCGTGGTTGGTCTCCCAAAGACATTGGGTAAGTTTGATTCCATTTGGGTAATTGTGGACAGATTAACTAAGTCTGCTCACTTCATTCCGGTCAAGGTGACCTACAATGCAGAGAAGTTAGCCAAAATCTACATCTCAGAAATCGTTCGATTGCATGGAGTTCCACTTTCCATCATATCTGATAGAGGTACGCAGTTTACTTCTATGTTTTGGAGAACATTGCATGTGGAATTAGGTACTAGGTTGGACCTTAGTACTGCATTTCATCCTTAGACCGATGGTCAGTCTGAGCGAATGATTCAAGTGTTGGAGGATATGCTTCGTGCATGTGTGATAGAATTTGGTGGTCATTGGGATAACTTCTTACCCTTAGCGGAGTTCTCGTACAATAATAGCTATCACTCGAGTATTGATATGGCTCCATTCGAAGCATTGTATGGGAGGAGATGTAGGTCTCCCATTGGTTGGTTTGATGCATTTGAGGTTAGACCTTGGGGTACTGATCTTTTGAAGGATTCATTAGAGAAGGTGAAATCTATTCAAGAAAAGCTTTTAGTGGCGCAAAGTAGGCAAAAGGAATATGCAGATCAAAAAGTTAGAGACTTGGAGTTCATGGAGGGTGAACAAGTCTTGCTGAAGGATTCACCCATGAAAGGGGTGATGCGGTTTGGTAAAACAGGTAAGCTAAGCCCAAGGTATATCGGACCATTTGAAGTACTTAAGCGAGTAGGGGAGGTGGCTTATGAATTAGCCTTGCCTCCAGGGCTGTCAGGAGTGCATCCGGTATTTCATGTGTCTATGTTGAAAATATACCATGGGGATGGAAACTACATCATTCGTTGGGATTCCGTTCTTCTTGATGAAAATTTGTCTTATGAGGAGGAACCTGTTGCTATTTTAGATAGAGAAGTTCGTAAGTTGAGGTCGAGGGAGATTACATCCATAAAAGTTCAATGGAAGAATCGACCAGTTGAAGAGGCCACTTGGGAGAAGGAGGCTGATATGCAAGAAATATACTCACACCTGTTTACAGATTCAGATACTTCTTCTCGTCCTTGTTTTTCTTCTTTTGATCGTTCGAGGACGAACGATGGGTAAATTGGTATCTAATGTAACGACCTGTTTAGTCGTTTTGAGCAGCAGATTTTATTTCCAGAAAAACTGGCTGAGACGACGGATCCCACGACGGACCATCATGGGCACGACGGACCATCGAGGATGTCTCGTTCCAAAACACTTAAGAATTCTGAAATTTGAGTGCTGAAATCGACTCTCTGAACTCTGTGACGGACCTGCAGGACGGACCGTCACAGATACGACGAACTGTCGTAAGCCCCCATTTCGAAACACTTCAACTCTTGAAAATTGGGCACTGGGAACAATTCACTGAACTTCGTGACGGAAGTGGAGGATGGACCGTCGTAGGTACGACGGACCGTCATAGACTCTTCAAGGAAATTGAGTCTTTGAACTTTGCGACGGACCTGCAGGACGGACCGTCACAGCTATGACGGACCGTCACAGGTTGCGTAATCCCAGGCTAGGTCGGATTTCTGTTTATGTTTTAAAGGGGCGTTTTGGACTATTCCTGCTATAATTATATATTTCGTGGGTTAATATTAATAACCCAAATTCTTGGGGGATAACAGAGGTAACCTTGAGTTAATTAGTGGGTTACTATTGTCATCTTTTATACTTAATTATATGCTAATTAGGGTAAAAGAAAGAGGGTTTGAATAAGAAAAATAGAAAGAACAAAGAGGGAGAGAGAGGATCGAACGAGAAGAGGAGAAACGAAGAGGAAACAAAGCTTTGGGGAATTTGCTTGCTTGATCACTAATCTTCGGTGGAGGTAGGTTATGGTTTTTATGCTATTCGTAGTAAACTCTTAATAGCGAATGATATGTATTGGTAGTATTGTAAACCCTTCTATATGGTTAATTGTATGCTTGCATGAATGTGATTATGTGATTGTGATAAAATAAGCATGATGAAGCTATTGAAGCCTCAATCTTGAAGAAACCCTAATCTACTTTATTAATGATGATGCCTTGGTATAAAAGATGGCTTGATGAACTAAAGTAATGAGATTGATGATGCCTTGGTATAAAAGAAGGCTTGATAAACTAATGTAATGAGATTGATGATGCCTTGGTATAAGAGAAGGCTTGATGAATTGATAGAATGAGATTAGTGGATCGGAGTGTCACGTTCCGACACATAGTATTAAGGGATCGGGTGTCACGAACCGACACGTAGAATTAGGGGATCACAGTGTCACGTTCCGACACATAGTATTAGGGGATTGGGTGTCACGAACCGACACATAGAATTAGGGGATCAAAGTGTCACGTTCCGACACATAGTATTAGGGGATCGGGTGTCACGAACCGACATGTAGAATTAGGGGATCGGAGTGTCACGTACCGACATATAGTATTAGGGGATCGGGTGTCACGAACCGACACGTAGAATTAAGGAATCGGAGTGTCACGTACGGACACATAGTAGTAGGGGATCGGAGTGTCACGTACCGACATAAGAGGACTAAAGATAATGAATCTGGAAAGATGTTAATATACTCAATCTAATGAACCTAATTCCCAAATGAGTATGGTATTGAGGCTTGAGTCCTCGTGGATGAACTTGGTGGTACTTATTGATGATTATAGTACTTGTTGTTGCTACATGTTGAGTATTGCAGTTGATTTATGATATTAACTGATATATACTGTTTTCTATTTTGAGTTGGCCGATGATACCTACTCAGTACTTGTGTTTTGTACTGACCCCTACTTGTATGTTTCTTTCTTTGTTATATGTGGAGTGCAGCAAACGTACCGTCGTCTTCAACTCAACCACAACTCTCGCCAGTCTTCATTACACCGGATTTCAGGGTGAGCTAATGCTTCTAGCTTGGACTGGATCTTCTTCTTCAAGTCTTGATGCCTTGAATTTCCGGCATGGACTAGCTTTTTTATGTATTTTAGATTCTTATATACTCTTAGATTAGTAATTTGAGGATAGATGTTCTTGTGATGATGACTTCCAGATTGTGGGGAATAATAGATGTTGAGTTTTTTAGAAGTTATTGAATTGATTTTCATTAATGAGTTTAAGTCTTCCGCATTACTTTTTGTTGATATTATATTGAAATGTTGGGTTTTGTATTGGTTGGTTCGCTCACATAGGAGGGTAAGTGTGGGTGACACTCGCTACTCGATTTGGGTCGTGACACATTGGTTATATGGTTGTTTTGTTTACATTGATTATAGAACAAAAATTGTAAAGTTCAATTTTCCCAATGAACCCGTCTTATAGTGGAAGGGTAGAAATTTTATTCCTAGAGGTCGTATCATTTTTTGTATAAAGACTTGTAAGATGATCTCAAAAGGATGCTTATATCATATTGTCAGAGTCAAAGATTTTAATCCAAAAATCCTCCTATTGAGTTAGTCCCCGTAGTGAGGGAAATTCCAGAGCTCTTGCGTAATGATCTTCCCAGAATTCCTCTGGAATGCGAAATATATTTTTGTCTTAACTTGCTACCGGATACCAACTCATTTAAATTCCTTTTTATCGGATGTCTCCGATGAAAGAGTTGAAGGCTCAAGTCAATGACATACTAGACAAAGGCTTCATTAGACCTAGTATTTCTCCATTGGGTACTCCGGTATTATTTGTGAAGGAAGGATGGGTCCCTTAGAATGTGCATTAATTATCACCAACTCAATAAAGTCTGCATTAAGAACAAGTATCCTCTCTCTCGGATTGACGACTTGCTTCATAAACTCAAAGGGGCAAGCTACTTTTCTAAGATTGACTTATTATCTAGGTATCACAAACTTAAGTGGAGAGGTGAGGATATACCTAAAACGACATTTCAAACTAGATATGGTCACTATGAGTTCCTAGTAATGTCGTTTGGTCTCACCAATGCCCTAGTGGAGTTTATGTACCTCATGAATATGGTATTTAAAAGTCATCTAGATTCATTTGTCATTGTCTTCATCGATGACATCAAGGTATATTCGAAAAATGAGGTGAACACATGGAGCATTCTAGGATGGTGTTACAAGTGCTTAAGGAAAACCAACTATTTGCCATGTATAGCAAATGTGAGTTTTGGTTGAAGTCGGTGGCTTTTCTTGGTATCATCTCTAGTGAGGGAGTTCAGGTTGATCCAAGGATAACCGAGGGGGTAACAAATTATCCTAGACCATTGATTCCAACCGACATCATGAGGTTCTTTGGTCTAGCTGAATATTACAGAAGGTTGTGGATGGTTTTGCATCCATTGCTTCTCCTTTGATTACATGACCCAAAATAGTTAAATTTGAGTGGTCATGGGCATGTGAAAGAAGCTTGCAAATTTTGAAAGATAGTCTTACCTTCGCTTCGTTTTTGACTTTACCGGAGGGTAACGAGGGCTTCTTTGTATATTGTGATGCATCGCGATTGGTCTTAGGATGTGTCCTTATGAAACATGGGAACGTAGTAGCCTATGCCTCTAGAAAACATAAGGTGTATGATAAGAATTACCAACTCATGTTCTTTAGTTTGTGGTCGTGGTATTTGCCTTGAAAAAATGGAGGCATTACTTCTATGGTTTCCATGTTTATGTGTATACCAACCATAAAAGTCTCCAATATGTGTTTACTCAGAAGGAGTTAAATCTCCGATAATGAAGGTGATTGCAACTGTTTGAAGATTACGACATGAGTGATCTCTACCACCCTGTAAAAGCCAATATGGTTGCGGATGCTTTAAGTCGTATGACCATGAGTAGTGTGTCTCATATGTAAGAAGCCAAGAAAGATTTAGTGAAAGACATTCATAAGTTTGCTCGTTGGGTGTTAGATTAGTAGATTATCCAAATTGTGGTTTATGGTCCATCATAATTACGAATCGTCATTGGTGGTTGAGGTAAGTTTACCAAATATGCTCATTTTATTCCTATCAAGTCCACTTACTCGGTGGAATATTATGCAAGGATCTTCATAGATGAGATAGAGTCTCTTTATTGTATTCCGGTATCCATCATATCGGAAAGGGGTGTAGAATACATATCTAGGTTTTGGAGGTCATTCCAAAAAGGTTTGGGTACAAAGGTGCAATTAAGCACCGGTTTTCATCCCGAAATGGATGGTCAAGCGGAGCGTACTATTCAAACCTTTAGAATATGCTTAGACCTTATGTAATTGATTTCATGGGTAATTTATATAAACACTTGCCCTTGGTTTAGTTCTCTTATAACAATAGTTACCATTCAACTATATCCATGGCTCCTTTTGAGGCCTTGTAAAGTAGGTGATGTACATATCTTATTGGATGGTTTGAAGTGGGTGAATCTTCAGTCCTTGGTCCCGAATTGATCTATAAAACTTTGAAAAACTTCATATGTTAATGAACTGATTGGAAACAGCCTATAGTCAGCAAAAGTCTTACGTAGACAATAGCATAAGGGACAAAATTTGAAAAGCGTTACAAAGTGTTTTTAAAAATCTCACCTATGAATTGCGTGATGATATATGCAAAGAAATGGAATTTGAGTCCTATTTATGTGGGTCCACATGAAATTTCGCAAAGGGTTGTCAAGGTTGCATGCGACTTGAGATTACCTAGTGATCTAGCTTCGGTTCATCCGGTGTTCCATGTTTCAATGCTTAAGAAAAACATTTGTGATACTGAGTTCGTCCTTCCTATTGAGGGTCTAGGTGTGGATGAGAACCTCTACTATGAAGAGGTTCCATTTGAAATCCTTTATAGAAAAGTGAAGAGCTTGAGGAACAAGGAGGTGGCTTCCGTAAAGGTTGTATGGATGAACCACCTATTTGAGGGCGCAAAATGGGAGGCCAAGGCTGACATGAAGTTCCATTATCTACATCTGCTTTTTGACTAAGGTTAGTAGTTTCTGATATTGATGAAAATAATGAATAAATTGAATTTGTTTGTAAAGATGTGCATATTCATGCTAAAGGTTTTTAGTAGAATGAAGTATCATGTAAAAATGCCCTTTTTATCAATTTTGTACTTAGCTGTGTATTTGATATGTTGTTGACTATATGAAATGAGATTCATCATGTTGATATGTTCTGAAAGAAATTTTGGCATAAGTGACTCTATATGTTGTGTTGAGCTCATGTTGTGGTATTGAGTTCTTATGTCTTGCATTTGATGTTTTGTGTTACTTTATGTAAATGCTATTTTTTTATGTTGTTTTGAGTGGTAAATCATATTGATTTTGTATTTTGTTAGTTGGTACACTAGTGTTGATTCAATCCTCTCCCTTCAAAATATTTTAGTGTTATTCGGGGTTGAATGTTCCTGAGGGGGGAAAATGTAATACTCTGAAAATTCAAAACCTAATATATAGTCTTACATGAGTGTCAAAGGTTTGTAACACTGTTTTAAGGTCAACAATAATGTATAAAATTCATTTAGGAAGTTTTAGAGTAAAAACATCAAGGAATGTCCATGACGTTCGGATACTAGTGCAAAGGTTCTTGTGTTCCTTAGCCTATTTCACAGGGTTCTAGGAGTTGGAATTTGATCAAATTTGGAAAAAAGGTGTATAACACATATTACAGTAGGTTTAGGGTCAAAAGGTTTTGGTACAACTCCCCAAGTACACCCTAGGGTCCTTGGAGAGGGCCCTTGCATTTTGACCCAAAGCTTTTAAATAAGGTAGTGAAGACAGTGTACCTACGATTTGCAGTGTACATGGCGTAGCTAAATAGACGTGTAAAATTATAAAATTTCATGAAGTTTACAAAAAAAACAACTATCCGACCAAAAAAAGGGTTATGCAGGACGGTTTGGGGAAGGGGTCATGGACTGACCGACAACCCGTAGGTCAGGTTGTCGTAGGTGAGCCTGTAATTTTTTTAATTTTGTTTCAAAGACTTCATTTAATTAAGTTATTTAGAAGGGGATTAATTAGTTATTAGGGGGTGATTAAATAGGTTAGTTAATTAACTATATAACCTGCACTAAGCCTAAAGTAAATTAAACACCCAACAATTTCCCAAACCCATACTGCTCTTCCTTCTCTCTGCTTTTACTCTCCCAATGAAACTACATAGAAGACCATGGTCAAAGAGATATAAGGAAGAAACAAGGTTGATTTTAAACATAAATATTCAAAGATTTACAACTTATGGGAACTCTTCACCTTTGGGATTCCTATCCCCAATGGGTTCTTCCAAAATTTATTTCAAAAAGTTGATTTTCCTATGGGTTTCTATCTAATTCTAGATTGGTCTTTTCAATTGTGTTTTATTGATTTTATTGGTTATAATGATTATATTATGATGTATTATTGTTCAATTGTTGTTGTTCTTGATGTTCAACCTAGAATTGTGGAAGAGGTGAATGGATTGACCCCAATTCCCCAACCTTGGGATATGAATTAATATAGAATTAAATTGTATTGATGTAGTTGACCTAGATATTATGTTATTCACTATAGAATGATGTTTTAATACCTATTTTTTTGATAAAATTGGTTAATTGATGGTAAGACAATGCTGATGGATGGTGAAAGAGACTGTGTAAGTCTTTGATATCCTAAACCTTTACTTCATTTATGATGGCTTGTATTTGGTGATGAAGTTCAATTGAGGTATTTCTTGTAATTTGATTAAATAGGTGTCGTATGATGATGAAATTGAAATGTCTTTATTATTTTGCTGTGTGATTTTGTTTAAGATGTAATCATATAGAGTTTGTTAATGAAATACTTGTGTGCCTTACAATGATATGATGATGTTAATGTGCTAATGTCACATATTAGGGTTGTATTTAAAGGTGATTCATGCAATTTTTTTGACATTATGACTTTGACTACAGAAGGAACTATTCTACTATGACCTAAATTAACATATGATTGTTAAAGAAAGACATTTCAAAAGAGACTCTAACTTAGCACCGAGTGAACTAGTAGTGAGTAGTGTTCCTTCCAAAGTAGGGAAGGTAGGTTCACTATTGTACTCATGACATAGAGATTTTAATACCAAAGCCATAAAGAGGGTCTCAATCATGTGTCCTAGTTCTTGAACTATGTTTCACATAGGAATACTAGCTAGTTGATCCACCTAGTTGCTATGTTCATTCTTTGGTATTAACTTGGCAAGTAGACCACCTTCTTTTGATATAGGGTTTCATGAAACCGGATTCTGTATTAGGTCATGTGGTCTATGTTGGTTAAGGAAAGTGTTACCAAAAGTAAAATGCAGTAATCAAGTGAACTCTAACTAAGATGACTTAAAGGTTTGACTTTGTTTAGGTAGGAGTATGAGACTCTGCCTATACATTGCACTAGTTAGCCTCGAGGGAAGTCTTAGAAGGATGTTCTTATGTTCTAATTCTCTTATAAAGTGAACGATATGTATATGTTGACTTTACATGTTGATGATACTATATGATATTGGGTTCATGTATGAACATGCTATTGGTCTATATTGATAACTATGATGATGACTACTCTTGATGATAAGTTAGGTGATGTTAGGCATTGCTTATGATCTTTTATTTTGTTTGCTTGGTTGAGTAAGGTTTTGGGGATTTACATGGTCATTGCTTATGTAGACTTGATGGCGGGTTATGAGTTAGGGTCATGTACATTTTGTTATTTTATGAACTCTTAGTCAAGCTTTGTTGTTATAACATGATGTTGGAGTTGCTTTGTCTATGGTTCTAATATGCTATTGAACATGTTTACTTTGTTATACTTGATGATGTTGGTCTTGTGTGGAATATTTTATTGTCATAGTGAATATATGGTCATTGTCTTATATGTGTTCTTGATTCTCAATAAGGATTTTCAAAGTAACTTGGTATGGTTTTTAACAAATGTCCCTTTTATCATGATTTCTATATTGGGTTTGCATATGTTACCATACTAAGTACAATTGATGTAATAACTCCTATTTCTCCCTTGTTCCAAAACATTTTAGGCTTTGATCGTTGAAGGGTTCGTGACTAATTTGAAAGGAATGCTTGGCTCATTTCTCCTGTCACACCCGGATTCTGAAATCCGAACGCAAGCGGCATCGCTAATATCTCAGACATCGAAGACAAACCTCGTCTTATCTTTCATCACAATCATATAGTTAAATTTGTGTAATATTTAAAACTTTTAAAACAAAGTGAAGTATACATAGACTTCATATGATTACTAAATAGAATAATATTCTAATGAGATCAAACATAACAACCATCTATAATCGATTAAACAATTCAAATGAAAAAATCAATATATTGTAAGAGTTTGCCAAATGGCCTTATTACAAAGCTTTGAATGAAACATCTAAATTGAAACAAGGGACAACATCCACTAGATATGTCTAAAGTGCTAAGGTAGAATAATAAATGTAGCATCCTCGAACTCACGAGGACCTACCAAAGTTCAATGAGTCTTCAATCTTCTCTCTGACCTTCCCTATAAAATAGTAATAGTATAGGGCTAGTTTACAATTGTACTAATTATGGGTATATTCACCTATACACGTAAGGACTATGCATGATCAATGAAAGATCTTCCTATAACGACATGCAATTTCTGGGAAGGGAAGTCACTAAACATTCTTAATTCGTTATTTGTGAATAATGGTATTAATATGGCATATTTTAATCCATTAAAAGCACACAACTCATTTTCTATATGAACATAAGACCTTGAAAAAAGTAACATAATTTTAGAAAACCTGGAACGGAAAATTATAAATTTGCTCCTCTCAAACCCAATAGCTCTTCCCCCAGGACATAGTTTATTTTTCAGTGTTTTTCTTCTTGTTTTTGTGTATTTCAATGATATCCTTAATCCTATTTCGTACTAACAAGTGCAAAGATTCATTTTAGTTTTATATATACAATGAATCGAGCAAGTAATCCAAAATACGAGGGAGTTTATTTGGCTACCCTTACTACAAGTTATTCTTTCCATTTTTGTTAGATTGGGCATGAAATCTTTATTGGCTAGGCCACTTATATTATCATTTTCATGTTATGATGATTATGGGGCATTTATTTACCATTATGTTTTACTCCCCTTTACTGACATAATATAAGAAGTCATTATAAGACAATTTTTTTATTTGGCTACACCTATTATTTGATAATTTGCATAATGTGAAAATATTGGAGCATATATCATGATTTGGCACAAGCCAATAACTTGTTAAAAATTCATTCTTATCAACCAATAATGATTTCACATACTTGAGCTCTTGTTTTCTTAGCTCACATTTAACTTACATTTCTTCTTCTTTCTTTCTTATTTTCATAAAGAAATCTTTAGCATTAAGATAATGTGAGATAACATGAAATCCAGTGTCTACCCCACACCGAAAAGGGGTGTTCATCGATCAAAGTAAACCTAGATCATGTGAGCTAAACATGAAATTTTGTGTCTGCCCCACACCAAAAAGGGTGATTCACTAGCTAAATTGAAACCAAGTCTACTGTCTTTTCCACACCGAAATGAGGTGGTTCACGGCTAAATTGAACGAATACCATATTGAGCATTTAGCCTACATAGATCATGTGAGATAAACATAAAATCTAGTGTCTTCCCACACTGAAAAGGGGTGGTTCCACAGGCCAATGTGAAACCACATCATACCTAGGTTTCTTAGATGGAATCCACTGGCTAGTTCCTATACTAGCAACATATTTCAAAGACTAGAAGATTTTGTAAGACTCTTATCCACCTCAGTGGAGCCTAATCTCATGAGTTTTACATGTGGTAGCAAAAGCTCATTGCTAGTCAACTGGTGCTTTGCTCAACTTATTTTACTTTATAACTTGTAGAGTTTACTCAAATATTGTGGAAACTTGCTTCTAGTTATGAGGTTTACTTAACTCTTTGGATAACCGGTCATACCTTTCATTACTTAATGAAATGTGAAATTAACCTTACATTATCATCTTGGCGTTAGTGAGATTTCTCTCACGATTATTAACACCCTCTTATGTGAATATATTTAGAATAATTGTCTAGGTGTGAGTGAGACTTGTCTCACTTCTTTTAACACCTCATTCTAGTCACTTTCATAATTATTAAACTTTTAATTATGTCATTACTTTACCATATCTTTTTCAATGAAATTTTTGTAGTATTATACCACTATTTATGAACATTATAAACTTTGGTCAATGTACTTAAATTCATCGTTAATTTGGAAAGAGTATGTTGGGACTTCTCCCAAGGATTGGCATACCTTTTGTTATGAATTCATTGAGTTACATTGGTCATGCTTAATTTTGTATAACTTATTCATTAGAAAATTTTGTAACATATTTTGGAAATACATTGTAATCCAATTTTATTGGCATAGACAATACTTTCACATATTATGGTAATCTAGGATATTATTAGTCAATTTATTTGCATAAGCAAAAGTTTCACTGGACAATGGTCATGATAATATCATTAGCCAAGTCAATCCACTTCATGATTATACAATAGTGATTTCATCATTTTAAGGAACAAACTTTTTGCATTTGATTAGCTTATAAACAATTCACTGTTTAATTTGGCTAAGCTAATAAGTTAATTTGGCATTGAAGGTTCATGCAATAGCATTGATTCTCATTCTTATTTTTCTTGGAAACATTATATGCCAACCATATCTACTACAAAACACAAATAGAAAGTCGAAATCTTCATCTTTATGAACAGTATATTGAATCTCATAAACAACTTATAACAATTTAATCTTCTTAAACACAATTAAGAATTTATTATATAATCTAACCTATATGTCTCATTGGACATTATTAAATCATACAAAGCTACACATAATGATCATATTGCACCACATACGAACAACATATTCGAGATAACATCTACATAATATTAGGATTGAAAACAAGGATAACTAAGGAGATGGACGTTCAACAATGTCATTGGGAACAAACATAGTTTCGATATTCTTGAATTCATAAAACGTTTGAAAAGCCTCTTGGGGAAAGGAAACAAAGATATAAATCCCAAACCTTATGTAGAATTAAATCTACGAAAATCGCCTTGCACGTAAACCTTGAAGAATACCTTATAAGAATACCTTATAGTGTTTAATCGTGAGTCTAAGTCTTAGGAACTGAATTTTTATTAATTTAACTTATACGAATAAACCTAATAAACAAATCAATTAGCTTATATACTAAAACGCCCCTCCTAAATTTCTAGAATTAGAAGAACACTAGACTTAACAAAAATCTAGAAATTGATTAGTGGTTTCTGTTTTGACCAATAAAATTTATTAATTAAGTTTATAATTTAATTAATTAGGTAACCTAGGGTAATTACTAAAGTACCCAAAAGATTTTTGGACCATAACCAACCCGTTGAACCATCCTAGGTTAGGTACTAGGATGTTTCTTAGTTAGTTACTTGTCTAGAGTAAGGATTTCGGTTTGACCATTCAAATGAATTAATTAAGATGTTAATTTAATAAATTAATTAACCTAGTGTAATTACTAATGTACCCCTAAGTCACTAGTACCATAACCAACCCTTTTGGACCATCCTAGGCTAGGTACTAGGATGTTTCTTGAGTAAATTACAAGGTTAGTGTCAGCCGGTTATGTCTTAGGTTGTCAGGTGCACTAGTTAGTTTATTTCATTTAGTCCTAGGTTATTTATCTATATAGGTAAGTTAATTAGATCCAAGAGATTGTTACGAATATCATAACCACATGGATTGACACCCACATGTGTGCCTACCCCTAGGCGCCCTAACCACCATAACCGAATTTTTGCACACTTGCTTGCACATGGGTTGCTGATCTTTTCTTGTTGTCCCAAGGATCCTCACTATATCCTTGGGCAGTGATTACTCTACAAGATCATTTCAAATGATCATGTGCTATGGTACCTAGGCTTTACACATGGATGGCTGTTACATAATGTGTTAAGTTGAGAATCAATATTTTAGCTTAGAGTCTTCATTGCAGGTACAATTATTATACAATTTTAAATACATGTGTATACATACAGAATTGGCTAACACCGTTAAGACAATATTCTCCAATATGCCCAATATTACTCAATATTGGGCATTGGGATCCTATGTACCCCCAATACCTATTCTTAAAACTTAATAGTCTCTTCACTAGATGAGTACATTTTCTTTAATGTTACATTATCCCACCTTAGGAACATTCATCCCCGAATGACCCTACACATCATTTTGAAACAAAGAGGGTATTTTCAAAAGACACCTCACATACTGGAAACTTTACTCTTTGTGAATATCTAACTCACAACTTACTCATGATGATGCACATCACTCAAAGGTTATCTGAAGCTTCATATGAGAGATTGAGGAACTTCCTTCTAAATATTATTTTAACTCAATGCAGATAACAACTCATGCAACAAAAAATCATGTCAATGATATACAAAACAGCAATATAAATGCAAGCATGAACTCATATTAACTCATATGGTGCAAGTATAAAACACACAGTTATGGACTTAAAACACCAAAACCAAGTAATGCACTAAAATTTAGAGTTTCATAAACAAAATCAGACTTAGGAAGAGTATATATAAGTTCAATAACACAAAAAGTTAGGGTAACCATATCTAAATCGACTGGGTACGATCTCCAGGTTTAAGGTTTTAGGCCTTAACCTGTTGGAAATTTCGGCACTCCTCCACCAACATTGAAATATCTCATTTTATACCATCCCACCAATATATCTCCTTGAGATCTACATCATGAAACTCATTCACTAAGGACACAGAGTCTATAGTAGGATCTTCATGTTCTATGTCATCGACTATGACTAAGTGGTATAAATACCTCTTAGATAATATCTTATTGGCTTTAGGGTGGGTAACTATTTGGCCTGTTGGATTTGAACTACGCCCTTTCCATTGTAGCTCTAAATCATTAGAAAACTAAAACCTTACTGCCATGTTTCGACCGTCTATCGTAGAATAGCACTTATGGAGCCAATCCATACCCAAAATTATATCAGAGTCAAGAATGGTTAATTCTATTAGGTCAGCATAAGTGACATTATCAAGAACAATTATGGGGTATATTATCCATATTCATTCAGCTCTAATATTGTCCCCTGTGAGAGTACTAATAAGAAAAGGTTCATGCAAGATCTCAGGGAGCAAGTTAAATTTACTAGCTACTAAAGAAGTAAAAAATAACAAAGGTGGATCCGGGATCTAACAATGCATACAAAGGATAAAAAGAGACAAGTAAGTTACCTGTGGCAACATTAGTTGACTTCTCCTGCTCCTCTCTACCTTTCAAAGCATAGAACCTGTTCCTTTTGGGAGGCTCGGCTGCAAAAGTAGGATTAGGACAAGGCTGAGTGGCAGACAGAAATAATTGATCACTTGTTGGAAGAATACTTGAGGCACTATGTGACAGCAACTCAACGGAATAGGGTAACATTGTTAGACACTGCGCAGTTCTGCTATAATCTACACAAGGCGTCTACAACGCAAATAAGCCCTTCTGACATCGTTTTAGGTAAACAACCTATGACGCCACTAGATGTTGCCAAATCTAAAAATCAGGGAAAGTGTCCAGCAGCATAAAGAGTTGCAAGGGACAGACTTGAAATGTTATCTGAAGCATATGATAGCTTGCGAGGCTCAGCAGTGCATGAAGAAGTACGCTGATCAACATCGTCGCTCAGTTGAGTTCAATGTTGGTGACAAAGTGTTACTGTAACTTACTCCACAAATCTTTAAATAGATTGTAAGTAAGAATAGATATTGGGGTTTGATTCCTAAATATGATGGTCCATTCGAAGTGGTGAAACGAGTGGGCAAAGTTGCTTATACATTAAAGTTGCAATAAAGGTTGGAAATTTATCCCAATTTCCATGTGAGTTTCTTGAAGCCTTACTTTGCAGATGCAGATGATCCGGACAGAAACAGGTCAAAGAGGGCTCCTCCATCAGTATGTACACACTATGATGATGAAATTTAGAAGATCCTTGATCACCGGGTTTTGGGCACATGTAAGAAGAATACTAAGACATAATTCTTGGTTCACTGGAAAGGCAAGAGTGGATCAGATGTAGTCTGGGAGAAGGAGAAAGACTTATGGCAGTTTGATTCTCAAATCGAGGACTATAAAACAGTCTCGATGAGGACATTGAGTTAAAGTGGTGCGGGTGGTCTGTTATACCCATAAACTACTTGATCTAACTACATACAAAGATGTAAAGGAATTGGGCATTGGTCTTGACATGAATGAGGCAAAACAGTGCAACACATGTTCAAGGTGCTTGGGTGTGGGAAAAACAACTTGAACATGCAAGGCCTACGTGAGGGATAGAGTCATCGGCAAGGTAGCGTGTTGGCTTGACAAGCGAAAGCTGTGAAGGCTTGATGATGCAAAAAACAAAGGCACTTCACGTTAATTGCTGAATTAAAACTAAGTGTTGGAGGGAAGCTACAATATTTTAGGTATTGGAAGCTGGCAGAAATATTTTAAGTGTTGGAATGTAGCCTGAAATATTCTAAGTGTTAGAATATTAATATTTTGTGTGGATAAGGATGTTATTTGAATTAGATTCTATCTGTTGGAAATATTGGTTTTGGAAACATAGTTTGAATCCTGTGACGACAAGTGTCGGACCGGTGTCATTTCTAACTGCCGCATGTAACTACCATGTGCAGAAATTTTATAAGGGTGGAAATTTTGTTTAAGGCTATAGAGTATGTTTCTGGCCTTAGACGAATTAGTGAAGCCTTTCTTTTGTATTAATTGTAATATTAATAAAGGTTGGGACGAGTTCCTGTACATTCTGTCTGTTTTTTAACTTTGTTGTTAGAGTATTTCTATACTTAGTCAAATTGTGGGAGTAAGGTAGGCTGACTGTTGCAGGCGTTTGCAAGACTGCCGAGGGTGGTGTTCGGTAAAAATAAATCGACCCTCACAAACCTGCTCTCCTTATCCTTGCTATTGGGTACCAGGGAAGAAGAATATTTGCAAATCTTAAAAAGCTTCAAGGAGTATTCCTTGACTGACAAACCTCCCTGATGTAGGTTGTTGAACTCCTCAACCTTAGCCTCTCTCTCTTGTCTATGGGAAAGAACCTCTCCAGGAATGCAGTCTTGAGAATGTCCCAAGTGATGGGGACTTCTCCTGGTTCTTGGCCATCTAACCACGTCTTATACCATACTTGAGCCACATCCTTGATCTAGTATGCAGCCAACTCAGCCTCATCCTCTATAAACACCCATAGCACGGAGAATATTGTGGACTTCATTCACAAACTCCTGGGATCCTCATAGGTTTTGAACCTGAAGTAGACTCGAGGATTCATCCTAGTTAAATTTCTCAGTCTACTAGCTGTGATAGCCTTTGCGTGAGTAGTGATTGATTAGGCCATCTTAATCAGTGTTGATCTTACTTATCCATATCTTAACGCAGATGGGTTGATAGGCACTTGCACTCCAGCATCTGGGGCTTGAGGAGGAGCTTGGTTTCCCCCAAAAGTTTATTCTTCAACTCTCCTGCCTGCGTTTCTTCTTGTGGTAATTAGATGCTAGAATGACACAAAATGTCAATGATCTACATAGCAATATAGAGAGTAGAATAACGGAAAATTCCTAACATAATAAAGTCTCCAAGTCATGATTGTGGTGCACTTTACAACCATAAGTTAGAAACAACATAACGTGGTCGTTTTGAGCTTTAGTTCCTAGATAATTTTACCTAATGTTCTGATACAAAGTTTGTCACACCGGATTCTTCAATCCGAATGCAACCGGCCTTGTCTACCTCTTAGAGGTGGCAGACAAGCCTTTTCTTATCTTTCATAACAATTATATAGTTAAATTTAATTTAAATTTTTTAAAACATAATGAAGTATGTATAGCCTTCATATGATTACTATATAAAATAATATTCTAATGAGCTCAAATAAAAAAAAACATCTATTATCGATTAAAAAATTCAAATGGAAGAATCAATATATTGTAATAGTTTGCCAAACAACCTTAATACAATGTTTTGAATAAAACGTCTTAGATGAAACGCTAGGGACAACATCCACCAGTTATGTCTAAAGTGATAAGTTAGAATGATATATGTAGCAACCTCGAACTCAAGAGGACCTACCAAAGTCTGAAGATCCCTAGTCTAAACTGCTTCAATGAGTCTTCAATCTTCTCTTTGATCTGCGCCTATAAAACAGTAATAGTATAGGGTTAGTATACATATGTACTATGGGATATGCACATATACACGTAAGGACTATAAATGATCAAGGAAAGTTATTCCAATAACGACATGCCATTTATCGGAAGTGAAGTCACTAAACTTTTTAATTTTGTTATTGGTAAATTATGGTATAAATATAACATATTTTAATGCATTCAAAATAAAGAAATTATTTTTGTATATGAACTTAGGACCTTGGAATCATGAACATAATTTTAGAAAACCTTAAATGAAAATTTATAAATTTGCTACTCTAAAACCTGAGAGCTCTTCCCCTAGGACTTCGTTCATTTTTAAATCTTTTTCTTATTTTTGTTGTGTAGTTTAATGATCACCTTAATCCTATGTGTTACTTAAAAGTGCAATGATTCATTAAAGTCCCATACCTACAATAAATCGAGCAAGTAATCCAAAAAACATTGTGGAAGCTTGCTTCTAAATATGAGGTTTACATAACTCTTTCGATTACTGGTCTTCCCTCTCTTTACATGATGAAATGTTAATTTAATCTTATATTATCACCCTTGTGTTAATTAGACTTGTCTCACGATTATTAACACCCTTTTGTGTGACTATCTTTAGCATAATTGTCTAGGTGTGAGTAATATTTGTCTCACTTCTTTTATCACCTCATTCCGTTACTTTCATTATCCTTAAGCTTTTGATTATGTTATTACTCACCTTATCTTGTTCAATGACATTTGGTAGCTTTATACCACTCTTTATGAACATTATATACCTGTTCAATGTAATTATTTATATTAATGGTGCATTTGAATAGAGTATGTCGGGACTTGTCCCAACGATTGGCACACCCTTGGTTATGAATTCATTGAGTTATATTGGTCATGCTTAAGTTTGTATAACTTGGTCATTAGCAAATTTTGTATTATATTTTGGAAATACATTGTAAGCCAATTTATTGGCGTAGACTAATTTTGTACACATTACGGTAATCTAGAATATTGGTAGCCAATTTAGTGGCATATAGAAAACATTAATTAGACAATGGTTATGAAAATATATGATTAGCCATTTTTTTTGAAATGACATAGTAAGCCAATTCTATTAAACTTTTGGACAATATATTGCTAGCCAATTTGTTGGCATAAATCAAACTATGATATTATCACTAGCCAAGTCAAATAACTTCATGAAATACTATAGTGATTTCATCGTTCTAAGCAAGTCGACATTTAACTGTGAACTAAACTTAATGAACGATCCATAAAAACTTCATCTTCTCGAATAGAATTAGGCATTACAACATTTATTAACTCATGTATCTAGTACCCTAATCATACGAATCAAATGTATAGGCCTCATTAGACATCAAAAGATCAATAACCATACTTATAATGAGTAATTATCACCACATACAAACAACATATTCGAGATTTCATCTACATACTATTAGAATTGAAAACAAGGATAACTATGGAGATGGGCATTCAACAATGTCATTAGGAACAACCCTAATTTTGGTATTCTTGAATATATAGAATATTTGAAAATCCTCTTGGGAAAGGGAACCAAGAGAGAAAACCCATACATTATGTAGAATTGAATGTACAAAGCTCACCTTTCATGAAAATGTTTATGAATACCTTGAAATCACCTAAGGAGAACCGAAAGAATTTTCTATTTTTCTTGCGCTTTGTTCACTATTTTTCTCACGTTTGAATTTTGCTCTAGTCATGATTTTATACGTCTAGTACTGAATATTTAGTAATTTAACTTATAATAATTAATTTAATTAATAAATAAATTAGATAATTTACTAAAATGCCCCTCCTAAATTGACTAGAATTAGAAGAACACTTGACTTAACAAAAATATAGAAATTGATTAGTGGTTTCGGTTTTGACCAATTAAATTAATTAATTAAGATGATTTTTTAAATAATTAGTTCACCTAGGGTAATTACTAAAGAACCCCTATGTTTTTAGGACTATGACCAACCCTTTGGACCATCCTTAGTTAGGTACTAGGATGTTTCTTAGTTAGTTACATGTCAAGTATAAGGATTTTTGTTTGACCATTTAAATTTATTAATTAAGTTGTTAATTTAATAATTAAGTTACCTAGGGTAATTACTAAAGTATCCCTAAGTCACTAGGACCATAACCAACGCCTTTGGTCCATCATAGGTTAGGCACTTGGATGTTTCTTGTGTTAGTTACTAGGTTAGTGTCACTCGGTTAGGTCTTAGGTTTTCGGGTGCACTAGTTAGTTTATTTAGGTTAGTCCTTGTTTAGTTAGCTAGTTAGGTAAGTTAGTTAGAGCCTAGAGTTTGTTAGGAAGTGCAGACCCACATGGCTTGACCCCCACATGTGCGCCTGCCCCTAACCACCCTTACCGAAACCTTGCACATGGGTTGCTTCTAATTTCTTGTTTTCTCAAGGATCCTCACCATATCCTTGGGAACTTCTTACTATACACAGATCATTTTAAATGATCATGTGATATGGTACCTAAGCTTGACAATTGGATGCCTCGTACATAATTTGTTAAGTTGAGAATCAATATTTTAGCTTAGGGTCTTCATTACAGGTACAATTCTTAAACAAGCTTGGATTTTACATTAAATACTTGTGTATATGATATACCGTGGTTTCACGGTATAATTAATACTTTTTCCTTAAGTTTAGTGTGTCCGAAATTCTTTTTGTGCTAATTTTTATATAAGTTTCTCTTTGTTTTGCAGGAAATCTGTCCAAAGCTGAATGCGGAGATTTTGAGCGAAGAAATGCAAAAGACACCACCTACAGAGCTTATGACGGTCCCTCGTGCTTGCGATGGTCCGTAGGTGGCAGCGTAGTGCAGCTGCTGAAGGAAGATGGGGAAGTCTGACCAAGTATTGGGTTACGAAGCTTTTGACGGTCCGTCATGTCTATGACGGTCCGTCCTGCAGGTTCGTCATGAAGTTTAGAGAAGTGATCCCAGTACCCAAATTCCAAGAGTTGAAGTGTTTTTGAACAAAGACCCTCGATGGATCGTTGTGCCTATGACGGTTTGTCTACTTGCCCTCGAGGGTGGTGAAGAGATCAGCAGAAGAAATTGCATAAGTATGGGATGACGGAGTCCATGATTGTCCATCGTGACCACAACGATCCATCGCGTGGTCCGTCGACCCAGCTGCATTTTGGCAGATATCCAGCAAATAGATTCCTTGTATAATTTGGTTTTTTGTTTTTTTATAAATAGTTCGAAAAACCTCATTTTTGAGGTCATACTCTGTTACGTTAGACTCTTAGATTCCTAAACTCTGTATTGGTAAACATTGTATTGTGAGATTCTTGATAATCATTAGACTTTTTGTGAGATTATTGATTACTTTGAGATTCATTCAAGTGAATATTGGTGATTTATCAAGCAAACTTTCGGATTTTACTCTTTCTCAATGAAGTAAGTACATGAATTCTTATTTAATATATTTAAATATTCTGTTTATGGTCATGAGTAACTAAACTCCATATCTAGGGTTGTGGGAACCATAGACAAATAATGAGATAAACCCTAACTAAAATAACAATTCTAGAATAGTGTCTTGCATGTATTAATAATTCTTTCGCTTAGAAGTCTTTTTAACGGATGGCCAACGTTAGAACTCGCTGTAATGCTACTTGCCGGACCAAGGAGGTAGATAATAGGAAAAGAATTGTTAACATAGATTTAGTGTATACTATCTAATAGGCTAGTATTGATTGGTACAAGGTAATAACTTAGTCAAATATCGAATACGATGCTTAATATGAGGTAAGGATAAGGGTTAGGATAGCAACACACGTTGCCAGACCAAGGTGCGGAGTGAGATTTTCTAGATGCCGGACCAAGTATTTAGAAATACATAACTTATCACATTGCATGCAAGATACTAGGAAAGAATTGTTATAGTTAGAATCATCAAGTTATGAACCTGTAGGGAAAACCCTAGTTACTTTGATTAATTGATTAAAATCAAACTGTCAAAGCTGTTAAGTGTCTCTTTCAAGTTCGTTATTTATTTTCACTCATTTAGAAATAGAAACCCCCCTTTTTATGTTTTTACTTTACAAGGAAGTCATTGACCAAACAATAGTAATAACAGGTTGAAGTTAAGTTTAGAAATTTTTCCTCGTGGGAACGATCCCAACCTTACTAGTTGGGTTATTTACTTGACACGATCGCTTTACTTCTTATTTGAGAAGTAAGTTTGAGCGTATCAAATTTTGGCGCCGTTGCCAAGGATTATAGATTTTAGATTAACTTGAACTTATTACTATAGTGTAGTTGATATTTTCTTGATTTTACTTTGTTTTATTGCTTTTGATTTCTTTTCAGAACTATCCTCCTTGTATGCCAAATACACGGAGAGAAAGAGAACCCTTGTTTCCCTACTATCACGAGTTAGAGTGTACACTGTGCAATATAAATCAAAACTTGGGAATAAATGATGATGATCCAAACTAGAACATCCCAGCTCCGGTTGCTGTTCATGGTCAGATGTAACCCGATGCTTCGGGTGAACACCAGCATAGGGGACAAAATACTGTTCCACGGCCCCAAGCATACTACAGAGGGTATGATAACATAGCAGACTCGTATGGGCCACTTGGCTTGCCCCCTCTACCCTACAGGCCATACCTTTGTGTTAACTAGTAGCCTGATGCAAATGCTCACTGCCAGAGGTTTGTTTTCAACACTACCTTCTGAGGATCCACATGCTCATGTAGCTAAGGTAAGGGCAGTGTGTAAAAGTTGTATAGGGAGGCCTGATTTGGATTTGGATGTAATAGGGCTCAGAGTGTTTTCTCTCTCACTGGCGGAAGAGGCTGCTATATGGTTCACTCTGCTCCCATACAACTCAATCTTCACTTGGAACCAATTAAGAGATGTTTTCTTAGCACGCTACTATCCGGTCTCCAAGAAACTAAACCACAAAGATAGAGTGAACAACTTTGTGGAACTACCAGGAGAGTTAGTTAGTAGTTCTTGGGATAGATTCACCTCATTCTTGAGAAGTGTTCCAAATCACCATATAGATGATGAGTCACTGAAGGAATACTTCTATCGCGGACAGGATGATAACAACAAAGTGGTGTTGGACACTATAGTAGGTGGATCTTATGGAGAATGCCCTTATGCTGAGATTGCTGAAAAATTAGAGAAAATCTCCCAGAATAACAAAGCTTGGAGTACTAGGAAGTATGATACAGGGAGAAACACCTTCGTAGTGCAGTAACCCAGCCACATATGAGATTTGGGAAGATATGGCTCAGATGAGAACCGAGCTTGGGTTGGTACTAAAACATGTCACTGGGATGTAGAAAAGATAAATGCAGTCAACTACTTGTCGAAACCACCGCCACAAAACGATGAGTGTAATTATGAGGAGGATTCGTATGCAGTAAATAAACAGATGAGGGGTTTCCGACCAAGTGCCCAAGGCACTAATCAGGAGAATTGGCGCCAAGGTCAAGGGAACCAAGGTCGGAACTATGGTAACAACAATCGTGAGGGACATTATGTCTGAGATGGAAACTACAATCTTGACATAAACTTCAACAGGGGTAACTATGGTAATAGAAACGATAGGAATGGACCTTATGTTCCTCCTCAAAATCGTGAAGTTACTCCTAGGGATGGTGGAGGTAGTATGTCGCGAGTTGAGGATATGTTGCATAAAATGATGAGGAGGTTCGATGATAGTGATGAGCAAAATAAAGAGTTGAGGAATGATATAGCGGGTATTGGGCAAAAAGTTGATACACATGCAATATCGATTAAGCAACTTGAGTTACAATTGGTCCAATTATCTGCAACTGTAAACACACGACAACCGGGCACTCTTCCTAGTAACACTGTCAAAAATCCAAAAAATGATGGACATTGTATGGCAATTACTACTCGTAGTGGCAAGCAAACCATTGAACCACCTATGCCATCTGATGAGAAAAAGGTGACAAAAGATACTGATAAAGTGGTAGATGTTGATGCTGAATTAGAGGATAACACTGCAAAAGATGCTGAAGTGCCTAAAAAAGTAACTCCTATGCCTAGGCCACCACCCCAATTTCCTCAAAGATTATTGAAAAAGACCTAGGATGGCAAATATCGGCGTTTTATAACAATGTTGAAGCAACTTTCTATCAATGTCCCTTTGGTAGAAGCTTTAGAACAAATGCCCGGTTACGCCAAGTTTATGAAAGATCTGGTCACACAGAAAAGATCGGTAACTTTTGAGGATAATGATAGAATGCAGCATTGTAGTGCTATTGCTACAAGATCTCTGGTCCAAAAGGAAGAAGATCCGGGTGCGTTCACTATTCCTTGTACAATCGGGCTATTACATTTTGCAAAAGCATTATGTGATCTTGGGGCAAGCATATATCTCATGCCCCTCTAGATTTACATGAAGTTGGGTTTGGGTGACCCAAAGCCCACTGCGATGCGGCTACTGATGGTTGATGGAACAGTAAAATAACCTATAGGGATACTCCACAATGTGCTAGTAAAAGTGGAGTCATTCATATTTCCAACAAATTTTGTTATTCTTGATTGCGAAGTCGATTTTGAAGTGCCCATTATTCTTGGGAGGCCATTCCTTGCTACGGGAAGAGCCTTAGTAGACATAGAAAAGAGGCAGATGAAATTTCGGTTGAACAATGAGGATGTGACCTTTAATATTTGTAGGTCCATAAGGCAGAGTGGTGAGCGCCAATCAGTATCTGCTATATCATACAACATGGGTGAGACATCTGAGACACAAATAGAAGAACGTCTAGGTGTAGAAGAATTAGCGGCAGTGATAATGAACTTTGATAGCGATTGCATTGAAGAGTATGAGTCATTAGTCGCGGCTCTTGACCGAGGTGATGTTTGATTTAAACCGAAGAAATTTGAGCTTGATATGAATAATAGCGATTCCCCACACGCGAAACCATCTATAGAGGAGGCTCCAAAATTAGAACTAATAGCTCTCCCACCTCATCTCAAGTATGAATTCTTAGGAAATGGTGACACTTTGCCGGTAATCATTGCATCAGACCTGGATGAACAACAAATTCAGAGTTTGGTCAAGGTACTAAAAAGGTTAAAAAGAGATATTAGGTGGACTATTGCAGATATTATTGGGATCCCTCCTGGTATTTGCTCTCATAAAATCCAACTCATGCCTGATCATAAGACGAGTATTGAGCACCAGAGACGCTTAAATCCTCCTATACAAGAGGTTGTGAAGAAGAAAATCATTAAGTGGTTGGATGCCGGAGTAATATACCCAATCGCCGATTGTAGTTGGGTATGCCTGGTTCAGTGTGTACCTAAGAAAGGGGGAATGAATGTGGTCCCCAACAAAAAAAATAAACTTGTTCCAATGAGACCGGTTACTGTATGGAGGGTGTGTATGGATTACCGTAAATTAAACTCATGGACTTAAAAAGACCATTTTCCTATGCCCTTCATGGATCAGATGTTGGATAGACTTGCAGGAAAAGGGTGGTACTGTTTTCTTGATGGATATTCGGGGTATAATCAGATTTCTATTGCACCAGAAGATCAAGAGAAAACCACTTTCACTTGTCCATATGGGACCTTTGCATTCAGAAGAATACCGTTTGGGTTGTGCAATGCACACGCAACATTTCAGAGATGTATGATGTGGATATTTTCTTACATGGTGGAGGATACTATAGAAGTCTTTATGGATGATTTTTCTGTGGTTGGTGATTTATTCGAGTGGTGTTTGACCAATTTATCTGAGGTCCTTAAGAGTTGTGAAGACTGCAATTTAGTACTAAACTGGGAAAAGTGTCATTTCATGGTGAAAGAGGGTATTGTGTTGGGTCTTCGCATTTCAGAAAAAGGCATAGAGGTTGATCGAGCTAAAGTCGAGGTAATAGAGAGACTTCCCCCACCGATCTCTATGAAAGGTGTGAGAAGCTTTCTTGGGCATGCAGGTTTTTACCGGAGATTCATCAAAGACTTTTCAAAGATTGCACACGCATTGTGTAAACTGCTGGAGAAAGATTGTAAATTTTGTTTTGATGAATCCTGTCTTAAAGCATTCGGTGAGCTAAAAGAAAAATTGTTGTCTGCGCCAATCATTATTTCTCCGGATTGGAACAGTCCATTTGAGGTGATGTGTGATGCTAGTGGGGTGGCTCATGGTATAGTATTGGGACAGAGAAAAAACAAAATCCTTCATCCCATTTACTGTGCTAGTTAAGCCCTAAATGAAGCTCAGGAGAACTACACAGTGACTGAACAAGAACTCCTTGCAGTAGTTTTTGCTTTTGAAAAATTTCTCTCCTATTTGCTAGGTACTAGAGTTATAGTGCATCCTGATCACTCAGCATTGAGATATTTGTTGGCGAAGAAGGATGCGAAACCTAGGCTGATTCGTTGGGTATTACTGCTACAAGAATTTGACTTTGAAGTGATGGATAGAAAAGGAACTGAAAATAAAGTTGCTGATCACTTGTCTCGTCTAGAGGATGAAGCTATGAGAGAGTTAGGGGATAAGATTGACATTGATGATACTTTCCCCGATGAACATGTATTGGCTGCTTCACAGGACTTGATCCCATGGTTCGCAAATTTTGTGAACTATCTGGCTAGTTATATTGTTCCACCAGACTTGTCCTTTCATCAAAGAAAAAAGTTCATGTACGATGTGAAGAAGTTCTTTTGGGATGAACCATACTTGTATAGGAGTTGTGCCGACGGGTTTCTTCGGCGTTGTGTGCCAGAATATGAGATGGTGAGTGTGTTGGAGGCATGCCATTCCTCACCCGTTGGTGGACATCACAGTGGTATCCGAACCGCTCATAAGATATTACAATGTGGTTACTATTGGACAACTCTTCATCAAGATGCTCATGGGTTTGCTAAAGCATGTGACAGATGCCAACGATATGGGGGTATTTCAAGAAAGCAAGAGCTCCCTCTAAACCCCATTCTTGTGATTGAGTTATTTGATGTTTGGGGTATTGACTTTATGGGCCCTTTCGTGAGTTCTCATGGAATAAAGTACATTCTAGTAGCAGTTGATTATGTATCTAAATGGGTTGAAGCCATATCCCTCTCAAACAATGAAGGTAAGAGTGTCACTACATTCTTGAAAAAGAATATATTCTCTCATTTTGGCACCCCAAGGGCCATTATTAGTGATGGGGACTGCCACTTCTGCAACAAATTGTTCAAGGGGTTATTGGAGAAATACGGGGTTCGTCATAATGTGGCCACTCCTTACCACCCTCAAACTAGTGGGCAAGTTGAAGTGTTGAATTGGGAGATCAAACAGATATTGTCCAAAATAGTGAACGCTAGTAGAACGGATTGGTCAAGGAGGCTTGATGATGCTCTTTGGGCCTACCGGGCAGCATATAAGACTACCATAGGAATGTCTCCATACCAACTTGTATATGGGAAAGCTTGTTATCTTCCGCTTGAGTTAGAGCATAAAGCCATGTGGGCTATGAAGAAGTTAAAAATTGATTGGAGCGAAGCTGCAGAGCAACGGTTAAATGGGTTGAATGAACTCGATGAATTTCTCCTGAAAGCCTATGAAAGCTCAGCCCTATACAAAGAAAATATGAAGAAGTACCATGACAACAAAATTGAAAAACGAGAGTTTATGGTCGGGGATTTGGTGCTTTTATTCAATTCCAGGTTGCGCTTGTTTCCGGGCAAGCTCAAGTCCAAATGGACTGGTCCTTACTTGGTTACCCAACTATTCCCTCATGGAGCAGCAAAGTTGGAAACTAAGAAGGGTGTGCGGTTCAAGGTGAATGGACAAAGCATAAAAATCTATTTCGGGCATGATGAATCGGCGAATGAAGTGATCGAGGCATACCATCTTGATGAAGTCTGTGTAATCAAGTGTCCCCAGTCGTGCCGCGACATTAAATCGGGCTGTTGTTGGGAAGCAACCAAATACTGGTCGTTCTTTTAGTAATGGTAGCATTTTTCTACTAATGGATTTTTAAATTTTCAGGTACATTACCAGGAAATTTTGCAGAAATTAACTTTGCAGCAGTCACTGACGGATACATCGACGGACCGTTGCGCCCGTGACGGACCGTCGTATGCATCTGTCGTGCCAGGTACTTTTTTTTTTATATTTTCAAACTAGGGCACACACGACGGAACCAATGACGGGTCGTCACAACTGCGACAGACCTTTGTCGGGAATCGTCGCGTGATTAATGAGGCATACCCAACCCGACCCGGTTGGAGTTTAATATAAACTTTCACCATTTAAACTCCCCAAACCCTCATTTCACCCCCATTACTTCATTATTTCTCCCATTAGTCTTTCTTTCTCAACTTTCACAATATATTCCTCTATCAACCACCGATCATTGCCCCCCAAAATTCTCCAAAGCCCTAAAAGTGTTAACCTACTAGTCGTAGCTGCTACTGTGGGTGTCTGCCTGGCCACCGAGTACTTGTCTATTTGTTTTTCTCCATTTCTAATGTATGTGTCTCTACTTTCTACTCATTTATTTTGCATTTTTGTTTATTACTTAGTATTAGCTTAGTTCTTCAACGTATTTTGTTTCCTTTATATGATTCTGTCTAACCTAGGTTCAAAATGTTCGAATTGCCATGTTGACAACCCTAGACATAGGTGCTTTTGCATTGCTAGTTTCCTAGGTAGTTGGGATAGACAAATGTAGGTCCAAAACACTACAAGTTTGATGTGGGTTCATCGGGGATGCATAGGGTACCCCAGTTCTGTCACTGTTATTTAGAACGAGACCATGATGAAGGACCGTCGTACCCACGACAGACCGTCGTAGGGTCCGTTCAAAAAGCCCTAGCACCCTGTCCAACAGACACATGTACGGACCGTCGTCTTCACGACGGTCCGTCCTGCACAACCGTTCTAGTTTTCAGAGACCCTATTTCTAAGGGTCTCTAACTCTTTCTAAGTGTCCTTCAACGGACACATGTGACGGACCGTCATAGCCACGATGGTCCGTTCTGCACGACCGTCATGACGGTCAGAGACCCCTCGGCTAAGGGTCTCCATATTTTTTTTAAGTGTCCTACGACGGACCATCGTACCTGTGATGGTCCGTCGTGCACATACCATCTTGCTATTCAGAGACTCTCTTTCAGGGTTCTTTATATATACATAGTCTAAGTAAAACATGACGGACCTCATGACACAGTATTTTCAATGTTTTATTTCGTATGGTTTTGCTTGTCTTGTTTGCCACTACTCGTACTAAAATTGATCCTTTACAGGTACTATCTACTATTGCACCCAAGCAAGACCGAATATACGCACGCGGGCAATCAAAGTCTATCGCCCCGTCTGCCCGCATGGTCATCGGCTCTGATGATGAGCGTGACCCTAAGTATGTGCCCCCAGGAACTTCCACACCTTCCCGTGCTGCACGTACTTCCTGAGCCTTACCCAAAAAGATGGCGTCTGACGTAGTCAGTGCCTCCTAGTCTGATGAAAAGCGTACACTGACCGGCACACCCTCTGGGTCAGCCACAAATGAAGAAGGAGCGTCTGGCTCCTTATGAGTATCATGGTCCGAGGAAGCCTCCGGCTCTGCTGAGGTTCCCGCACCCGCCACCACTGCAGCGTCGGCCTCGTCTGATGAGTCTGACAGTTCAGAATCTACATCAGGCTCACCAGTTCCGGAACTCACCCCAGCCACTGACCAGCCCAACCGGTGGTGTGTCGACGGGCAATTTCAAGTCTACTCCGACGCCAAGTTCCTGAATGATAAAGGAGTGATGACTCGAACACTCACCTTGGAACGACGGGTCCTTATAGGGAGTCTCCTGACGATGCCTGAGTTCCACAATCTCTTCACCAGGCATTGCTTGGAGTGGACAGCACGTCCGCTGGGACGCTACAGTGAAGAAATGGTCCGAGGTTCTACGCATACTACGTAGCGACTCTTCGATCACAGATAGATAGGCGTGCTGCCCCCACTAAACAAGCCCCACTGGAGCAGGACCGAGTACGGGGCGTACATGTTGACATTTCCCTGCCAGCCATCCACCGATTTCTATACGGTGAGAGTGTTGATGCTACTCGGACCCCCCTCACTGCCGAGTTTGACTACCGCTGGCAGATAGTTAAAGATGGCAAGTTCTTGCGCGAGCCATCACTGAGAGAGACCACCAAGAGGTGGATGGCCCTGCACCTGTCAATTGATGGAGAGGGTGCAGATTGGGTGACTGAGCCAAAGGGGGCCATCAAAAAGGCCAACCTCACTTTCACGGCAAAATTCTTATTGCTGATTGTCCGTCACTGCCTTTCCCCCACAGCTGCAGATAATAGCGTTACTTGGGATCGAGTAGTGTTGATGGTGGCGATGATAGTCGGGTTCGAGGTGGACTTCGCATGGCTTCTACAGGCAGTCATGCACGAGAGGGCATTCAAGGTCACTACTTCCTACCCTTTACCGTGCATGATATTTGCTCTCTGCAGGTCCGCAGGTGTGCCCATATGGCACGTAGATCAGCTTAACACCCCACAGGGCACTGTTGACGTCGGCCTCATCAGAGACGAGGATAATGAGTTTGTTCAACCTAGAGGGCCCCGTCCAGAGCTTCCCCCACTTGCTGATACGGTAGCCAAGGCCCGTACAGCTACACAGGCGGCGTCCACTAACACTACCCCGATCGAGTCTATCCCGGTTAGTAGCACTGCCACGAGCTCCTCTCGCACAGCCCCACTACCGGCACTAGTCCAGCTTGCTAGGACCCAAAAACTAGAGGAGCAAATGGCCACACTTCTGCATCATATCCAGCCGGGGATGCAGAAGTCTATAACTGAGTCCGAAGAGCTCCTAGAAAGGAAAATGGTCCAGTTTACAGAGCGGAAGATCGCTGAGGTTAACAAGCGCTTGGACGCCTTTGAGTTGAGGGTGCTAGCCCGACCAGCCCCTCCGATGCATGTGTCGACTCTTCAGGCTGCAGTCGACTGTCTTCGTGCAGATATCGACACGATCTTAGAGGCTAGGGTGCCGGAGTCTGAGGCCCCTTCTGTCGAGCCTGCTGCGGACACAGTGTTTACGGCCCTTTTTGCCACTTCAGAAATTCCACCACCTCCTCCCCCTCGAGAGAGTGCCAAGAGGCATAGGGGTCGATCAAAGGACGAGGCGCGAGCACGGAAGAAGGAGCGCCGAGAGATGGAGGCTACGAGGAGAGCCCCACTTGCTGAGGAGGCGGCACACCATATGAGAGCATCAGAGTTAGCGGCTGGGGCATCTAGCTCCCGCACTGTAGAGATAGCAGGAGGCACTACTGATGGTGCGATTGTTGGTGAGGACACAACTGAGGGTGTCTAGATTGCAGAGGACGTGGGTTCCGGGGAACCGGACCCACCAGCTTGCTGATCGACGGCGCTTTGCGCCACATGTTTGCTTCACCTATCACTCTAGTATTTAGATTTTTATGCATTGGGGACAATTGCATGTTTTTTTAGTTGGGGGTGGGGTAAATGGAAAGTGAGTGTTAGGGTGAAGTCTGAGTAGCCCAATTCACTATCCTCTTTTGGGGTTTCTTGCCTGTGTTCTATTTCCCCAAAAGACTGATTAATTTTTCTGTTGAACCGACATGTTTATATATTTTGTACATATTTTAATTCTGGAGCATGATGGCTAAAATGATATCCTCATAACTGGAAAATGATGCATGACAAGGCATAGTAACTGATAATTGTGTGGCCCTAAGCATGAAATAGAGTTACAGCATTGCATTACCCTAAGTCTTAAATTCGAACTAGGTGTGTGATAATCTTGTATAGTGATGAGCGGTCAAGTGAGTATGAGGAAAATTTGAATAGTCCACTATTGGTACTGAGGTAGAACTTGCCTGGTTAGTCCTTCTAAAAGTAAGTTGTAATAGACAATTAGGAAAGGATCATAGGCCCTTATTCAAAATAGCCCATTTTTAGACTAAATTAAAGAAACCAAATGAAATTTATCCTTCTTTGATCCAAATAATCTGAGCTTAAAATTAGACCTTTCTTTTTCACCCCAACTGATCTTTTCTGGGACCAATGTGTTGGCCCTGGTCCCTCCTTGGACATGTGCACCTCAGCTTATGCCAAAAGCATTAGTTGAGTGTGGCTAATGCATAAACAACCTTCATTATGGCCCTGACCCAACTTTGGGTATTGTGTACCTTGACTCATGGCAAAGCCATGAGTTGAGGGTGGCTATTATGAGGAATGCTCTGGAAAGTGGGGTTGAAAGAACAAAGAGAGAGAAAGAAAAAAAGTAAAGTGACTCAAGAATTCGTTGAAAGAAAAGTAAAGAAAAAGAAAAATATACAAGAATTACAAACAAGAAAAGAAGAGAGTCACTTACACAAATGAAGAAAGAAGAGAAAATAGCAAGGTGAAAGAATATGAGAAACTGGGCGAGATAAAATGATAGAAAGTGGAAGGTTTAGCCGATATGTCAAGGATGGCAAAAAGTTACTAATGTATACCTAAATACACCCACCTGACCCTGAGCCTATGTTACTAGCGAAGAAAGTCCTATCATGATCCTAAGGGTTGAATAGCAAACTTAAGGCAGTGAAAATAAGGGCAAGCTTATGCCAATAGGTATGAATGAGTGTGACTTTGTTCTGAGAGCGAGTATTGAAAACTAATCCTTATACTCTAACTGAAATCATTATGTGAAAAATGAGGATTTTGTTTTAAAGTGAGGACACTAGTTGCAATACCGGAATTGTTAACACCTCGGTGAGAAATTGAAGAGGATAGGTGTTAATACATGGTGAGTCTGTGTCATGTTCTGATCCCATAAAATTCAAGCCTAATAGTGATAGCATGCATAGACTTGATGAGATTAATCGGGATTGATAGCCAAATGATTGCAAAGGATAAAACATGGATACTATTGTACAAAGATTGTGTAGTGAGTCATAGTGCGTCGCTTGAGGACA
>CM064974.1:22676993-22769993 GCA_032847665.1 Solanum chilense
CCCTTAAAACGTGTAAAGAAATCCGACTCCGACTGGGATTACGCAACCTGTGACGGCCCGTCGTGCCTGCGACGGTCTGTCATGCAGGTCGTCGCAACATCTTAGAATTTCATTTTTCACTTAGTAGTCTGTGACGGTCCGTCACACCTGTGACGGTCCGTCCTGCACTTCCGTCATGACGTTCAGAAACTCGTTCCCCGTACCAAATTCTCAAGAGTTGAAGTGTTTTGCAACGGAATCTCAAGACGGTTCGTTGTAGCTGTGACGGTCCGTCCTGCAGGTCCATCATAAATTACAGAGAGTAGATTTTAGAACATAAATTTCAGAATTCTAAGTGTTCTGGGACGAGACACCCTCGACGGTCTGTCGTGCCCATGACGGTCCGTCGTGGTGACCGTCGTCTCAGCCAGTTTTTCCAGAAATAAAATTTGCTGCTCAAAACGACTAAACAGGTCGTTACAGCTCTCTAGTCATGACAATCTGTTGATACAATTGGTGAGAATGATTCTATCCTAGGTAGTCTATTTTAAGTTCTATTTTATCCATAATTTAACCTATGAAATGTTATAACGAATGCTAAGAGGCTAGTCTAGGGGGTGCTCCATGGTTGTGACAAACATGGTATAAGAGCATGAGGTTGAATTAATCTTAGGATTTATGTGTCACTAAACAACGCCTACGTAGACTCGTTATCATGGGTTTTAAGAGAGACACACTTATGAATGAAAGTCTATGTTGTGCTTAGGAATTCTCACTTATTGGTAATTTTAAAAGTCGTTCCTTATGAGTGGTAACGTTATATGCCCCTTTTTATTCTAATGTTTTTTTTGTGGATATAGGAGATGTCTACGGGAAGGGAAACCGCAAGGAGATTGGAGGAATATTTGGCTAATGAGGGAGTTCCTCACGAAGACAACCAAGCCCCTCCTTAAGGAAACCAAGTTCCTCCACAAGACCAAGTACGGTCATTCCTCCACCTATGATAGTTTGAGAGATAAGGTTTGGATTTTAGACTTTTGATCAAGCCATGATTATGCAAGCTTAAGCAGTATGCACTCAAGCATAAGCCATGATGACCCAAGCCAATCGTGAGGTTGGACCTCGTGTTCAACCAAATGCTTGAACCACAACTTCCCGCTTGAGGCACTTCATGAGGATGAACCCTCCGATGTTTTAAGGATCAAAGGTGAACGAATACCCCTAGGACTTCCTAGATGAAGTCTATAAGATCCTATATGTTATGGGGAAAGCCTCTTACCAACTCAAGGACGTAGATTAAACATGGTACACTTTCAATGGAGAGATAATAGGACCTTGAGAACGGGTCTTATAACTTTGGTGGTGTTTAGAAGAGTTTTGCTTGATCGGTTCTTTCATAGGAATATATTGGAGGATAAAGAGGAAAAATTTATTAAAATTCATCAAAGAAGTATGACTCACAAAAGTACTCCTTTAAGTTCACTAAGTTGTCTAAGTATGCTCCTTCTTTAGTTTCAAATCTAGGGATGAGATGAGTCGCTTTGTGACGGGAGTGTCCGGTGACCTAGTTGAAGAGTGTTGTTCGGAGATGCTACATGAAAATATGGATATGTCTCGGTTTATGGTTCATGACAATATATTGAGGAGAATATACTCAAAAGGAAGAACAGGGAGTTTAAGAGGGCCAGTTCTTATGAAGGAGGTTCTTCCAAGGTAGGCTTGAGATTCAAGACAATCCTAGCTTCACGAAGAGGTTTCCAACAAAGTTCCTTCCAATTTACCTGAGGAAAACAAGGATAGGGTGCCTAATACTAGGCCTCAAAAGTGAAGGAGTGGAAAATCACCAAGTAACAAGCCTACTTCTGCAAAGTGTGGTAATAAGAACAAGGGTGAATACTTGGTGGGAACAGAAAATCTCTATGGATGTGAAAAAGGAGATCCATATGGATAGGCATTTTCCTAATGTGAGGAGTCAAGAGAAGGGGAGTGGTGAAACTCAGGCTAGCACTCCTAGTTCAAATGCTCCAAAGACGAACCACTTCTATGCTCTCCGTTGTAGAGTTGAATGACAAGAGTCTCCCAATGTTGTCACCGGTATGTTACAAGTCTTATCAATTCATGTTTGTACTTTACTTGATCCCGATACTACATTATCATTTGTAACTCCTCTAGTTGCGAAAAGCTTTGATGTTCTACCCGATATTTTGATTGAACCCTTTTCAGTTACAACCCCGGTGGGTGACTCCATTGTGGTTGTAAGAGTCTTTAGGAGTTGTCCTAAATCTTATCCCAATAAAGTTACTTGGGCAGATTTGGTAGATCTTGATATGGTTGATTTTGATGTCATTTTGGAATGGATTGGTTGAATGTTTATTTTGTTTCATTTGATTGTAGAATAAGGGTAATTAAGTTCAATTTTCCTAATGAACTCATCTTTAAATGGAAGAGGGTAATTCAATTCCTAGAGGTTGTATCATTTCTTTTGTAAACGATTGTAAAATGATCTCTAATGGATGACTTTACCATACTGTAAGAGTCAAAGATCTTGAGTACGACATTTATCCTAAAGAGTAGGTCTTCATTGTGAAGGACTTTCCGAAAGTCTATGTCAATGACTTGCCCGGATATCCTCCCTTGTGGGAAATAAACATAAGTATATACATATTACCGTATACGAACCCCATTTATATCCTTCCTTGCCTGATGGCTCCGACGAAGTTGAAAGAGATGAAGCATCAACTAAAAGACTTATTAGACAAGGGTTTCCTTCAACCTAGTATTTCACCATGGGGGCACTCCGATGGTGTTTTTCAAGAAGAAGTATGAGTCCCTTAGAATGTGCCTTTTCTATCGTCAACTCAACAACGTCACCATTAAGAACAAGTATCCTCTCCCTCGGATTGACGACTTGTTTTATCAACTCCTATGGGAAAACCACATTTATAAGATTGAATTGAGCTCAAGGTATCACCAAGTTAGGGTGAGAGGTGAGGATGTGCCTAAAACGAATTTTAAAACTAGGTATGATCACTATGAGTTTAAAGTAATGTCCTACGGTCTCATGAATGCCATAATAAACTTTATGGACCTCATGGATAGGTTTTCCATAATTAAATTGATTCCTTTGCGATTTTCTTTATTGATGATATCTTGGTATATTTTAAGAATCAGGGTGAACATATGGACCACTTGACGGTGGTATTACAAGTTCTTAACGAACACCTACTTTTTTCCATGTATAGAAACTGTCTTTTTATTAAGATGGGTGTCATTTCATGGTCATATTATCTCAATTGAGGGTATTTAGGTGGATACAAAGATAACCGAGAAGTTTTAGAATTGTCCTAGACCATTGACTCCAAAAAATATTAGAAGTTTATTTGGTTTAGGCGGGTACTACAGGAGGTTTGTGGATGGATTTGTATCCATTGCTTATTGTTTGGCTACCTTCACCCAAAACAGTGTTCAATTTGATTGGTTGGAGGCATGTGAAAGAAGCTTCCAAATTTTGAAAGATAGGCCTACCTCTGTTCAGGTGTTGAATCTACCAGAGGGTACCAAGGGTTTTCTAGTATATTGTGATGCATCTCAAGTGGGTTTGGGTTGTGCACTGATGCAATATGCAAGGTATTAGCATATTCCTCTAGAAAACTCAAGGTTCATGAAAAGAATTAACCAACTCACAATCTTGAATTAGTGGTCGTAGTGTTTGATTTGAAAAAATGGAGGCATTACATGTATGGTATTCATGTTTATATGCATACCGACCATAAGGGTATACAATGTTTGTTCACTCCAAAGTAGTTGAATCTCCAACAAAGTAAATGGTTGGAATTATTGAGATATCACGATATGTGTATTTTTTACCACCAAGACAAGTTTAATATGGTTGCGGATACTCTAAGTTGTATGACCATGGGTATTGTATCTCATGTAGAACAAGGTAAGAAAGACGTAGTGAAATATCTTCATATGTTTTCTCGACAGGGTGTTCGATTAGAAGATTCCTCAAATGGTGGCTCTACGGTTCATAAGAACTCTGAGTCATCATTAGTGGTCATGGTGAAGTCTAAGAAACATATTGATCTACTATTGATGGAGCTGATGAAATTGGTACTTACCAAATCCAATGAGTCCTTCTTCAAGAAGGGGATGGTGTGATAAGGTACCAAGGTAGATTACGTGTACCGGGTGTTGATAATTTGGGGGAACAAATTTTAGAAGATGCTCATGGTCGGGTGACACAAAAATATATCGTGACCTTGAATATGTTTATTGGTGGAATGTTTTGAAAAGGGACATAGAAGAGTTTGTATTCAAGTATGTGAAATGTTAACAAGTTGAAGCCGAGCATCTAAATCCTAGTGGTCTAATCTAAGAAATGGATGTTCCTACTTTTAAGTGAGAAGAGATTAATATGGACTTTTTTGTTGGGTTGCCTTGAACCCGGAGTCAAAATGACTCAATTTGGGTTATTGTGGATATGTTGACAAAATCGGCTCATTTTATCCCCGTCAAGTCTACTCAATATCAAGAGGATTACGCAAGGTCTATTTTGATAAGATTGTAACTCTTTATGGGATCCAACTTTCAATCATATCGGATAGCGGTGCTCAATTCACTTCTCATTTTATAAGGTCTTTTAAAAAGGGTTAGGTACTCAAGTAAAGCTTAACACCGCTTTTCATCCCCAAACGTATGGTCAAGCAAAGTGTACTATTCAAACCCTAAAAAACATGTGGGAATTGGGTCAATCACCTATGTTTATTGAGTTATCCCATAATAATAGTTACCATTTGAGTATTTCAATGGGTGCATTTCAAGCCCTCTATGGTAGAAGATGTAGGTCTACTATTGGGTGGTTTGAGGTTTGTAAGGATTCACTCTTTTGTCCCAAAATAATCTATGATGATTTAGAGAATGTTTGGGTGATAAGGTATAGGTTGTAAACAATAAATAGTCAGCAGAAATCTTATGACGACAATAGAACAAGACCTCTTGAATTTTTAAGTAGGTCATATGGAGTATTTGAAGATTTTAACATTGAAAGAGGTGATGAGATTCAGAATTTGTGGGTCCCTATGAGATTTTTGCAACGGGTCGTACAAGTTGTATATGAGTTGAAATTAGTTAGTGAACTATCTTCGGTTCATCAAGTAAATCATTATCCATGATAAAGAAGCGTATTGCTGATCCCCTGGCTATTATCTCGATTGAAGAGATAGGTGTGGATGCGAGCCTTTCCTATGAAGAGGTTCCGATGGAAATTCTATATCGCCAAGTAAAGAAGTTGAGTAACAAAGAGGCGGCCTCCGTAAAAGTCCTATGGAGAAACCACCTAGATTATGGAGCAACATAAGAGGCCGAGGCTGAAATGAAGTCCTTGTCACTACCCGAAAGCACCCCCTAGAAACTAGGAGGAACCCTCGTTTCTTGACCGGGCGTACTATACCCTTTGGGGTCTTGTACAAGAACTTCAACCAGTATTCATTACGTAAGACATGAACAGTACTGTGGAATTAAAACTTTTCACGAATAATTTAATAAAAGGAAATCTTTCATAAATACTTAAGAAATCTCATCATCACAAGAAAAACATAAGACACGACATATAATATCTTAGGGACACGACCCTTTACATTGAAAATCAAATTCATCATAAGTCTTAATAAATAAACTAGAAAAAAAAGAATGTGTCCTCGAATATATGAGGACATACCAATTCTTGAGGGAGTGAATTTCCCAAGCTTCGCCTTCGAATCTTCCAAAAAGCCTTCAAGATATAATTATAGAGTATAGAAAAGCATGGGGTTAGTACAAATAATGTACTAAATATGGCATATGCAAAAACATGTGAAAAGGGACGTTTTATTAAAATAACATTTTATGCAATTTAAGTAAAACATTCATGAATATAAAAGGAAAATCTCATCAGAATCATCAATTAACACTTAGAGAAGAATTTCGATAAATTTTAAACCCTAAAAGGTCACTTTGTAGTAACCTCCCAAAACATACAGTAAGTTCATCTTGACAATTACTGTGAATTATTAAGACTCAAAAAGTGTCAAACTTACAAAGCAATGCCAATGAAAAATAAGCATCATTTCCATAGGAGTCTCCCTTCAAAGGTCATCCTAAGACTCAGTAAGGTAGGACATGAAAGACGTAACATATACCTCCTTCAATACACACCAAAGCGGCCCTCAAGACTTCCATCCTTTTGGCAACCTCCGGATAATAAGCACCCACTCAATGGACATATAGTAGAAGAACAGCTAACAAACACCCAAATTCTTCCCTTTAGGAAAGCCTACGTAGTACAATGATTAGATAGCGTCCCATACCAGTACCTACCCTAAGTTGAACATTCTATTAGAAGGTTTGGCACCAAGTCTTCCAATTCTGAAGGTCCTACCTAGTGCAATGAGTAGATAGTGTCTCATACCACCACCTAACCTAAGTTGCACGTTGTTTTAGAAAGATTACTTCAATCAATTCACAGAAGACTCACTAAGACACTCCTTTCGGAAGTTCCTACTTAGTGTAATGGATAAATAGTGTTCCATACAAATACCTACCCTAAGTATCACGTTCTTTTAGGAGACTTAGTACTTTCATTACTTTTGTGAGAGTTAGCTTAACCAACATAGAAAATGAGAGATAGACATGGAATCCTGATATTAACCTCTATCGGATGAGGGATCTCACTTGCCTAGAATGAGGTCATTCTTTTAGCCTTTAAATAGATTGTAAAATAGCTACACCTATGAGGTCTCATAGTTAAGGGATAGAGATATTGGTATGAAGTAACTAATTCTCTACTAACATGCAGTACTCATATCAATAGGTAGATTGGAATACAACATCTCTACTCACAAAGTGTAATCCACCTCTCCTTCATATCCTCTCGGTGCTAGGCATAACTTTCTATGGATTCTCAACATAATATACTATAGGTTAAGGATAACTGGTGATCACCACATCTCAACTCACGAAGGGCATTCATCCTCCAAGATATCTTAGAAAGCTCATGGGATGTAGTGGGTTTGCAACTAAACACATTATCTCAACTCACGAAAACCGTTCACCCCAAAACTCCCCTTTGGGACTTAACTTAGCTTCATTCATTCATTCAAGTGTGAATGTGTGTGAACATGTGAGCACACATTGTACATAATATTCATTTCATTTAAATTTAACTCCTTTACATGCTTAGACCTTCATTAATCACACCAAACACCTTACATATTTCAAATAATCATATATGTTTTTTAGACATAACCTTTAACATACTTCATAACAATCTTAATAAACAATTAACAAGAATAACTTCATTTAAGCACACACTTTAACATACTTCACATAATGTCTTCATAAGGCACATTTAATAAGATTAACCTTATCATCATCCTACTTAACCTAACAAGCCTTCATGGACTCATTCACAATAAAAAAAACTAACTTCACATTCATACTATTTAAGTAAACACCGCCACTAAGAAGGTGGACCATATAACTCAAAAGAATTTCAAAAATTAAACAAAAACAACATAAAAAAACGTACCCTTCAGTCCAAGATTTCATTACATATAACATTTTAGTCAATATTCATCATAAATTATTTCTTTGGCAGTAGATAAACAACAATACTAACCATAAGAAACCCAAGCTGAAAGACTACCAATTCATGCTCATTTAACCCATTTCTTAAGTCAAAATTTAATGAAAAGCTTTAACACTATTTTATTGAAGTTTTAACATTAAAATCATCAACTAACATTAGAAATACCATTATTAATTCATTATTAATGTTTTCATGCATGACCAATATTTAGAGTTGAAGATAGTAGAAACTAGGGTTGAAAACCACTTTTGAAAATTAATTTGAAGGGACTCCTTGAATGGAAGGGAGTTCAAGGATATATAACATACCTTAAATTTAATAAATAGAAATATTTTTTGATGAAAAAAAAACCAACGACAGACCTCCTAGTATTTCTTGAAAGTAGCTTCCATGGAGACATGCAGAGAATTCTAAGAGAGAGGGGTTTTGGGTTTTAGAAAAATGGGTCTGAAATTAGGTATTAGGGTTTTGAACACTTTAATATAACTAATAAAACCTAAAATTAACTTCCTAGGGTCATAAAACACTTGGGGTGAATTGACCAAATACCCCAAGCAAAGGCAGTTCACTTAAAAGTTTTTGGACCCCTCACAGACGAGACCTAACCAACGGATCGTTTGTGCATTAACGGACCGTTATTGGGGTATCCTAGGTTTACACTTATCTCCATATGGATGTTGAATAACCAACCTTGTAGTTCCAACCGAAGGATCAAGATAACGGGTTGTTGGTTGAACCATTGGTCGTCATTGTCTTCTTTGTGGACACTGCAAAGGCAGTTTTGGTCAAAGTCTGGAGACCTTTATCTAGGGCCCCTTGTGGGTCGTAGGTGGGTTTGTTGTCGGACGTTAAACACCTAAACTAATTCATATAGGTCATAGTAACATCCCACGAAAATTTCAATTAAAACAAACACGTAAAACACACTCAAAAACATAAGGACACACAAGCGCTATATAAGGCAAACCTTCCGAACGTCATGGACGTTCTTGGATGTTTGACCTCCAAATTTAACAAAATTTCACACACATACTAATAAAACTAAATTAACTCATTTTAAATTCAAATTAATTTAATAAACACTCATGAGGCTCTAGTTCACCTTAGTTCGTTTTAGGGTGTTCCAGTCTCATCATCATCATCTTTTTACTAATTAAGGTTAGTCATCACTATTAATAGTTAAAATAATGAATAAATTTAAATTTGACTTTTTGTGCTAAAAATATTCATGATTATGATAAAAAGGGTTCATGCTAAAATGAGTTTTTTTTTTTAAAAAAAATATGCTCTATTGCTTAAATTGCACTTAATTGTGAGTTTGTGTATAGTTGCATTAATGTAATGGAATGGAACATGTTAATGAGACTTGAAATGAAGCTTAGCATAACTGACTCTCAATGTTATGTTGAGCTCATGTTGATGTTGAGAAGGTAGTTCCTTATATTTTGACGTTGAGCTCTTATATGTTAAAAATGGTGCTTTGAGTTGCTATGCGATGTCATGGTTTTATGTTGTTTGAGTTTTTGATGGTTGGGCTTCTAGCATTGACGCTATCCTTTCCCTATAAAGAGATGTTAGTGTCATTCGTCGGCGTATGTTCCCGAGGAGAGGGTAATGTTACACTCTTGGATGTCCAAGACATAATCTGGAGTATCACATATAGAAATAAGACTTAGAGCACATTTTATAGGCCTAAAATAATGTATTTAAAACATTTAGTAAGTTTTAGAGTCGAAATTTTAAATAACATCCATGACGTGCTGTGAATTGTTAAATTAAAACTTGTGTGCGTTGGCATGTTTCATGGGGTTGTAAGAGTAAAAAATTAATGAAATTTTTTTGAAAGGTGTTAAAATAATAGTAGAGTGCGTTTAGGGTCGAAACGTCTGGGTACAACTCCATAAGGACCACCCTAATGGTTCTTGCATAGGACCCTCGCAAATGACCCAAAATTGTCAAATTGACAGTCAATAAGCCAATCGAGGAATCATCGATTGATCAAAGCTCCGTCGAATTTAGCCGTTGTCCAACACTTAGAATTCTACAAAATGCCCAAAACACCAAGTCTCTATTGCAAATGACAGTTGCACAGTACGATGCTGTCGATGGACCTATAGACTGTAGGTTGAGGTCTCGTTAGTCATGGTTTCTATTGAATGACTAATTTTAAGTTGATTGAATTAATTAGATAGTTAGTTAATTATTTAATGGTTAAGGGGTGTATAATTAATTTACTTAAGGGGATATATAAGATATAAACCTTATTATACTAACCCAACACCCCATACTTCCCAAACTCAAATCTCTCTACCTTCTCTCTACTTTCTCTCTCTAATCCCAAAGAACAACATTGAAGACAAGGTTCAAGGGCATTAGGTATCAAATAATTAATATTTCTCTCCATCAATCATCAAGTATTTTTGAGGTATGGGAACTGTTAACTCTTGAGATCTCTTTCCCAAAGAGGCTCCTTCAAATTGATTTCAAAATTTATCTACACATGGGTTTTCTTCTTATTCTGAAATTGATCTTTAAAATTGAATTTTTCTTAGTTTCCATTGATTATTAATGATAGAAAATGATTTTTTTTGTGTTAATTGTTGTATTTCTTGTTCATTGACTTAGTTTGTGATGAATTGGACCCTTTACCCTAATCCTAGTAATGAATTGGACTTCTAGATGATTAATGTTGATAAAATTTGTTATGATATTGTTAAATTTTGCTATATGATGATGATGATAAGGGTTATTATTGGAGAACTCTGATGAATTAAGGGCGAGATTCTTGATGAAGGACATGGAGGCTAATTTGTAACCCAGTATGATCTTGAACTCTTCACTTTAATATTGATGGATTGTAATTGGTGATGATGTGATGAAATTGAAGTATTATATGAGATTAAATTAGGAAGATATGATATTATGACTATGATAATGGAATGATATGATTATTTTGAATGTGATATCATATTGAGGCTATGATAATGTAAGTTTGGAGATGCTTTCTCTTTTGTGACGTAGATGATAAGATAATGCTATGTTGATCTCACTAATGATGGTTATGTGATTGAAGAAAGTTCTCATGTAATGCCTAGTGATCTAAATGATATGCTATACAAGGGGGTTAGTCTCCTATGACCTAAGTTAAGCTTTCATTGTTAAATACTGACTAAATGGAAATTCCAAAAGGGACTTTAACTTAGCGCTGAGTGAATTTTACAATGAGAGGTGTTAAATCCCCTATAGAATGGACTTTTACTAAGGTTTCTTATTAGATAGTGACTATATTGCAATTGTACGTAAAGAGAGTCAACTAATGTCTCCTAGTTGTTGAACTATGTTCCCCCCATAGGAATTCAAGCTAGTGGATCCACCTAGAATGCTATGTTAATGTTCTGAACCTACCTTGGCAAGTAGACTACCTTCTTTCGATGTAGGGCTTAATGACACCAGATTCCATGTTTAGCTCACATTGTCTATTTTTATTAAGGCAATTGTGTACGAAAGTAAAATGAAAGTAATAAAGTAAAATCTAACTAGGGAGACTTAAGGGGTTTTTCTTAGTGTAGGTAGGGGTATGAGACTACTTATACATTGCAGTAGTTGTTCTTAAGGGAAGTCCTATAAGGTTTTTCTTATGCTCTTATTAACTGAATGGTATGAATATGTTTACTTTCTATGTTGATGACTCAATATGATGTTAGTTTCACTTATGAACATGTTATATGTTTACATTACTAAATATAATGATAAGTACTTACGATGCGATGTTATATGAAGTTAGGCATTACTTATGATCTCAGTCCTTGCTTACTCGATTGTGTGGGTTATGGTACTTTACATGAGCATTACACATGTATGCGCTTGGGATGGGATTGTTGGTAAGGATCTTTTAAGTTTTGACGATATGAACTCTTGCACATGTTTTGTTGTTATGACATTATCTATGAGTTGGTTTGATTATGTGATCTTTATAGAGTACTATACAAGTTGATATAAAATTATGTTGATAGTATATATGTTGACTTGAATCTATCATGATATTGGTCTTATGTTGGATATGGACTTGTATTAAGTGATGTTGTGTCAATGGCTTATATGTCTTCCTAATTGTGCATGAAAGCTTTTAAAAGTGATTTAGAATGACTTTAAACAAAATGTCCTGTTAAGCAAGATTTCAATGTTTATATGTGCAGATATTTCAATACTTAGTACGACTGGATGTGCTAACCAATATTCTTTCCTATTTTCTCAAACAATGTAGGCTTGGGAAGTTAAGGTATTAATGTCTCTTGCAAGAAAACTTGGAATTTTCCCCAATTTTTGGTAGGTACTCTTATTTCGATGGTGGTACCACGTATTCTACCTTACTAGTGTTCCTATAGTCTAAAGACATTTATTTCTCTCCTATTGTTAAACATATTGTTGTAAGCCCTACGTGGCAACTATGAATTTGTATTAAAGGCTATGGCGCAACACTCCGGATGTCCAAGACCTAATATAGAGCCTCACATGAAGATCAAAGACATAGAACACTTTTATATGGCCTAAAATAATATATTTAAAACATATAGGAAGTGTTAAAGTAAAAACGTCAAAGAACGTAAATGATGTCTGTGAATTGTGAAATGTACACTAGTGTTCCTTGGAATATTTCAATGGGTTTTAGGAGTCAGAATTTAATGAAAATTTGTAATAAGGTCTTAAACAAGTATGAAAGTGTGTTTAGGCTCAAAAAGTATGCTTACAACTCCATAAGGACCAAACTAAGGGCCCTTGAACAGGACTCGTCAATTCAACCCCAAAAGTTGTGTCTGAAAGTGGCTACCTATGGAACCAATCAATAAGGCGTTGTCTGATTGACGAGGCGCTGAAGGATCGGTGGTACAAAACTTTACCAAAATCCCAAAATTTTCCAAAACACTAGTCTATGAACTAATTGACGGTTGTGCAGTACGGGGGAGTCGACTAACCTATGGACCATATGTCGAGATCTCATAGGTGAGGGTCTTGTTTTAACTGTCAAGTTTTAAGTGAGGAAAATAATTAGTTAGTTTCTTAGGTGGTTAATTAAGGTTTAGGGGATGTCTAATTATGTTAATTAAGGCACTATATGAAGACATAAACCTTATTAACTTAACTCATTACCCATATTCCAAAGGTGAAATACTCTACTTTCTCTCCCCATTTCCCCAATCATCCATTGAAGACCAATTCAAGGGCAATAGGATGCAAGAATTCAACTTTCTCTCCATCAATCTTAATAGATTTTTAAGGTATGGGAACTCTTTGGATCTCTTTACCCAATAGGCTCCTTTAAATTGATTCAAAAGTTTTCAGAAACATGAGTTTCCTTCTTATTCTGAAATTGATCTCTCAAACTTAATTTTTATTGTTTTATTTATATTATTAATTATGGAATATAATTTTTATGCGTTAATTGTTGTATTTATTGATCATTTACTTATTTTATGATGAATTGGACCCTTTACCCTAACCGTAGTTATGAATTCGACTTGAATATGATTAGGGTTGTTAGAATTTGTTATGTCATTACTTAATTCACTATATTATGATGATAATGAGTGAGTTATTGGGTAATTGTCATTCATTGAGGTGAGATTCTTGATGAATGTTATGGAGGTTAGTTGGTAACACATTGTAATCTTGAACTCTTTACTTCAATAAAAATGGATTGTATTTGGTGATGATGTTGTGCAATTGAAGTATAACATGTGATTAGCATTAGGAATATATTATGTGATGAATATGAATGTGATGTGTTGATTGGAGTATGTTTAATGTGAGATCATTGGGAGGCTATGTTAATTCAAGTTTTAAGATGATTTCTCTTATGCGCCTTAGATTATAATATGATGATATTTTGATCTCACTAATGTTGGTTGTGTGAGAAAAGAAAGTTCTCATCCTATAACTAATCAGATAAATGTTATGTTATGCAAGGGTGTTAGTCTCCTATAACCTAAATTAAGATATTGTTAATGAGTGACTTAATGTCATTAAAAAGAGGAATTTCGCTAAGCACCGAGTGAACTTGACACTGGTAGGTGTTGACTCCTCTATTAAACGGAGCTTCACCGAGTGTTCTCCTGAGATAGTGTATATAATGCAATTATGCATAAAAAGAGTCCAAACATATGTCTCCTAGTTCTAGAAATCTTTTACCCCCAAAGGAATACTAGCCGGTTGATCTATCTAGAATGCTATGTTCATGTTCTGATCCTTTCTTTGCAAGTAGACAACCTTTTTTCGGTTTAGGGTTTCAGGAAACTAGATTCCATTTTTAGCTCACATGGTCTATTATCGGTTAAGGCAATCGTTCATAAAAGTAAAACAAAAGAAATAAAGTGAACTGTAACTAGTGTGACTTAAGGGATTCTTCTTTGTGTAGGTAGTGGTATGGGACTCTACCTATACATTGCAGTAGTTGGCCTTGAGGGAAGTCCTAAGAGGTTGTTGTTATGCTCTTATGACTTTAATGATATGCAAAAGTTGAGTTTGCATGTTGATGATTCTATATGATGTTAGTTTCACTTCTTAAAATGTTATTGGTCTATATTGATATATATTATGACGGCTACTCATGACGCTTTGTGATATGAAGTACGGAATTACTTATAATATTTTTCCTGGTTAACTTGATTATGTGGGGTTAAGGGAGTTCAGATGAGCATTGCACTTGTTGCTTGGGATGGGATTGTTGGTAGATTCTTGCAAGTAATGATTATATGAACTCTTCTACATATATTGTTATAATGGTTATATGTTCTTGATATTCTACAATTAATGTTGATATGATCTTGTCTTGATAGTATCCATGCTGACTTGTCGTTATCATTATATTGTCTTGTGTTACATATGGACTTGTCTTAATGAATATGTGATCATTGGCTTGTATGTGTTATGGTTTGTGAATTAAGGCTTTCAAAAGTTATTTAGCATGACTTTTAACAAAATTTCCCTTTAAGCATGAGTTAAAAGTTTATATGTGCATACGTTTCCATACTTAGTACAAATGGATGTACTAACCCATATTCTTTACCTTTTTCCAAACAATGTAGGTTCGGGCCGTTGAGGTATCAAGGTCGATTGCAAGAAGACTTTGACTTTTCTCTATGCTTGGTAGGTTCTCTAGTTTTGACAATGGTGCCACGTAATCTATCTTTATAGTATTGGTATATTCTAAAGACATTCTTTCGTCTCCTATCATTAAAAATATTGTTTTAAGCTTTATATGGCAATTATGAGTTTTTATTAACGGTTATGCCTGAATGTTCTACTTAGTTATAGATTGTGTAATGTGAGACGGTATTATAGACTAAATTGTTATATGTTATGTGTATTTCCTAAAAGAGAAGCCTATGTAAGCTTCCTATGTGAGGAGTCTAAGTAAATTCCATATGTATATATTTTTATTATGTGAGAGGTCTATGATATTACGAATGTTAAGAGGCTAGTCTTAGCCCTCTCTGAGACGATGATGCCGGTTTTGTCTAAGGGGTTCTCTATGGTCGTGACAATCGTTGTATCAGAACATCAGGTTGTTGCTATCTTTTGATTGATGTCTCACTAAACCAAGTCTATTTGGATTCTTGTTCATGGGTGTGAAGAGCGCCACACTTATGGATGAGAGACTATGTGATGATTAGGAGTTCTCACTTATTTGTAATCTTTAAAGTTGTGCCTTATGAGGGTAACATGTCCCTTTTTCTTCTATCCTTTTCTTGTGGATATAGGAGATGACTATGCGAAGGGAAGCCGCAAGGAGTTTCACATCCAAAAATCACACCCTAGAAGTTAAGGGCAATCTAGGATTGCAACCGGCGTACTTGACCTCTTAGAGGTCTTGTACAAGCACTTACATATCATTCATCTCATAATCATAGTTGAAAGTAGTGTGGAATTAAAAAATTTCACAAAACATAATATAGTCTTTAAAAATCTCTTTCATATAAAGCAATAGGAAATACTAAGTCTCAATCTCCTCGTCATAAGACATAAGAATACTTGGGACACAGCCCATACTTCAAAATACGAATATAGAAATACTTAGTCTATTTCAATAGTTTGAATGAAAAAAAAGATATATATGCCCTCGAGTCAAATAAGGACATACTTCAACTTCTCTTGAACGATGCTATGGTCAAATTATTCCTTCTGAAAAGCTCCTAACCTACCGTGAACTATATAGATAGATAAAAGGCTAGAGTTAGTGCAACCACATGTACTAAGTATGTAATTATTCATAAAAATCATGAGAACGGACTTTTAGTGAAAATATGCCCTTTTTCTTTTAAAAATCATATAATATTCATAAGAAAAACATTTAACAACTTAGAAACACATAAGATAACATTCAAACAAAATTACAATTTTAGAGGTCACTAATCAGTAACCTTATTCACTTATATATTGAATCTCTTCATTGTACAATGAATTTACATATTCTTCACTTTAGACACCCTTTAGCATGTAATCTTCTCACTCAAAGCCATCCTAAGATTCACTTAAGTCACACAAACAGAGACCGCCCATACATCCTCTCTAGATGTGCCTAAACAACCCTTAAGATTACTTATAATAAGTCACATACACACATAAAAGCATCATAAACATCATGGTAAGATTCTTCTACCAAAGGTGACTTGAAGTCTCACTTGAGTGAGTTGTGAAGCGACAACCCATACAATCCCTACGCACACACTTAAGAGATCATATAGACTCCCCAGAATAGAATCATTCCCACTCTACACACCAACACATATATGATATGACATTCTAATTCCAAAGACTATTAAAAGACCTGCTTAAGTAAATCAATAAGATAAGGTCCACGATTGACCTCTTCAAGATTACCTAGCTAGTCCTTAATACCACCTAAGGCTTAAATCATGTCCAGAACACCAAACATCTTCCCTAACTAGAGTAATCTTAGAGGCTTCCAAAGATATGACATAAAGAGATCATCTCATATGTTCACTTCACATTTTAGCTAAGGTTGAGGTATAAGTGTATCGCAGGATGTCATTCATTACTAATTTCAGGAGATAAATACCTGCCAGGGGTTAGAGTAAAAACCCTAAAAACATGCATAATTTTAATGATGTGTTTGAAAATAGATGAGTTGATCATCTTACAATAGCATATTATTTCAACTCTAAATTGCAAAATGACCCAACGTATAGGATCAATGTTTTGAGGGATGATTTAAAAGAAAGATTTGATGTCAATGTTAGTCATGGTATGTGCAAGAGAGCAAAGATATTGATTTTGGAAAAACATGAAGGGAGATTTATATATGATTATAATAGACTTGAGGTTTATGCAAATGAGGTCAGGTCTAGTAATCTAGGAAGTGATTTGATTATAAATCTATCGAAGGATGCACTTTCCAATGGTAAGCGAAGATTCTTGAGGATGTTCATTTGCTCTCATGCACTGAAAATGGGTTTTAAGAATGGGTTAAGAGCCTTTATTATCATGGATGGAACCCTTTTAAAAGGGAAAGCCAAGGGCCAATTGTTAACTGTTGTTGGTTAAGATTGCCAGTGCCATAGTTACCTTAACGATTGGGCAGTTGTTGACAAAGAAACAAAAAGAACATGGAATTGGTTCTCAGGGCCATCTTAAAAGGTCATTGGATCTCAAGGATGCGGCTAAAGGAATAACATTCATTTCATACATGCAGAAGGTAACATATTTATTTCTTTTTTTCAGTTAATTCATTTTTACATTAATTTTTCAGTTCAGTTCAGAAGCTTCATCACTGTATAGTTCATTCATTTTTGTCACGACCCAACCCGATAGGCCATGACTAGTGCTCGTTTTGGACACCCACATACAAACCTGCTAAGTATAACCAACTGCAACTTAGACAATATGGAATTTAATCAAATCAAGTCAACCCCAACGTCATATATATATAAAGAGGACCTTTATCATACGGAGTCATAACCATTCAACCAACAATATACGCGAGCCGACAAGGCCGCCACTATCCAAAGCATAATAGCATGCGTAAGCCGACAAGGCTGCCACTACACAATACACAATGATGTACGCAGCCGACAAGGCTTCCCCTGTACAAGCGGACATCCCAAACAAACCATGTCCATGCCATTATCCAAAACATATATATGCAACCCACATAATGTCCACAGACCACTAAGAGTTCAGTAGTGAAACTCGACGGGACAGGGCCCCGCCATACCCATAGACAAGAAAAAGGCTACACAAAAAGTTATGTACCAAAACGACTGGGCTCCGGTACAGTGGAGCTCTCCCAATCAGCAGAGTAGATATCCTAGGAGGAAGGGTCACCGAACTGTGCGTCTACACCTGCGGGCATGAAATGCAGCCCCCCGAGGAAAGGGGGTCAGTACGGACAACGTACTAAGTATGTAAAGCTAAGGTAAAAATGACATGATCCCAACATGATAAGTCGAAACAAGATATCGCTACACGTGTACCTTCTAAGTGAAAATCATGCATATCTTTTACATATAAGGTGTCCAGCTTCCCTAGTAAGGGACTCGGCAAAATAATCATCATATATATACATCATACGTACCCGTCCCTCTAGTGAGGGACTCGGTGAAATAATCATCACATCATCTCCATCATCATCATCATCAAAACCATCCTCATCACCAATTATATATATAATATACATACCCGGCCCTCTAGTGAGGGACTCGGTGACATATGCAAGAAACTCCGCACGAACATTACCCGGCCCAGGACTCAATGAAATGATAAATGACTCTATGCACGAGCAGAATATTATTAGCAACCATATGCAATTAAAAGTATTTGTTATAACTAAATAGAACAATCAACGTGAACCATCAAGGATTTTTACCAAAGATTAACGTTTTATCAAGATTATGAACCTTTAATACGATATGGAAACGTAAGATCTCAATGACTCTAAGAAGCACTACCATAGATATGAGAAATCATCATAGCCTTAGACATAGACGATATATATAGGAATAGTTGTGGAAGCAAGATATACGTCACCTAGACGCTCTAGAGGTAACTATCAAACCTTTACGTTATTCGCGCATTTTTTAAAGGTCATGCCAAACAAAGAAAGAAGGGATAGCATTACATACCGTATAGTCGAGCCGCACATCCAATATTTACGGCTCAAGCTACTAATCTATAACAAGCAACAATCGTGCCGCTATTAGATAAACTTCTCGCTTTACTATTTTGTAAGCTAGCTAATAATCTAACTAAAATCCGATAGCACTTACCGTTTTCCTTACTTCGTCCCAATCCGACAACAACCCAAATTATCCACAGCAATACCATTAACACATATAACCCAACGAATCATATTAAACAGCCCCCCCAAAACAGTTTCGTCTCGGCAACCATAGCAGCGAAGCAATGACACACCGAGCGATAACTCATTTTATAATTCGCAACACATCTACCTTATCGTATCCATCCTTTGGAGTATATACCCATAATCACATTAACATATACATGACATCAAAACAGAATTTCCCGCAGTTTGCTTTAATCAAAACAACCCAAACACTAACACAACACCACTAATAATCAGATTATGGTTTTCGTTCATACATAGCACATTCAATAACTACAACAAACTTCCTAATCTACTGGTCACGCCCCCTTCTTAATATTCATGGATAATTAATAAAGGTATTCTAAAGAATTAACACACCAAGAAAAGAGATTACTAACCAAATCATTTGCAGCTGCTGGCCAAGAGTTGCAGGGTTTGTTTTCTCCATTTCCATGGCTTCCTAAGCCAACTGGTGAAGAATATGATATGCTGCAATGCATTTCACCACCTTATTTATAGTATGGAGTGGATTTCACCACCTCATTTATAGTATGGAGTGGAGGCAGACCCCCTCTACACGTGTCCCACTAAGTCCAGCTCCCAATCTGATTCCTTTTATTTTTGCCTTGAGTGGTGGGTCCCACTAGATTAGATTAATACTAATCAGCCACTAATTAATCCCTCACTTAAATTTAATGGCACTTACATTAACCAAATCATACTTAATATCACATTTTCAATTAACATCCTTGCCTAATATTTCTTTAATCACTTGGAACTTAATATAAAATCTCATTCCCCGGACTTACGTCTACTAGATCATGACGCGCACTACGTATAAAAATACGAGGCATAACATCCTTCCCCCCTTAGGAATATCCGTCCTCGGATGTTAAGTTAGCGTCTTACAAAAACAAATTCCAGCAAGGTCTCTCTAACAGTTATACCTATCAACCTGCATTCCGTAACATACAGATGCCTCACAGAGTCACAACTTACTACATAATCTCGTTTATCAATCAATATAGTCAAGCTAGGAATTGAATTACCTGCAGGTACGCGGAACAAGTAAGGATACTTATTTTTCATTTCGTCTTCCGCTTCTTAAGTCATCTCCTCCCTATTATTATTTTTCCACAACACTTTGACGGAAGACACATCCTTAATACGTAACCTTTTAACTTGGCGATCAAGTATAGCTACGGGTTTCTCCTCATATGACAACTCCTCTGTTACCTGAACATCATCTACAGGGAATACTCTAGAAGGATCACCAACACATTTACGAAGCATGGATACATAGACGACTGGATGTACCGCCTCCAAATCAGATGGTAGATCCAACTCATAGGCAACCTTGCCTATCATACGAACAATCTGATAAGGCCCAATGTATCTCAGATTGAGCTTTCCCTTCCCGTCGAATCTCATCACACCCCTCATGGGTGATACCTTCAGGAATACCCAGTCACCAATCTGAAACTCAAAATCTTGACGCCGATTATCTGCATATGACTTCTGTCGACTCTGGGCTGCTAATAATCTTTCTTTAATAAGCTTCAGCATGTCAACAGCTTGCTGAATCACATCCGGGACTATTAACTTAGTCTAGCCAACATCAAACCAACCAATAGGTAATCTGCACTTCCTCCCATATAAGGCCTCGTACGGTGCCACCTGGATACTAGAATGGTAGCTATTATTATAGGCAAACTCAATGAGCGGCAACTAGTCATCCCAGCTACCTTTGAAGTCAATAATACAGGCCCGCAATATATCTTCTAATGTTTGAATAGTACGCTCAGCCTGCCCATCAGTCTGAGGGTGAAATGTTGTGCTAAGGTTCACCTGTGTCCCCAATCCCTTCTGAAACGATCTCCAAAAGTTGGCTGTAAATCGAGCTCCTCTATCTTATATAATGGACGTGGGAACCCCATGAAGTCTCACTATCTCCCTGACATATAACCTCACATAATTTTTAGCCGAATAAGTAGTCCTGACTGGAAGAAAATGGGCCGATTTCGTCAGCCTATCTACAATAACCCATATAGAGTCATGCTTCCGTTGAGTGCGAGGTAACCCTGTAATGAAGTCCATATTAATCATCTCCCATTTCCAAGTCGGGATCTCTATCTCATGTAATAATCCACCAGGATTTTCATGTTCGATCTTGACTTGTTGACAATTCAGGCACTGAGCAACAAACTCCGCTATGTCCTTTTTCATGCCATCCCACCAATATAAGCATCTGAGGTCATGATATATTTTTGTTGACCCTGGGTGAATAGGATAACGGGCAGAGTGTGCCTCTCCCATAACCTGACGTCGTAGCCCCGCAATATCGAGTACACACAATCTGCCTTCATATTATAACACTCCGTCAGGTGTAACTTTAAATAGGTTCTTTTCCTTTTGAAGAGCTGCATCTCTATACTGTGCCAGAATAGGGTCCTCGTATTGGTGTCTCTTTACCTCATCTATGATTGAGGACTCAACAATCTCTCGAATAGAAACTCCACTATCTTCTGTATTAGCCAGACGGACTCCAAGGCTAGATAGCCGCTGAATCTCCCGAACCATATTCCTCCTTTCTGGTTGTACATCTGTCAAGCTACCCATGGACTTACGGCTAAGATCATCTACTACAACATTCGCTTTCCCTGGATGATATAAAATATCAACATCATAATCCTTTAGCAACTCTAACCACCGCCTCTATCGTAAGTTCAGCTACTTATGTTTAAAGATAAATTGGAGACTCTTATGATTTGTATAGATGTCCACATGGACACCATATAAATAATGCCTCCATATCTTCAAGGCATGAACCACGACCGCTAACTCTAGATAGTGAGTAGGATAGTTCTTTTCATGCTTCCTAAGTTGTCGGGAGGCATAGCTATAACTTTGCCATGCTACATCAATACACATCCTAGCCCAACACTTAAATCATCACAATAAATAACATAGCCGTCTGGTCCCTCCGGAAGAGTTAGGACTGGAGATGTAGTCAATTTTTCTTTCAATAGCTGGAAGCTTCGCTCACAAGCATCAGTCCACTGGAACTTGGCTGCCTTTTGAGTTAGCCTTGCCAAAGGCGCTGAAATTGAGGCAAACTTTTCTATGAATCTCCTGTAATATCCTGCTAACCCCAGAAAGATGCGTACCTCAGTAGGTGTCATAGGTCTGGGCCAAGTCTTTACCGCCTCAATCTTCTGTATGTCTACTCGAATACCATCAGCTCCAATAATATACCCCAAGAATGCCACTGAAGTCAACCAGAACTCGCACTTAGAAAACATAGCATACAACTTATGGTGCTGAAGCACCCTATGTACCGTCCTTAAATGGTCTTCATGATCCTCTTCTGAACGTGAATAGACCAGAATATCGTCAATAAATACAATAACAAACATATCAAGGAATGGTTTAAACACTCGATTCATTAAATCCATAAACACCGCTGGAGCATTAGTCAGCCCAAAAGACAGCACTCTAAACTCATAATGCCTGTATTGGGTCCGCAATGTCGTCTTTGGAATATCTGCCTTTCTTACCCGCACCTGATGATAACCTGACCGCAAGTCTATCTTTGAAAAACACTTTGCACCCTGCAACTGGTCAAATAGATCGTCAATACATGGGAGGGGATACCTGTTCTTTACTGTTACTTTGTTCAGGTGCCTATAATCAATACACATCCGCAGCTACCCATCCTTCTTCCTCACAAACAGTACCGGAGCTCCCAAAGGTGACGTACTAGGCCTGATGAAGCCTTTTTCTAGAAAATCTCTCAATTTCTCCTTCAATTCTTTCAACTCAACAGGTGCCATTCTATAAGGAGATATAGATATAGGCTGGGTATCTGGCAGTACATCTGTAGTAAACTCTATTTCTCGTTCTGGATGAAGGAATGGAAGTTCCTCTGGGAATATATCAGGAAATTCATTAACTACCGGGACTGATTGAAGAGTCGTTGCCTCTGCCTTTATGTCATGCACCCGAACTAGATGATAAATACAGCCTTTTCTAACAATCTTCCCGGCCTTAAGGTATGAAATGAACTTACCTTTCGGCGATACTGTACTCCCCTTCCACTCTATCATCGGTTCCCCTGGAAATTGAAATTGAACTATCTTCCTCTGCAATCAACATTAGCATAACAAGCAGCCAACCAATCCTGCCCATGATAATATCAAACTCAATCATATTTAACTCTATTAGATCTGCTACGGTAGGACGACTATATATAACTACTGAACAATTCTTATATACTCGCGTAGCTATGACAAAATCTCCTACAGGTGTACCTACCTCAAATGGTTCTATCAACTACGACTCTATTCCGATCCTACTAGCAACAAAGGGAGATATAAATGATAAGGTGGAACCTAGGTCTATCAACGCATACACACTTCGGGAGAATTGTAATAATATACCTGTGATCACATTAGGTGACGCCTCCTGAGTGTTTTATCGAAAAATGATTTTTGAAAAGAGTTTTGTTTTATTAAAGGCATTTTCGACTTTTAGGAGTCGCCACTTAATTTTGAGAAAATTAAGAAAACTTATTTTCCAAACAACTTAAAACAGAAAAATTGTTTGAAAATTATTTTAAAGGTTCGGGATTCCTATTAGTGTCTAAGGAAGGTGTTAGGCACCTAAGACACTCCGCTAACTTACGGTTTTCCGGCGATTAACTTATTTGACTATTTTTTGTTTAAACCTTTGCGAATTGAAGTGTGAACTTTATCATAAGTTACTTAACCAAACTTTGCAAATTTTGAAATATTTATTTTTGCAAATTTTCATTTTTTAAGGTTAAAGCTCTTTAAATTCAAACGGACTTGTAGAATATAATATTTTTGAACTTAAGAGGGTTTTAGACAAATTTACGAGTTGAAACACTTATCACTTTCAAGGCTTAGTTTTAAGCTAGATAAAAGAGAAAAGCGTTTCGAAGGGGATTTGGAGTTTTCTAGTCCTAACACTAACGATAATTTAAACAAACGCACATAAGCAAGTAATAAGGAGAGAGAGAGAGAGAGAGAGAGATTTGGGTCCAACTTCGGTTCTGTTCGCCTTGACCGAATGTTGGACCCACCTGCTTTTGGGTTTTTTAAACCCCTTTTTACCTGTCCTAGTATAAACATACAAAATAATTACAAGCAAAAATAAAGGGACAAGGGCTTATGTCCATTACAAACGAAATATACAAGAATAAATAAAAAAAAACAAAGCTTTCCAATATTTCTTCTTCGAATTTCTTCAATCCTCCCGACACTCGATTGTGTATAACTCGGATGAGAGAATTTTGAGTCTTCATGGGTCAATTCTCCTCCCGAAATGCAAAGAATGAATGGAGTCGCGAAGCGAACTCGAGGAGGATTTTCACATGGCACAAAACAAGCGAAATGAGAATTGACATCTTAAAATAGGATGAGTGAAATTCAACAGTACAAACAAGGACTATCTTAACGTAGTACCAATCAGATATTCATAAGAAAAGCAAAACCCAACAAAAAAAACTCTTATTCTATTTCTTTTTTTTTACTTCAAAATAACAACTCGTATTCAAACTTTGTTAAAACCAGCAACTATCACAAAATGAATAAACCTAATGATAACAATAATAATGAAATAAAATATACAATACGTGACAACAATAAACACTAAAAAAACAAACAATTTAACTGGACATCAAATAGAAAAAGAAAAAGAATAGAAATAAAAAAAAAAACCAACTTGACTAGTAAACTGTAAACTAAAAAAAAAACTAGTAAAATTATTTAACAACAAAATGATAATAACTTAATGATTAATGGGTGTTAATGCAATGACAATACTTTTTGTAACTTCCCGTGACGCAAACCTCAATTCAAACAAGGTATATCAAGAACTTAACACGACAATCTTAACAACTAACCACCTCTACCAACTATTCGATATAAGACAACAGGTTATACATCAAGGAACCAAATAAATGTCCTTAAGAATGAGAAACAGACGCAAGCTCTCATTCCGACCTCATTGGAAAAGATAACTATCACCAGAACAGCTTACAAGAACCCATACCTATGAAAATCAAGCTAAGACATGCAAAAATCATCTTAAAAGAAATGATACTGATTCCAAACAATCACGGTGATAGTCATACACATCCTGTAAAATCAGCCGATCAACGACGACGGCTACTACTCGACCACAAACTCGGAAAAGAACACAAGAAGGCACGAAAGAGACAAACTTCAGCAGAAAACAGACCAACACAAAATAATCGCTAACATCAGGATAGCCCTAACTAACGGAAACTTCCAATAACAGAATCCATTACTGCTACAGCGGTCAACAACACATAAAAAAGCTTCGAACATCCACATATAAGCTCGCTTAAATAAGAAAAGAGTAGATGAAGAAATATTGCTAATAAGCGCATTAAAACAAATCGGATGTTACCTTTTGGAGAGCAGCGACTGAGACGACAACAAGCAGCGAGCAACGAGACTTCGACCAATCCGGAAAAAAAAAGGGCAACGATCTCACTCCGTATTTCTCGACCAGAAAAGTAGAGACGAGCGAAAGACCTCTGAACAAAAATCTCTCTAAGATTCTTTTTCTAGAAATCCTCTCGTCAAAGCTAGACCACGACAACTCCTTTCTGAGCCTAGAACAGACAGAATACAACTTTTTTTTTTCGACTAAAGCTCCAACTCTCGGAAAATTTCTTAAACCAAAAAATCCAACCTAAGTTCTGCTTTTCTGAATTTTTTCGATAAAAATCTCTAACCCTTTTTCTTGAGGACGAAAGGAGTTTATATAGGGGATATTAGGGTTTTCGGAAGAGGGAGGGCGGGATTACCAATTTCTTGACCCATTTCGGATTCGAATTTGAAATTCGAATCCTTTCCCTTAAAGGAGCAACACCCTTTTCCTGCAAATTCGACTCCATTCCGAAAGAGGAAGAAAGGAGAGACGGTCGAGATCAGTCAAGTGTCCTAGGCGATGCGACGTGTCCTCATCTCCCGTCTCAAGGACGAAAACGCAGGTCTGCTTGACGAAAAGCACTGTACACGGTACAGTGTGTTGAAGAAAGAGACGTTGGGGGAGTAGAAGTCGCGTGGGTGTTGGGGAGAGGGGAAAGAGAGCATGGGGAGAGAGGTAGAGAACGTGAGGGAGACGCGAGGGTGTGGGAGAGATTTTCCGTTTTCAGAGTCTGCTTCCTCTGGGTTTTCTCTCTGCTTTTTTAGGGTTTCTTGCGCTCTTCCTGGAAATGGTGTAGGGGGGATTATCGCGTGGGGGGGTACACAGGTGGAGGAGAGGGTGATTTCAGATTTTGGGAGACTGTTCCTTCTGCGTTTTTCTGGGTTTCTTTGTCATTTTTTTTGTTCTGGGAATTGTTGGGACGAAGGGAAGGGAGATGAAGGAGGGGGAGATGGGTTGGGTCGGGTGCTGGGTCGAAGGGCTGGGTCAGAGGGTAATCAGAAGGGAAGGTTGGGCCTAGGCGTTGGGCTGGAAAAGGTTTAAAGGGTTGGGTTGGATGTTTTGGGTTTAGGTATTGGGTTGGAATTTAATTAAAGTGGGGGAAGGGAATGGGTTGGAAGCTTTGGGTTGAAGGGGAATTTGGGCAGAAATGGTGGTCCTGGGATGCTGAATATTGGGTGGATTGTTAAAAAAATGTAGAAGAATTCAATTTTAAATAATAGCCAATTGATTTAAAACAAAAAATGAATTTGGTGTAAATTTATTAACGAGCTTACTTATTTAGTAACATAATTATTTAAATTGCAAAAATAGTGCTTCAAAGGTATGATTATAATTTAAATTAAACTAGTTTAATAAAATATTTAGATGTATATTTTGATGGTTTTTGAGATAAGCATAAGCTATACTACTTATATACAAAAATATGTAAATATGTATATCACCTAAAAATCATGGCAAAAGGTATTCGAAGTAACATAACTCTCATGTATTATATTATCATATTCGTAAAATTTATAAAACTGATTAATTTAAAATATTTGGAAAATTTAGGAAGCTCGATAATTAATTTATACCGACGCGGGTCAAAAGTTAAGTGTCAACAACTGTCCCTCATTTTACTTGGGTTGATGCAAGCAACTCGAGGAAAATGAAATTGACCACCAATTTTGGCCAACCCTATTCATTTTAAAGGAAGGATTTGACAAAGAGTTTAGGAATTATGGCCGAACCCTTGAAAACGGGTCTCCTACATATCTCAGGCTATATGAGAATTCAGGCCACTTGTAGTTCGATAAGCTTGATTCACCGCAAGATTTTGAAAGAATCAAAAGCCACCTCGATACCGAATTATGAAGGTATCGAAATGCTTGGGAATAGAATTCGAGAGCGAATGTTGGAATACAACCGAGTTTCCGACATAGAATCCGCCTACATATCCCTAAACCTTCATAATCAGGCTGTGTGTAGTTCGACTCAATCGATGGAAAAGGGAACCTATTATGCTAGATAACCTTCGGTTTTGGAAGAGTGACACATTAACGAGTATGAAAAGGAGGCTTGTAACCTCTTAACTATGAATGTGGAGCTCTTCACATCCATAGGTACGAACTTACACGGACATAATTTCCAAAGCTCTTGGCGAGTTGTCACTCAGATTGGAAACTTGTTTCCGATAAGTCGGAACTTCCGGATGCGAGACTGAAACTGACAGAACTAAAGAAAGACCGACATGCCTTGAGAGGGTGGTTCGATTGTGGTGGAAGTCGCTCCTCTGCTCACGTCCTAAGAGTTTGACATTCCTCTTCGGACTGTGTCCCAGTTCGCTGCTAAGAAAAGTTCCACGTTGTGCTGCATCCTTTTCGATGTCGTCCGCACCTGTGTTTTTTGGAGAATTCATCCTTTTCGGATGCTCTTGACAAAGACTGAGATAAAACTCGTCAGCTTAAAAATGCAATTAGGATGGGAGACAGTGTCTTTTTACCGTGCCGACACTTCATTGTTCTCATCAAATCGACGTCGACTCGGTCGGTCTGACGTCCAGCAAATAAAGCTTATGCCTTGTGTTTTGCAATATCATCTTCAATGTATTCCATACTTGATGTCGAAATAAATAAATAAATGCTGATGCGATATTGATGTTTCTTTTGTTGTCATCTTCGATGCTCTCGTTGATGTTTACTTTTATAAGAAATAGCAGAATGCAGTCGAGGCCAATGGATAAGTATTGCTCTTTCTTTATCCATGAACGTCCTCTTGCGGGGCATGAATATCTTCCCGCGATACGTAAATTCCCGCGAGATATGAATCTTCTCGCGATGCATAACTTTCAGCGAGGAATAAAATCTTCTCGCGATGTGCAAATTTTGAAGAGGCATGAATTCTTCTCGTCGTGCATATATTTTGACGAGGCATGAAATCTTCTCGTAGTGCATAATTAATGACTCGCGATGCATGATTTCCGCGATGCATGATTTTCAACGAGGCATAGATTCTTCTCGTGATGCATAAATTCCAGCGAGGTATGAAGTGTTCTCGCGATGTATAAATTTCAGCGAGGTATGAAGTCTTCTCGCGATGCATAAATTTTGACGAGGCATGAAATCTTCTCGTCGTGCATAATTAATGACTCGCGATGCATGATTTCCGCGATGCACGATTCTTCAGCAGTATATGACTCCCGCGATGCATAATTTCCGCGATGCATGATTCCGCAATGCATGACTCCGCTATGCATGATTTTCAACGAGGCATGGATTCTTCTCGTGATGCATAAATTTTGACGAGGCATGAAATCTTCTCATCGTGCATAATTAATGACTCGCGATGTATGATTTCCGCGATGCATGATTTTCAACGAGGCATGGATTCTTCTCGTGATGAATAAATTCCAGTGAGGTATGAAGTCGTTTCGCGATGCATAAATTTTGACGAGGCATGAATTCTTCTCGTGATGCATAAATTCCAGCGAGGTATGAAGTCTTCTCGCGATGTATAAATTTCAACGAGGTATGAAGTCCTCTCACGATGCGTAAATTTTGACGAGGCATGAAACCTTCTCGTCGTGCATAAGTAATGACTCGCGATGCATGATTTCCGCGATGCAGGATTTCCGCTATGCATGACTCTTCAGTGTATGACTTCCGCGATGCATGACTTCCGCGATGCATGATTCCGCGATGCATGATTCCGCGATGCATGATTCTTCAGTGTATAAATTCTGCGATGCATGACTTCCGCTATGCATGATTCCACGATGCATGATTCCGCTATGCATGATTCCGCGATGCATGATTCTTCAGTGTATAAATACCGCGATGCATGACTTCCGCGATGCATGATTCCGCGATGCATGATTCCACGATGCATGATTCATCAGTGTATAAATTCCTCGATGCATGAATATTTATATCGCCCCCGTGGATAGTAACGGCAAGACAATCTCCAAATAATATATCGACTTGATCGATAATGATAAAATAATAATTACATAACTGTCTCTTCTGAGGTAATGCATTGTCTTGATCGACAATAATCATCTTGCTTTGATAACGCAATGCAAATAGCATTTTCTATAGAAGCCGTGAAATTTCGCTGAGATTCCTGTTTGATTCACCTTTGAATCTGGCCAGGCAGCTTGTAAATTTCATATATTGGGGAATGGCTTGAAATAAACAAACACATTCACAAGCATCTTGACATAAACGATATGAAATGCTTCCTGCTTTCAATAAAGTCACTGGTTTTGGAGATAGTTTTCTCCTTCTCCGTATTCATCCGTCGGAAGAATTCGGCCGATTTCGGTTGTTTGCTATAAACCTGCATCCACAGAAAAATTGTCAGTTTAAACATAATGATCTGTGTCGATCCCTTCGGTTGTTTGCTCCCTGTCTTGATATCTCCGGTTGATTTCCAGATTTCCCGACTCTTGATAGATAAGAAAATATCTTTTGCCAAAACAGATGAAATATAAAAGGAAAATTTTTAAGAGAAACAAGAAATTTTAAGAAATAGTATCACAAAAAAGTCACTGCCAAGTCATGTCATGTCAGGCTTAACGAGCTTCTTTGAGTCCGACGCTTGTTGAATGAATTTCAGAGGCATTCCGGACTTGTAGGGAAGACCCATGACGAAATTTCTGTCCCAGTTTAGTATCTTGCTCATCCTTCCATTCTAACCGAACAGATCGCGGAATTTTTGAGATCTTCTCAAAAATTCTGTCCCAGTTGCAAATTCGAAATGTCTTTAGTTTAATCTACCGAAGAGAAGGTTCCTTCTGGAGAATTTTTGAGTCCCTCTCAAAAATTCTGTCCCAGTTTCTATTGTAGAAGGTGGAAATAGAACTTATGAGATATATGACCGAGCCCTTGTGGTGCCTATGTATCCCGTTGAGGCAGGAATCAGGTCAAACGTAGTTCCCCTTAAAGGTTAACAAGAATAAAATCTACAAAGAAACCGACCGAGGCCGACAAAGGCCGCCTACGTATCTCATTCTTGAGAATTCAGGTCAAACGTAGTTCAGATACAAAGAAATAATAAAGGGGGTAAAGGGGGTGACCGAAGCCGACATAGGCCGCCTACGTATCTCGTTCTCGAGAATTCAGGTCAGATGTAGTTCGTTACAAGAGGGATAGTAATTCAAATTGAACAAATACAAGCAAATAGAATGATTACAAGTAAATGAAGGAAAAAATGTAAAGCGAAACTTCACGTATAGTATCTTTTGACCGCATCTGAGTTGATAGGTTTGGGCCATATAGTGCCATCCATCTCGGACAGGACCAAAGCACCTCCAGATAGTACTTTACGAGCCATGTAGGGACCTTGCCAGTTTGGTGCAAACTTTCCTTTGTACTCGTCTTGATGAGGAAAAATATGCTTAAGAACCAACTGACCAACTTCAAAATTTCTGGCTCTTACTCTTTTGTGAAAAACGTGAGTCATTCTCTGTCTATACAACTGGCCATGGCAGACGGTGACCATTCTCTTCTCATCAATCAAGGCTAGTTGATCAATCCGTTTGCTGACCCACTCAGCGTTACTTAATTCAGCTTCTTCGATGATCCTTAGTGACGGTATCTCGACCTCAATAGGTACGACTGCTTCTGTTCCATTTACTAGCAAGTATGGAGTAGCCCTAGTCGATGTTCTGACCGTTGTTCGATAACCTAGTAGAGCATATGGAAACATTTCATGCCAACCTCGCTGTTTGTCAATCATTTTCCTCAGAATTTTCTTGATATTCTTGTTGGCGGCCTCTACAGCTCCGTTCATTTGAGGGCGATAAGCAGTTGACCTTCGGTGAATAATCTTGAATTGTTCACATATCTCTTTCATCAGATGACTGTTGAGATTTGCACCGTTATCAGTAATGATGGACTCTGGAACTCCGAATCTGCATATCAGATTGTTGCGGACAAAATCGGCCACCACTTTCTTGGTTACCGATTTGTAAGAGGCTGCTTCCACCCACTTGGTGAAATAATCAATGGAAACCAAAATAAATCTGTGTCCGTTAGAAGCGGCTGGCTCTATAGGACCGATGACATCCATTCCCCAAGCTACAAATGGCCAAGGTGAACTCATAACATTAAGTTCGTGAGGTGGCACCCGTATCAGATCACCGTGCACTTGACATTTCTGGCATTTTTGCACGAATTTGCAAAAGTCATTCTCCATAGTCATACCGAAATAACCAGCTCGAAGAACCTTTCTTGACAAAGTAAGACCGTTCATGTGCGTACCGCAAACTCCAGCATGTATATGTTCAATAAGCCTCACAGCTTCAGCAGCATCTACACATCTTAAAAGACCCAAATCTGGAGTCCTCCTATACAGGACTTCTCCATTCAGAAAGAAATTGAGAGCCATACGACGTATCGACTTCTTTTGATTAGATGTAGCGTCTTCTGGATATGTCCCAGACTCCAAGTACCTCTTTATGTCGAAATACCAAGGCAAACCATCTGGTTCTGATTCAACATATGAACAATGGACTGGATGTTCCTTCAAGTCTATATCCAACGGGTCGATGTAATCAGTATCCGGATGTTTGATCATTGAAGCGATGGTGGCAAGAGCATCAGCTAATTCATTATGTATTCGGGGAGTATGTCTGAACTCGATCTTGCGAAACCTTTTACACAGATTTTGAAAATATTGTACGTAAGGTACAATCTTCGGGTTCTTCACAGCCGATTCTCCTTGAACCTGATGAATCAAGAGGTCTGAATCCCCAATAACGAGTAACTCGTAGACATTCATGTCAACGGCCATTTTCAAACCGAGAATGCAAGCTTCATACTCAGCCATGTTGTTTGTGCAGTTGAATCGTAGCTTAGCCGCCATAGGATAGTGCTGACCAGATTCTGATACCAGGACTGCTCTAACACCTTTACCCTGGTGATTCACCGCTCCATCGAAGAATAATCTCCAACCTGGATAAGCTTCAGAGATATCTTCACCCACAAATGAAACTTCTTCATCGTGAAAATATGTCTTGAGAGGTTCATACTCTTCATCAACGGGATTTTCCGCAAGATGATCAGCCAAAGCTTGTGCCTTTATTGCCTTCTGAGTCACGTACACGATGTCAAACTCACTTAACAGCATTTGCAATTTAGCTAACATCGCTTTCTGGAAAATATACTTCAATGGATCCATTCTGGAGATAAGATATGTAGTATACGACGACAAATAGTGTCTCAGCTTCTGGGCAAGCCACGTCAGAGCACAGCATGTTCTCTCCAGCAAAGTGTAGCGGGACTCGTACGGAGTAAATTTCTTGCCTATGTAGTAGATAGCCCTCTCCTTCTTCCCTGTCTCGTTGTGTTGACCAAGTACACATCCAAAGGCGTTATCTGAAACTGACAAATACAGCAACAAAGGACTCCCTTCTCGCGGAGGAACCAATACTGGTGGATTAGACAGATAGCTCTTGATAGCATCGAAAGCGGTCTGGCACTCCTCAGTCCACTTAGTCGGGGCGTCTTTCTTCAGCAACTTGAAAATGGGCTCACATACCACTGTCGATTGTGCTATAAATCGGCTGATATAGTTTAACCTCCCCAAGAAACTCATCACTTCTTTTCTCGTCTTCGACGGAGGTAACTCCTGAATTGCTTTAATCTTGAAAGGGTCGAGCTCAATACCTCTTCTGCTGACTATAAACACCAACAACTTCCCAGCTGGGACTCTAAAAGCACATTTGGTGGGATTTAGCTTCAGGTTGTACCGACGCAAACGTTCAAAGAATTTCCTCAGGTGTGTCACATGATCCGAACTCTCGCGGGATTTAATTATGACGTTGTCCACGTACACTTCAATTTCCTTGTGAATCATGTCATGAAAGATAGTCGTCATGGCTCTCATGTAAGTGGCACCGGCGTTTTTGAGCCCAAACGGCATCACCCTGTAGTGATATACCCCCCAAGGTGTGATGAAGGCCGTTTTCTCCGCGTCTTCTTCATCCATCAGAATCTGGTGATAACCCGCGTAATAATCCACAAATGACTGCATCTCATGTTTGGCACAGTTGTCAATCAGAATATGGATATTTGGCAATGGGAAATTATCCTTTGGACTAGCCTTGTTGAGATCTCTGTAATCAACACATATCCTGATTTTTCCATCTTTCTTGGCGACCGGAACGACATACGCCAACCAGGTGGGATATTGCATTACTTCTACAAACCGAGACTCTATCTGCTTGGTGATTTCCTCCTTAATCTTCAAACTCAATTCAGGCTTGAATTTCTGAGTCTTTTGCTTCACCGGCTCGAACCCTGGGTTGATAGGCAGCTTATGACATACGACATCAGTACTCAGCCCCTGCATGTCACCGACCTCCCAAACAAACACATCGCTGTATTCGGCAAGCAAATGAACCAGGCTCTCCTTCTGAGTTTTATTCAGGTGAGTGCTGATCTTAACCTCTTAGACACATTCTGAATCTCCCAAATTCACTGTCTCTGTTTCCTCCAGATTCGGTTTATGTTGATTCTCGAACTGTCGAAACTCTTCTACCACATAGTCTGGTTCCCCACTTTCTTCGTCATAGTCGTCAGCCTCGTCGTCATTTGCCTCATTTTGCTCGTTTAGCTCATGACATGACATGACATTGGCAGGTTTGTAACTTACGTTACTGAAATCATAAACAGACAAAATTAGAAAAGTAAAATATAAAAAGCAATTGAATAAATAAAGTCAAAATAAGGAGGCTTTCATTTAAATCAAATCAAAAAGCAAACTTGGGTCATGGCACAAGACCATGTCGATCTTTAATCATCATAACAAAATTCAAAATCAAGAAAATGCAAAAATGGTGGGTCTCAGGCCTCTTCCGGACGACCACCGATTTTGGTATGCACAAAATAACTCCTTTCTACCACAGAGTTCGGGGCATCAGGATCGGCGTGGACGTCCAATTTTGCAGCATCTCCCCTGGTTCAGCATCACGAATGCCAGCTGGCACGACCTCCTCCTCGATAACAGCGTGAATCTCCTCGAAAAGGCCACAGATTCCTTCCCCATTGTCTTCAGGCTCGGCATGCTCCCGGACTGGAAAGGAGTGATAGAGATGTGGGATCGGCTTAGTCAAATCTTGATCCCTTCTCATCTTCATCTTCATATCATCATCCGTGGGGATGTACCCCAAACCATACTTTGATCCCTGAGCAAGGACGGGAACTGGCTTGATGATCCCTTGGGCATTCTTTCCTAGTCCGGAACCTGGTTCGAATCCGCTCTGCAGCATTACCGTGGCAATCAATCTGTACACGGCCGGCATGGGAGTCTGCAGGACCAAGCTCTCATCGGTGGCATTTACCAACTCCATCGTGTAGAAATCCGAAGTTTGCGGCGTCTCGTCCAAGACCGGCGTCTGCTTGTCTGAGTGGCCCTTTTCACCCTGAATAACCAGTTCTTCATTTTTCCACACCAGTTTCACCATTTGGTGGAGAGTGGAGGGGACGGCTCCAGCCATTTGAATGAATGGCCTTCCCAAAAGGAGGTTATAGCTGGTGTCGATATCCAACACCTGGAACTTTGCCTCGAACTCCGCGGGGCCCACTTGGATGGTCAAATTCACCGCTCCTAACGTCTCTCTCTGCACACCATCGAATGCTCTCACATTGACCTGGTTTTGTTCCAACTTTCCGAGGTCAAACCTCAGCTGCTTCAGCGTGGACAAGGGGCATATGTTTAGGCCAGATCCATCGTCTACCAAAACACGGTTGACGATCTTTCCGCGGCATACCACGGTGATGTGTAGAGCTTTGTTGTGGGACCTCCCTTCGGCCGGCAACTCATCATCGCAGAAGCTGATGCGGTGTCCCTGAATGACTCGGTGAATCATAGCAGTTACATTGTCGCTGCTTGTGCCTGAGGGCACGTACGTGTCATCCAGGGCTTTCATCAAAGCCTGTCTGTGGGACCAGGAGCTCATCAATAGGGCCCACACAGAAATCTGGGCTGGAGTCTTCTCCAAGTGCTTGACAATGGAGTAGTCTTTGGGCTGCATTCTCCTCCAGAATTCCTCGGCTTCTGCTTCGCTGATCGGTCTCTTGGCATGATCTTTCTTTTGTCCTCCGAGAGCAAGCTCGTCAGGAGTGTAACATCTGCCCGATCTAGTCAAGCCTTGTGCCACGGCCGTTTCTATCACAAACTTGGGTTTGGGGAGAGTCTTTGAGGGCACCAAGGCAACAGCCTTTGCAGGTGTCAGAATGACGAACTCTCCCCTTTCCCTGACGCTTAAAGAAGCGACAGCCCTTTCCAAGTCTTCCTGAACAACAGGAGTAATTCTCTTGGTTTCACGCTCATCTTTGTCAATTTCTATCATGTTGGTGTTTCCACCCCCATGATTTGGCAACGGATTCGTGTTGACGTTTGGCGCCGCAGGCTGAAGGGAGACCACTTCCTAGTCAATCAAGTCCTGGATCCTGTGCTTGAGATTGATACAGTCTTCTGTATCATGTCTAACACTGTTGGAATGATAAGCACATCTCTGCTCAGGTCTGTAGAATCTGGAATTGACATCCACGGGCTTGGGCCCCACAGGGTGGATGTATCCGGCCACGGATAATCTTTCGAACAATTTAGTTCTGCTTTCAGCCAACACGGTGAAGCTTCTGGAGGGCTTCTTCTCAGACCTGGGGCGAGGGGGATCATACCCGCCCTGTTGAGGGTGAGGGACTTGTTGATAACTGCGGGCATTTGGTCGTGGAGCTTGGGTTGTGGGGTAGGGATTTGTTTGGTAGTTTGGCATTGGGGCTTGGTAATTTGTATGGGGGTTTTGATATGCTCGGGTTTGTATTTGATATGCAGGGGACGGTGCTCGATAGCTTGGCTGTACATTAGCGCAGCTGGGAGCGACATTCTGGTAATGGGGAGGGACTTGATAAGCTTGGGGGTAGTTTGGATATAAGGAGGGAAAATTTTGGGGAATTTGGGGCGGATTCTGATACTACAAAATATGGGCATCTGGATAAGGGGGGGCAGCATTGTAGTGGCCGGAATGATTTGATTGTTGACGGTAGGCTTGATGAGGCTTTGATGGAGGGTTGGAGCGGCCTTGGGGACGTGGTAAGTTTCTGGGGGCCTTTCTTCCCCCGTGTGAGATAGTGTTAACCTCCTCTCTTTTCTTCCTTACCAGTCCGGAAGACCCAGGCGATGCAGACACTCGGGCTATCTTTCCCGACTTCTGGCCATCTTCGATAGTCTCACCTACTTTGACTATCTCGGCGAACTTGGCGCCGATTAATAAGATGACTCTGTCATAATACTCGGGCTCCTGCACCCGCACGAAAACCTCTACGATCTCTTTCTCTGTCATCGGAGGCCTCACCCTCGCCGCCTCTTTCCTCCATCTGTACGCGAACTCTCGATAGCATTTTGTGGGCTTCTATTTCATCTTCTCCAAGGAGTACCGATCAGGGACTATCTCGACGTTGTATGTGAATCTGTCGATGAAATCCTTAGCCAGTACGCTCCAACTGGACCATTGTCGAGTCTCATGCGACATGAACCATTCCAGGGCCTCACCGCACAGGCTCCGGCTGAACAACCTCATCAGCAACGCTTCATCTTTCCCAACTCCCACGATTTGGTCACAGTATGCTCTTAGGTGTGCCATGGGGTTGCCCACCCCTCCGAAGGTATAAAACTTCGGGATCTTGAACCCTTCAGGCAGGTTCAAGTCTGGGTGGATGCATAGTTCTGCGTAGCTTAACCCGGCGATGTCTGGAGTGCATTGCAATTCTTTCATTGCCCTTTTGATCTCCTCCTTTATGTCTACCTTCGCTTCTTCCCTCGCCCTCCACTCTCTTTCTTTCTCCTCGTAATGGTCCAACTCGGAGACGTGCACCTCATGCTCGACTGGGACAGGGACTTGAAAAGTGGTTCTTTTGGGTAGGGGTGGAGCTATGGAAGGGTTTGGGACGTTCTGTGCGGTTTGATAGTTTTGCGGATAATTTTGGGGATTGGTATTTTGGTTTAAGTGGGGATGCGGTGTTTGGGAATTGAAGGCGGTGGGATTTTGGGTTTGATTTTGGGGTAGTGGGGCTGTTTGAGTATTTTGGGGGTGTGGTGGCATTTGTGGAGGATTGTTTGGAAGTAGGGGGGGAGTTTGATAGGAGACCGACGCATATTATGGGTTTTGGGTTGTCATATCTACCCCAGACGGGTTGTGCACGTGTGTCGATGGATGGTACTGAGTAGGATCCGAGTTGGACGAGGGGAAGTATGTAGGAGGTCTCGCGTCGAGAAAGTTGGGGCCAAACCCGGGTGGAGGCGTATCTTGCCTTTGTTGCATTTCTACCCTCAGATCTGCTATCTGCTGCATTAGCTGCAGAATAAGCTCATTCTGCTCTGCCGCGGTGGGCTGAGCCACCACGACGTCTGTGAGGCTGACTTGTTCATTGTTGTCTCCCATGTCTGTATTTGCGCTTGGAACGGGGAAGGAATCTGTGGGACTTTTTGATCTGGTGAAATAGGGGTGATCTGGCAGCTTCATCGACACAGATCAGTAAGAGGTACCTGAAAGGTGAAACAACTCAGAGGCAAATTTGTTAGTGCATATCCAGAGTACAAAATGCATAATATCGCAGAGAAAACAAATAAACACACAAGTCGCTTTGTTTGAGGATATCTTAACCCACGAATGAGGACGGAAATATATTCTGAACAAACAGGAATTTGTTTGTTTAGCGCTATCTCGGGAAAGCTGAATTACGTTAAGCTATGGTCTTCTGGCAGCTGCTTTTTTACGCCCGTTGATCTTATCTTCGTATCTCCGAAACATGGAGGAGAATGAAAATTTTTGGTGATAAGGGCCGGGCCGGGAAGGCTGCCTACGTATCTCACAAGGAGAATTCAGGCCCAACGTATTTCGGATACAAGGGTGAAATCTTTTCATTCCCTTTTTCATTGTGATTACAAGGGAATTGAAAAACAACATTGAAATTCCTAGAAGACAACACTTTGGCGATTTCTCGTCTTGTAGCTGAGTCATTCTTTTCCTCTCAGACAGTCGAAAATGGAGGCTTGTAGACGATTTCCTCTTCATCGTCCTCCTCAATTGATTCTTGGTCGTGACCACTGTCGTCTGCTCCCTGTTCACGGGCGGGATGTTTTCCGCCCTTTAAGTTGCTATGGGTTGCCAATTCTTCGTCGAGTGTCGCACTTCTGGCCAACAACACGGCAGTCTCAATATCTATCTTCGCTTCTCTCGCCTTTCCTTCGTGTATCTCCAAACGAAGAAAGTTTAACCTTTTCCTTAGGCTTTCGGTTTCCATCTCAACCTCCTTCTTTCTTTTCATCTGCGATGCCAGATCTTCTTCCAAAGTCGTGACCGCAGCTTTGTAGATTGTCGTGGTCATGTCTACTTTAAGTCCCTCCTCCTTAACCTTCTGAATCTCTCGAGTGACTCGCTCGATCTTTCTTCGCAATTCCTCCTCAGTGAGCTCCGTCTGGACGTTTTTTACTTTGTCCATAGCTGTGATTAACCTTTCTTGAGAGGATAGAGAGGTATTTAAAATTTGTGAGAAGTATTTTTGCTTGAGAAACTTAAGACTTGGGAATTTGGTCGGACATATGGGATAGTGGCTTCCTTATATTCGTTGGAATTTTGGCTAGTAGTGGGTTTATGACATCCTCATTCAAAGCAAGATAACACATAAACATTTATACAAATATATCGTGTCCTAAACATGCATGTGACCCTTTTGTGCCTGGGGTAGGCCTAGCGATCTGAAGGATGTATTGCGCCATTTAAATGAGTAATTGTACCCCTGAAACAAATTTCACTAGATGTCATAGCATTCATTACACAATCAAAATCAAAAGGGATACATATTGGGAAGGGGATGTAGTGCAAATACACATATAAAATCAATCCCATGCAGGGGAGTTAAAGGGTCGATGATCCATCTCCTCTTCTGGCCTTCTCCACTTCTTCTCGGATAATGCACTTGCTGGTGAACACGTATGGCTCAGCGAACGCAGCTTTGGAAGATGTTGGTACGGCTCGTAAGGTGTTCATTTGCTTATCCAGAATAGCGTCCAAACGCATTAGACAAGTCCTTGTGTCAGTTAATTCTTGTGACGTCACGGCCAAAACTCTCTAATTTTCTAATTCCCGGAGTTGGTACGCTTGCTCCTTTTGTTGAAATTCCTGTTTTTTCTTATGAAATTCCTGCTCCCTTCGGTCCCACTCTTGCTGAAAATGGTACGCGTGAATCTGAAGCCTTGTCTCCACGTCTTCAATTTTCTGACCCGTGCGTGGTGTTGGATCCACTACACCATGCAAATCATTATGCAACCATGTCTTGTATTCGTCAATATATCCAGCTCCATACCTGTCTTCGGTAACCTCCCACTTCATGTTGACACGTCCGGCCAATTCCTGGAGGATAATTTTAGCGAAAGGTATTTTGTCCTTCTCGTTGTAATCGACTATGAAAGAGTTGGCATCTCCTTGGACGGGTATGATTTGGACTTTCCCAAATTGGCGCATCACTCTCATCGGGTTGTAAGGACGCAGCCCTCTGATGCCGGGAAGGACTAAAAATGGGAGTTTGGCCCCTTGTGCTGCTACCATCTGGGACTTGAAGCTCGGTAACACCCACTGTATGTCTCCTTCTTTCAAATCATAAAACACCCTTGCCCACGCATCCCTTGTGGTATGAATTGGAAATTTACGGATGCTCAAGTAGAACTCGTAATTATCGAGATGACTTGTTTGACTCGGTTCGGCTGACTCCTGTGGCTGGAGGTTGTCTCTTTTACATAAGTGTTCTGTCAACCACCATTGGAGTATGATATTGCAACCTTGGAAAAACGGGAATCCATTCTTGTACAGACTCAAGGATCGATAAATGTCGGACAAGATGACTGGGGCCAAGCAGCATTATTTCTTTTCTTCAGACTTTCTGTCGACTCCTCTGAACATGGCATTCGCTACCATCACTACCCGTGTGTCGATCTTTTTTCCTTCGTCTTTAGGGAACACTATAGTTCCCAAAAGGCATGCGGAGAAAGCGATAGCTTGAGTCTGCCTCCATGTACTGTGATCATGGAATTCGTCCGGGAACAGTCTAAAATAATTATCGTGCCCCCACCTCTCGAAAAATCTCATTAGAGGAATGTCGTGGGTCTCTAACCAATCTGCATTCACTAGGAATAACATGTCTCTCAATTCGTTCTTGGTTGGCCTATCTGGTAGGAGAATGTGATGATCGGGACGCTTTTTCCTTTTGTCGCACGTCCCAATTGAGTCAAGACAGTCTTTGAATTCTTCTAGTGTGGGCGTTATTTCGACAACTCCAAATCGAAAGAGCATTTTATCATCATCCCAAAATTGAGTGATGACCTCGATAAACGTGGGCCATACATTGAAGTCCATTATCGAAGGTAGGTGACCCAAGTAAATCGAGATTTCTCTCTTCTGACACTCCTTAAGATTGCCCCACCATACTCGAAGAATGTCGGGTGTCTGAGTGACCATTTTGAAGTGAAGGAACTGACTTGACATCTACAAAAACATACAACTAGTCAATTTCAATCCCCCCGATACAATAACTAGTTAAACACGCAATACATCCTTCAAAAACAACAAACATGAACGTCCTATCGAGACGTAGGCTCTTTGGACTCAAGGTGGACTTTTCTAATGGGCCCGACACTCCTTGGGTGTCGGGTCATCTTAGGCCAATGCGCTAATTTTTGGGATTTGGGTTTCGCTCTATCCTAGTTTGACTAAGAATAGGTTTTATTTAGAGTGGAATGGGTAACCTAAGCGGACTACTTGGGCTGGGACAATTAACGATCGTTGACTATCAAGTAGTAAACTACACTCGTCAGGGTGCCCCGAGAAAATATTTGGTTAATGAACGACTGCGAACCCGCATAATCGTCCTTTAGTGGAAATGTAACAAGTTTCGTTTGACGGAAGTATGTATGTTACGCATGCAACAGTCTAAAAATCTAAATAATTTAAACACTTAAACAAATAAGCAAATATGTTAATCCTAGGGTTAGAATCCTCCAAACTCCCCAGCATAGTCGCCATTTCTGTTTTATCGAAAAATGATTTTCGAAAAGAGTTTTGTTTTATTAAAGGCATTTTCGACTTTTCGGAGTCTCCACTTAATTTTTAGAAAATTAAGAAAACTTATTTTCCAAACAACTTAAAACAGAAAAATTGTTTGAAAATTATTTTAAAGGTTCGAGATTCCTATTAGTGTCTAAGGAAGGTGTTAGGTACCTAAGACACTCCGCTAACTTACGGTATTCCGGCGATTAACTTATTTGACTATTTTTTGTTTAAACCTTTGCGAATTGAAGTGTGAACTTTATCATAAGTTACTTAACCAAACTTTGCAAATTTTGAAATATTTATTTTTGCAAATTTTCAATTTTTAAGGTTAAAGCTCTTTAAATTCAAACGGACTTGTAGAATATAATATTTTTGAACTTAAGAGGGTTTTAGACAAATTTACGAGTTGAAACACTTATCACTTTCAAGGCTTAGTTTTAAGCTAGATAAAAGAGAAAAGCGTTTCGAAGGGGATTTGGAGTTTTCTAGTCCTAACACTAACGATAATTTAAACAAACGCACATAAGCAAGTAATAAGGAGAGAGAGAGAGAGATATTGGGGTCCAACTTCAGTTCTGTTCGCCTTGACCGAATGTTGGACCCACCTGCTTTTGGGTTTTTTAAACCCCTTTTTACCTGTCCTAGTCTAAACATACAAAATAATTACAAGGAAAAATAAAGGGACAAGGGCTTATGCCCATTACAAACGAAATATACAAGAATAAATAAAAAAAAAACAAAGCTTTCCAATCTTTCTTCTTCGAATTTCTTCAATCCTCACGACACTCGATTGTGTATAACTCGGATGAGAGAGTTTTGAGTCTTCATGGGTCAATTCTCCTCCCGAAATGCAAAGAATGAATGGAGTCGCGAAGCGAACTCGAGGAGGATTTTCACATGGCACAAAACAAGCGAAATGAGAATTGACATCTTAAACTAGGATGAGTGAAATTCAACAGTACAAACAAGGACTATCTTAACGTAGTATCAATCAGATATTCATAAGAAAAGCAAAACCCAACAAAAAAAAACTCTTATTCTATTTCTTTTTTTTACTTCAAAATAACAACTCGTATACAAACTTTGTTAAAACCAGCAACTATCACAAAATGAATAAACCTAATGATAACAATAATAATGAAATAAAATATACAATACGTGACAACAATAAACACTAAAAAAAACAAACAATTTAACTGGACATCAAATTGAAAAAGAAAAAGAATAGAAATAAAAAAAACAACTTGACTAGTAAACTGTAAACTAAAAAAAAACTAGTAAAATTATTTAACAACAAAATGATAATAACTTAATGATTAAAGGGTGTTAATGCAATGACAATACTTTTTGTAACTTCCCGTGATGCAAACCTCAATTCAAACAAGGTATATCAAGAACTTAACACGACAATCTTAACAACTAACTACCTCTACCAACTATTCGATATAAGACAACAGGTTATACATCAAGGAACCAAATAAACGTCCTTAAGAACGAGAAACAGACGCAAGCTCTCATTCCGACCTCATTGGAAAAGATAACTATCACCAGAACAGCTTACAAGAACCCATAGCTATGAAAAGCAAGCTAAGACATGCAAAAATCATCTTAAAAGCAATGATACTGATTCCAAACAATCACGATGATAGTCATACACATCCTGTAAAATCAGCCGATCAACGACGACGGCTACTACTCGACCACAAACTCGAAAAAGAACATAAGAAGGCACGAAACAGACAAACTTCAGCAGAAAACAGACCAACACAAAATAATCGCTAACATCAGGATAGCCCTAACTAACGGAAACTTCCAATAACAGAATCCATTACTGCTACAGCGGTCAACAACACATAAAAAAGCTTCGAACATCCACATATAAGCTCGCTTAAATAAGAAAAGAGTAGATGAAGCAATATTGATAATAAGCGCGTTAAAACAAATCGGACGTTACCTTTTGGAGAGCAACGACTGAGACGACAACAAGCAGCGAGCAACGAGACTTCGACCAATCCGGAAAAAAAAGGGCAACGATCTCACTCCGCCTTTCTCGACCATAAAAGCAGAGACGAGCGAAAGACCTCCGAACAAAAATCTCTCTAAGATTCTTTTTCTAGAAATCCTCTCGTCAAAGCTAGACCACGAAAACTCCTTTCTGAGCCTAGAACAGACAGAATACAACTTTTTTTTCGACTAAAGCTCCAACTCTCGGAAAATTTCTTAAACCAAAAAATCCAACCTAAGTTCTGATTTTCCGAATTTTTTCGATAAAAATCTCTAACCCCTTTTCTTGAGGACGAAAGGAGTTTATATAGGGGATATTAGGGTTTTCGAAAGAGGGAGGGCGGGATTACCAATTTCTTGAACCATTTCGGATTCGAATTTGAAATTCAAATCCTTTCCCTTAAAGGAGCAACACCCTTTTCCTGCAAATTCGACTCCATTCCGAAAGAGGAAGGAAGGAGAGACGGTCGAGATCAGTCGAGTGTCCTAGGCGATGCGACGTGTCCTCATCTCCCGTCTCAAGGACGAAAACGCAGGTCTGCTTGCCAAAAAGCACTGTACACGGTACAGTGTGTTGAAGAAAGAGACGTTGGGGGGAGTAGAAGTCGCGTGGGTGTTGGGGAGAGGGGGAGAGAGAGCATGGGGAGAGAGGTAGAGAACTTGAGGGAGACGCAAGGGTGTGGGAGAGATTTTCCGTTTTCGGAGTCTGCTTCCTTTGCGTTTTCTCTCTGCTTTTTCTGGGTTTCTGGCGCTCTTCCTGGAAATGGTGTAGGGGGATTATCGCGTGGGGGGTACGCAGGTGGAGGAGAGGGGGATTTCCGATTTTGGGAGCCTGTTCCTTCTGCGTTTTTCTGGGTTTCTTTGTTGTTTTTTTCTGTTCTGGGAATTGTTGGGACGAAGGGAAGGGAGATGAAGGAGGGGGAGATGGGTTGGGTCGGGTGCCGGGTCGAAGGGTTGGGTCGGAGGGTAATCAGAATGGAAGTTTGGGCCTAGGCGTTGGGCTGGAAAAGGTTTAAAGGGTTGGGTTGGATGTTTTGGGTTTAGGTATTGGGTTGGAATTTAATTAAAGTGGGGGAAGGGAATGGGTTGGAAGCTTTGGGTTGAAGGGGAATTTGGGCTGAAATGGTGGGCTTGGGATGCTGAATATTGGGTGGATTGTTAAAAAAATGTAGAAGAATTCAATTTTAAATAATAGCCAATTGATTTAAAATAAAAAATGAATTTGGTGTAAATTTATTAACGAGCTTACTTATTTAGTAACATAATTATTTAAATTGCAAAAATAGTGCTTCAAAGGTATGATTATAATTTAAATTAAACTAGTTTAATAAAATATTTAGATGTATATTTTGATGGTTTTTGAGATAAGCATAAGATATACTACTTATATACAAAATTATGTAAATATGTATATCACCTAAAAATCATGGCAAAAGGTATTCGAAGTAACATAACTCTCATGTATTATATTATCATATTCGTAAAATTTATAAAACTGATTAACTTAAAATATTCGGAAAATTTAGGAAGCTTGATAATTAATTTATACCGATGCGGGTCAAAAGTTGGGTGTCAACAACGAGCCTACTTATTAGTCAAAGCATATATACGATTCGAGGGACCTCTAGAACTGGAAACTCCACCACATCCTCTACCACGGCCTGCTGGTGCCTGAATACCCTGCCCCGTAGGGCGCATAGCAACAGAAGAAGATGAACCTTTAAAGGACCCAGTAGGCTATGCCATACCACCTTCACTACCTCTAAGGTGACACTCTCTCATAGTTTGGCCCTGAAGGCCGCAACAAAAACACGCACCTGTAGCCTAATGACGTTCCCCAGGATGGGATCTACCACAGCGAGAACACCGACGCAAAGGTGGTCTCGACTGGCTCAAACCCCTGCCCATCTGTGACCCTAACGCCTTAGAGCTCTGACCAGCTTCCGAATATCCCGTACGATCGAACCCCCTAATCATGGAACGTGGGGGTGCACTCTGTGCTGGCTGGGAAGAAAATCTAACATGCTGCTGAGACTGCCCGCCTCGAAACTCGTCAGGATAACCTGCTGATCTAGCCCTCTTATGCTGGACTCTATTATAATCTCTATCTGGCTGACGTCCCCGGTGCCGATCCTCTACCCCCTGTGCATATTCCTGCACCCGAGCAATCTCCATACCTGGCTGAAGAGTTACTGCCATACAACCGTCAATCAGATATGGTCCAATCCCATCACATAATGATGTACGATGTCTGCCATATCAGCCACAATAGTAGGCGCATGCCTAGCTAATGAATCAAACTCGAGGCTATATTCTCGAATGCTCCTGCCATTCTACCTCAAACGCAAGAATCTATCGACTCTAGCTCGCTTCATCTCTGGAGGCAGGATGTGGCCCTGGAAAGCTTCCACGAATTCAACCCATACCGCTAGAGGAGCACCCTGACCCCTAGATAACTCCCAAGACTCATACCAATTAATAGCTACATCCTGCAAACGATACGTAGCCAACTCAACAGACTCGGTCTCCGAAGCCTTGATTATCCTCAATGTACGCTGCATCTGACGAATAAACTCTTGTGGATCATCCTGGGGCCTTGACCCAAAGAACTCTGGAGGATTACAACTTAAGAAGTCACGAGCCCTTAAGCTATCAGATCTGTCCGCATGATCAACTCCTAGTCCATGCCTGCGAGCCTGACCTGCCACTAATCTAGTCAACAACTGAACCGCATCTCTCATGGACCTATCCTCCGCCCTTGGCTGAGGAGCTGGAGGTTCAGGTGCTAGGGCCTCGCGGGCTGATGGTGTCCCCCGAACTGGAGCTGCTGCTGCTCTAAGCTCCTCTAGCGGTGACGGTGTAGCAGAGCCCTCCGATTGGAGCACAATACAAGGCATAGACTGGGCACGGGCCCTAGTAACTCTCAGGGAATGACTAGTACCTTCTGCTACCGATTTGCCCTTCAGGGCGGCTGTAGCTTTCTTTGGAGGCATAGCTGAAAACACAGGGATTCGTTAGAGAGGGATTATCGTGTTAATATAGCTCTATCACACGATCTAGAATAAGAAGAAAGGATGACATCCTAAATGGCCCATAGCTTCCTGTTTATAGATGTGGTGCACAACACACCCATAAACAAGACTCTACTAGACACAGTCTGTAGACACTTCCGAGCAAGAACCGCTCTGATACCACTCTTTGTCACGACCCAACCCGATGGTCCATGACTAGTGCTCGTTTTGGACACCCACATACAAACCTGCTAAGTATAACCAACTGCAACTAAGACAATATGGAATTTAATCTAATCAAGCCAACCCCAACGTCATATATATATAAAGAGGACCTGTCTCATAAGGAGTCATAACCATTCAACCATTACAACATACGCGAGTCGACAAGGCCGCCACAATCCAAAGCATAATAGCATTAAGCTGACAAGGCTGCCACTACACAATACACAATGATGTACGCATCCAACAAGGCTGCCCCTGTACAAGCGGATATCCCAAACAAACCATGTCTAGACCATTATCCAAAACATATAAATACAACCCACATAATGTCCACGGACCTCTAAGAGTACACTAGTGAAACTCGACAGGACAGGGCCCCGCCATACCAATAGACAAGAAAAAGGCTACACAAAAAGTTATGTACCAAAACGACTGGGCTCTGGAACAGTGGAGCTCTCCCAAAAAGCAGAGTAGATATCCTAGGCGGGAGGATGACCGAACTGTGCGTCTACACCTGCAGGCATGAAACGCAGCCCCTGAGGAAAGGGGGTCAGTACGGACAACGTACTGAGTATGTAAAGCATAAGGTAAAGATGACAGGATACCAACATGATAAGTCGAAACAAGATATCGCTACACGTGTAACTTTTAAGTGAAAATCATGCATATCTTTAACATATAAGGTTCCCATCTTCCCTAGTAAGGGACTCGGTAAAATAATCATCATATACATACATCATACGTACCCGGCCCTCTAGTGAGGGACTTTGTGAAATAATCATCACATCATCTCCATCATCATCATAATCATAACCATCTTAATCACCAATTATATATATAATATACATATCCGGCCCTCTAGTGAGGGACTCAGTGATATATGCAAGAAACTCCGCCCGAACATTACTCGGCCTGGGACTCGGTGAAATAATAAATGACTCTATGCACGAGCAGAATATTATGAGAAACCATATGAAATTGAAATCATTTCTAATAACTCAATAGAACAATAAACGTGAACCAGCAAGGAGTATTACCAAAGATTAACGTTTTATCAAGATTATGAACCTTTAATACGATATGGAAATGTAAAATCTCAATGACTCTAAGAAGCACTACCATAGATATGAGAACTCATCATAGCCTTAGACATAGCCGATATATAGAGGAATAGTTGTGGAAGCAAGAATATACGTCACCTAGACGCTCTAGAGGCAAGTATCAAACCTCTCCTTTATTCTCTCATTTTTTAAAGCTCATGCCAAACAAAGAAAGAAGTGATAGTGTTACATGCCGTATAGTCGAGCCCCACGTCCAATATTTACTGCTCAAGTTGTTAATCTATAACAAGCAACAATCGTGCCGCAATTAGATAAACGTTGTTTTTTACTATTTTGTAAGCAATCTAATAATCTAACGAAAATCTGGCAGCACTTTCCTATTCCTTACTTCGTCCCAATCCGACAACAACCATAATTATCCACAGCAATACCAATAACACATATAACCCAACGAATCATATTAAACAGCCCCCCCCCCCAAAAAAAAACAATTTTTCTCGGCAACCATAGCATCGAAACAACGACACACCGAGCGATAACTTGTTTTATAATTCGCAACACATCTACCTTATCGTATCCATCCTTTGGAGTATATACCAATAATCTTATTAAAATATACATGATGTCAAAACAGAATTTCCAGTAGTTTGCTTTAATCAAAACAGCCCAAACACTAACACGACACCACTAATAATCCGATTATGGTTTTCGTTCATACTTAGCACATTCAATAACTAAAACAAACTTCCTAAGATACTTGTCACGCCCCTTTCTTAATATTAATGGATAATTAACAAAGGTATTCTAAAGAAATAACACACCAAGCAAAGAGATTACTAACCAAATTATTTGCAGCTGCTGGCCAAGAGTTGCAGGGTTGGTTTTCTCCATTTCCATGGTTGCCAGCCAAGTGGTGAAGAAGATGATATGCTGCAATGCATTTCACCACCTTATTTATAGTATGGAGTGGATTTCACCACCTCATTTATAGCATGTAGTGGAGGCAGCCCCCCTTTACACGTGTCCCACTAAGGCCAGCTCCCAATCTGATTGCTTTTATTTTTGCCTTGAGTGGTGGGTCCCATTGGATTAAATTAATCCTAATCAACCACTAATTAATCCCTCACTTAAAGTTAATGGAACTAACATTATCCAAATCATACTTAATATCACATTTGGAATTAACATCCTTGCCTAATATTTCTTTAATCACTTGGAACTTAAAATAAAATCTCATTCCCCGGACTTACGCATACTAGATCATGACGCGCACTACGTACATAACAATTTTACTTTTGTCCAAAACTTGAAATTGAAGAATTGTCCAGTTCTTATATACAATTCTGATCAGAAGTAAAATGAAAGCACTAGAATGGTTTTTATTCTTATTGTTAATTTTCATCATATAGGGATTAATTAAAGCAATAGGACGTGTTTCCTTGATCACATAACATATTTTGTGAGAAACATGTTGAACAAAATTGATGCAAAACATGGAAGTCAGAGGAATGGAAGAAGGTATTTTGGTGGTGTTGATGGACCACATATGAGGAAGATTTCAGAGAAAACTCAATATGATTGGTTCTTTTGATATAACAGCAGATAAGGATTTATTGAAATGTCTTTCCAATGCTTGGTGTGGAACCTATTTTTACAATGTACACAAGAACTATGGAGTGGTGAACAATTTCACAGAATCGGTGAATAAATGGATTCTAGAAGCTAGAGGCACACCAATCATCAAAATGCTCGAAGAAATAAGAACAAGGTCATGAATCAATTGAGAACAATAGAAGATGAAGTGAGATTTTGGGCTACTGAGTTTAGCCCAAAGAGTATGCGGTTGTTTAAAGAGTACATGAAAATTGCTCAAAATGCAAGGTTATTTTCAATGGTGATTACGGATATGAGATCACAGAAGGTTGTGCTAGGCAAACTGTAAGTATGATTTTGAAGATATGCACATGTAGGCAATGGGATCTAAATGGAATTCCATGCCCACATGCAATTTAAACAATGTTGTGCAAAAAGTTAGACCCTTTGAATGAAATGAGTTTGTGGTATAGCATAGAGGCGTTCCTGCTTATGTATAGACACAAATTGCAACCTGTTAGAGGTGAAAATATTTAGAAAGTTGATCCACACCAAGTAATGGAACCACCTAAACTAGTTAAGATTGTTGGCAGACCCAAAACTAAAAGGTTTAGAAAAAAAGATGAAGCGATTATGAGGCAAGGCGAGTGGTCAAGTTCAATAAAGGGAAGAGTTATAACATGCAACAAATGTGGAGAGCCAAACCACAATAGTAGAGGATGCAAAAAGGTAAAATATATTCAATGCTAATAACATCTTATATTTTCCCCGAAGTTTGATTCTAACTTGTATTTTATACTTAGAATAGCTGGTCAATACAACGCCAATGAAAAAGAGCAGGGAATTGAATGATAAAGCTGAAGAGATAAACCTTAAAGAAACCTAATCAACCTAAGAAAGACATGTAATTAACTTCATGGCTACACCACTATTAAGGTAGCATGTAACACAATTTTCAGGTCCAAGACCAAGCATTCAAAGTCATATTCCTTATTTTGAGTTATTTAAAACATCAAAACAAATATCAAGCAAGGGACATGTTACTACATTAAAACATAATGTTCTTCCAGATTTGACAATCAACTTTCCAAATCATGATCCAGAACCTACTATAAGGCCTATGGTAGTGTCAGAAAGCTCAATATTGCGATCTAGGAAACAAGGACCAACTCCTTCATGAACTAGGATTATTAACTTTGTTGGTGATCACAATGGAGTGAGTGTTCTTTCAAATCATCCCTACTTACCAACCAACCTCACATGGAAGGGAAAAGATTCTATAACTCAAAGACAATTGGAGATGCAAAATAGGCTAAAAATTTATGAAACTAAAGCCAAGAAAAGGGCAACAATGATCTATTGGGTTGAAAAATCTTTTTATTATATTTCATGGATTTTTAATTACTGTTTATGACAATACATTTTAGTTAATATCGTTTCAGTTTACTCTTTTTTGTGGTGAACATTGAACATGAATGTCACATCATGCCACTTTATACTAGTTATGATGTAATTGTATTGTTGTTGCTGAAAACAATGGTTAATTGTAAAATATTGACGTGCTGGGATAATGTTAAATCTGCAACTACATTTTCTGTGTTTGTATTTGTGAAGAGCTCTATTATTCCAAAATATCTATTCTAATTATCCAGTATTGGCTAGACAATTTATATGAATGTAGTATTTTGACATTTGTACATATAAGTTGAAATGCTTTAGATAAAGGAGTTGTTCAATTTGTGCGTGTTTGTATTTGTGCAGATCATATGATGATGAACTTATAATTAAACGTTACGATTCTCGAAGTGCAATAAGCTTTCTTGTAATATCTAGTTATGTTTTCCACAATCACATTATCATGTATTGTACATTGGACACGAGACAAATCTTGCTAGTAATGCTGAAGTAGAACATTTTTTAAAAAATAGCACCATTCATAACAACAATTGTAAAGCAATTAGGATTTCATAACATCGATCTCTTGTAATACTAGATTGTTGGTTCTTCTATGATTGCACCAAAAAAGAAAAAGATTTTTGAGTTCATCTAATAGACAACATGGAAACTAAGTACCTCACAAAAAAAGATTAAAATAGAACCACAAAAACCAACACCAAGATACTAGAGCTAGAGACTTAGAAGATCAACAAATGTAAAAAAAAAAAACATGATATGTTTCTAGGTGTTTATTTCTAGAAGGGAATTGATTGAGGCGTTTCTAAACCTCTGTGCAAGACTTCGGATGACAAGGATGATGATATCATGGACCTATCCAGTCTTTACCAGCAAATCTACTTCACTCGGTAACTGAACGTGTAAAATTAAAGCGATAGACAAGAAACCTGACCAATTAGAAAAATCAAGGCATGAATGACTCTTCTCTCTGTATCAAAGCCATCAATCTAAGTTGTCTCTGTATTTCCACACACAGTTTTTGAACTCAACGGTCCTTTCTCTGGTACTTCTTCTGAGATATTATGCAATAGAAAGAAAATTGAAGAGGTTGTCTCTGATGGGTAAAATGGTATGAGAGAATGGATATTAGAATCGGGTTAATGGTTGGGACAAATTTTACTAAGTGGGTCGAACGTAATACTAAATAGAAATTAATTTTTTATTATAATCAAAGTATATTCACATGGATCCATGTAGGAGCAACGTGGACAAAGAAAAATGGTGACAGATAAAATTAATTGTACATGGGGAAAATATGTACCCAAAGTAGGATGGTAAGAGCGAATATATCAAAACAGTATGACGAAGGGTAAATATCAATATTTTAAAGGAATTTTAGTGAAAATTTTAGGGATGTTTTGGCGTTGTGGTCTCCCGCTAACTCTTTCAATTACATTTGTGACAAAATATCAATATTTTTAAGGACCATGTTTCGCACCTTCTAAAAACATATAGATTTTAGGACCAAAATATAATCTCGTCCTAATATGTATACTTTTAGCGACGAAATTTTTAACTCATCCCTAGATGATGGTCATAAATAAGCCTTTTTATTGTAATGGTGAATGTTTGTTTTACAACTGACTCAAATGGTTTAGTTATTGCTATATTCCAAGAAAAACCACAAATTACTTGAACATCTGAAAGAATCACAAAAATTAAATGAGAAACTTGTAAAACTGATTTGAGAAGTTCAAAATGGGGAAAAACTTAATTTTTCATTAAAAACGACGGTGTATTACTTTATGAAAATAGGTTATGCATACCTAATAATGAAAAATTGATGAGAGAAATATTGAATAAAACACATACTTCACCATATGCAATGCATCATGGAGGTAGAAAGATGTACCAGACCATTAATGAAAATCATTGGTGAAATGATATGAAGAGAGATATTGCGGAGTTCATTTCAAAATGTTTGGTTTGTCGACAAGTAAAGGCTGAAAATTAAGTCTCAGTTGGTTTACTACAGCCCTTGTCTATGCCGGAATGGAAATGGGTGAGAATAATTATGGACTTTGTTTTTAGAGTTCCTTGCACTCAGAGAAATGTTAATGCAACGTGGTTTATTGTTGATAGGATAACAAAGAGTGCTCATTTCTTAGAAATTAAAATGGATCATTCACTAGACCATTTAGAGGACTTGTACATTAATTAGATTGTAAGAATACATGGTATCCCTGTGTCTATTGTATCTGACAGAGACTCAAGTTGTACATCAAGATTTTTGTGCATCTCGCAGAAAGCTTTGGGTACTAAGTTTAAATTTGCACTTCGGTCCATCCTTAAACTAACGGAAAGTCAGATAGGGTGATACAAATTTTGGAGGACATGCTCTGATCTTGCATTATGGAGTTTGAGGGTAGTTGGGACAAAAAAATGGCTTTGATAGAATTTTATTACAATATAGCTACCAATCAAGTATTTGAATGCATCCCTATGAACCCATATACGGAAGAAAATGTTGGACCCCTCTTTGTTGGAGTGAAATTGGTGAAAGAAAGCTTATTGGTCCTTAAATGATACAGAAACAGAAGACAAGGTAAAAATTATCAAGGATCGTTTAAAGATTTCACGGATAGATAAAAGTCGTACGCTGATCTAAAAAGTCGTGACATTGAGTATCAATTTGGAGATAAAGTATTCTTAAAGGTGTCTCCATGTAAAAAGATTATGAGATTCGTCTGAAAAGGAAAACTTAGTCCCCGACTTATTTGACCTTATCAGATACTTGAAATGGTCAGACAAATTGCATATAAATTTGATTTATCACAAGAGTTAAATAAGATCCACAATGTCTTGCATGATCCTATGCTCAGAAGATACTGTTCTGATCCATTTTATGTTCTTCTAGTTGAATCTATTGAGGTTAATCCTCACTTGACCTGTAATGAAGAACTCATCATAATTCAAGCTCGGGAAGTAAATCAACTTAGGAACAAGAGAATCCCTTTAGTAAAGGTACTTTGGAGGAACCATTCTGTAAAAACAAGATGCATAGAGAGAGAAGAAGACATGAGGACACAATGTCCGCAGTTCTTTCAGGACTAGTCTAAGGTAAATTTTGAGATGAAATTTTTTTAAGTGGAGAGTTGTAACACCCCTAAAATACTAGACCGAGATTCGCATTTCGACACACTGTTGTTGAAATACTCTAATATGTTTTATTTTCCTTTTGGGGACTTGAAATTTTGTGATTCTTGCAGCCTTGCTTAACGTAAGTGGTCTCTTAATTTAAATTATTGTATGGGGGTATTTGCGTAATTTTCTAATTATATTTACAAAAACATTGGAAGTGTGGGCATAAGGTATATAAATATGGGTATATATTTATGCTTTTTGGGCAGCCAACAATTTGATTGTATAACCCCTTTTGGTGATATCTGTCCATGTGAAAGGATCACTCTTGTAGCTATATATCTTCACACCTCCTCTTGTGGATTTTATCTCACCTGAAGTATATGAACATTAGAACATTATCTAAAGAGTTGTTCTTCAACAATCAAGTGAAAAACTAGCTCTTTTTTGCTTGAATCCGAAACACATATACTCTTTCTTGGTAAGTGATAAAATCTATTTTTATGTTGTGTATTGTTTGGTATTTCAAGGATATCCCGTTCTATAGATCATTGTTTAGAGTTAGTAAATATGTTTATGAAAGCTAATTCTTCATATACCTAAAAATCCTATGCCTATGTAAAACTATAATTTTGCTATTATGAATTTGAAATATGAGATGCAACATATGAAAATTTCTATCCAGATTCCGGAATTAGAAATCATGTCTATTCAACTGTAACGGTTTTGATTATATATTTTAGTAAAAAATGTATTTTTTGGTTTGTTGTATCAAATCTAAGTTGCGACATAAAGTTTTGTTGTTGGACAGAATTACTGTTGTAGGAGCTTAGTCTTGTGATGTCAATCCTGTTTTAAATCAACATTATTTAGCTGCAAGGAATTAAAATAGTAATTTAAGTCTATTTTTAAGTTTGAATATGTCACATCCCGAAAAAACACCCTAGAAGTTAGGCTCAATCTGGGATTGCAACCGGCGTACTTGACCTCTCGGACGTCTTGTACAAGCTGTTACATATCGTTCATCTCATATACATAGTGAAAAGTAGTGCGAAATTAAAACTTTTCACAAAACATTTCATAGTCGATAAAACTCTTTCATATAAAATCTTAGGAAATACTAAGTATCAGTCTCATCAAAATTAAGACACGAGAATACTTCGGACACAGCCCATACAATATGAAGGGCATGGTTAAGAAATATGAAGGGCATAATTTAAACACATTCGTTGTAGGCACATGGTTAAGAAATATGAAGGGCATAATTTGTAATCTAATCTCACACTTTAACTTGAACTACTTCCCCTTACCATACTCACTCGGTAATAGCCTTCTTTCTCGTAGAGTACTTCACACATTAGGTTGACATAAGAGGGTTCAGTAACAAGTTCATAACCCAATCACATTGACCCTACCAAAAAACGTCCACTAGGGCTACCTCACAATGGAGACAAGAAGCTCATGATGACTTCATAAGGATTAATATGATTCGGTTCCACCCAATTAACCTTAAGTGTATCATTCCTTTACTTTAAAGGATACCATTACGTTCAACAATCTTAACATTTACCACTAAGTCATGTTTTTCACATAAAAGACTCTCTTAAGTTCATTTAAGTTCACATCTCATTAATACATTCATGACAAAGAGTTCTAACACCCTAAATCAATACATCACGCATTCATAATTATATATATATCAAGGGACACAAGTCAACCAAGACAAAACACCACGTACTTCAATTTAAACTCGTAATGCAAGACATTCTAGAATTACATAGGAACAAATCTAACATCTTCAAGTGATATTATGCTATCATAAAATAACCAATGTAACAAATATTTACTCATATAGTCATGTAGGAATAACCAAAACTCAACCCTAAGACTATACACCTATGGTTAAAGTCATAGTCTAAAATGATCACCTAAGACAACATGAATAGAAGAATACACATATGACTTCACATGTAAATAGTGACGAATTTTGTAGTTGAATATCATATTTGTTGTAGTGTATCAAATGATCCCACAGTGCTCGATATAAATATCAACATTATAAGGAAATATATAACAATTTAGACATGGATTAAAGCATAATGAATTAAAGTGAATAAAATAATATATTTATATATAAGCACATATTGCTGCTGCAAATTGCAAAACAAATCAGGAACAAGTTTTCAGCCTGCCCCGTGGAATTCCACAATGCACTGGCTAATAAATGCGGTGCATAATCGTTAATTGAGGTGGCACTACTTTTCACGCACAGAAAAAAGAATAAGAACTCCGTTTTATTTGATTTGGGATTCCTAATTTTTTTGGACTCAATTATTTATTTAGGGTTTTCTACATCTATAAATTAGGCATGGGAAATTGTTATTTAAGGAAGTAAAGAAACAAGATACAAAACATAATATAAATTTTGTTCTAGCTTTGGAGCTTTGTAAGAGCCGACGTGGAGACCGGAGAACAATGGTTTATTCTATCTTCTCCTATATTATTTATTTGTATTTGTGATTAATAAAAGATAGTTTAGATATTGTTTTAAATTTTTTATGATTAACACAAGCATATTTATTATAATAAATTTTGATTGTGTTTTGAGATAATGAGTATCTAACCTCCACAACTAGGTTTGTGGGAACCATGAACGATTAACAAAGTATGAATAGTAATTAAGCAATTCTCAAATAGGTTATTGCATGTATTGATAATTCTTTCACTTAAAATTTTTTTTAGCAAGTGCACGGTTACATTTCACCTTTTTGCTACTTGCCGGACCAAGGAGCTAGTTAATAGGAAAAGAATTATCAACATAGATTTATTGGGATACTATCTAATACGCTAGTGTCGATTGGTGCGAAGTAATAACTAAGTCATACATCGATTATGATGCTTAATATGAAGTAAAGGTAAGGCCTAGTAAATTATACATATGTTGTCGGACCAAGGTACGAGGTGAAATTCTCTAGAAGCCGGACTAAGGATTTAGATATACATAACTTATCACTTTGCATGCATAATACTAAGGAAGAATTATTATTACTACGATTATCGCGTTATGATCTTATAGGGAACACATTCCTAGTTATTATTATTAATTTGGATATAAATAAATACTTAGTTCAAAGCTATTTTTATATTATTTTAATTTTAATTTTAATTTAAAACCCCCCATTTTTATATAACGACTATCGAGTTAAATATTTACTATTGATAATATTCTTCCATTTTCTCTGTGGTATCGACCCCGACTCATAGTTGGATAAATATATTGCACATGATCGTTTATATTTCTTTTCAAGAAGTATATTTGAACGTTATCACCTACCAAGCCAAGAGATCACATATTCACATAAACATCATGCATCAAGAAGAAGGACCTAAGTCTACCAATCAATACATAGCATAATCATACCATTATTAAGAGGGATCATACTCTCACCTCACACATGCACATATACCATATCATCCTTTACATTGTTCATTAATACAAGCTATAACATGATAACACTATAATTCACATAATAATGTGGATAAGGCCATGGTCATAACATATAAACACATAAGCCCTACCACCATGAGTGTACCAGACAAATCAATTACAATTAAATATCAATTATATTCTAAACAAAGGAATTAGGTCAACTAACCCCTTTCCCATAACCATCATCAGCTTCCTTATCATTTCCAATCAATTCACAAAAGAAGAGATTCTTACAAATGATAATATACACAATACTAATCAAACAATCCATCCATATTACCACAACCAATTTGATTATTTGAGTCAAAATATTTTGTAACTTTAAACTCATATATTGTTACAAAAAGATTTTCGTGACAAGAAAATATTCGTCAAGCTTTCGTCCCTAAAGCATGGGTAACTAACTGTATATTGAGACGAATTAGTGTTTGTCACAAATTAGACCTGAAATTGTCTACGAAATGATTTTTCGCCACTAAAAAATTTTGATTCATGACAAACTTGATTGTCATAGAATTATTTTTTTTGTAGGTAATAACATTGTTTCGTCACTAAAGAAGTTATAATGGTGACGGCAATGATTGTGTCACTAGTAATTTGTATGAATTAGTGATGATTTATTTTGTATCCAATCATATATTATATTTTCGTTGAATAAATTTTATTTTGTCACTAAATACTACCTTTTACATACGCATTATCGTTTTATCAGTAATTATAATAATTAGTGACAACGCTACTTTCTTGCCATTATGTAGCTAAATAATATCACATTGTCACTAAGAATTTACTTTTACCAACGAAATAAATTGTAACTTCATACGCATTATCATTTTGTCACTAAGAAACTACTTAACAAAATAAATTTTTCACTAGATACACATTATCGTTTTTCCACTAATTATAATTAGTGACAATTCTACTTTCCTGTCATTTTGTTGCTAAAAAATATAACATTGTCACTAAGAAAGTACTTTTACCAACGACGATTGCAATCATCATAAAATGAAAAGTTAATTTCTAGGTAATAATTAGGATACTTTTTGGACAAATTTTATTCTGTGTTACAAAATTTCATACTTTTTACAAATATAATGTGATCATCTTAAAATGTACAAAAAAATCATCGCTAAAAGTTAATAATATACCAAAAGAAGTAATATAAAAACATAAAATCTTTAAAAAACAACATCATATATTAACTAAGAACAACCAAAATAACATTCATGAGATGATATCTCATTACATACGCCTTAAAGAAATATGTAACTTAGATATAATAAACCTGCAAAAAAGAAACGAAGTAATAAAACTGAGGTTGCTTGTCAAAAATATCATTGCAAAAACACTTCTATAATAGTTCATCCTAGTTTTCATCTTTCACAACATGTGTAAACAAAATTTTAAGGTTTATTGCACATATAAGGTAATTTAAGCATAAAAAACATTTACTATTAGATCACTCATACAACCTGTGTTGAATTTTAAAAGTGTAATTGAGGGAATAAGATCACTTTTATAGCAAATTAGATTCAAGAGTGTACATAGTGTTTTTTCTTGTATGGGAAAGCTAACAGAAAAAAATTAAAACACAATTATCCTTGAAGAAACATAGTTATTATTGTACCTGAAGTGATAACTTAAGAAAGTTCATTGATTGATGTGTCAAGAAAATGAAACATAGTTATAAATTAGCTAAACAAGTCGTAATGAAAATTATTATAGTTTAAAGTGTACCATGTCTAACCTTGATAGTGATGAGCAAATAAACTGTTGTACTTGTTTCAAAATATCATATGGACGTGCTTCCAATTGTGAGTTTAGAGTTGTTATTTGAGACTGTTGGTTTTTACCACGACTTCCGCTGCATTTACTCGTTTCTATAAGAAATGTTGGACAGTAGCATCTTCCTCCTTCACCTTTTTAAGTGAATATTCTAACTCTGCCGCTTTCCTTTGAGTTGCTCGGGTAGTATCAGGTTTTGGACTATAACCAAGACCTTTTATGTATCTCGATTTTGTATCTAGTACAACATCCACAATTTCATCAATAGTCATTGAAGACTCTCATCCCGAAGTATATATAGCTTCTAAATCATTCATACTATTGTGGAAGAAAATATATTTGTTTGACCTTATGATAAACATAGAGTAAAGTATATTTACATATGTCATTAAAATACTTATTTTCTTACATAGTTAGTTTCAGCGTGTTGAGATGACCAACCCTTTAAAACTGAGTAGTGGATTTTTTTGTAGAACTCAATTCTATCGGGTTCTACCCCTTCACGCTGTTCACCCTATAAAATAATATAAAAATTGATATCATAGGAGGACAATGAAGTAGTCTCTTCCACAAAGTAAGAAACAAAAAAAATTGATACATATTCATAAAATATGATATTCATAATAGTTTCAACATTAAATCACCACTAGCGAGAAAAAAAATATAATGCTTACAATTTCAGCATGTGCAGCTACAAATGATTTTGATCCCATGAAATTATTACATTTGAGCTTTGGTCGATTGACCTTGTTTACCTGACATCGTTTCTAAAAAGAATATACAATTATAATTCAATCCACCTGGAAATAACTATAATGTGTATTTATTTGAATATGAGTCACCTTATGTTTTGGATCACACCACATGTCGCAAAGCCTATTCCAATTCTCAGAGGTCAGTTCTACCACTTCTATTTTACGAGCATCTTCCTCAGAATGTGCACTGTCAAACATCTTTTAAAATTTATAACGCCATAATCGACTCCTATTTTTGAGGATGTCTTCACAACTATCTTTGACGTAACGTTCATCCAAATTATTTTCAAACTTCTCTTGAAAAGTATATTTCCAAAGGGAAAAACATAAAATTAAAAATCAAACATAAATTTTATGACGATACTAGATTAAAAAGTACAAAAATCAGACATTACACCTAAACAGAGCAAAATCTTTTTCCTTTGTTGTAAGTTCCCTCCACTTGTTTGGAATTGCAAGACAGTTTTGTGAAATTATTCCCAACTCCTTTGATAGTTTTGATGACTGGGCCTCCTTAACTGGCCTCCCCTTACCAAGTGGGATCTCTATCACCATCTTTTTCCCCAAAGTTCTCTTCAATTTTTCAAGACCTTTTCCCCTGGGTTTTCCTCAACCATTCTTAATTCTTGTTGTATCATATGATTAGGAAAAATATGTTTATAATAGTTGTATATGCATCTGGTTACATATAATATAGATTTGTATTTGTCCAGGAAATCAAGGTCTCTGTAATCTTCAATGGACATTTCTTTAACATAAGTCTAGGCGTGCAAGGTCTCTATAATCATGAAAGGATATCTGAGTTTATATAATATAGATATCTACTGATTAGTATAAGAAGTTACACTACCCACGTTATTAGTCGGAGTACATGTATTTGATACATCACCATGTTCTGTAGTTGTAATAGTTTTCCCAGTTATTGTTTTTTCCTTACAGATACGTCCTCCCGCTGACATCGCTCGCTCGTGTTTTTGAGTGAGACTTATAGACAGATTTGAGATTTTTAAGTCTTTTCAACTATACAAATATCAATTCAATAGTTGAAACTCACAGGATATAAAATCAAACTGAAATTATTCCAGAAGCAATACAACTTGTAAAAGAGAATGAGATCGACAATGAACAAAAATTTAAATGGAAAGAAAAGAAAAATATTTAACAGCTTCAGAAAGAACGGTACAAACAAAATCTTTCATACATGAATCATAATACCTAACTTTGTATATCAGATTTTGTTTCTCGATGGTTTATGTACTCAACATCGTTCAAGCAAACAAAAGCGAAATCATTCATATCTAGATCGCATCTTCAATCTGATCTTGAATCCTTCTTCACTGTGAGATCAGTCTTTTCATCTATATATATATATATATATATATATATATATATATATATATATATATATATATATATATATATATATATATATATATATATATATAGATGGATATTTCAAAAATATAAGCACCAAAACTTCATTTTTTTTAGCGCAATGTTGATTCATTTTTATGGTGAGAATTTGCAATCTGTTTGAATACCCATTAAAAAGGGGAAGACGAGAAGCTTTTTTAAAAAAAGTTGTCGCGTGATTTCTCTGGGAACAAATTATAATACTTTTTAGGTTTAATTTCAGAGTATTTAAAACATTAAGAAGTAAAAAATAACTAACAAAAGAAATAGAAATAAATCCCACACCCTATTTAATGTATACATTTATGCAATTAAAGTAACTTTTCAAAAATGAATTTAACTATCTGTATGATTTATTTATAATATGGGGCGTCTAATTAATTTAAAAAAATTTGTTGTGATTATATAGCACATGACTAGTGTAAGTGTTCCTTAATTAAACATGAGACATATAATTTTTATATAAAAAATGTATCGTGTTGATATATAAAAAATCGCGAAGGTAGCCGACTAACGGGGAGTAGTGAGTTTAGGAAAACGTGGTATGAAAAACTCTATATAGTTATAAGTACACTTTGCGTGCCCCAACGTCGTTCCAAAATGTCGATTCGTTGAAAATAAGATTGTTAGACGTTTTTTATAGAACATAACGAGTATAAGTCTTCCTTATTTAAACATGAGGCATATAATTTATATATAATAATGTATCGTGTTTATAACTATAAGAATGTCTTACCCCAACGTGATTCCAAAATTTCGATTACATGAAAATAAGTTTGTTAGAAGTTTAAGATAGCACATGATCACGAGTGTAAGTTTTCCTTAGTTAAGTATGAGGCATATAGTTTATATATGAAAAATGTATTTTGTTTATATATAAAAAATCAAGAAGGTAGTTCCCCTAAAGGGGAGGATTGAGTTTTAAAAAATGTGGTATGAAACACTCTATATTGCTATAAGTACGCTTTGCATGCCCCAACGTCGTTCAAAAATGTCAATTTGTTGAAAATAAGATTGTCAGACGTTTTAGATAGCACATGACGAGTGTAACACTTCAATAAATAAACACGAGGCATATAATTTTTATATTAGAATGTATCATGTTTATATATAAAAATCCAAAAGGTTGCTTGACTAAAGGGGAGGAGTGAATTTGGAGAAACATGAGATAAAAAACTCTATATAGCTTTAAGTACGTCTTGCCCCAAGGTAATTCCAAAATGTCAATTTGATGAAAATAACATTGTTAGACGTTTTAGATACCACATGACGAGTGTAAGTGTTCCTTAATTAAACATGAGACATATATTTTATATATAAAAATTATATCGTGTTGATATGTAAAAAATTGAGAAGGTAGCTTGACTAAAGGGGAGGAGTGAGTTTAGAAAAACGTGAAATGAAACGGACTATATAGTTATAAGTATGCTTTGCGTGACCCAATGTGGTTCTAAAATGTCAATTTGTTACAAATAAGATATCGTGTTTATACATAAAAAATCGAGAAGGGACCTCGAATAAAGGGGAGAAATGAGTATTAAATACCTAATAAGATTTTCCGTTGTAATTTTATAAAATTAAATACCTGACTTTTGGATATACTCCATGCCAACGTTCATTAGAAACACCACATTATAAGAAGCTTGGTTATCCACCTTCCAATAACCCACCTTTGTACAAATTTTAGCTCATGCTTTTGGATTACCTCAGCCTCACTAGTGTTCAAGTATGTATTTGTCCTTCTTATTAATGTTAATTTGTATTTTATCCATGCATGTTCCCTTTTGACTTGAACAAGTAATTATCCATACACAACTTCAAGAACTCAAAAGACTAATTTAACTTTATTGATAATGAATACTTGACCCTTTTATAACGTTTATTTATTATGTGATTATGCATGTTTTCAGTTTATAATTGACAAAAGGTGGATAAATTCTCTAAAGTTCTCTAAAAGATATGTTGAGGGAGTCCAATCTTTTATGCAATTTGTTCGGTCTCGCTTTAATCAAAACTCTAAAATTCAATGTCCATGTGATAATTGTTTGATTATAAATTTTCAAAAAAATTAAGATGCAGTGTATGACCACTTGTTGTTGAAAGGATTTAAGAAAGATTATATTCAGTTGAACTACCATGGACAACAAACTTAACTGAGAGATGATGATACAACACTTTACATTGAAGATGAAAAAGAGGAAAGGATAAATAAAGAACATGTCACCAATAATGATATTCATGTCATGTTAGCAGAAATTAATGAAAGATCAGAATTCAATCTTGTAGAGGATACAATTGATGATATATCATGTGATAATTTGAGCAAGAGTGAAGCAAAGAATTTTGACGTTTTGTCAAAAGAAGCTTAAAGTGCATTGTATCAAGGATGTTAAAAAATTCTCCAAGATTTCATTTGTGAAATTGCTGCACTTGAAAGTGTACAATCAATGGAGTAAAAAGTCCTTTAATATGTTGTTGGAGTTGCTACGAGATGTATTGCCTGATGGTGAGACTCTTCCAAAGTCACATTATGATGAAAAATGTATGCTGCAAGGTATGGGATTAGGATACACTTCAATCCATGCTTGCAAGTATGATTGTGTTCCTTATTGGAATGAATTTAAAGATAAACAAAATATCCTCATATTTTCAGCTAATGTTAGACCATTCAAAGTCAAAGGAGTTTATGATGCTTTACCAAAGAAAGATTTTGATATGGCTCGATGGTATGTGTTGAATAATTGTCAAGAAGTAGAACCTTTTCTTAAGAAAGTTTATTTATATATTTATTTATTTACATTCATATTTTGTTATTTTTAGTCACGTATGTATATTTTATCTTCTGACATGCAGAGAAAATGAAAATGAGTTGATAAAAGGAAAATGTTGAGATTTTAAAAGGGAAACATAGAGAACAATTTCCTCTATGGGTCAAAAGAAAATTAAATGATTTTTTAAGATGATAACTTTGATTTTTTCTAAGTTTTAAATTTTTTTCATCACTGATTTAATGCAATACTTTTTCAATGTAGATTATGCTATTGTATTTTAAGGTTATCTCAAGACATTATATCTTATGGAAATGGAACCTGATATTCATGGAAGAAAATGTCCTAGTTGTATTGTTTATTGTGTTAGGTATCATATTCAAAGTCGTGATGAAATACACAAATGTCAAAATAGGGGCGTAGTTGTTTCAAGCTATCATGAAAATGAGGTGATTAGTTTTTATGGTATAATAATTGACATCATTGAGTTACAGTATGTTGATGGAGATCGAGTTGTCTTATTTAATTACAAGTGGTTTGATCTTCACAAGAATGCAGGGATGCAGAAAGATAACAATTTCATTAGTGTTAATGTAAAGAGATTTTGGTATGATCATGATTCTTTTGTACTAGCCACACAAGTGAAGCAGGTTTTTTATTTAGATGATCCAAAATTATGAGGGAATTGTGCAAAAATTTGAAGATAGGCATATATATGATGTCTCAGAGATTCAAAATATTGATGTTGAAAGTGATGAATTCTTTTTTACTAATGTTGATGTGTATCAAGATGTTTCAGTTGAAATTAGGGTGATTGACAATGATATTGAGGATGTCCCAAACCAGTTACATAGAGGTGATGGGGATTCGACTATCTTAGATTTCAGTTTAGTCCAGATGGAGATTCAAACAGGGCATGGAGTTGACTACAATACAGAAGATTCAGATCAAGATGATGACACTATAGTAGATTACATTAGTGATCATGAGAGAAATGAAGGTACTAAACATATTGACAAAGATGAGGATAATGAGACAGATTATGATGACGACGACCATGATTTGATAATTTAACCATCCATTGATTGTTAAAAGTTCATCTCCATTTCTTCTAATGTATGTATTATCTCAATTTTAACTTTTTTATTCTTCTCTTTGTTCTTCTTCTTGATCACCATCGTATGATACTTACACAAAAAGTATCCTAGATCACTAGAATGGGGCATGTCAAGCAGGGAATGGTTTTCGAAAAGAATTACTACAGAAAGTATTTTAATATAATGTTAAATAGGGAACTGAGTATGTTAGAAAAATAGTATCCTTTAATGTATTTAGGCAGAATTTTTCTTTAGAAAACCAGTTTACATAAGCTAGCATTTTCTCAATTTTTTCTTGTTCTTGGTTTTTTGGCAGTAGCTATTACTCTTCCTTTCATTCTTGCCCATGGTTGTTACACTCCTGTCAATGGTTTTTGTTCATTGTTGAAGTCATAGCTGCTTTTTTCTTTCTGGACAATGGTTGCTGATTGAACATGGATGTTGGTTGTTGCATTCTATACAAAATGGTTGCATGTGGTGGTTGTGTTCTATGATATTGGCAGTTGTAGGCATTTTGTTGTTTTTTTGCATTATTGACAATGATTTTTATTTGTCAATGCATTAATGAAATGGTTTCTACTTCAGTTTGTTCAAGTTGCTACTGCTAGTGTAGTAGCGTTATTTTAATTTCGAAATACAATTGCTATTACAATCTAAGTTTATATTAGTTATCGGAGTCGTATTGGTCATACCTCTTTTAAGTTATGTAGCCAAATTATTCAAATATCTATTTTTCTTTCTTAAACTATCTATCAATTCAAAATAGATTACACAAATCAAAATGAGTAAATAAGTATAATAAATAGAGATCCTCAAAGCTTAAAAAAGACATGAGAAACTCTATGTAAAATTAACCAGTATATCAACAAGAACTATTGTGTTTGTATAATAGTATTCTTTCACTGTACAAACCTCTATTGCATTTCTCAATCATGTGATTGTCTTCTTTATGAAAAAAAAATTAACACAACTTATTTTGTGACGAATTTGTTGTATCTAAATCGTGAACTGATTAAAGAGGATAGATTAAACTTCAGTAATTATGTATAATATTAGCGACAATTATTAAGGTCAAAAATAAATATATATATATTTTCAGCTAAAACATAAGTTATGTGACTATAGCATTAGTTTTTCACATATGTAAATGTAACAACCCTAAAAATGGATATGCTAAGTAATGCTTAATGTGTCTAGAATGCCTACGATTAGATCGGGTTCACACGGATTGATGCGTATAGAACCAGACCTCTAAACCCTTGCGACAGCCAAGCCAACTAACTTGGGGAGTTATTTGAGCTAGAAAATGTTGGGTCCAGCCATGTACGGCTCCCGAATAAGAAGATTTACTCGGATGAGTCTTTACCAGACTTAAAAAGAGGAAATCTTAAATTTGGATGGTCTACGAGTAAAACAGTTTTTTTCCAGGCTAAGGGTAGTATCGTACTTACCCTAAATATGTAGTTAATTATTTAATTAATAAGTTGGAGGGGCATTTCGGGTAGAAAGGGCTGAAATTGCCCATTGAGAAAAATCTTGCTCCACCTGGGTTCGGACCTATGTAGGAGCAATGATTTAATTTGATTATTTATATTGGTAAATTAGTTTAATTAGTTTATATTTAAATGATAATTTAAGAAATATAAAAATCAAAATTATTAATTAATTAGTTAATGGGGAAATTTGGGTCGGGTCGATCTGGAGAGACCCGTTTTCGCGATGGGGACGTCACAGATTCGAACCTCGAACGAAGCAACATTTAAGTGGATTAAATTGACGTTTATAATCTTATTTTTTGTAAGGGGATTATTGTTATTTAACATATAATTCAAAAAAAAATATTTTAACATTGTAACAAACCTTACATTGACTAAGTCTCAACTAGAATCCTAATCTTAAGGAACCTCTGTCTTTTTCACCACAATCTGAATCTCTCTCTCTTTGTTTCACGTTCTCTCTTCCTAACAAAAATACAAGAATAGAAAATCTACAAAATTTCTTCACACTTGAAGAACTTACACGAATAATATAAACAAACAAGCTTACCAAAATTGTAAAGCAAAGTTCCGTCGGGTTTATGTTGGAGTTTCGGGATTTGGACAATAGTTTGGAGAAGGTTTTTGGGCATAAAGTCGTGGGTTGAACAACATTAAAATCAGGTATGGGTATTTCTCCTGGAATCCTTTCTCCAAGAGAATTTCCTTTCCATGAATTCAACGAATTTTGAAAGTAGGGTTGTTCCCGTTCTTGTCGAACTCCTTTTCCCTAGTATCCTTCTGATTTCAATATGAACTAGGTTAGAGATCATGTTGTTGGTATGCTTGGTGGTAGTTTAAGTATGAAGTGTGATTTTCGTTATAATGTTGTCATGATTATGTGTTTGGAATTGTAAGCATGTCAATTTATGTGAACCGAAAGTATGTGAAAAGTGATGTTTTTGCAAATGTTTGTGTATATCATGATGTGCAAAAGTATTGTAATGTTGCTGTATTAAATGGTAATTTTTGGCTTCATATAACCATGAAAAAATATACTTGAATATGCACCAAATGATTCATGAAATGTCCTAACATCTAATGTACAAATGATGATAACAAGGAGTTGAAAATAGTGAACAAATTTCCTGTATTTGGTAGGTTGGGTTCGGCCAATCTAAAAGGTATAAAATGCGATGAAAAATGAATGTAAAATAAGTGAAACCACTAAGGATTCAACCAAAGACATCATTGCATGAAAGCTAAAAAAAATCAACAAAAGATTAAGACAAAAATGGATTACAGGAGACTATATTTTCTGCTTGTAGTCTCGGCCAACTTCTAAAAAGAATGAACTTCGTTTAAATTTTTTTTAAAATGTGAGGTCATTGGGGATTGAACCCGTGAACTCACCAAATGAATATTTCATAAAAATTTCGTGAGAAAAATTCAAGGAAAAATAGATGTGGTGAGTGGGGATTGAACTCACAACCTCTTGAATGGATGAGAGAGTTAGGAGAAAAATAAATGAGAAAATAAATGAGAAAATAAATGTGGAGAGTGGGGATTGAACCCACAACCTCTTGGATAGGTGAGAAAGTTAAGAGATAAATCAAAAGAAAAATAATGAGCTTGTTGGGGATGGAACCCACAACCTCCATCACCTAAACGAAAAAGGAGATGAGAAACAGAAAGAAAATATTATGGGGTTGATGGGGATCGATTTAAGGTCTCCCAAATCTGAAAAATGCAATTATCAAATTTAAAATAAGATTGAGTGTTGTCCAAGGGATTCAAAATCGGGTTCCCTTGCCCAATTTCGTATTGACACATAAGTCATACATAAGTAAATATTTAATGAATGCTGCCTCTAAAGATCGAAATCAATATCTTGACATATCTATAAGATGCATAAGTCTTGTACCACATAATCTTGGGTAAACGTAAATCACTTAGACAAACTATGAATGAAGTCTCATGGCTTATATATGTGGACTCATAAGTCTGCATACGTTTAAAAGTAAGTCATCCTAAGATGTTTGTGATAAAATGATATAACCCTAGAAGGTTTAAGTAAGAGTGGAAACACACTAATTGGACAACTGCATTTGCAAATGATGAAATGAACATTCATGTGAAGAGGTGAGTAATTATGAAACACAAATGTGTTAAAGTTAATGAATGAGTGGACAATATGATAAGAGGATAATGTGAAATATGAGAGCAATCTCAAATGAGCCTAAGTAAATGTTACCAAAACGTATTCACCTATGAGAGTGTAAAGCTAATGAAGAGACCAGTCTCTATGAACACTCTATTTAAAGTATTGAAGGTAATGCATACTTAATACTAATGATGAGTTGAGAAATCATCTAATGAGATATGATGTCCTTATGCTAGAATCCAGCTACCATGATGTATGAGTTGAATGTAGTGGAACTTTATACTAAGCACTGATAGGCTAGCAATGAGCGGTAATGTGTTCCTTCGGGAAGGGCGGAGGTTCACGTAACTCTCATGAGATGAGACTGTCTGGCATGCCGGGTATGGGTATCTTTATATCTCCTACTCTTTGAACCTATACTGCTAATATAAGGATCTAGCAGGGTACAATTCCCTATATACGCTAGCATGTTTTGGTCACTTTCGCTAGTGATTAGACCACTTTTCGGTGTGGGGATGACACGCTGGATTTCATGATGCTCACATGATCTATGTCAGTTAAGGTTAAAGTTCCCAAATAAAGAATGAGGCCAGCCTCAACGAATGCACATAATAAAATGAATGACACCAAAGGTGTTAGGACAGTATAATGAAGAGCTGATCTAGACTTAAGTAATAACACTAGGTTATTCTTGGTCATTGCACAGCGAACATGATGAGATTCTTAAACTACATCCTAGGTGTAACAGGTGGCTACACTAGCATATGAAAGAATGAAAATGAAGTACGTATGAATGAATGAAACAAGACTCTGTGTTTGTTAAATAAGGATCCCTAGTTGAGGTCTTTGTTTAATCCTCATTTTGGGAAGTCCTAATGTCAAGTCCATGATTCCAAGGTCTCATGGCATATGAATGAATGTTATGAAATATGTTATGTGCTATATGGAATATGTTATATGCTATGTGTAATATGTTATGTGTTGTGTTATGATACGTATGATCATGCTTGTTACTCTCATAGCATGACTTTCCTAATCCAATTTTGGCAAGTCCAGTGACTTGACTTTCCGTAAATCATATCATTAGGACATAGCTATTCTTAATCATGCATGTCCTTGGTGTGTCCTTGCATATACCCATACTTAGTACAAGTGTGTACTAATCCCATACAACTATTTACTTTTATGTTCAGGCGCAGCTGGACGTTAGATCTTACAAGTCGATGCAATAGTTATCTAGACGTGAAGCTTTCATTCGGATTTGGTAGGCCCTCATTCTTTCGAGGATGATTACTGGTTTATTCTAGCATAGACGTAGGCATGAGCTAGTGGAGTATGTTCAACTAGAGTTTCTTTCTTAATTATTTTCAGACATTGTATTGGTGCCATTCTGGCAACTTTATATTTATGCAGATATAACTATTTCATTCAGTTGAGTATCTTTGTATTAGATTGTTATTGTGAACGATTATGAACTTATGTAGATAATAAATCTTATATGAGTATAACATATGCTACTATGAAGTCTGTGGATACTTCAATTAACTAAAAGTTTCAAAATTTTCCGCAAAAATTAACCTAGATGTTTTAATGATGACGTATGTAGGCTTGTCTGCCACCTCTGAGAGGTCAACGACGCTGGTCTCATTTGGGGTCTGGACTATGGTCGTGACAATAACAACATCTTATTTGTGATGATACTTTTTTGTTTCCAAAACAAAACTAACTTAAGGACTAAATATAGTTTGTCACAGCTTAGCAAATTATTCAAGACAAAAAAAAATTGTCACTAATTACTTAAAGTTCGTCGTTAATAATACTTAATAAATGGCGCCAAAATATGTTTTGGTGGGCGCTTTAAGGACAAAATTTTACAAAAAACTTTTGTGTTTCGTAACTTATAGTTTAGGCTCATATATTTAGAGACAAAAAGTCATTTCTGTCACAAAAGATGAACAAATAGTGATGAATTTTGTAGCGTAGTTAAGAATTTTGTAGTTGAATATCATTTTTGTTGTAGTGTATCAATGATCCCACAGTGCTCGATATAAATATCAACATTATTAAGGAAATATATAACAATTAAGACATGTATCAAAGCATAATACCATAGTCCAATACAATCTACACATAAATTCTATGGATTAAGCCATTATCAATTCACCCACTTTAGAGACAAAATTAGTAATTCAAGGAAAACATCAGTTCACGGAATTTTTGAACTTAAACTTACCAATTAACACCAATTACTTCATAAAATATATATTTAAACCTTTTCATGCAAGAACCCGTTCGTCAAGTTCAAAATAAAATTTCCATGTTATTGAACATCCTTGAAAAGCCTTTGTAATTGGCTCTTTGAATGGAAGAAGAATTAACGATGAAATCACCATACCTTAATTGAATAAATCCAACGAAATTGATGGAGATCAATGAAGAACTTCAATCCTAGCTTCAACCTTGCTTCAAGTTCCAATGGACTCTAGATAGAACTTCTTTTGATCTTGGGGTTCTGATTTTGAATAATGAGATCTAAGTCTAGGGTTTAGAGTCTTAAATACCTTAATATACCTTAAAATACCAAAAATCGTCTAGGACTTCATTAGGACCTGAAGTGTATTACTCAAAACACTCTCACCATGGCTGAGACACCTGCAGAAAGTTGCAGGTGTCAAACAATGGTTGGCATCTACATATCGTCGTTTGATCAACGTGGCATGATGTTGGGCATCGTTTTGGACGAAAAATGTCCATTTGAGGGCTAATCTCCCACTCATAAGTCTGAATCCACGCCCCGAATCGACGTTGCTCGACTGATTGAATTTGCTTTATTAGGTGGTCGTGGTTTGGACTGCCTTTTAGCAGTTTCTTGCCCAGGTTTGTATCCTCCACAAAGACCCTTAGGTGATCCTTTGTAAGTTGGACCCACACTTTTCGACCCCAAACATTTTCATCTAGATGTTAGATCCCTCTCAAATCAATTTAGATACCAAAAAATAGATAAAACATGCAAAGGTACACTAGCACACACCATGACTAATTTCCAAACATCTTGGACGTTCTTTGATGTTTGACTTCCAAACTCTATGAACATACTTGTAATTCTTATATCAACCATCTTAAGACATTATTAACTAATAGCACAAATGATAGGTTCTAGATTAACCTAATTCATTTTGAGGGTTGTTACAATAGTGCTCATAATGTGGAACACTAAATGTCCCTCGGCTTGAGGTATACACATGGCTCCAATACCTCCCATGAGATGGGGGGAATTAATGTTTGTCACTTGGACATCGTTGACATTTCTCATACAGTCTTGGTGGCCCACCTGTCTGTCATTGCTGCCATTAATAATCATGCTCCTATTTTCAACTCAAACGATCGAAACAGAACTGAAAATTAAGTAAATAAACTATGAGTAACAAGAACGAAAATCCTACTTAAGTAAAAATTCTCAAGTAACACCACTCCTTGGGAAAGGCCGTATTTTGACTTGAGGTATCAAGTTATTGATTTTGGTTCGAGTGCCAACGATCATTTGTCAAGATAAAACCCAACAAAGGGTTGGTATCATTCCCAAAGGGAGTGACTTTGAGAACTAAAAGAAAAATATAATTTAGCTCTAAATAACTATAGCCATAAACATTAACGAATAAAAATATACTAAATCTATGAGGTGGTACAAGTGTCAATTATTAATGGGTGTTTTGTTTATCAACTAAAAACAACAAAAATACAAAAACACAAATATATAGACGGGATTCTTGGGATGTGATAGAAATATGGGATAAACTATACTATCGCGTACATGATATAAATAGTAAATTATTGAACATTTGTTACTAGGGTAGACTTTAGTAGGAGTAAAATCTGACTCGAGCAACTTAGCCCGAATCAGATCGTTTCCTCTCGAACACCAACATGCAACATTAAGCACAACCTTCGCCATAGCTATTCACTATCTCCAGGTGAGTGTGTATAAGAGGGACTAAAGTTAACTCTGTCTAGCTAAAACCATGTCGACCCAATACCACCTACTATGAATTTAACAGTCTTACTTCTGTACAACCTCTCTCAAGCAAGCCGAAAACACGAAGATGACATTGTATTTGCAACTAAAATTCCATTGAGTTCATACACAACAAATAAAATAAATTCGACTTAAATAACAAATAAATTATCAACAAGCAAAATCCAACAGTTAATTTAACCCATATTCACAAAATCACAACCCGAGAATCGGGATTTTAGCTCGACATGAAAAAGATATGGATATGATACCAATAAGTGTTTCTATTGTTTGGGTACGCTGAAAAAAGTTTTTGAACACGTCCAGGATAAAGTTTCTGCAGGACCCACCTTTAATTTCTTCAAGTTGAAAACACTCAAAACCCTTAAGGTTCAACAATGTCTCAACAGAAGCTAAGAACTCAAAATAGAAACAAAATCTCACAATTAATTGTCTACAGTAAAGTCTTGATACTAAGCTAAAAATTTAAACAAGTATTTATAGTGTTTGAAAATTTGTGTTAAGGAGGACCACTATGCACATGTCACATCCGGGGAGCACCCCCTAGACATTATAGCCATCGTCGTCCTCATCGAGTACTAAGACTACCCTTTTATCTTACATCAATACATTCATAGGTTAAAATGCGGAAAATTTAAAACTTTTCTTCTATCTATCATGAGGTTTACATAAATATCTCTCATACACATAATATATTCATATCGAGTATACATAGACCCTTCATATAAGAAGATTACATAGTCTTCTACTTTTATTGCACATATACATATGTAATATATGTTACAATCTTAAAACGGATATTTCATCTCATAACCATCTAAACAAGAGTGTAACAATTGGGAATAACCCATACATCAATACAATAAAAGCCACATATAGGCTATACAATGTTTAGTAAACAAAATAGAGGAAATGAACATATTTTCTTTAAGACTAATAAACATCCAATGCACAACATGAAGAATAAGAATTCAAGTCTTCCTTCAAAAGTCTTCACAAGCCTTTCAACGACCTAAACCTAAAATCTTGTGGAAAAGGGGGAGAATGGGGTTAGCACATCACTTGTACTAAGTATGAGACCATGTGCACACACAACCTAAAATCATGCTTTAGAAATATAGACCAAACAAAAATTCATAAGTGAAACAAAATTTAATATAGTATCATAAACATGTAAGATAATCATATGGATATCATTTACATTTATAAGAATATACATATATAAGAACATCCTTCTAAGTCTTACCTCACGGCTAACTAGTGCGTTATATAGGTAGAGACCCTTACCCATACCTAGACTAAGCTAAATCCATTTTGTCATCCTAGTTAGAGTTCATTCCTTTACATCATTTTAACTTTGGGGAACATCTTTACTTAACTGACAAATAGACCACATGAGCTAATGTAGAATTTACTGTAATGGAACCCTACACCGAAAGAAGGTGGACTAGTTTCCAAGGTAGCATTAAAACATGAACATATAATCTATCTGGATCCACTAGCTAGTATTCTTATTGTTATGCCTCGTATTTTATACGTAGTGCGCGTCATGAACTAGTAGATGTAAGTTCGGGAAATGAGATTTTATTTTAAGTTCCAAGTGTTTAAAGAAATGTTAGGCAAGGATGTAAATTCTAATTGTGATATTAATTAGTGGTTGAACTTTTGTGGGATTACTTAGTGGAGCATGTGTGGTGGGGGGCTGCCTCCACTTCATATTATTAAGTATTAAAAAGAAATCAGATTTTGGAGATGCAATTAGTGGAGCATGTATGGTGGGGGGCTGCCTCCACTTCATATTATTAAGTATTAAAAAGAAATCAGATTTTGGAGATGCAATTAGTGGAGCATGTGTGGTGGGGGGCTGCCTCCACTTCATATTATTAAGTATTAAAAAGAAATCAGATTTTGGAGATGCAATTAGTGGAGCATGTGTGGTGGGGGGCTGCCTCCACTTCATATTATTAAGTATTAAAAAGAAATCAGATTTTGGAGATGCAATTAGTGGAGCATGTGTGGTGGGGGGCTGCCTCCACTTCATATTATTAAGTATTAAAAAGAAATCAGATTTTTGGAGATGCATTTTGTGGAGCATGTGTAGTGGGGGGCTGCCTCCACTTCATATTGTTAAATGGTGTAGTGAAAGGCTTTGCAAGAATATCATTTCTTTCACCACATGACTTGGACAGCCATGGAAATGGAGAAAACCAGCCATTAAACTCTTGGACAGCAGCTGCAAAGAAATTGGTTAGTAATCTCTTTGCTTGGTGTGTTAATTCCTTAGAATACCTTTGTTAATTAGACATTAATGTTAAGAAGGGGACGTGAACAGTATCTTAGGAATTTGTTTTAGTTATTGAATGTGCTAAGCATGAGCAGAAACCATGATCGGATTGCTAGCGGTGTTATGTTAGTGTTTGGATTGTTTTGATTAAAGCAAGCTGCTGGAAATTCTGTTTTGGTGTTATGTATATGTTAATATGATTATAGGTATATACTCCAAAGGATTAATACAATAAGGTAGATGTGTTGCGAATTATAAAACGAGTTATCGCTCGGTGTGTCGTTGTTTTGTTACTATGGTTGCTAAAACGGAACTGTTTTGGGGGAGGCTGTATAATATGATTCGTTGGATTATATGTGTTGTTGGTATTGCTGTGGATAATTTGGGTTGTTGTCGGATTGGGATGAAGTAAAGAAAATAGGGGAAGTGCTGCCGGATTGTCGTTAGATTATTAGCTAGCTTACAATAAGTAGTAAAGCGCGGCGTTTATCTAATTGCGGCACGATTGTTGCTTGTTATAGATTAATACCTTGAACAGTAAATATTGGACGTGCGGCTCGACTATTCGGTATGTAACGCTATTCCTTTCCTTCTTTGTTTGGCATGACTTTTAGAAATGAACAAATAATGGACTTCTAGAACGTCTAGGTGACGTATATTCTTACTTCCACAACTATTTCCTTTATATATTGTCTATGTCTAAGGCTATGGTGATTTCTGATATTTATGATAGTGCTTATTAAGTCATTGAGATTTTACGTTTCCATATCGTATTTAAAGGTTCATAATCTTGATAAAACATTAATCTTTGGTAATACTCCTTGCTGGTTCAAGTTGGTTGTTATATTGAGTTATAAGAAATGATTTTAATTGCATATGGTTGCTCATAATATTCTGCTCGTGCATAGAGTCATTTATCATTTCACCGAGTCCCGGGCCGGGTAATGTTCATGCGGAGTTTCTTGCATATGTCACCGAGTCCCTCACTAGAGGGCCAGGAATGTATATTATATATATGATTGGTGATGAGGATGGTTATGATGATGATGATGACGGAGATGATGTGATGACTATTTCACCGAGTCCCTCACTAGAGGGCCGGGTACGTATGATGTATATATAATGATGATTATTTTGCCAAGTCCCTTACTAGGGAAGCTGGGCATCTTATATGTTAAAAATATGCATGATTTTCATTTAAAAAGTACATGTGTAGAGATATCTTGTTTCGACTTATCATGTTGGTATCCTGTCATCTTTACCTTATGCTTTACATACTCAGTACATTGTCCGTACTGACCCCCCTTTTCTCGGGGGGCTGCGTTTCATGCCCGCAGGTGTAGACGCTCAGTTCGGTGATCCTCCCGCCTAGGATATCTACTCTGCTGTTTGGGAGAGCTCCACTATTCCGGAGCCCAATCATTTGGTACATAACTTTTCGTGTAGTCTTTTGCTTGTCTATGGGTATGACGGGGCCCTGTCCCGTCGAGTTTCACTACAATACTCTTAGAGGTCTGTAGACATCGTGTGGGTTGTATATTTATGTTTTGGATAATGGTCTGGACATGGTTTGTTTGGGATGTCCGTTCGTACAAGTACAGCCTTGTCGGTTGTGTACATCTTTGTGTATTGTGTAGTTGCAGCCTTGTCGGCTGCGTATGCTATTATGCTTTGAATAGTGGCAGCCTTGTCGGCTCGCGTATGTTGTTACGGTTGAATGGTTATGACTCTTTATGAGATAGATCCACTTTATATATATATGGCGTTGGGTTTGGCTTGATTTGATTAAATTCCATATTGTCTTAGTTTCAGTTGGTCATACTTTATAGGTTGGTATGTGAGTGTCCAAAATGGGCACTTAGTCACGGCCCATCGGGTTGGGTCGTGACAAAGTGGTATCAGAGTGGTTCTTCCTCGGAAGTGTCTACAGACCGTGTCTAGTAGAGTCTTGTTTATCGGTGTGTTGTGCACCACATCTATAAACAGGAAGCTATAGGACATTTAGGATGTCATCCTTTCTTCTTATTCTAGATCGTGCGATAGAGCTATATTAACAGAATAATCCCTCTCTAACGAATCCCTATGTTTTCAGTTATGCCTCCAAAGAAAGCGACAGCCGCCCAGAAGGGCAAATCGGTAGCAGAAAGTACTAGTCAAACCCGGAGAGTTACTAGGGCCCGTACCCAGTCTATGCCGGGTATTGTGCTTCAGTCGGAGAGCTCTGCTACACCGCCACCGCTAGAGGAGCTTAGAGCAGCAGCAGCTCCAGTTCGGGGGATACCACCACCAGCCCCCGAGGCCCAAGAACCTGAACCTCCATCTCCTCAGCCAGGGGCAGAGGATAGGACCATGAGAGATGCGGTTCAGTTGCTGACTAGATTAGTGGCAGGTCAAGCTCGCAGGCATGGACTAGGAGTTGATCATGCAGACAGATCTGATAGCTTAAGGGCTCGTGACTTCTTAAGTTGTAATCCTCCAGAGTTCTTTGGGTCAAGGCCCCAGGATGATCCGCAAGAGTTTATTCATCAGATGCAGCGTACATTGAGGATAATCAAAGCTTCGGAGACCGAGTCTGTCGAGTTGGCTACGTATCGTTTACGGGATGTAGCTATTAATTGGTATGAGTCTTGGGAGTTATCTAGGGGTGAGTGTGCTCCTCCAGCGATATGGGATGAATTTGTGGAAGCTTTCCAGGGCCACTTCCTACCTCCAGAGATGAAGCGAGCTAGAGTGGATAGATTCTTGCGTTTGAGGCAGAATGGCAGGAGCATTCGAGAGTATAGCCTCGAATTTGATTCATTGGCTAGGCATGCGCCTACTATTGTGGCTGATATGGCAGACAGGGTACATCGTTATGTGATGGGATTGGATCGTTATCTGATTGACGGTTGTATGGCTGTGACTCTTCAGCCAGGTATGGACATTGCTCGTGTGCAGGCATATGCACAGGGGGTAGAGGATCGGCACCGGGGACGTCAGTCAGATAGAGATTTTAATGGAGGCCAGCATAAGAGGGCTAGATCAGCGGGTTATCCTAACGAGTTTCGAGGCGGGCAGTCTCAGCAGCATGTTAGATTTTCTTCCCAGCCAGCACAGAGTGCACCCCCACGTTCCATGGGTAGGGAGTTCGATCGTACAGGATATTCGGAAGCTGGTCAGAGCTCTAGGACGTCAGGGTCACAGATGGGTAGAGGTTTGAGCCAGTCGAGGCCACCTTTGCCTCGGTGTTCTCGCTGTGGTAGGTCCCATCCTGGGGAATGTCGTTGGGCTACAGGTGCGTGTTTTTCATGCAGTCGTCAGGGTCATACTATGAGAGAGTGTCACCTTAGAGGTAGTGCAGGTGGTATTGCACAGCCTTCTGGGTTTGTTGCTGGTTCATCTCCTTCTGTGGCTATGCGTCCTATGGGGCAGGGTATTCAGGCTCCAGCAGGCCGTGGTAGAGGACGTGGTGGAGCTTCCAGTTCTAGCGGTCCCTCGAACCGTTTATATGCTTTGGCTAGTAGGCAGGATCAGGAGGCGTCACCTAATGTGATCACAGGTATATTATCACTATTCTCCCGAAGTGTGTATGCATTGATAGACTCAGGTTCCACCTTATCATTTATATCTCCCTTCGTTGCTAGTAGGATTGGAATAGAGTCTGAGTTGATAGAACCATTTGAGGTAGCTACTCCTGTAGGAGATTCTGTCATAGCTACGCGAGTATATAAGAATTGCTCAGTGGTTATATATAGTCGTCGTACCGTAGCAGATCTAATAGAGCTAAATATGATTGAGTTTGATATTATCTTGGGCATGGATTGGTTGGCTGCTTGTTATGCTAATGTTGATTGTAGAGGGAAGATAGTACGATTTCAATTTCCAGGGGAACCGATTATAGAGTGGAAGGGTAGTACAGTATCACCGAAAGGTAAGTTCATTTCATACCTTAAGGCCAGGAAGATGGTTAGAAAAGGCTATATTTATCATCTGGTTCGGGTGCATGACATAAAGGCAGAGGCACCGACTCTTCAATCTGTCCCAGTAGTTAATGAATTTCCTGATGTATTCCCAGAGGAACTTCCAGGCCTTCCTCCAGAACGGGAGATAGAGTTTACGATAGATGTACTGCCAGATACCCAGCCTATATCTATACCTCCTTATAGAATGGCACCTGCGGAGTTGAAGGAATTGAAAGAACAATTGAAAGATTTGTTAGAAAAGGGCTTCATCAAGCCTAGTACGTCACCTTGGGGAGCACCGGTACTGTTTGTGAGGAAGAAGGATGGGTCGCTGCGGATGTGTATCGATTATAGGCAGCTGAACAAAGTAACAGTAAAGAACACGTATCCCCTCCCAAGGATTGACGATCTATTTGACCAGTTGCAGGGTGCTAAGTGTTTTTCAAAGATAGACCTGCGGTCAGGCTATCATCAGGTGCGGGTAAGGGAGGCAGATATTCCAAAGACGGCATTCCGAACCCGATACGGGCATTATGAGTTTAGAGTGCTGTCTTTTGGGCTGACTAATGCTCCAGCGGTGTTTATGGATTTAATGAATAGAGTGTTTAAACCATTCCTTGATATGTTTGTTATTGTATTTATAGACGATATTTTAGTCTATTCACGTTCAGAAGAGGAGCATGCAGACCATTTAAGGACGGTACTTAGGGTGCTTCAACACCAGAAGTTGTATGCTAAGTTTTCTAAGTGCGAGTTCTGGTTGACTTTAGTGGCATTCTTGGGGCATATTATTGGAGCTGATGGTATTCGGGTAGACACGCAGAAGATTGAGGCGGTAAAGACTTGGCCCAGACCTACGACACCTACTGAGGTACGCAGCTTTCTGGGGTTAGCAGGATATTACAGGAGGTTCGTAGAAAAGTTTGCCTCAATTTCAGCACCTTTGAGAAGGCTAACTCAAAAGGCAGCCAAGTTCCAGTGGACTGATGCATGCGAGCGAAGCTTCCAACTATTGAAAGACAAATTGACTACAGCTCCAGTCCTAACTCTTCCGGAGGGACCAGACGGCTATGTTATTTATTGTGATGCTTCCGGTGTTGGGCTAGGATGTGTATTGATGCAGCATGGCAAAGTCATAGCCTATGCATCCCGACAGCTTAGGAAGCATGAAAAGAACTATCCTACTCACGATCTGGAGTTAGCGGTCGTGGTTCATGCCTTGAAGATATGGAGGCATTATTTATATGGTGTCCATGTGGACATCTATACAGATCATAAGAGTCTCCAATATATCTTTAAACAAAAGGAGCTGAATTTACGGCAGAGGCGGTGGTTAGAGTTGCTAAAGGATTATGATGTTGATATTTTATATCATCCAGGGAAAGCAAATGTTGTAGCAGATGCTCTTAGCCGTAAGTCCATGGGTAGCTTGAAAGATGTACAACCAGAAAGGAGGGAGATGGTTCGGGAGATTCAGCGGCTATCAAGCCTTGGAGTCCGTCTGGCTAATTCAGAAGATAGTGGAGTTTCTATCAGAGAGGTTGCTGAGTCCTCAATCATAGATGAGGTAAAGAGACACCAATACGAGGACCCCATTCTGGCACAGTATAGATATGCAGCTCTTAAAAAGGAAAAGACCCCATTTAAGGTTACACCTGATGGAGTGTTACGATATGAAGGCAGATTGTGTGTACCAGATATTGCGGGGCTACGACGGCAGGTTATGGGAGAGGCACACTCTGCCTGTTATTCTATTCACCCAGGGTCAACAAAAATGTATCATGACCTCAGATGCTTATACTGGTGGGATGGCATGAAAAAGGACATAGCGGAGTTTGTTGCTCAGTGGTCGAATTGTCAACAAGTCAAGATCGAACATCAAAAGCCTGGTGGATTATTACAAGAGATAGAGATCCCGACTTGGAAATGGGAGATGATTAATATGGACTTCATTACAGGCTTACCTCGCACCCAACGGAAGTATGACTCTATATGGGTTATTGTAGATAGACTGACGAAATCGGCCCATTTTCTTCCAGTCAGAACTACTTATTCGGCTGAAGATTATGCGAGGGTATATATCATGAAATAATGAGACTTCATGGGATTCCCACGTCCATTATATCAGACAGAGGAGCTCAATTTACAGCCAACTTTTGGAGATCGTTTCAGAAGGGATTGGGGACACAGGTGAACCTTAGCACAGCATTTCACCCTTAGACTGATGGGCAGGCTGAGCATACTATTCAGACATTAGAAGATATGTTGCGGGCCTGTATTATTGATTTCAAAGGTAGCTGGGATGATCACTTGCCGCTCATTGAGTTTTCCTATAATAATAGATACCATTCTAGTATCCAGATGACACCGTACGAGGCCTTATATGGGAGGAAGTGCAGGTCACCTATTGGTTGGTTTGATGTTGGCGAGACTAAGTTGATAGGTCCGGATATGATTCAGCAAGCTGTTGACAAGGTGAAGCTTATTCAAGAAAGATTATTAGCAGCCCAGAGTCGACAGAAGTCATATGCAGATAATCGGCGTAGAGATTTGGAGTTTCAGATTGGTGATTGGGTATTCTTGAAGGTATCACCCATGAAGGGTGTGATGAGATTCGGCAGGAAGGGGAAGCTCAGTCCGAGATACATTGGGCCTTATCAGATTGTTCGTAAGATAGGCAAGGTTGCATATGAGTTGGATCTACCATCTGATTTGGAGGCGGTACATCCTGTCTTCCATGTATCGATGCTACGTAAATGTATTGGTGATCCTTCTAGAGTATCCCTGTAAATGATGTTCAGGTAACAGAGGAGTTGTCATATGAGGAGAAACCCGTAGCTATACTTGATCGCCAGGTTAGAAGGTTACGTACTAAGGATGTGGCTTCCGTCAAAGTGTTGTGGCAAAATAATAATAGGGAGGAGATGACTTGGGAAGCGGAAGACGAAATGAAGAATAAGTATCCTTACTTGTTCCCCGTACCTACAGGTAATTCAATTCCAAGCTTGACTATATTGATTGATAAATGAGATTATGTAGTAAGTTGTGACTATGTGAGGCATCTGTAAGTTACGAAATGCAGGTTGATAGGTATAACTGTTAGAGAGACCTTGTTGGAATTTTTTTCGGTAATATGCTAACTTAACATTCGAGGACGAATGTTCCTAAGGGGGGAAGGATGTTATGCCTCGTATTTTATATGTAGTGCGCGTCATGAACTAGTAGATGTAAGTTCGGGAAATGAGATTTTATTTTAAGTTCCATGTGTTTAAAGAAATGTTAGGCAAGGATGTAAATTCTAATTGTGATATTAATTAGTGGCTGAACTTTAAGTGTGGGATTACTTAGTGGAGCATGTGTGGTGGGGGGCTGCCTCCACTTCATATTATTAAGTATTAAAAAGAAATCAAATTTTGGAGATGCAATTAGTGGAGCATGTGTGGTGGGGGGCTGCCTCCACTTCATATTATTAAGTATTAAAAAGAAATCAGATTTTGGAGATGCAATTAGTGGAGCATGTGTGGTGGGGGGGATGCCTCCAGTTCATATTATTAAGTATTAAAAAGAAATCAGATTTTGGAGATGCAATTAGTGGAGCATGTGTGGTGGGGGGCTGCCTCCACTTCATATTATTAAGTATTAAAAAGAAATCAGATTTTGGAGATGCAATTAGTGGAGCATGTGTGGTGGGGGGCTGCCTCCACTTCATATTATAAAGTATTAAAAAGAAATCAGATTTTTGGAGATGCACTTTGTGGAGCATGTGTAGTGGGGGGCTGCCTCCACTTCATATTGTTAAATGGTGTAGTGAAAGGCTTTGCAAGAATATCATCTCTTTCACCACATGACTTGGACAGCCATGGAAATGGAGAAAACCAGCCATTAAACTCTTGGACAGCAGCTGCAAAGAAATTGGTTAGTAATCTCTTTGCTTGGTGTGTTAATTCCTTAGAATACCTTTGTTAATTAGACATTAATGTTAAGAAGGGGACGTGAACAGTATCTTAGGAATTTGTTTTAGTTATTGAATGTGCTAAGCATGAGCAGAAACCATGATCGGATTGCTAGCGGTGCTATGTTAGTGTTTGGACTGTTTTGATTAAAGCAAGCTGCTGGAAATTCTGTTTTGGTGTTATGTATATGTTAATATGATTATAGGTATATACTCCAAAGGATTAATACAATAAGGTAGATGTGTTGCGAATTATAAAACGAGTTATCGCTCGGTGTGTCGTTGTTTTGTTACTATGGTTGCTAAAACGGAACTGTTTTGGGGGAGGCTGTATAATATGATTCGTTGGATTATATGTGTTGTTGGTATTGCTGTGGATAATTTGGGTTGTTGTCGGATTGGGATGAAGTAAAGAAAATAGGGGAAGTGCTGCCAGATTTTCGTTAGATTATTAGCTAGCTTACAATAAGTAGTAAAGCGCGACGTTTATCTAATTGCGGCACGATTGTTGCTTGTTATAGATTAATTCCTTGAGCAGTAAATATTGGACGTGCGGCTCGACTATTCGGTATGTAACGCTATCCTTTCCTTCTTTGTTTGGCATGACCTTTAAAAATGAGCAAATAACGGACAGATTTGATACCTACTTCTAGAACGTCTAGGTGATGTATATTCTTACTTCCACAACTATTCCTTTATATATTGTTTATGTCTAAGGCTATGGTGATTTCTGATATTTATGATAGTGCTTCTTAGAGTCATTGAGATTTTACGTTTCCATATCATATTTAAAGGTTCATAATCTTGATAAAACATTAATCTTTGGTAATACTCCTTGCTAGTTCAAGTTGGTTGTTATATTGAGTTATAAGAAATGATTTTAATTGCATATGGTTTCTCATAATATTCTGCTCGTGCATAGAGTCATTTATCATTTCACCGAGTCCCGGGTCGGGTAATGTTCGTGCGGAGTTTCTTGCATATGTCACCGAGTCCCTCACTAGAGGGCCGGGAATGTATATTATATATATGATTGGTGATGAGGATGGTTATGATGATGATGATGACGGAGATGATGTGATTACTATTTCACCGAGTCCCTCACTAGAGGGCCGGGTACGTATGATGTATATATAATGATGATTATTTTGCCAAGTCCCTTACTAGGGAAGCTGGGCATCTTATTTGTTAAAAATATGCATGATTTTCATTTAAAAAGTACATGTGTAGAGATATCTTGTTTCGACTTATCATGTTGGTATCCTGTCATCTTTACCTTATGCTTTACATACTCAGTACATTGTCCGTACTGACCCCCCTTTTCTCGGGGGGCTGCGTTTCATGCCCGCAGGTGTAGACGCTAAGTTCGGTGATCCTCCCGCCTAGGATATGTACTCTGCTGTTTGGGAGAGCTCCACTATTCCGGATCCCAATCATTTGGTATATAACTTTTCGTGTAGTCTTTTGCTTGTCTATGGGTATGACGGGGCCCTGTCCCGTCGAGTTTCACTACAATACTCTTAGAGGTCTGTAGACATCGTGTGGGTTGTATATTTATGTTTTGGATAATGGTCTGGACATGGTTTGTTTGGGATGTCCGTTCGTACAAGTACAGCCTTGTCGGTTGTGTACATCTTTGTGTATTGTGTAGTTGCAGCCTTGTCGGCTGCGTATGCTATTATGCTTTGAATAGTGGCAGCCTTGTCGGCTCGCGTATGTTGTTACGGTTGAATGGTTATGACTCTTTATGAGATAGATCCACTTTATATATATATGGCGTTGGGTTTGGCTTGATTTGATTAAATTCCATATTGTCTTAGTTTCAGTTGGTCATACTTTATAGGTTGGTATGTGAGTGTCCAAAATGGGCACTTAGTCACGGCCCATCGGGTTGGGTCGTGACACTTATAGTGGAAACATAGTTAAAGAACTAGGATATGTAGTTGGGACCCTCTTTATGCTACATGCATTATAGTCTTCAATCTCATGAGTACGTTTGTGATCCTACCTTCCCTATGTGGAAAGGGACACTTCTCACTCTAGTTCACTCGATGCTAACATAGAGTCCCTTTTGAAATGTATTTAATACTTTATTAATCATCATAGCTTAATGTCGGTCATAGGTTCTATCTCTTATATAATCATCATAATAGCTCAATAAGAATTTTCATGTGTATTTTTCTTTTATTTAAATTTATACAAGTAAGGTTAGCACATCAACATAGTCACATCATAATAAGGCACATTGGCAAGTTATCATCATCCTTATAACATTTACATCTTAGCCAACAACTCACTATCCATAGTTAAAGACATTCCAATTAAACATCATACCAACCCTACAAATCTTAACATAAGGAATAATTCAATACAACATCTTCACTTAATCACAAGTAACCATAATGAAGTAAAGAATGGAAATCACAAGATTTACCCCAATCTAATTCATAAGACATCATCAAGGTCTTACCATCAACAATCCAATTCAACCCAAAAATGGGTGTAATACCATCACAAAATATTAATCAACATAATAATGAAGTTAATTGAATCACTTCACAACAATTCATCACTTGTTCATAGTCTAGAATTAGAGGCTTAGATCAAGTTCATAATCTACTTCATAACCTAGGTCAATTAATGAAGACCTAGAATAATTGAATTAAAATATATAACAATTTACTCATACATTACCATGATAAAAACATAATATAACAATTCACACACTAACCAAAAAAATTATATCAATAGTATGTAATTCAATTCAAGATCACAACCTAGGGTTTAGGCGAAAAGGTCATCTTCAACCAACTACGTCAATGCATCAAGAATTAGTATAATGGAACCATAATACATGCTAATATACTAATAATAACCAAAAGGAATCATAAACAAATAAATTGACAATATCAATTTCATATTGGATGTACACCCACTGGAATTATATATTTTCTAAATCATCTTGAAGGAACATTTTGGGAAAAGAGATCCCAAAGTTGAAAGGAATAACATACCTCAATAATTGATGAACTTTGATGGAGAAACTTGATCCTTCTAAGGACTAGAACCCTCCTTCGATAAGTCTTCAATTGGGTTTCTTTGGGGGAGAGAAAGAAGAGAGAAGGAAGAGCTATTAGGTTTCGGGAATAATATGAGTTAAGTTTAGTCTAATTACGTTTGGGATCTTTAAAGGAGCCATTATATTACTTAATTATGCCTCCCTTAACCCCTAAATAATTAAATAAACCCTTAAAAAAGTCAATTTAACTAACCAAAACATGCAACAAATAGTGCCTTGACAAATGAAACACCAACCAACGGGTGTTTTATCAATCGACGGGCACTATTCATGGTTGTCCTGTGCAGTCTCGTTTTGGTTAGAGAGTTTTCCAAAACGAGATTTGGATAAAAAGTCTAAGTTTCCATCGACGGTGTAGATCGACGCCCCGTCGATTGGACCACGCCTCGTCGATGGGCCACATTTGTGGGTCATTGGAGATTCGTACCCTGACATTTAGACTATAAACCAACTCTAATACGTGTTAGACATATCACCACCAAATTACATCATTTTATGATTCCTAAAGCTTAGTCAAATAGGCTAAGGCACGCTAGAATATTTTGAACTTGTTTTCGGACGTCATGGACGTTCCTTGATATTTTGATTCTAAAACTTCCTAAATGAATCATATACACTACATTTTACCTTTAAACAGTGTTACAACTGTTAGAATTTCATGTTAGGCTCTAGATTAGTCTTTATACTTTTGGAGTATTACAGTCCACTCAGTCGGGATCGGCGATCAACTCGGTGATCTGCCTTTTGGTCTTTTCGATCCCCTTGTTTTTTTTTTCTTCAGCATCTTTGCATTCTAAGTCTTTGGGCAATCTTGTAATGCTTCATGGATTTTCTAGATGACACGCCGACTTCTTCTTTTCACCACTGACTTGATCCTTTTCATTAAGGCTCAACACACTTTTCACATCCGGGTTAAACCCCTTGATGTAACCGGTATCGCTGTCCTCTTTGAGGACTAAGACTAGCCTCTTAGCATACATTATTACATTCATAGGTCAAATTTAGCAGAAAATTAAAAAAAATTCATTACTTGTACTTTGAGGTTAACATAGACCTCTACATACACATAACATATAAATATTTTTGCATATATAGACCCTTCGTATAGGAAGAAGACTATACCAATGAATGTTTAATATCCATTAAGTCATAGGCATTTACATTACAAGAAAAACAACATCAATTCTAGTCAAGTCAATCATACATATCATATAAGTAGATACATACTCAAGTAACTCTATCATCAAATCATATAAACAATAAGCATAAATATGAATACATTTCATATAGACAAAGCAAGTCAATTAACCATAAACCCCTATCAAGTCAATAAGTGCAATGACAAACTAAAGACTCATAACCTTAATAAAGAAACCCAACAAGAATCATGACTAACATCCGACTTCTCATAACATTGAATTTGGATATGCATATAATCTTACTTTAAGAATATAAAACAACACATCCTCACAAGTGAATTAATCAACTTATAGTATCAAAAATGTGCAAGTTCATCATATACATGTAATATAGCATTAGAAGCATATTCATACATAAGAACATCCTCATAAGACTCCTCTCAAGGCTAACTAGTGCATTGCTTAGGTAGAGTCTCATATCCCTACCTAGACTAAGCTAGACCCCTTAGGTTATCATTATTAGAGTTAAATTCTTTAGTTCATTTTACCTTTTAGGAACATCTTGCAGTAACCAGCAAAGACCATATGAGCTATATGGAATCCGGTTTCATAAAACCCTACACTGAAGGAAGGCGGACTACATGACAAAGTAGTACAAAAACATGGAATATAGCAACTACGTGGGTCCACTACCTAGTATTCCTAACAGGGCAACATAGTTCAAGAACTAGGAGATATAGTTGGGACCCTCTTTATGCTATATGCATTGTTGTCTCTAATCTCAATAGTACTTTAGTGATCCCATCTTCCCTATGTGATAAGGGACACTCCTCAGTCTATTTCACTAGTTTCTAAGCTAGTGTCCCTTTTTGAAATGTCTATAAGCCTTTATTATCAATAATAGCTTTGTTTAGGTCATATGGTCTAACCCTTGTATAATCATCATCATCATTTCTTAATGAGAATCGCATGAGTATAAATGCTTTCATTACAATTTATATAGGTGAGGTTAGCTCATTAACATCTTTATAATTATGATAAGGCACACATTGATAAATCATTCACCCTCCTTAAAACATTCACATCACAGGCAACACCTCACAATAACAATCAAGACATTCCAATTCAACATCATTCCATCCTATCAATCCTAAAACAACGCATACTCCAATTCAACATCATGACATAATCACAATTAACCACAATTTGATGTAAGGGGTAGATATCATAAGACTTACCATATGTCTTTCATAGTTAATCATCAAGGTATTACCATAAACCCTCAATGCAATTCAATTTGGGTATACATCACCATAATTCAATAATCAAAACATGATAACAAGGATAGAATAATCACTACATCACAATTCAATATTAGATTATAGCTTAAGACAAGATACTTAGGTCAATTCACTTCCTAACCTATATCATCTTCTCAATAACTAGCATGAAAGACTAAAAATCACTCTAATTTGTTCATGATTAATGTAAAAACATCATTTATAGTAATTTAACCAGTAACCAATTCAATTGTATCAAATAAAACCTAATTCGTATCAAGATCAAACCTTAGATTAAGGGTAAAGGGTCATTTTTCGAAATACTAGACCAAAACATCAAGATAATTAAGTTAGAATTCATGTTGACCTACTCATATTTATCCGATAAAAAACATAATCAAACCCATTCATAACATAATTTTTGAGATGGAGAAGAACCCACATGAAAACTCAACTTTTGAAAAACTTTGATAGAACCCTTTGAGTAAAGAGGTCTCAAAGGTGAATTAGATCCCTTACCTCAAAGTTCGATGAAGAATTAATGTTGAACACGCCCCGTCGATTGCCCTTTCATGGGTGCACACTGACTAGGCAGTATTGACTCCATTTGCAACGGTCCTCTTAAAGGTCCCTTGGTTGGTCCTTTGGGAGTCGTACCCGGACTTTTCAACTATGAATCGACATAAACACATGTTAGATACCATTCCACTAATTATTCATGGATTTACGACTCCTAAAATCTAGTGAAATAGGTTAAGGCACGCTATTACCTACATGAGCTAGTTTTCAAACGTCCAAGAATGTCCATGGACATTCTTGGACATTTTGGTTTCTAAAGTTCGTAAATGACCTATATTCATTAAAATAGGCATTAAAACCGTATATAGACCTTATGTCACTTATGTTAGGATCTAGAACACGTCTTGGATTTTTGAAGTGTTACATTATCCCCCCCCCTTAGGAACATTCATCCCCGAATGATACTAAAAATCTTTAGAAGGAAGGAATAGACTAAAGAATAGCAGCCCTACAAAGAACAGTACATAACAAAATCAATCATATTTCTTACACAAGGAAATTCAAAACTTCAATTACCACACATAAGGCACAACATTACATTATGAGGAATATCCTTTTCACAACAACAAGAGCTCAACATATCATTTGTGAGACAATTATGACAAAGTTCAAATTATCAACATACCATATACTATTCCATAAAGACATATCATATACAAATGCACGACATAAATCAAAAGAAGCCAAAGATCAAGATTTCAAGTTCAAATGCACAACTTCACTATAAGTCACTGTAAGGCTATTCAAAAATGCACATTTCCAAGACTTCACCAAAAATCAAGAAACTTCAAATTTTAGTATTATTTTCATTATTAGTAAGAACTACTTGCCATAGTTATCAAATAGATGAGGGTAACGATAATTTATGTGAGCCTTGGCCTCCCATGTTGCACCCTCAACTAGGTGATTCTTCCATTACACCTTTACGGAAGCCACATTTTCATTCCATAACTTGTTGACTTGCCTATAAAGAATTTGAATCGGAACTTCCTCATAAGAGAGGTTATCCTTCACACCAAGACCCTCAATAGGAAAAATGGACTCTAGATCATCAATGCACTTTTAAGCATGGAAACATGGAAAACCAGATGAACCGAAGCCAATTCCATTGGTAGTTTCAATTCATAGGCAACCTTACTAACCCTTTGCAAGACTTTATAAGGACCCACATAACGAGGACTCAACTTATATTTCTTGTCAAATCTAACCACCCCTTTCATAGGTGAAAATTCCAAATACAGTTTATCACCTTCTCCAAACTCCAAATCCCTTCTCCTATGATAGGCATAAGACTTATGCCGACTATAGACCATTTGCAACTGGTTCCTTATGATATGAACTTTGTCCAACGTCTTATAAATCAAATCGCGACAAAAAAGAACCCACTTCAAAAGATCCAATAGGATACCTACACATCCTACCATACAAGGCTTCGTAAGGATCCTTGGAGATAGATGAAAGAAAACTATTATTATAAGAGAACTCCACCAAATGAAAATGTTTATCCCAGTTTCCCTTGAAATCAATAATACAAGCCCTAAGCATATCCTCAAGGGTTTGAATAGTATGTCCCACTTAACCATCCATGTGGGGATGAAAAGAGTTACTCAACTTCACCTTAGTATCTAACATTTATTGGAATGACCTCCAAAAACCTTGATGTGTATTGAGCACCTCGATCCGGTATGATGGATAACGGAATACCATGGCGACACACAGTCTCATCTATGAAGATACTAGTATAATATTCCACCGAATAAGTAGATTTGACGGGAATAAACTGAGAAGACATGGTCAAGCTATCCATAACCACCCATATAGAGTCATATTGCCTTTGAGTCCGAGGTAAATCCACTACAAAATCCATATTGATGTCTTTCCACTTCCAAGTAGGAACTTGGATTTCTTGGTACCTAATAAAACGATCCCCCTAAGTAGAATGCCTCATTAAGCTTGCCAAGGAGTGATTCCTTTAAATCCATCAATTATTTATAAAGAGTTTTTTTTGGACTTCACCTGAACTAACAATGATGACTCGTAGTTATTATGGACCATAAAACCACCATTCAAAGAATCTTCCAACCTCACACCCAACGTACGCAACCTATAAACATCTTTCACTAGGTCTTTATTGGCTTCATCTATGTGAGACACACTAGCCATAGTCATACGATTTAGAGCATCCGCAACCACATTGGTCCTGCCGGGGTGATAAAGGACACTTGTGTCATAATATTTCAACAATTCCAACCACTTTCTTTGTTAAATATTCAACTTCTTTTGGTTAAACATATATTTGAGACTCTTATGGTCAGTTTACACATCGACATGGACACCTTACAAGTAATTCCTCCATATTTTAAAGGCGTATACCACGACCACTAACTCAATGTCATGAGTTGGATAGTTTAGCTCATGCACCTTAGGTTACCTAGAAGCATAGGCTATCACCTTCACATGTTTCATAATCACAAACCCCAAACCCACTCCGAATGCGTGACAATACACAACAAAACTGGAGCACCCCATGGAGAAATACTATGTTTAATGAAGACTTTGTCTAGTAAATATTTGAGTTGAGTCTTCAGCTCCTTCAATCCGGCTGGAGCCATCCGATAAGGAGGCATTTGTATCAGGTAGCAAATCAATACCAAAATCCATTTCCCATTCGGTAGGAATACCGAAAAGGCATTAAGAAAAAACTCTGGAAATTCACTCACTACGGGGACCGAATCAATGGGAGGAATTTTGGTGTCTAGAACTTGGACACATTCAATATGGTATAGACAACCTTTAGAGATCATTTTTCATGCTTATAGACAAGAGTAATACGACCTCTAGGAATAAAATTTCCCCCCTTCAACTCAACAACGGGTACATTTGGAAAGTTAAACTTCACCATCCTTGTTCTTGTAACGACTTGTTTAGTCGTTTTGAGCAGCAGATTTTAATTCCGGAAAAACTGGCCAAGACCACGGGCACTGCGACGGACCGTCACAGGCACGACGGCCCGTCGAGGGTGCATCGTTTCAGCATACTTAGAATTCTGAAATTGGGTACTGAAAATCGACTCTCTGGAAATTGTGACGGACCTGCAGTACGGGCCGTCACAGCCACGACGGACCGTCGTGAGCTCCCGTTGCAAAACACTTCAACTTTTGAGAATTTGGTACAAGGAACGAGTTTCTGACCGTCATGACGGAAGTGCAGGACGGACCGTCACGAGTGTGACGGACCGTCACAATGCACTTAGTGAAAAATGGGATTTTGGGCAGTTGCGACGACCTGCGTGACGGACCGTCGCAGGCACGACGGGCCGTCACAGGCTGCGCAAATCCCAGGCAGACTAGGATTTCTCTACACGTTTTAAGGGTCGTTTTGGACTATTCTTTCCTTAATTATAAAGATTGAGGGTTAATATTAATAAGTCTAATTACTTGGGGGTTAAAAGAGGTAACCTTAAGCTAATTGGTGGGTTTTGTTGTCCTCTTTTACACTTAATTATATTGTAATTAGGGTAAAGGAAAGAGGGTTTGAATAAAACAAAAGAGAAAGAACAAGAGGGAAAAGAGAGAAACGAATTGAGAGAGAGATTGGACGAGAAGAAGAAAGCTTGGGAGATTTCTTGTTGATTCCAATTCTTCGGTGGAGGTAGGTTATGGTTTATGTTACGATATTCGTAGTGAACTCTTAATAGTGAATGTTATGTGTTGATAGTATTGTAAACTCTGCTATGTGCTTAAATTGTCTGCTTGCATGATTATGATTATGAAATTGTGATGAATTAACAAAGCATGATGAAGCTATTGAATCGCA
>CM064974.1:22770093-22837503 GCA_032847665.1 Solanum chilense
GTAGAGGCTATGAAAGTGAGTTGCTGATCATTTACCTATGGACTTGTAGAATGACCAGTAGGCCTACCCATGGTCCGTGGGTGATTGGCATAGGTATTACTTGTAGTTTTGCAAAAGTTCGTCAACGGTAAGTCTTTTTTAGGTAATTCCTAGCTTAATTATTGTAATGTTGGTTTTTTTATATTATTGTAATACATTCATATAAATACTTTGAGCCATTTAATAGCCGATATACTTAATGAATCCGATATCCCTAAAAAATAACCAACTTGTTACATCTGGGTTTACCCCCTAGACGTAACCGGCATCGTAGTCCTCTTTGAGGACTAACACCTGCCTCTTATTTCAAATCATTACATTCATAGGTCAAATTTAGCAGAAAATTTAAAAATTTTCATTTATTCTACTTGGATTATTACATAGACCTCTACATATACATAGAGGCACACACACACACACAAACAATTCTATATATGTATATATATATATATATATATCGAGTATACATAGACCCTTCGTATAGATAGTTACATAGCCTTCTAAGCTTGTTGCACATAACTATACACACACAAACATATATATATATATATATATATATATATATATATATATATATATATATATATATATATATATATATATATATATATATATATATATATATATATATATATATATATATATATATATATATATATATATATATATAAGATAGAATAAAGTCTTCATAGAGTGTCTCATGTCCTAACCATCTAACAGCATTAGAAATTTGGGCATAGCCCATACATCAATGTAAAGAGTGACATATAGGTTTTAAACAATGCGTACTCAAATGAAACGAGATAGAATAAAAGATTCTTACAACTAACACAACATCATAAGCTCGATATTGGCATCAGCCATGAGAAGTGAGGACCTACCCACTTGGATAAATGAGAAACTCCAAGCCTTCTTCAAGGTCGTCTCAAATAGTTCTCAACGATCGGAACCTAAAATGTTCGGGAAAAATAGAGAAAATGGGTTAGTACGCCTCTTGTTCTAAGTATGAGATATATGCACATATAGGATCAAATAATACTAAAAGGAACATTTTATCAAAACATGCTACTTTATTCTTTGAAAGCCTTATGCAACTCAAGGAAAACATACAATTCAAGAAGGCATATTCATCAGATCAAAGAAATTAACATACTTGTCAACATACTTTAACAAAAAGTCTAATATAAACCTATGAGAGAGTAATTATATCACAATCATGAGTAAGAGTTCATCAAATCATAATAACACAAGACTACAAGTCATGAATCCTCATAAACCCAACAAGTGCAATAACCATACAAAGCGTCATAGCCTTACTCAATCAAGTGACCCAACAAAAATAATGACTAATATTCAACTTCACATAACATAAACTTTTACGGATATACAATATCATACTTTTATCAACATAGACAAATTACATGTTTATAAGAGTATCAATCACCATGTGGTATCATTTACAAGTAAAATAATAATACTATAATTTTTTTCATTTATTATCATATGCATACATAATATTAACCTTATAAAGCTTATATAAAGGCAAACTAGTGCAAGGCATAGGTAAAGTCCCATACCCCTACCTAGGCAATGTCAAACCCATCAAGTCACCTTAGTTAGTTTATCCTTCATTTGTTCATTTTAATTTAGGGAAAACTTGCCTTAACCGACATAGACCACAAGAGCTAAATGTGTAATCCGGTGTTGTAAAACCTTACACCGATAGAAGGTGATCTACCAGCCAAAATAAACTAAACATAAACGTAGATTTCTAGTTTGATCCACTAGCTAGTTTTCCTATCGGGGTAACACATTTTCAACAATTAAGACATTAGTATTTTCCCTCTGCATATCACTTGGCAATGGGGGCCTCCTCTTATGGGAATCCATTGGATGAGTATCCCTCTTTGTGGAGTCAACACCACATGTAGAACTATAGGGTGAATCTTCCTCTATGGGAAGCCATCACCTTCTATTGTCAAGTTCACTCACTACTACGATAAATCCCTTTATTGAAATATCTTTAATGTCTTTATTATTGATCATAACTTACTGTAGTTCATAGGATCTAACTCTTATATAATCATCATCATCATAGCTGAATAAAAATTATATGAGTATAGTCCATTCATTACAATTCACATAAGTGAGGTTCGGACATTTTCATTTATATTCATAATAAGGAAAATTGGTAATCATCTCCATCCTTATAAAATTTAAATCTTAATCAACCTCACAATCATAATCAAGACATTTTAATTCAACATAATAAAACCCTATCAATCCTAATACAAGATATACTCCAATACAACATAATGACTTAATCACAATTAACTACAATTTGAACTAAAGAATAGAGATCATGAGACTTGGTTGAGATCATCAGACTTACCAAGTCTCCTTCATAATTCATCATCAAGATCTTACTATACACCTTCAACTCAATCCAATATGGGTATACATAATCATAAGTAATTAATTAACATGAAAACAAGGATAGAAGAGTCACTACATCACAATTCAATACTAGATCATAGCTTAATATAAGATACTTAGGTCAATTTACTTTCTAACCCAGATCATCTTCACAAGAACTAACATGAAAGACTACAAATAACTATAATTTGTTCATGATTAATGTAACAACGTCATCTCATAGTAATTAAACAAATAACAAAGTCAATTGAACCAACTAAAATCTAATTCATATAAATATCAAACACAGGGTTAAGGGTTAAGGGTCATCTTCTACAAACTAGATCAACTTATTAAGATATATCATGAATTAGTTAGAATTCATGTAAATAAATTCATATTATCCAATAGAAAACATAAACAAACCAATTCATAGCATAATTTTCGAGATTGAGAAATATCCACACGAAAACTCAACTTTTAAAAATACTTTGAATGAACCCTTTGAGGAAAGACGTCTCAATTGTGAATTAGATCCCAAACCTCGATGTTTGATGAAGAATTGATGGTGATACCATCTATTTACAGCCCCCAAAATACCTCCCCTATCTTGTCTTCGGTGGTGTCTTTCATTCGAGAGAGAAAGACGAGAGAAGGAACAAAGTTTTGTTTTGAGTGTTGTAATTAGACTAATAGGGTTGGTGTCTTTATGTGGGGTTAATCAAGTTAATTAGACATCCCTTAATCCCTAAATAACCACCAAACCCCTTAATTAATTAGTTAAGAGCAACTTAAAAACGTGCATTAATTACAGGCCCTATCGACTAGACCACGATCGACGGATAGTTGGTCCATTGACGGCAAACCCTCCCTCCGTGCTGCACACTCATGGTTTTGGTCAGAGACATGTACCGGAGAGTTATCACACAATTTTTCTAAGTGTTAGTCGACGTTTTGCTACGATGAACCGTCGATTCACACACTAATCATCGATTGCCTCTCGTGAGTGCACACTGCCCAGGCAGTGTTGACTCCAACAGCAAGGGTGCTTGGTTGGTCCTTGGGGAGTCATAACCACACTTTTCCACAATGAATAGACTTAAATGCATGTTATCCACTCTTCCACCAATTTTTGTGGATTTGCGACTCTTAAAATCTAGTCAAATGAGCTAAGGCACGCTACTACCTCCATGAGCACTAAAATCTATTCAAGTAACTCAAGACTAGCTCCAACAACAATACATAGCAACATTAACCATATCTCTTATACAAGACAATTCAAAACATTAATTACTATACATAAGACTCAAATATCACATTATGAGAAATTTCTTTCTCACAACAACAACATGATCTTAACATGCTTTACATGAGTCAATTATGCAAATGTTCAACTTACCAGCATGAGGCATATCCTTTTATAAAGACTCACCATATCAAAATTCACAAGATAACTCAACACAAGACAATGAGAAAATTTTCAATATGCACATTTTTCAAGACTATAGAAAAATCAAAGCAACTTTAATTTTAGTAATTATTTTAATTGTTAGTAAGAACTACTATCCTTAGTTATCAAAATAGATGAGGGTAAAGGGAGATCATGTCTTTCTTGGCCTCCCATGATGCACCCTAAACTAGGTGATTCTTCCATAACACCTTTAAGGAAGCCACCTCTTTATTACTTAACTTCATAACTTGCCTATCAAGAATTTGAACCGAAACCTCCTCATTCGAGAGGTTATTCTTCACACCAAGACCCTCAATAGGAAGAATATACTGGGAATTACAGATACACTACTTAAACATGGAAAACTGGATGAACCGAAGCCAATTAACTAGGAAGTTCAATTCAATGGCCACCTTAACCGAACCCAATTAACTAGGAAGTTTCAATTCATAGTCCACCTTATCAATTTTTTGCGAGATTTCATGTAATCCCACATAATGAGGACTAAACTTCCCTTTATTGCAAAATCTAACAACCCTTTTCATAGGCAAAATTTTAAAATATACCTTATAACCTTCTAAAAACTCCAAATCCCTTCTCCAATGATCGTTATAAGACTTTTGCGGACCATAGGCCATTTGCAAATGTTCCTTATGATATGAAATTTCTCCAAAGTCTTAAATCAAAATTGGGATCAAGATGCGAAGGGTCACGAACTTCAAACCATCAAATAGAAGACATACACCTCCTAACATACAAGTCTTCATAGGGATCCATGGATATGGATTAATGAAAACTATTATTATAAGAAAATACACTAAAGGAAAATGCTTATCCCAATTTCCCTTTAAATCAATAATACAAGCCCTAAGAATATTCTCAAGATTTTTAATAGTACAGCCGCTTTGACCATTCATTAAGGGATAAAAAGTGGTACTCAACTTCACCTAGTACGAAAACCTTCTTGGAATGACCTCCAAAACATAGATGTGAATTGGGCACCCCGATATGATATGATGGATAACGGAATACCATGGCGACACACAATATCATCTCTGAAGATCCAAGCATAATCTTCAACTGAATAAGTAAACTTGATGGGAATTAAATGAGAGGACTTGGTCGACCTATCAACAACCACCCATATAGAGTCATATTGCCTTTGATCTCGAGGTAAACGTACTACAAAATCCATATTGATGTCTTCCCACTTCAAAGTAGGAACTTGAATTTATTGTAGTAAACCACCAGGCTTTTAATTATGGGCTTTCACTTGTCGGTAATTTGGACACTTAGCGACAAACTCCGCTATATCCTTCTTTAAACCTTCCCACGAAAATACTTCCCTAAGGTCATGGTATATTTTTGTTGAACCCGGATGAATGGAGTAGTGGGACACATGGGATTCCTCAAGGATCCTGTTAGTTAATTCATATTCCTTGGGAACACACAATTTTCCTTGGTACCTCAAAACACCATCTCCCCCATATGGAGAATGCCTCAATAAGCTTGCTAAGGATTGATTCCTTTAACTCTATCAATGATTTATCAAGGCGTTATTTGCACTTCATCAACTGCCAGTAATGACTTGGAGTTATGATGTACCATGAAACAACCATTTGGAGAATCTTCCAACCTCACACCCAACCTAGACAACCTATGAACATCCTTCACTAGGTCTTTCTTGGCTTCATTTATGTGAGACACACTACCCATAGTCATACAACTTAGAGCATCCACAACCTCATTGTCCTTGTCGGGTGATAGAGGACACTCATGTCATAATCTTTCAACAATTCTAACCTCCTCCTTTGTGGGAGATGCAACTCCTTTTAGGTAAGCACATATTGGAGACTCTTATGGTAGTGTAGATATCAACATGGACACCTTACAACTAATGCCTCCATATTTTCAAGGCAAATACCACGGCCGCTAACTCAAGGTCATGAGTTGGATAGTTTCTCTTACGCACCTTAAGTTGCCTAGAAGCATAAGATATTACCTTATCATGTTGCCTAATAAGACACCCTAGAACCACTCACGATGCATCATAATAGACAACAGAACTATTTTTACCCTCCGGTGAAGTCAACACCAGAGCGGAAGTGAGCCTATCTTTCAACATTTGAAAACTTCTCTCACATGCCTCCGACTACTCAAATATCTGACAATTTTGGGTTAAAGTACTCAAGGGAGATGCAATGGAGAAAAAACCATCCACAAACCTCCGATAATAACCCGCTTAACCAAAGCAAATCCTAATGTCGGTTGGAGTCAATGGTCTAGGCTAATTTTTCAGCACCTTCGTTTTTCTTGGATCAACCTCAACTCGCTCACTAGAGATGATATGACAAATAAATGACACCGACCTCAACCAAAACTAACATTTTCTATACTTGGCAAACAATTGATGTTCTTTAAGTACTTGGAACACCACCCTTAAATGGTTCATGTGATCTCCCTAATTTTTCAAATATACCAAGATGTCATCGATAAAGACAATGAGAAATGAATCTAGGTAACTTCGAAACATCCTATTTATTAGGTTCATAAAAGCCGCCGGAGCATTTCTGAGACAAAAGAACATTACTAACAACTTATAATGACCATATCTACACTTGAATGTCGTCTTTTGTATATCCTAACCTCTCACCCTATTTTGTTAATACCCCGATCTCAAGCAATCTTAGAAAAGTATCTTTCCCTTTTGAGTTGCTCAAAGAAGTCTCCAATGCTAGGGAGAGGATACTTGTTCTTGATTGTGACTTTATTGAGTTGGAGCTAATCAATACGCATTCTTAAGGACCCCTTATTCTTCACAAATAAAAGGGGAGCGACACATGGAGAAATACTAGGTCTAATGAAGCCTATTCTAGTGAATTTTTGAGTTGAGCCTTCAACTCTTTCAATTCATCCGGAGCCATCCGATAAGAAGCAATTGAAATGGATTTTTATTGGGTAGCAAATCGATAACAAAATCAATTTCCAGTTTGGGAGGAATACCGAAATCTAGAACTTTGACTCTTACAATATGGTATGAATAAACTTTAGAGATCATTTTTCATGCTTTTTGAAAAGAGATCATACAACCTCTAGGAATAGAATTTCCCCCCTCCAACTCTACAATGGGTTAATTTGAAAAGTTAAACTTCACCACCCTCATTCTACAATCAATAGAGACAATGCAACAAATTGATACCCAATATAATATCAAAATCAAGCATATCATGCTCTAGTAGTTCAACATAAAAAATTCTATTAGGCAACATTATAGAACAACTTCTATACACCCTTTTTCCAACAACCAACTAACCCACCGGAGTAGACACTAAAAAAGGTTCATACAAAATAAAAGACAAAATGTCAAACTTTTTAGCTAGTAGAGGGGTAACAAATGATAAAGTAGCACCGAGGTCAAGTAAGGCATATACATCAATAGAGATGACTTTCAACATACCAATCACCACATGGGAGAAGTCTCTTTCTCACCCCTGGAGAAGAGATCATAGAAACAGTTCTTCTTTGGAGCCTCATTTGAACCACTTTCTTGAGCTTGACCACCCTTTTCTTGCACCTTTATATTAAGGCAATACCTAACCTTATGGACACTCTTTCCCAACAAAAAACATTGCCCGTCCCAACCAAGCATTTACCAAAATGACCCTTTGCGCACTTGGCACATGTAGGCTTATCATTAGGCAAGTTTCCACTCCTCCCCTTTTGGGATATAGGTTTACTAACCTTATCATCAGGAGCCTTATGGAACTTGGATGGAAATTGATTAGAAACCCTCTTCTTAAATCTACGCTTGTCTTGTATCTCGAGCCTATTCTTCGAATGACCTCCATCAAAGGATCTTGTACTCTTACCATCTCCACTCTTGCTCGTGTAGTGTATCCAAATGACACTCCTCTTTCAAATCATATGAAACCCCCATCACAAAATGACTCATTTCATCTCTAGGATGGGAAACCAAAGAAGGATCATATTTTTACAATTTAGTTAATTTAAAGGAATATTCATGAACACTCATACCTCCTTGGTGAAGGTTAATAAACTTCATAACTTTAGCTTCCCTCATCTTCCCAGGAAAGAACCAATTAAGAAAAGCCTTCTTAAAGATCTCCCAAGTCACCGGACCACCCCTGAATGGCCTATTTTCCTTCCATTGGACATAACATACTTGAGCCACATCCTCAAGTTGATAAGTGCCTAATTCAGCATTCTAACTAGTAGACTTTCCCATAGTTAAAAATATCTTGTATACTTCATCGATGAACTCTTGGGGGTCTTCTTCAACCTTAGATCTGTAGAAAGTAGGAGAATTCAACTGAGTGAAATCCCTTAGATGGGACGCCGTGGTAGCTACTTATTTATTTGGATTCGGTACAACCTCTCGGTTATCTAAGGTCGTCATAACTTGGGATTGAGCAGTGGCGGGTTAGGACAAGTGGATAGGGGAATTCTTTACGTCACCATCTATAAATAGTAGAGGATTGACTAGAGCTTGGTCATCATTCCCACCTTCCTCAAGAGGAGGAAGTTGATCACCACGGGGAGGAACTCATGCATTGTCAATCATCTCTTCAATCCTTTGTGCTGCATTCCGTCGAGTGTTCATTTTGTATAATCAAAACAATAAGACAAGATGCAAAATCACACCATAAGTATACTCTACTTGCACTATATTGGACTTCAAAGAAAGTGAGAGTTTTCTAGGCATCACGTAGGTTCCTATCCATAAGTGTGGTGCGCTTCACAATTATGAATATGAACCTACATAGACGTGGTTGACAGAGACAATGAACACAAATATAATACAACCTCATGCTCTTATACCATGTTTGTCACATCAAGGTTTATCCCCTAGGCGTAACCGATGACGCCGTCCTCTTTGAGAACTAAAACTACCCTCTTAATTAACATCATTACATTCATAAGTAAAATTTAGCGTAAAATTTAAAACTTATCATTTATTGTACTTGGAGTTTTACATAGACCTCAACATACAAACACAAAGACACAAAAACAAACACACACACACACAAACACACACACACACACACACACACACACACACACACACACACACACACACACATATATATATATATATATATATATATATATATATATATAAGGTTACATCGCTTTCTATGCTTATGGTACATAAGTATATTATAAATAGTTGTTCAATACCCCAATCCAAGATTATTGTTCAATAAATGTGCTTAAAATGAAGACCCTAAGCTAAAAGAAAATCCAATATGAATATTTTCACACATTGTACTAGGCATCCAAGTTTCAAGCCTAGTACCATTCCGCACGACCATTTAAAATAATCTTATAAATTAACAAGTGCCCAAGGAAATAGTGAGGGTCCTTGGGACAATAATAAAAAATTCCCAAAGAAAATATAAATAATATTTATTTAGTAAAGTACAACATACCATGTGTGAAAGACATGTGAAGAAGAACCGAAGGAGGGGACCACCCTAACCGAATTCGATTAGGGTAGTTAAAGGGACTAAAACGTGCATAAGGTACAAATCCATGTGGGGCATAACATCCTAAAATATTTTAGACTCTAACATACTTCCCCAAATAGTTATCTAAACTAGGACTAACCGAAATGGACCCATTAGTGCACCCAAAAATTTAGGACCAAAATCGAGTTGACACTAACCTAGTACAACTCAAGAAACATCCTAGTACTTAACCTAGGATTGTCCAAAAGGGTTAATTTTTGTTCCAATGACTTGGGGGTACTTTATTACTTACCCTAGGTACCTAAATTAATTACATAATCAATATAAAGTCAAAATGTTTACCAAAACCACAGTCAAAACAACATTCCAAATTTGACTATGTGTCATGTTCTCCTATGTTTAATCAACTTAGGAGGGTTTTTTTTTGTAATTGGTTAATTAGTTTATTAAATTAACTTATTAAACATAAGTTCTATAATTCAATGTCAGTTCTTAAAAGCTAAAAATCACGTTTAAACTCATAGGAAAGGCGAAGCAAAAATAGCAAGCAACGAATGAAGAAAAATAGAAAAAACTTTATTGATTTCTCTAGGACAATTTCAAGGTTTCTTCATTGTTTTTTTCAAGGTGGTTTTCTTAAATAATGTTATGCATAAGTTTTGGGTTTTATCTCATGGAATTATTTCTCCAAGAGGCTTTTCAAACATTTCCAACTCATAAATTTTGAAACTAGGGTTGTTTCCCAATGATATTGTTGAACGTCCATCTCCCTAGTTATCATTTTTTTCATTTCGTAAGTATATAGATATAATATTGAACATGTTGTTGTTATGTGGATATACCTTATATTATAAGTTTTTGATTATTAATGATTAATGAGCTCTATAGATTGCATTTGGATGGTTGAATGATTAGTTACACATATTTCTAAATGACATAGTGCTTAGTTTTGTGTTCTAGAAAGATGAAGTTGTTATGAGTTCTTCATGAAGTAGAGTATATTGTTATAGGCTGTTAATTCAATGATAAATTATAAGTTAATTTAATGTAAAAATGTTGTCTTATAACAAATGAAGTTTAAATGACCACCATATGTGAATTTTTGGTTTACGCCAACAAATTGGCTAGCAAAACTATGTCAAAAATATTATCTCTCAAAATGTGTAAAGTTATATTAACAAAGTGATATAAATCTCTACATCAATGAACTCATAATGTAGGGTATGCCAACCAATTGGACAAGTCCCAACATACCCTATCAACACGAACTTGTGAACGCAATAGCATTGAATAAGTAGTTATAAATTTAATAAAGAATCAAAGGTAGTTCATGAATGTATTATGCCAAAATAAGTTCATAGCTTGCACAAACCAAGAATTGAATTGTTTTTTTAAGTTAATAAAATTTTGAAATTTCAAGTGTAGCGAAAGTTTGTCTTATGCCAATAAATTTGTCTACAACATTATTTTTAAAATATGTAATAGAATTGACTAATGATTTCATGAAATTATACTTCAATGAATTGCCTTCTTTATGCCAATAAATGGCTAACAATACATCGTCTAACAGTGATTAAAGAATTGGCTATAATGTAATTATTAAATAATTAAAAGATTAGTTAATGGCTAAGGTATACCAAACTAAACATGAATGAGTGTAAGTTTAGCTTGTGCCAATAAATTGGCTATGAAGTAAGTTTTCAAATTTTCTAGGCCAATACTAATTTTGTGCCAATCATATATAGCTAAAGTATTGAAATGAAAATATTAGAACATCTAAGGTAATTTAATGAATCCATATCCAAAGTCATGCCAATCATTTGGACAAGTCCAAACATGCCCTAACCAAATGAACTATGAACATATGTAATTCATTGAGTGAAGTTCTTATTGTCCATAAACAATGATATGAAGCTATCAAATGAAAGTAAGCAAGTAACGTGAGTAATAACATAACTAAATATGTCTTAGTAAAGAAAGTGACCAGAATGAGGGGTTAAAAGAAGTGAGACAAGCCTCACTTACACCTAAGCTACTATGTTAAAAATATTCACGAATGAAGGTGTTAGAATGTGTGAGACAAGTCTATTTAACACCAAAGATGTTTTGTAAGAACAATTCACATGTCATCAATGTAAATAAAAGGATGACAAGTCATCAATAGTGTAAGCAAATGTTACAAGAACGTACTCACCTATGAGAATGTAAAGCTGATGAAGAGATGATACGCTCAAAATTACTTCTCAAATAGAAGTAAAGCGGTCGTGTCAAGTAAATAACCCAACTAGTGAGGTTGGGATCGTTCCCACGTGGAAAATAGTCTAAACTTAACTTTAACCTGTTATTACTATTGTTCATTCAATGACTTCCTTGGAAAGTAAAAACAATAAAAGGGGGGTTTCTATTTCTAACTGAATAAAAAAACTAACAAAATTTAAAGAGACACGTAACAGCTTTGAATGTTTGATTTTAATCAATTAATCAAAGTAACTAGGGTTTACGTGTTCGCAACAGGTTCATAACTTGATAATTCTAACTATAACAATTCTTTCCTAGTATCTTGCATGCGAAGTGATAAGCTATGTATTTTTAAATCCTTGGTCCGGCATCTAGAAAATCTCACTCCGCACCTTGGTCCGGCTACATGTGTTGCTTTCCTAACCCTTATCTTTACCTCATATTAAGCATCGTATTCGATATTTGACTAAATTATTACCTCGTACAACACTAGCCTATTAGATAGTATACACTAAATCTATGTTAATAATTGTTTTCCTATTATCTATCTCCTTGGTCCGGCAAGTAGCATTCAGGCGAGTTCTACCGTTGGCCATCCGTTAAAAAGACTTCTAAGCCGACAAAAATTATTAATACATGCAAGACACCATTCTAGAATTGTTATTTTAGTTAGGTTTTATCTCATTATTTGCCTATGGTTCCCGCAACCTGAGTTATGGAGTTTAGTTACCCATAGTCATAATCACAATATTCAAATATATTAAATAAGAATTCATGTACTTACTTCAATGAGAAAGAGTAAAATCCGAAATTTGCTTGATTAATCACCAATAATCACTCGCAAGAATCTCAAAATGATCAATAATCTTACAAAAAGCCTAATGATAATCAAGAATCTAACAATACAGTATCTACTAATATGATGTCTAACAATACGGAGTCTAACAATGATCTAGAGTCTAACCTCAAAAATGAGGTTTTTCGAACTATTTATAGAAAATAAAAACCTAATTAAACAAGGACTCTATTTGCTGAAAATCTACCAAAACGCGGCTGGGTCAACAGACCTCGCGACCGATCGTCATGGTCACAACGGACTGACATGGACTCCGTCGTCCCGTACTTATGCAATTTATTCTGCTGCTCTCTTCATTACCCTCAACGGCAAGTATGACAGACCGTCATAGGCACAACGGTCCGTCGAGGGTATTTGTTCCAAAACACTTCAACTCTTGGAATATGGGTACTGGAATTACTTCTATGAACTTCATGACGAACCTGCAGGACGGACCGTCATAGACATGACGGATCGTCACAAGCTTCATAACCCTACACTTGGTCAGACTTCCCCATCGTCCTTCAGCAGCTCCACTACGCTGCCACCTACGGACCGTCACAAGCACGACGGACCGTCATAAGCTCCGTAGGTGATCTCTTCGAATTTTCTTCGCTCAAAATCTCTGAATTCATCTTTGGACAGATTTCTTGCAAAATAAAGAGAAACTTATATAAACATTAGCACAAAAAGGATTTTGGACACAGTAAACTTAAGGAAAAAGTATTAATAATACCGTGAAACCACGGTATATCAACACCCTCAACTTAAATTCGTTGTTTGTCCTTAAGCAACGCACTATGACTCAATACACAATCTTTGTACAATAGTATCCATGTTTTATCCTTTGCAATCATTTGACCATCAATCCCGATTAATCTCATCATATCTATGCATGCTATTTATTATCCTTCCTAGCCCCTATCCATATGAAGGGTTCTTGTTGGGAGCATTAGGATCTACGAAAGCTTTATTGACATATTTTCCCCTTTATTTGAGGTTTGGGAAGTCCCTCATCTTGTGTCCCTTATTACCACATGCAAAACAACCATCCACAATGTTTTTTTGGAGCCCTATCCTCGTTTCCCATGGAAGAATCATGATGATAGAACCTCTTCTTAGGGTTTTGGTGACTAGAATCATCCAACCTAGGCCTCTTATCCTCTTGCGTTATCGCCCTAATTTTGGACTCTCATTTTGTTGTGCATAAACCATGAGTGTAGAGATATCAATGTCATTAAGAATCATTCTCGTACGACACTCTTTCTCCATTAAGCTAGACACACCGCTCAAAAAATTGTTCATCCTAGACCAAGGGTTTGCTACCATGGTTGGGGCATACTCAGAGAGTTGGGTGAATTTGAGATAGTACTCTTTCAAACTCATTCCACCTTGACGAAGGTTCATGAATTCAACCCTATTAATGTCCCTCCCTTCTAGGGGAAAGAACCTATCTAGAAAAGCCTTTTTGAATTCTTCCCAATCAGCTGGACCTCTTTCTAAGGGTCTCTCTTCCCTCAATTGCTCATACCACACTTGAGACACCTCCTTATGTTGGTAAGACACTAACTCCTCTTTCTCCTTAGGGGTCACACCCATAGCATCTACCACTTTGAAAATCTCATATGTGAAACCTTGTGGATCTTCATCCACCTTAGTCCCATGGAAAGTGGGAGGTTTCATCCTCATGAAATCTCGAATTCTAGAAGCGGGAGTTCTAGCATTAGGTTGGGGCCTATCTCCTTGATTAACTTGGCAAACAAAGTGATTCTTGACGACATGAGGTTGAGGCGTCATGCAATGGGTCAAGCTCATTAGGGCAGCCCTCAACTCCGCAGTAGTCATATCCCCTTCCACAAAAGGATCTTGAGGCATAGGAGCCACTTGAGGCTCTTGGGGTTCCAGAGGAACTTGAGGTTTTTGAAGATGAACCTCCTTATGCTGTTCCTCTAGAACCACAATAAGAACTTTGTAAACATCGAGAGGGATCCTCTCATCAGATACACCTCTCTCCTTGCTTCTAGCGGTTGATGTCCTCGTATTCATGTCCTATAAACTCAAAGAGAAGAGGTAGAGAAAACACACATTTTATGACTCAACTCTAAGGAACAACATTAGAATAGAGAAGAAAGTGAAACTTCTATCATCCTATAACCTCTCATCCATGGATGTGTCGCGACTCACACCAATGACCAAGATACTACCAGATGTGGCTTGTGAGTCTTTTTGAACTTAAACTATTTTCCATAACCTTATGCTCCAATACCAAGTCTTTCACGACTGAAAGTACCCCTTAGAAGTTAGGAGGAACCCTCGTTTCGTGGCCGGGTGTACTTAACCCTTCGGGGTCTTCTACACGCCCTTCTACTAGCATTTATTTCATAAAACATGAAAAGTAGTGTGCAATCAAAACTTTCCACGAATAATTTAATAAAAAGGAAATATTTAATAAATGCTTAAGAAATATTATCGGCACAAAACAAACTTAAGGCACGACATTTAATATCATATGGACATGACCCGTTACATTAAAATCAAGTACATAATAAGTCTTATAATAAAACTAAGAAAAGGACTATGACCTCGAATATATGAGGGCATACTTTTCCTTTTGAGAATCTTTCCCATGCTCTTCATTCTATCCTCAAACCTTCAAAATTTTCAAACCTATACTTATGTAGCATAGAAAAGTATGGGGTTAGCACAAAACAATGTACTAACTATGGCATATCCAAAAACATGTAAAAAGAGACATTTTAGTAAAATATATTTTCATGCAGTTTAAGTAAAACATTCATCAATAAAAAGGCAAAACATCATACTAACCATCATTTACATCTTAGATAAGAATTTCCATAATTTTGAGCCAATAAGAAACATTTACAGATAACTTGTCAAAACATACATTAAACCAACTTGACATTTACCCGTGAACTCCTTAAGCATTTAGCTAAAATCTTATTGAACAATACCAGGAAATCATTTAAATTATTCACAATAATTTCAACTTGAGCAATTACAATGAGCTATCCTAAACTAAATGAGTGAACTTCCAAGGCCAAGCGAAAGAGGAAGTGAACTCATTTTCAGTAAGAGTTTCCCTACCTCGGAATTATCCTAAGACTAACTAAGGTAAGATATGAAGGAAGAATGCATATGCCTCCACCAATACACACCAAAGCAACACTGAAGACTACCCCTTTTGGCTTACTCAACTCGGGAGAAATAAACCACTTACTCAATGACAAGACATAAAAAGACACACTACAAATCATCAAAGTCTTCCCTTTTGGAATGCCTACTTAGTGCAATGAGTAGATAGTGTCCCATACCACAACCTACCCTAAGTAGTACATTGATGATGAATTACTTCTATTTAATAGAATATTCAATTCGAAGAGAAAATCTCAAATCTCTCTCGACACGGAGAACCTCTCTTTTTAATACGCTATTTCAATTTCGAATGTTTGGCACCAAGTTTTCACTTTCGGAAGTTCCTACCTATTGCAATGAGTAGATAGCGTCCCATACCACCACCTACCTTAAGTAGTACGTTCTTTTAGAAGACATAGTTCAATCAATTATTTGTAGGGGATTGGATTAACCAACATAGACTATGAGAGCTAGACATAGAATCCCGATATTAAACTCTATAGGATGAGGGATCCTCACTTGCCTAGAGTAAGGTCATGCTTCTTAGCTTTTACGTCAATTTCCCAATAGCAACACCTATGTCGACACATAGTTATGGGATAAGGAGATTTCTACAAAGTAACTCATTCTCTACAAACGAGGAGTACTCATTTAAAGAGGTACTTTGGAAATACAACATCTCAAATCACGAAGTGTAATCCATCTCTCCTTCATATTCTCTCGATTCTAGGCATAAGTCACCACGGATTTCTTAACATTCAAACCTATATATTAAGGATATGTACTGAACACCACATAATTCACGAAGGGCATTCATTCTCCAACCTATCTTTGAAATCTCATTAGGAATAACGGGGTTGCTACTAGACACATGATCTTAACTCACGAAGAGTGTCCACCCCAATACTCCTCGTTTCTCAACTTAGTATCATACATTGATTACGTGCAAGAAGGAGGTTCAAGGATGGAAACATACATCAAAGAGAAAGAAATCCAATAATTTTGGTGAAGGTGCACGTCCAAAGCAGTCCTTCTTGCCCTCCTTGAGTCTTAACTTCAATGGAGACTTTGAGCGAGTTTTCTTCTAAGAGGGAGTTTGAATATTTGAAGTGAGGCGTCTTGTATTGGTCTAGGGTTTAAAAATAATTTAATGCAACCAAAAAACACTAAAATTATCAACCTAGGGTCTTAAAAGACTTCCGGTATATTTACATAAAAAACCCCAAGATGGCACAGCTTACCAGACTTGGCAAGCCCTTATAGACGAGACCTTCACCAAAAGACCGTCTGTGCATCAACGGACCATTTGTAGGGTCTCGTAGTTTGGGACTTATATCCTATGGAGCCTGTCCATCATGAAATTCCAGTCCGATTAACTCCCTAGGTCGACGCACCGGTGATGGACCAACGGACCATTCTTAGGGTCATCCACAGCCACATCCTTTTGGAAGTTTTGCCCAACTCTTATGCCCTTCATCTAGGAGATATAGGGTCATTCCCGGAATTTAAACCCTTAAAATAAGTTGTCTAGTTCTTAGAAACATACCACCTTAGTTTCAAGGAAAAGAAACACATAAAACTCACTCAAACACGTCAAAGACACACAAGTACATATTAAGGCACACCTTCCTAATGTCATGGATGTTCTTGGTCAATTGAAATCCAACCTTAAAAAACTTCACACACTGCCTAAGAAAATTAAAGTTACTCATTTTATGCTTAATTCAACTCAAGAATCCATTATGAGGCTTTAGTTCACCTTAGTTTGTTTTGGGGCGTTACGCTAAGGTAGAATTCTATGTGGGCACATATTTAAGGGTCAAGGAGATTGTTGGTAGAAACCTTGACATACTAAGTTGGAGGTTTTCATCTCATGATACAACACATAAATAAAAAATATGTACTTACGAACTTGAGGAAATCCATGCGGGAGGCCATACTTACTAATGGACATAATGATAATGCATACATAATTCATACCCAATACATGTGTATAGGGTTAGGGTTGAGGAAATAATGTCATCTAAGTAGTTTCACCTTGCATCATTGAGATCAAAGAAGATCCAAGATTTCCCTTCATGGGAATTCACCCTTCAACACACAAGAATTAACAACCAACATATGAAATAGAGAAATTCATGAAGAATTACCATAACTAAAATTAAAGTAAACAAGTAACATGCTCATCACCCTCACAAATCCACCTTAATCAATCCATGAATTTAGGTATTTGGGGGAAAGACATGGGTCAAGGTAAAACTCATAGGAATTCATCAATTAACCATCAATTAATATCTAAAAAAAATTGACTCATAATAATTCATCATAATCTATTCACAATTTCATTTTATAAAGAAAATCTATGTGAGAAGAGAAACCCTTGTTTTTAGGGGAATGTAGAAATCATATTCTGAAGGACCTCTTGGGGACATGAATCCCTAGAGTGAAAGAAATCATACCTTTTAGATGAATAACCACGAAATTTAGTAGAAACTTGAGGGATTTGGTCTTCTTATCCATGCTTCGAAGCTTCTTCAATGTGGGATGAATAGATAGAGAAAGTAGAGACAATTGAGAGCATTGGGTTTTGATTTGGGGTTTTGTTTTGATCGAGTCAATTTTAGGAAAAACTGAAGTAAAATCAATATATAGGGCCCCCATAAAATACCAAAATTCCCCTCACTTATTTTGACCCTTTAATGAAGTGAAACTCGATTTTTTTTCAAATATTTGGTCCGGGAAAAAGTCCACATCGCAGAGATGTTCCAGCAAACTATTTGGAAAATAAATTTTGGGCAGTGGACTGCACTATCTAGGCACGACATGACAATGCTCCAGCCATGCACAAAACCCTGCTGCCTTGGGCAGCTTGCATGGTCCAATGTTGGGTCCCATCATGGACTCCTCGGGCGATCCTTGGGGGTCGCACCTGAACGTTTTCACCATATATACTAGGTGTTACCTACTTAAAGTCATTTTACAAGTTTTGGACTTCATATGACCCTCCAAAACCTTTGCCAAACCTAGGGACGTCAACAAGTTATGTTTCGCTAGATTCCGCATGTTAAAACTTCTCGTTAATATTATTGATCCAATACTTCTCAACAAAATTATTTATGCTTATTTAGGTCTAAAACCATAATTACTCATCATATATGGATTTTTTTTAAGTCTTATAATTTACGGGTGTGACAAAAGACTCCACCAATATGACCTATATTATGAGCATTTTAAATCATGCCTTTAATGACTTGATTACTCAAACTATGATTACATTCAAATATAATATGATGAATTCAAGATGTGTTCATTGAATATGGAATTTAGTCCTTAAAGGGAAAATATATGATATTATACATACTTTGAGAAAGTGTGTTCATCATTTAAGACCATCTTTTAAGAAAATAAAGTGATCATGACTTTGATATAATTGTGGTGTTGTTGAAAACCTGTTCACACACACACCCCAATACATGATTATTTAATGATTATGATGATATTATTATCTTTATTGAATCTTCATTTTCGTAAACATAATATGAGTATAATGTTAAAGTCTTCCTCACATTTTGAACATTTCAGGTTGAAAATTAGTTCTCACGTAATTGAATATAAAATGAAGATTTTAGGTTAAAAGTCATTTTTCACCTTAATGAATAAATCATAAATACATGGACTGTGAAAGTTTATTCTCACGCATAATCATATGTGATAACCTAATGAAATAAGTAAGGATTCATTAAATACTTCATGCAAATTATGCTTAGCACCAAGTGGATATTGAAAATGACATAGAGGCTCTCTCGTCTATTAAATAGGTCAGTGTCTAATCAATCCCCAAATTGTACTCATCTAGGGGCTTATTTTGATGCAAATAGTACCCTAAATTGTATATTTTATCTCTATATCTAATAAAAACCTCTACATTTCAGGTATTTGAGGATTTGGTAGGAGCATGAATACTTAGTCACAAAATGGAAGAGAATAGCTGGAGATGCAAAGCGCGCATCGCCAAACACACTTTGTGATACGCTGTATAGCAGAGTTCCGACTTCTGCTACAGCAAGCGAGTCCTAATGTAAGTTGATCAAAAAGCGACAAAAAGGAGAATTTGGCACTTTGCCAAATTATTCCACGAAACAGAGTTATTCTTCCTAACATTGCAACATGCATGGAAAAAAAGGTGAGGCACAAATGACAACAAACTATAGAAAGGGTGATTCGCGAATAACTCGGCGGTTCACGATTAAAGATGTCGAATAGATCAACCAGCACTAATCTGAACAGTATAATTACTAAACTATTTTATTATTTATATATAGAATTTTGGAGGAAAACACATTAAGATATTTTCCCAATTTTCCAACTCAAGGTTTTGGCATTTTTCTCTGAAGTTTTGAGAGGGTTTTGAGGAAGATTGACGAAAGAAGTTATTTTTCCAATGTTGGAATTAGGTCTTCTCCATTTACCTTAATTTTCCAATTTAAGGTCTAATCTCTAGTACCCATTATTCCTTTAACTTTTTAAGCATATTTGATTATTGCTTGATGTGTAGCTAAAAACCCCCCTTTCTTAGCGTATGATTTAGCAAATATATGTTGATATTACTGTTTAGTCTTACTTACTGATAAGATAAGATTTATTTCAATATTATTTAACCTAGTGGTTGTGATTTATTTTTTGGCTTTTTAGTTGCAACTACAAAAACCACTCATTTGTTTTTGGCTTGCTTGAGAGGTTGATCGCGAAACCAAGACCAATAGACTGATGTCTTATGAAGTGTGTCGACATAAGGTTCAGTCCGAGAGGGTGAACCCAAGTCCCAGATCAAGAACCCTCAATCAAAAGGTCGGGGTGTGGATAAGGCGTTGGCAAGTTAGTTTATACGAGTGGGTGTCTGATATGAACCCATTTAATAACGGGGTAAGTAGACAGAGAGGGAACTTACTTTTACCTAAATGTTAGCGTAGTCACCTTTTTTTTTGCTATTTTACTACTTGTGACAAAACCTCCTCTTGATATTTGACACTTTGGTGTCATCAATTTAACTTGTTTTGTTTTAATATTAAAAAATGTGTTGAACTATCACTATTTAGAACGAAATTCTAAGTATCTACTACTTTCACTACCACTTCCTTGGGACACGACTACAACCCTTGGTTGTCTTACTTTACTAGCTTCGATTATTAGATACTCAAATTGTAGGTTAGTGTCGTTGATCATGAAATATTAAAGATACATAATATTGAAGCATCAAAATGGCTCCGCTACTGGGGAGTAGTGTTGTAATACCCTGTATTATATGTGTACTAGTCTATTTATAGGACACTTATAAATTTCCTAGTGTTATAGTTATGGATTCTATTTCCTATGCGACTAGTGGCAGTAGAATAGGTTTAAACTGAACTATCCATAGCTTTTTATGCAACTTGATTATGTTGACGTTGATGGAACTATTTAAAACTTGAGATCATAAGGTGGTAATTGAGTCTAAAGTTTAATGTTACATAGTTTACATAAGTTTTAACTTATGTTAAAGTTATTAAGGTCTAGGAATGGAATAAAATATTGAGGTGCTTGCTTGAATTCACTAAGCTAGTAGGTAAGACGAAGGTGCATTACCTACTTTGACTTATTGACCAGACCTAAGGACCAAGTAGATGCATCAGTTACTTTGACTTTCTGGCCAGCCCAAAGGACCAAGTAGGTGTATAACCTACTAAGACTCTTTTGACCATGTTATTGGACAAAGTAGACTTCACCTACCTGCATTAATCTGTCCCAAGTTGAATAAAAGAATAAAGGGAAAACGGATAGTCAAGGCCTAATCTTCTCAAGCCCACAAAAAATAACTTTAATGGAAAACTAGGTGCATCACCTACTTATATATGTGGCCCAAATAAAAGACACAAATTGGCTGCAATTGAAGTACTAGAACGGTGGAAAAAGGACAAACATTGTTAAGTACAAAAAGTCCAAATGAAAAGTCCAAGTAGGTGGGTCACCTACTTGACAAATTATGTCTTAAAATGAGTGAGAAAGTCGGCCAAAGGAGGTCCCTTTAAAAGAGATTGATATAATCTTTTTCCAATCATTTTACTTTGACAAAATAATTTGATTTCTAGAGCTTTCACTCTTCTGTAACTTAGAATTATACAGCAGCCATTAAATAATATTAGGGTTATTGAATACTAGGGATTCAAGCTATTGGAAGGTATAAATTATGACAAGTTAAGGAGGAAAACCTTAACCTTGAAGAATCCAAGTCTTAGAAAGTGGTAGTTCTTTCCAGCAAGGTAAGCTACTACAATTTTCTCCCTCCTATGATTGACTTAATTAGGACACTAGGTATGTGTTAGTGAGTGTGAAATTATTAGTTTTACAAGGTTTAATATTGGGGTTCTGGTGATCTGTGTATGTTGGGACAGCCAAGGATGGGAGTCCTCTTTAGATTCACTTATGAACTTTTTTGAGCACTTCAAATGTAATATTAGGTCTTACAGTGCAGGTCCTTAGAAACCACGAATCATATTGCTTTTGTTACATTATTATGTTTATGGATTGTTTAGTGTATGTTATGATAAGGGATGTGACTTTATGTGTGGGGAACATAAGTAAACTTTAAAGGACTTAATTATTGCAGGGAGTTTTAGGGATGACCTGATACAAAATTTGTAACATATATAGACGCAATTTTAGGGAAAGGGAAGAAGGGAAACATTTTCTAGATAATTTGCATGCTCATTTCTTTTTTACTATTTTTGTGAGATCAAACAATTAAAATTGATTGATTAACTACTAATGCTAGTTTTATGACTTATTTTATTGTAGATTAGTAATATAAAGAGATGGAGCTTAAGTAGTACTTTTTAAATTGTATAGAAAGGTATGTAAGGCTATTCGATGTCCTACTTATTTGGAATGAATACAAAACTTGCATTTCAAAAAGTAATCTTTCAAAGTGCCTTTGGTAGTCACTGATCCATAATTACAGTTCCTACTTCCTAGGGCATTATGTAAGCACTCTAATGTTCGTTATTAAATGTGCGAGTTTACTCTACCAAGTATTAACTTGCAAGGCTTAAACACTTTTCATAATTAAAGTACCCCTGGCACGTATTTCCCTTATATAAGTCAAAGTTATCATATATTAGACATGGTACACATATTTATAATATGAATATACGATCTCCCCATATCTTGCCAACTTGCTTCAATAGTATATTCCATCGTATATGTGATATTTTCACATGTTCATGTGTTCCCTTACTTGGTTATTACTCTTATTGTGTCAGAATATAATGTCACCTCACAAGATCCCTACTTTCTGTATTGTACATTTTATATTTACTAACTTGGAATATATCCCCGTCATTAAGTTGAATATACCCACATTTCCCCTTGGTTCCACATTTATGAACACATTGTATTTGTATCATATAGACTTCAAATATCTTGGTTGAATGTCAAATGTCTTTAATTGATGTGCTTCAATTTGAGATGTCAAAATGCTTATCGAGTCATATAATTTCCTCAGTATTAGGCTGGTGTGACATTTGCTTCCCATCTCGTTTTTATTATCATTCGTCCATATTCATATCTTCTATTAGTGGTTTATAGTTCCAAATCTTAAAAATGATTACTACCACCAAAAAATCAATCCTAAATTAATTATAATCAACAAAAAAACAATCTGAAAAGTGTTATCATTATCCAAAGTACAGTCTCAAAAGAGTTATAAACACTAAAGCAACAATCTCAAAGATTAAAAAAATCTAAGTGAACTGATTTGTATAATTATTGGTGGAAGCCTAGGGGCAAAGCCTATCATGGGTCGATCTTAATTGGTATTTTAGAAGGGTGTCAGCTCAGGGGTGAAAGCCTAGCATGGTTCGACCCCGATTGGTATAAAAAGGGTGGAAGCTCAGGGGTAAAAGCCTAGCATGGGCCGATCCCAATTGATATGGAACGGTGGCGGCTCAGTGGCTAAAGCCTAGCATATGCTGATCCCAATTTTAGTAATTATGAGGACAACATCCCAGGGTTTAAAATGCCTACCATGGGTCATCCGCTCCTACACTGATGAGATGGTCTTTTGTATCATAGGGCTTACAAACTAACGCAAAGAAGAGTAAAGAAAAGAATGTAACATACACAATGTCACATCCCAAAACCATACCTTAGATGATATGTCATTCTCGGAATGCAACCGACATACTTGACCTCTCGGAGGTCTTGTTAATGAACATGCTTTAGTATGATGTAGAGAATAAAAACCTATTGGCTCTATTATTTTATGTTCAACATTATTTTTGTCGGGGAAGTTAGTTTCTCCTATGTAAATGAGAAATATCTAGTTTCGTGTATATTGGGCTGTTAGAAGTAGTTGCTACTCCCTTGATTTGAATTGATGATACTTTGAGATGAAATTGATGTCTTCACGTTAAAATGATGTATTGATTTATGTTTCTTGCATGATGGGATGCAAATATTGAGTCATCAATTCCTTAACGTGTTTAGAAATGTAATTAGAATTTTCCCAAGGGGCGATATTTTAACACCCAAAAAACTAGTAGGTCAGCATTACTTGACATTTTTAGAGTTTGATGTGTTGCTAATGTTTTTAAAATGTCTTACCGTACATAGGAACAAGTGATTAGGGGTTAAACATCAAGGTACGAACCCCCAAGGAACAACCAAGCGTCCTTGAGTAGGACCATAAAGCCTAATCCCAAATTTGCCCCAAAATAGTTAATTTAGTGATCTACGGATGTGACCTTAGTACGCCCCGTAGAAGTTGGTCCAGGGTAGAGGCTATGAAAGTGAGTTGCTGACCATTTACCTATGGACTTGTAGAATGACCAGTAGGACTACCCATGGTCCGTGGGTGATTGGCATAGGTATTACTTGTAGTTTTGCAAAAGTTCGGCAACGGTAAGTCTTTTTTAGGTAATTCCTAGCTTAATTATTGTAATGTTGGTTTTTTTATATTATTGTAATACATTCATATAAATACTTTGAGCCATTTAATAGCCGATATATTTAATGAATCCGATATCCCTAAAAAATAACCAACTTGTTACATCTGGGTTTACCCCCTAGACGTAACCGGCATCGTAGTCCTCTTTGAGGACTAACACCAACCTCTTATTTCAAATCATTACATTCATAGGTCAAATTTAGAAGAAAATTTAAAAAAAATCATTTATTCAACTTGGATTATTACATAGACCTCTACATACACATAGAGGCACACACACACACACAAACAATTCTATATATGTATATATATATATATATATATCGAGTATACATAGACCCTTCGTATAGATAGTTACATAGCCTTCTAAGCTTGTTGCACATAACTATACACACACAAATATATATATATATATATATATATATATATATATATATATATATATATATATATATATATATATATATATATATATATATATATATATATATATATATATATATATATAAGATAGAACAAAGTCTTTATAGAGTATCTCATGTCCTAACCATCTAACACTATTAGCAATTTGGGCATAGCCCATACATCAATGTAAAGAGTGACATATAGGTTTTAAACAATGCGTACTCAAATGAAAGGAGATAGAATAAAAGATTCTTAAAACTAATACAACATCATAAGCTCGATATTGGCATCACCCACTGTCACGACCCAAAACCGGGGCCGCGACTGGCACCCACATTTACCCTCCTATGTGAGCGAACCAACCAATCTAAACCTTAACATTTCAATATAATATCAACAGAAAGTAATGCGGAAGACTTAAACTCATTATTAAAAATCAAATCAATAACTATTATTATTATCCCCAAAATCTGGAAGTCATCATCACAAGAACATCTATCTCAAATTACTAAACTAAGAATGTCTAAGAAGCTAAAACAAATAAAAGCTAGTCCATGCCGAAAGTTCAAGGCATCAAGACTTGAAGAAGAAGATCCAGTCCAAGCTAGACGCATTAGCTCACCCTGAAGATCCGGTGTGACGAAGACTGGCTAGAATTACTGCTGAGTTGAAGATGACGGAACGTTTGCTGCACTCCACAAATAACAAGAAGAAAACATAAAAGTAGGGGGTCAGTACAACCACAAGTACTGAGTAGATATCATCGGCCAACTCAAAATAGAAAACAAATATATATCAATAATATCATAAAAACAACTATAACTCAACATGTATCAACAACAAGTACTATAATCATCAACAAGTACTATCAAGTTCATCCATGAGGCTCAAGCCTCAACACCATACTCATTTGGGAATTAAGTTCATTATGTTGAGTATATTTATCATCTTTCATGATTCATTATCTTTATTCTTCTTGTGTCGGTACATGACACTCCGATCCCCTACCACTATGTGTCGGCACGTGACACTCCGATCCCCTAATTCTACGTGTCATTTCGTGACACCCGATCCCCTATATGTGTCGGTACGTGACACTCCGATCCCCTATATGTGTCGGAACGTGACACTCCGATCCCCTATATGTGTCGGTACGTGACACTCCGATCCCCTAATTCTACGTGTCGGTTCGTGACACCCGTCCCACTATTACTATATGTCGGAACGTGACACTCCGCTCCACTAATACTATGTGTCGGAACGTGACACTCCGATCCACTAATACTATGTGTCGGAACGTGACACTCCGATCCACTAATCTCATGCTATCCGTTCATCAAGCCTTCTCTATACCAAGGCATCATCAATCCCATTACTTTAATTCATCAAGCCTTCTTTTATACCAAGGCATCATCATTAATAGCATAGATTAAAGTTTCTTTCAAGATTTGTGATTCAATAGTTTTCATCATGCTTGTTTTATCAAATCACATAATCATATTCATGCAAGCATACAATTAAGCATATAGCAGGGTTTACAATACAATCAATACATATCATTCACTATTAAGAGTTCACTACGAATATCGTAAAAACCATAACCTACCTCCACCAAAGAATTGGAATCCACAAGCAAATTCCCAAGCTTTGATATTTCTCCCTCTCTCTCTCTCTCTCTCTCTCTTTTTGTTCTTTCTCTTTTTCTTATTCAAAACCCTCTTCCTTTTACCCTAATTAGTATATAATTAAGAATAAAATATGGCAATAATATCCCACTAATTAACTTAGGATTACCTCTTTTAACCCCCAAGTAATTAGACTTATTAATAATAACCCTTTAACTTTATAATTAAGGAAAGAATAGTCCAAAACGTCCCTTAAAACGTGTAAAGAAATCCGATTCTAACTGGGCTTACGCAACCTGTGACGGCCCGTCGTGCCTGCGACGGTCCGTCACGCAGGTCGTCGCAGCATCTTAGAACTCCATTTTTCACTAAGTAGACTGTGACGGTCCGTCACGCATGTGACGGTCCGTCCTGCACTTCCGTCATGACGTTCAGAAACTCGTTCCCTGTACCAAATTCTCAAGAGTTGAAGTGTTTTGCAACGGAATCTCACGACGGTTCATCATAGATGTGACGGTCCGTCCTGCAGGTCCGTCATAATTTACAGAGAGTCGATTTTAGAACACAATTTTCAGAATTCTAAGTGTTTTGGGACGATACACCCTCGACGATCCGTCATGCCCATGACGGTCCGTCGTGGTGACCGTCGTCTCAGCCAGTTTTTCCAGAAATAAAATCTGCTGCTCAAAACGACTAAACAGGTCATTACAGGAACATACTGAGACATTCATCAATTCTAACTATCTATGAAGCCTCTATTACTCAAGATGGATATGCAAGGAGGCTCACCCAAGCTATCTGAAGTGCAAAGTGATCTTAATGAAAATCCTATTGATGATCCCGAATCGAATGACATTAATACATTAAATGTACAAGTATGTAATATGTATGAGTTAGCAAATAACTGAACTAACTTTATTGAAAGAAGCTCAATAGAATCAGTACATGAAGATGAAGTGAAAAAAATTTAAGCTTTACCATGAGATATGCAATAAAAAAATGAAAATAATATATTTCCTCCATACAAACTTTGCCGACATTCACTTTGAATCCGTTCTTCCGAACACCTTGAACATACATTGCATTATAGACTTGGTCATTCTATACAGTACACACCACAACGGGCACCCTAAAAGTTATGCTCTTCGAAGTCAAATTCCACAAACAATGAGTCAAAAAATAATCTAGAGAAGGGTGTTTCAGAACTTCCATGTGCAAGTACCAACTCACTATTTTCCCTTGGTTTTACGCTTTATCTTTGAAACTCAACTTTTCTTTGGATTTTCATTAGTTCTTCCTTTCCTTATCACCCAAAAAAATTCCTCTTACATTTCAACAACCCTTGAAAAAAATTCCTCCATCAATCAACTTGATATCTCAGAGTAACTACGAAAATTTGTGTAAAATGACTAACTAATTACTCATTAAATCTAATAAATCCGTATTATATTTTGAAATAATCTCTATCATATTGAATCCAAAAGAATTAGTTTAAAAAAATTTGAAGGAGTTGAAGACCCTATTCCCACAATAGTCACATTCTTTAAAAACCTCAAAGCATCAAATTCCAAATCATCGAAAGTGTTCACATGAATTCTTAAATTTTGTTCACTATTTCATGTCACAATTTGTCCGTTCTAGACTCAACTGCCCAATTGTTACTCTCCACATCATCAAACACAAAAGAAGGAAAATTGATAGGACTTAGTGCTAGGAGTCTTGGAAACTCTTTTATTTTATTCTTAGAACTACAATTCTTGAAATAATCTGAATAATCAGTAAATCTAAAATTATAATAAATATAAAAAACTATGACTGATTGGATCCAAAATACAGTAAGTGGAATATTGAATTTTGGGCCATTAAACCAGGTCAATCAATAATAATAGTGTGGATAACATATGTAAAGGGGAACTATTTTTTTTTTTGCATTTGATTGTATTAGATTGAAAATAAAATTCTTACCCTTGAGAGGTTATAGAAGAATGAAAAATCCCTTCTTATAGCACTATTCCCATGTCAATGCCAAATTAATCTATCTCTTCAACTTTTCAAGAAATTAATTCATCTTTTCAATGCTTAATTTAATTAATTGTTTGGAACATTGAAGAGATGGATTGATTTGGCATTGACCTGAGGATAATGTTATAAGAGAGGATTATTTATTATTCTATAGAATATCATGACCCAAAATTTATTTTCAATTTAATCCAATCAAATGCAAAAAGTAGTACGTCCTTTTCACATGTGATCTACACTATTATTATGTATAGGTTTGGTTCATTTACCAAAAAAATTATATCCCATTATGCTATTTTGGATCCATCCAGCCATAATTTTTGGTATTTATTATTATAGATTTACTAAATTGAATTATTTCAAAATTTTGATTCTAACGATATAATAATAAAGTTACCAAGATTTCCACCACTTAGTCCAATTGATTTTCCTTTTTTTTTTTTGTGTTTGGTGATGTAGAGAGTAACAATTGGGAAGTTGAGTCAATGAAGAGGCAAACTAAGATAGTGATTAGTGAATAAGCTGTATCTTGTGAATCCTTTTGATGGTTTAGAATTTGATGCTTAGAATTTTAAAGAATGTGACTATTATGGGAATTGGACCTTCAATTCATTCAAATTTTCATGATGATAATTCTTTTGGAGATGATATGCTAGAGATTAATTTAAAATCATATAAATTTATTGGCTTTCATGACTTACATTACATTTCAGTTATTCAAGAACAAGTCAATTGTGGGAGGAGGTTGGTCAATATTGTTGAAATGTATGAGGTATTTTTTGTGGGTGATAAGGGAAGGGCAAAACAGAGAAAAGATGAAGGAGAAGTTGAGTTAGAAAGAGGAGCAGGAAAAACAAGAGGAAGATAGTATGTTGGTGCTCATGTGTGGAAGTTTTGAAACACCCTTTTGTTGGTTATTTCCTAACACACTAAGGGTGAAATTTTGGATTTGGAGAGCATAGCCTTGGAATGATTATCATGGTGTATCCGATCTAGAATGATCAATATTTTAATGCAAAGCTTGTTTAAGATATTTGGAAGAGTAGAGTTAGAGTTAATGTCGATGAAGGGGGTAATGGAAAGAGATGAATTTGAGAGGTGTATTGAGATCGTGACGGGAGCCGATGATAAAGGGGAAGTATTGAGAAAGAATGCTAATAAATGGAGGTATTTGACTATGGAAGTTATGAAGAAAATGGTTCATCAAATGCGAATCTGAAGGATTTTTTTATAGAGCATTTACTTGGTCGTAATGAGTGCTACATCACTCAATACAAGACTTTTTATTTCTAAGATTCTACTTTTTTGGGAGATCATTTATACCTTTGATTCTACTTTTACTATTTTTGTTGTTTATTCATATATATTTGTCTCTATCTAATGAGCACAAATACAAAATAATTTCATACACAACTATAAATTCTAATTATTCATATCTATTGAAGTAGAATCAATGGTATAAATGATCATCTTGAAAAAGTTAAAGAGGAAATTAAGTAATCACTAGCCAAGAGACTTTTAATCGTCCGATCATCCAAAAAAAATTTATACTACTACCACAAATTGGTTTAGAAGTCTAACTACATGTTAATGTTAACCAAGTTCTAAATATGATAGCACATGGTTAACTTCTTTTTCTTTTAACTTTAAAATCAGTCTACAAAAATCAATATCAAAGAGAAAAAATCATTGGCTACTAAAAAGAGAACATAATTAATGATATCAATTTTTTTTTTAAAAAATATCTCTAGCAGTAAACTACTTCAAATGACAAAAGAAGTAAACATACACCTTTTCACTTCTTTTTTCATTATCTTTGGTTCTTCTTGACTTCCTCTCACTCTTCAAATTTCTCTTTCACAAAATTTATAAAATAAACCATAATTTTCCAATTACTTTATAGGCTACATCTTCCCAATATATTGGTTCAAAAATCTCTTTAGTAAGAAGAAGTAGAAATTAATTTTAATTTATTAGATTAAAGAAAGACTACACACCTGAAATTTTTGTTGTATAATTGAAAAAATATTTTCAAAGTAGTATTTGTAAAATATTGAACACTGATAAGCATTCATTTATGCAAGTGGATAAGTCTTAAGTTCATGTATCATTAACCAAGTTAAATAAATATCGTTTCTTGTCAAACTAATTTCTCACAGGAAAAAGCAAGGTTTTGCAATGTGCTAAAAATCAGTACTTGCAAGACTAAGATAATTTATACTTACTAATAAATTTTAGGAAGTAGGTGAACATATAAAGTAATTTTGATGATTGATAAAGTGAACACGATTCACTACTTGTTGTCTGATGTGTACTCTATTAGGTGAACCAGGTTCTTAAACGTGAATGCGAACAACCTATATAAAATTGAGAGATTGCGGCAAACAAAAATAATATTAAAGTGTAGAAATAGAGGAGCAAAAAAGCAATATAAAGAAATAGCTGAAATAAAGGTACAAAGAAGGTAAGAATTTAAGAAGGAAAGAAATAAAGAATTTGAAATTCAAGTTGAAGAAGGAAATAAGTAATTATAAACAAGTCTTAGGCAGTAAAGGAAAGAGGCAGACAAGTTCAATAAGGAAAATGATTATACATTCTAGCAAAAATCAGTAGAAATGCACTAATATGAAAATATAAATAAAGCACAGATACAAAATAATTTTACACAACTAAAAATTCTACGTATTCATATATATAGTAGTAGAATCAAAGGTATAACTATTAACCAAGAAAAAGTTAGAGGAAATTAAGTAAAACTAATTAGCCAAGAGACTTAGAATGCTGTTATAATGTTGCAAGTCATGTTATCTGAATTTTTGTTATGCTAGTACCAAAAATTGGCCTAGAAGTCTAATTACATGCTAATGTAAATCAAGTGCTAAATATAATAACAAGGGGACAACTTCTTGTTCTTTTAACTTTAACACGAGTCAAGAAAAAGTATATCAAAGCAGATGAAACATTAACTTCTAAAGTGAGAAGATAATTAACAATACACAAAAGGCTTAAAAATACCCCTAAACTAATCAAAATACCTCATATATATCCTTAAACTTTATTTTGACTCAAAATTACCCTTCCCTTCATACAATTGAGTCAAAAATACCCTTCTTATTAACGTAAGTTGTTAAATGCCATGTGGATGCCACATTGCATGCCAATAGGATTCCACGGTCACGTAGACTAAATAGAGATGGTAAAAAATACTCTTAAACTATCCAAAATAATTCATATTTACCCTTAAACTATATTTCGGCTCAAAACTACTTTTCCCGTCAAACTATTGAATCAAACGTACCCTTCTTATAAACAGAAGTTGTTAAATGCCATGTGGATGCCACATTGCATGCCAATAAGGTTCCACTACCACATAAACTAAATCCCAAAATTCTAATTACTTCCCCCCTCATATCATTATTTCAGAAATGATATATTCACCCGTTCTCCCTCATTTTACGGCTACTTTTTCATACTTTTCTTCGTGGCTGGGTTTCAAAGTGGTATATTCATGCTTGTAGGCTAGTAAATATTTTTTCTTATTTTATTATGTTTACGATTTCAAAGCATGATAGTTAGGATTTCACAACTTTCCCCTAATTTCGCAGCTAAGGCTTCGTAACTTTCTTTAGGGATGAGTTTCAAAGTGGATATTCATGGTTGTAGGTTAGTAAATATTTTTTCTTATTTTATTATGTTTACAATTTCAAAGTATGATAGTTAGAATTTCACAACTTTCCCATCATTTTGCGGCTAAGGTTTCATAACTTTCTTCGGAGCTGAGTTTGAAAGTGGATTTTAGTGGTTGTAAACACAATAAAATAAGAAAAATATTTACTAACCTATAACCACAAATATCTACTTTGGAACCCAGCGACGAAGAAAACTGTGAAACCTTAGCTGCGAAATGAGGGAGAAGGGGTGAAATTGTTTCTGAAAAATAATGAAATGAGGGGAAAATGAGTAATTAAGATTTCGGGATTTAGTCAATGTGGCACCTCTGGAATTTCACAACCTCCGCCAATAAGAAGGTCACTTTTGACCCAATATTTTGACGGGAAGGGTAGTTTTGAGCCGAAATATAGTTTAAGGTAAATATAAGCTATTTCAGATAGTTTAAGGGTACTTTTGACCCTTTTCCTTTTAGTCTGTGGCAGTGGAAATCTATTGGGGTGCTATGTGGCATTCACGTGGCATCCACATGACATTTAACAGTTTCCGTTAATTAAAAGGACACTTTTGACCCAATAGTTTGACGAAAAGGATAGTTTTGAGCCAAAATATAGTTTAAGGATAAATCTGAGCTATTTCAGATAATTTAAGGGTATTTTTGACCCTTTTACGTTAATGATATTAACAAATAAATTTTTTTGTTAAACTCAGCTTGCTTCAACTTAGATTAAACCTTGATAAACTCCATTAATGGAGAACTCTTTAATATATATAGAGAGAAATTGGAAACAATTTTTCGGATCTCATTATCATGAAGCAAATCAAGGAGTCATACACAATTGGAAATAATGATATAAAATATCTGATTATCTATCTAACTTATAACTGACTATAGCTAACTTGTAAGCAATATGAATAGTGTCAACAACTCCCCCCCCGAGTTAGAGGTGATGCAATCACTGCAAACTTGGATAGAATAGCAGAATGTTTAATCCCAATGAGTGCTTTGGTGAGGATATCAGGCAACTGATTGTCCAATATGGTGTAGGGTGATTAGTCCTTCTTGAAGTTGAGTTTTATGAAAGTGACAGTCTACCTCGATATGCTTTATAAGATCATGGAAGATAGAATTTATGGTAATGTGTAAAGCGGATTGACTATCACAATATACGTGGAAAGGATCAGTACTGACTGTAAGTTCATCAATAATTTGCGCAACTAAACAAATTCACCAACTCCCTTTCTATGGGACCTATACTCTGCTTCAGTTGAAGATAGAGATATGTTTTCTTGCTTCTTTGATAACCAGCTCACAAGTAGTTGCCAAGAAGGACAACATAACTAATAACAGTTTCCTAGAATCAGAACAGGAAGCTCCATTACAAAAGGACTTAATAGTGGTTAGTTATCAGAGTTGGACATGAAGATTCCCAGGGTGGGATCCTGTTTTAAATATCATAACATATGGAATGCTTCCCGTAGATGGGGTTATCTCGATGCATGAATGAATTGGATTTGGTGTTGAACTCCATAGGAAATATCAAGCCACTGTTTATGAGGAAATTTAGTTTACCAAAGAGCTGTAATAGGCAGGATATAATAGTAGTGAACCTTCATCAGCTCGAAGCTTTATCAAGGTATCAAGAGGTGAGGAGAATGATATGAACTGGCTGCAATTATATTCTTAGAGTAGGTCAAGCGAAAATTTCCCTTGAGAGATAAATATATCATCCCTTTTATACAAAAACTCTAAACCAATGAAATAATTTAGTTTCCACAAATTCTTTTTCTTGAAGGTGTCGTGTAGGAAAGACTTCAAGGGGGTGACTTCAACTAGGCATGTACTATTGAGTAAAACATAATCAACATAACTTCTACAAAAAAAAAAGAAGATCCTCACTTTCTATGGGATAGAGAATAATGATTCATGGAATGTCTATAACCTCTAGAGTTGAGTCCATATATGAGCTTATTGTAACTTGCATACAAGTCTAGATGTGGCAGTGTCTAATCCGTGTGCTACAATATCCATATAAACCTCTTCGTGCATATTCTCACGAATGAATGCATTGTTCATATCTAACTAATAATTAAGGCTCTGACTATTGTCATTTTAACAACGGAAAAGGGCCTTAAATACCCTTAATGTATTGGAAATGGTACAAAATTACCCTCCATTCACCTATTGGTTTCAAAATACCCTTCCCACCCACCTATTGGGTCAAAAATACCCTTGTCATTCACTTTTTGGTTCAAAATTGATCACTTATTTAATGGTTTTATATTTAAACTATTTAAATATTTTTAAAATATGTGGCGCTCAACTATTTTTTATAATTTAACTTATTAGTATAATTTATAAATCAATCGACTACCCACCCCATTCCTAATTAAATCCCTCTAAATTAATGAACCCGTCACATTATTAATGCAAGCTACTGCCAATTAAGTGATTTCAAAAATTATAGAAGTAAATTATCATTTATCCGAGTGGCTAAATAAAAATCACCGATAAACTTAAGAGTCTAACTATGTTCATCTTAATTATTCTTACGTCTCAATTATGTGATGTTTCTTCATAGGTAACTTTTTTCAAAATAATATATTAAAGTTTTAAAATAAATCATAAGTATTTATAAAATTATATTTAAAAAAAGTGCATGAATTAATTCGGGATGTATTACTTCTTACCTTTAATCATAAATTTCTAATTCAATTTGAAAGAAAGTGTCCTCCTAAATAAGCGGCTAAACCTAAATTTAATTAGGGCTTCGATTCGGACTCGAATAATTTTGAATGTCATTTTCAGAAATCTATAATTTCATCATGTTTTAGTAGTGTTTATGACGATTTTGATATTATAATTAGATTATTAATTGGGTGAGGTGTCACGACCCAAAACGAGCCGCGAGTGGCACCCACACTTATCCTACCATGTGAGCGAACCAACCAATCTAAACCCCAACATCTCAACCATAGTGAACAAAATACAATGCGGAAGACTTAAAACTCATTAACGAAATAAATTAAATAACTTCTAATATTTATCAATCATTATCCCCAAAATCTGGAAGTCATCATCACAAGAACATCTATCCTCAAATTACTAAATCTAAGAGTATCTAAGAAGCTAAAATAAATAAAAAGCTAGTCCATGCTGGAAGTTCAAGGCATCAAGACATGAAGAGGAAGATCCAGTCCAAGCTAGAAGCAATAGCTCACCCTGAAATCTGGCTTGATGAAGACTGGCTAGAGTTGCGGTTGAGTTGAAGACGACGGTACGTTTGCTGCACTCCACAATTAACAAAGAAAAACAAATACAAGTAGGGGTCAGTACAAGGCACAAGTAATGAGTAGGTATCATCGGCCAAGTCAAAATAGAAAACAGTATATATCAGATAATAACATAAAATCGACTAATATTCTTAACAGGCGACCACAACAATTACCGAAACCCTTGGTCACAACACCAAGCACATCAATGAGGACTCACGCCTCCCCATCATACTCATTTGGGAATTAGTTCTTTAAAATTTAGTATATTATCATAATTCAAGATTTCATTATCTTTATTCCTCTTGTGTCGGTACGTGACACTCCGCTCCACTACTACTACCCTGGTGTCGGAACGTGACACTCCGATCCATATACTATCTTGGTGTCGGAACGTGACACTCCGATCCATATACTATCCTGGTGCCGGAACGTGACACCCGATCCATATACTATACTGGTGTCGGAATGTGACACTCCGATCCATATACTATCCTGGTGCCGGAACGTGACACTCCGATCCATATACTATCTTGGTGCCGGAACATGACACTCCGATCCATATATTATCCTGGTGCCGGAACGTGATACCCGATCCATATACTATCCTGGTGTCGGAACGTGACACTCCGATCCATATTCTATCCTGGTGTCGAAACGTGACACCCGATCCTCTATTACTATCCTGGTGTCGGAACGTGACACCCGATCCTCTAATCTCATTACTTTAGTTCATCAAGCCTTCTTTTATACCAAGGCATCATCATTAACAAGGAAATTTTACGGTTTAAGATTCAATAGCTTCATCATGCTAATTCATCACAATTATATAATCACATCATGCAAGCACACAATTAAGCATATAGAAAACTTTATAATACTACCCAACACATATCATTCGCTATTAAGAGTTTACTACGAATAGCATAAACCATAACCTACCTCCACCGAAAATTCGTGATCAAGCAAGCAAATTCCCCAAAGCTTTGTTTCCCTCTTCGTTTTTCTCTCTCTCTATCGCTCGTTCTTTTCTCCCTCTCTTTGTTCTTTCTATTTTTCTTATTCAAACCCTTTTTCTTTTACCCTAATTGTCATATAGTTAAGTATAAAAGATGATAAAAATAACCCACTAATTATTTCAAGGTTATCTCCTTTAACCCCTAAGAAATTGAATTATTAGTATTAATCCACTAACTTTATAATTATAAGCATGAATAGTCTAGAACGCCCCTTTAAAAACTTTAACAGAAATCCGACCCAGTCTGGGTTACACAGCCTGTGACGGTCCGTCATGGCTGTGACGGTCCGTCCTGCAGGTCCGTCACAAAGTTCAGAGAGTTAATTCTGTGGAAAGATTTGTGACGGTCCGTCGTGCCTGCGACGGTCCATCCTGCCATTCCGTCACGAAGTTCAGAGAGTTGATTTCAACACCCAAATTTCAGAATTCTAAGTGTTTTGGAACGAGACCCCCTCGACGGTCCGTCGTGCCCATGACGGTCCGTCGTGGGATCCGTCGACTCAAACAGTTTTTCCAGAAATAAAATCTGCTGCTCAAAACGACTAAACAGGTTGTTATAATAGATACAAATTTACCCATCGTTCGTCCTCGAACGATCACAAGAAGAAAAAAAAGGGCGAGAAGGAGTACCTGAATCTGTAAACAGGTGTGGGTTTCTTTCTTGCATATCAGCCTCTTTCTCCCAAGTGGACTCTTCGACTGGTCGATTCTTCCATTGAAATTTGATGGATGCAATCTCCCTTGATATCAACTTGCGAATTTCCCTATCTAGAATGGCAACAGACTCCTCCTCATAAGTCAAATTCTCATCAAGCAGAACTGAATCCCAACGAATGATGTAGTTTCCATCCCCATGGTATCTTTTCAACATAGACACATGAAATACCGGATGCACTCCTGACAGTCCTGGAGGCAAGGCTAATTTATAAGCCACCTCCCCTACTCGCTTAAGTTCTTCAAATGGTCCAATATACCTTGGGCTTAGATTACCCCTTTTACCAAACCGCATCACCCCTTTCATGGGTGAAACCTTCAGCAAGACTTGTTCGCCCTCCATGAACTCCAAGTCTCTAACCTTTCGATCTGCATATTCCTTTTGCCTGCTTTGAGCCGCTAAAAGCTTTTCTTGAATAGATTTCACCTTTTCTAATGAATCCCTCAAAAGATCAGTACCCCAAGGTCTAACCTCAAATGCATCAACCAACGAATGGGAGACCTACATCTCCTCCCATACAATGCTTCGAATGGAGCCATATCAATACTTGAGTGATAGCTATTATTGTATGAAAACTCCGCTAAGGGTAAGAAGTTATCCCAATGACCACCAAATTCTATCACACATGCACGGAGCATATCTTCCAATACCTGAATCGTTCGCTCAGACTGACCATCGGTCTGAGGGTGAAATGCAGTACTAAGGTCCAACCTAGTACCTAATTCCGCATGCAATGTTCTCCAAAACTTAGAATTAAACTGCGTACCTCTATCTGATATGATGGAAAGTGGAACTCCATGTAATCGAACAATTTCTGAGATGTAGAGTTTGGCTAACTTCTCTGCATTGTAGGTCACCTTGACCGGAATGAAGTGAGCAGACTTAGTTAATCTGTCCACAATTACCCAAATAGAATCAAACTTACCCAATGTCTTTGGAAGACCAACCACGAAGTCCATTGCAATTCTCTCCCACTTCCATTCAGGAATGGGTATTCTCTGAAGTGTTCCTCCGGGCCTCTGGTGTTCATACTTTACTTGCTGACAATTTGGACATTTGGCAACAAAATCAACAATGTCGCGCTTCATTCAACTACACCAAAAGTGTTGCTTTAGGTCACGGTACATCTTGGTTGCACCAGGATGTATAGAATATCCGGAACTATGAGCCTCTGTGAGGATGGTGTTGATCAAATCATCAACATGGGGCACACATACCCTTCCCTTAATCCTCAAAACACCTTCCTCATCAATTATTGCCTCTTTAGCCTCTCCTCGCAACACCATATCCCGAATTCGGCTTAGTTTTTCATCATCAAACTGTTTTCCCTTAATCTTGTCAAGAAAAGAAGATCTTGCCTCCACACAGGCCAAAAATCCTCCTTTCTCTAGTATTTCCAGTCTCATAAAGTCGTTAGCCAAGTTTTGGATTTCTCTAGCCAATGGGCGTCTAGAAACTTGTAAGTGAGCTAGGATTCCCATGCTCCCTGCCTTTCTACTTAAGGCATCTGCCATAATATTTGCCTTTCCTGGGTGATACAGGATAGTAATATCATAGTCCTTCAGTAGTTCCATCCATCTCCTCTGTCTCAAATTCAAATCCCTCTGAGTAAAGACATACTGTAGGCTACGATGATCCGTATAGACTTCACACTTAACCCCATATAGATAGTGTCTCCATTGCTTTAATGCAAACACTACCGCAGCCAACTCCAAATCATGGGTCAGATAGTTATGTTCATGCACCTTTAATTGCCTCGAAGCATAAGCAATTACATTCTTCTCTTGCATTAGCACCGCACCCAAACCCGAATAGGATGCATCACAGTAAACAATGAAGTTCTTACCCTCTACTGGCAAGGTAAGAATAGGTGCAGTAGTAAGCAAGGTCTTGAGTTTCTGAAAGCTTTCCTCACATTCATCCGACCATACAAATGGAACATTCTGCTTAGTCAAGTTCGTCAGTTGGGAAGCAATAGAAGAGAATCCCTTGACAAATCGACGGTAGTAGCTAGCTAAACCCACAAAGCTCCTTACTTCTGACACATTAGTAGGTCTTACCCAATTCTTCACTGTTTCAATCTTAGAAGGATCCACCATCACTCCATCCTTAGAAACCACGTGCCCCAATAAGGACACTGAATCTAGCCAAAACTCACACTTGGAGAATTTAGCATAAAGCTTTTTCTTCCTCAACAACTCCAATACAATTCTCAAATGCTCCTCATGTTCCTTCTTACTCTTGGAGTATATCAGTATATCATCAATAAATACGATCACAAAGAGATCCAGATATGGCTTAAAAATCCCATTCATCAAGCTCATGAAAGCAGCAGGGGCATTCGTAAGACCAAAAGACATTACTACGAATTCGTAATGCCCACACCTAGTTCGAAAAGCAGTCTTTGGCACATCCGTTGCCCGTATTTTCAATTGATGATAACCGGATCTCAAGTCAATCTTAGAGAAGACACAAGCACCTTGTAACTGATCGAACAAGTCATCAATGCGAGGAATGGGGTACTTGTTCTTAATAGTTACCTTGTTCAACTGCCGGTAGTCTATGCACATCCGAAAACTCCCATCCTTCTTCTTCACAAATAACACCGGAGCACCCCAAGGGGAAGCGCTTGGTCTAATGAAACCTTTACTTAACAACTCTTGAAGTTGGGCCTTTAACTCCCTTAACTCTGCTGGAGCCATTCTATAAGGGGGTATGGAAATGGGGCGAGTATCCGGCTCCAGATCAATGCAAAAGTCAATATCTCTATCCGGTGGCATACCAGGAAGGTCTGCAGGGAACACATCCAGAAACTCACGGACTATCGAAACCGACTCAATTGAAGGTACTTGGATAGTATCATCCTTGAGGTGTGCCAAGAACGCTAAACACCCTTTACTAACCATTATCTTAGCACGAAGAAAGGAGATGATTCGAACTGGAGTGGAAGTGTAGTCACCCTCCCACACTAACGGATCTATCCCAGGCTTGGCCAACGTTACAGTTTTAGCATTACAATCTAAGATTACAAAATTTGGAGAAAGCCAAGTCATACCCAGAATTACATCGAAATCAACCATCTACAAAATAACCAAGTCTACATGAGTATTGCTCCCCACAAAAGTCACCAGACAAGACCTATATACCTTTTCAACTATCACAGACTCACCCACCGGAGTAGAAACATGAATAGGCATGTCAAGCAATTCACAATGTAAATTAAGACCAGTAGCAAATGAGGAAGATACATATGAAAATGTGGAACCAGGATCAAATAATACAGAAGCCATGCAATCACAAACCAAAAGATTACCTGTGATAACAGCATCAGATGTCTCCGCTTCAGACCGCCCGGGGAAAGCGTAACAATGGGCCCTATCACCTGTGTGCCCATTGCCCCTACCATGTTGTGCTGTAGTGGCTCCAGTTTGCCCGTCACCCCGGCCGTTTTTGAGACCACCATTACCTCGGCCACCACGTCCTCCAGAATGACGACCTCTTCCATGACCACCTCTACCTCTGGCTATTGGGGGTCTGTAACTCTGTTTTGGACAATATCTCTTAATATGTCCAGTCTCCCCACATCCATAACACTTCTAGAGTCAAGCATAGGTCTCTGTGAGAATGACGAAGTCTGGGGATAACCTCCAAACTCAGAGAAGTGTTGACCGGTCTGCGGTGGACCCCCAACTACAGTCTACAGTGAAGACTGAATAGGTCGGGCTGGATAACCTCCGGAACCCTGCCCTCTGGGGTAAGAACCATTAAACTCACCTCCCTTACGAAACCTTTTAGATGTTGATGCCATGGTGAAGTCATCTGGCCTCACTCCCTTCACCTCTATCACGAAGTCTACCACTTCCTGAAAGGATTTTGCTGTAGCCGCTACCTGTAAGGCTGAAATCCGTAAATCTGACCTCAATCCTTTCACAAAACGGCGAATCCGCTCTTGTGGATTGAAACAAAGCTGGGTGGCATACCTGGATAATGCCCGAAACTTAGCCTCATACACAGTAACCGACATCCTGCCTTGCTCTAGGCTCAAGAACTCATCTCTCCTCCTATCCCTCAAGGTCCGAGGGATATACTTCTCCATAAATAAGCTAGAGAATGACGCCCAAGTCATAGGTGGTGCCTGTGTGGGTTGACACTCAACATGTGACCGCCACCACATTTTGGCATTTCCGTGAAACTGATAGGTTACAAACTCAACACCAAATCGTTCCACTATGCCCATTTTGTGTAGTAACTCATGACAATCAACCAGAAAATCATAGGCATCCTCAGATTCAGCACCCTTGAAGACTGGAGGTTTCAATTTCAAGAACTTACTGAAAAGTTCATGCTGATCACTTGTCATTATAGGCCCTGTAGTCAAACGAGGAAATGTGCCTATTTCCAATGAGGCATCCATGCGGGGAGCCTCAGCAATGGCCTGTCATACTTCCGGAGCCTGAGGTGCTGGTGCAGAAAACACTGGAGGTGTCTGGCCTTGATCAGATAACCCGCTAAGATAATCAAGAACCTGATTAATCATCTCTGGGGTAGGTTGGGGTGGTAATTCCTCATTCTGCACTTGCTCACTTTCCCCTTCCTCACCCTCTCTTACTACTTCCTCAGTCGGTGGAGGAGTCACCGCCCTAGTACTAGATGGGCCAGGTGCTTGTCCTCTTTCTCTAGAGGACGTCCTCCTGCGACCTCTACCACGGCCTCTTTCCACTAATCCTCCTCGAGCTACAGCCCCAGTGGCTGGCTCAGTTGCATCTTGTCTTGCCGGTGTTGGTATTGGCGCCGTTGTTGCTCTAGTTCTAACCATCTGCGAAATAGAGTGAAGATGGTCAGATACCAATTTGTATCACCTAGATACCAATTGGATCCAAGTAATAGCATGAAAGAAAGAAAGAAAGAATGGAATTTTCCTAAAGTCTTATAGCCTCTCAAAGAAAAGTAAAGGCGTCCCCCTACCGTTCCTTAAGACTCTACTAGACTCGTTCTTGTGTGATGAGACCAACGAACCTAATGCTCTGATACCAAGTTTGTCACGACCCAAAACGAGCCGCGAGTGGCACCCACACTTATCCTACCATGTGAGCGAACCAACCAATCTAAACCCCAACATCTAAACCATAGTGAACAAAATACAATGCGGAAGACTTAAAACTCATTAACGAAATCAATTAAACAACTTCTAAAATTTATCAATCATTATCCCCAAAATCTGGAAGTCATCATCACAAGAACATCTATCCTCAAATTACTAAATCTAAGAGTATCTAAGAAGCTAAAATAAATAAAAAGCTAGTCCATGCCGGAAGTTCAAGGTATCAAGACATGAAGAGGAAGATCCAGTCCAAGCTAGAAACAATAACTCACCCTGAAATCTGGCTTGATGAAGACTGGCTAGAGTTGCGGTTGAGTTGAAGACGACGGTACTTTTGCTGCACTCCACAATTAACAAAGAAAAACAAATGCAAGTAGGGGTCAGTAAAAGGTACAAGTACTGAGTAGGTATCATCAGCCAACTCAAAATAGAAAACAGTATATATCAGATAATAACATAAAATCGACTAATATTCTTAACAGGCGACCACAACAATTACCGAAACCCTTGGTCACAACACCAAGCACATCAATGAGGACTCACGCCTCCCCATCATACTCATTTGGGAATTAGTTCTTTAAAATTTAGTATATTATCATAATTCAAGATTTCATTATCTTTATTCCTCTTGTGTCGATACGTTACACTCTACTCCACTATTACTATCCTGGTGTCGGAAAGTGACACTCCGATCCATATACTATCCTGGTGTCGGATCGTGACACTCCAATCCATATACTATCCTTGTGCCGGAACGTGACACCCGATCCATATACTATCCTGGTGTCGGAACGTGACACTCCGATCCATATACTATCCTGGTGCCGGAACGTGACACTTCGATCCATATACTATCCTGGTGCTGGAACGTGACACTCCGATCCATATACTATCCTGGTGCCGGAACGTGACACCCAATCCATATACTATCCTAGTGTCGGAACGTGACACTCCGATCCATATTCTATCCTGGTGTCGGAACGTGACACCCGATCCTCTATTACTATCCTGGTGTCGGAACGTGACACCCGATCCTCTAATCTCATTACTTTAGTTCATCAAGCCTTCTTTTATACCAAGGCATCATCATTAACAAGGAAATTTTAGGGTTTAAGATTCAATAGCTTCATCATGCTAATTCATCACAATTATATAATCACATCATCCAAGCACACAATTATGCATATAGAAGACTTTATAATACTACCCAACACATATCATTCGCTATTGAGAGTTTACTACGAATAGCATAAACCATAACCTACCTCCACCGAAGATTCGTGATCAAGCAAGCAAATTCCCCAAAGCTTTGTTTCCCTCTTCATTCGTCTCTCTCTCTCTATCGCTCGTTCTTTTCTCCCTCTCTTTGTTCTTTCTATTTTTCTTATTCAAACCCTCTTTCTTTTACCCTAATTGTCATATAATTAAGTATAAAAGATGATAAAAATAACCCACTAATTATTTCAAGGTTATCTCCTTTAACCCCCAAGAAATTGAATTATTAGTATTAATCCACTAACTTTATAATTATAAGCATGAATAGTCTAAAACGCCCCTTTAAAAACTTTAATATAAATCCGACCCAGTCTAGGTTACGCAGCCTGTGACGGTCCGTCCTGCAGGTCCGTCACAAAGTTCAGAGAGTTAATTCTGTGGAAAGATTTGTGACGGTCCGTCGTGCCTGCGACGGTCCGTCCTGCCATTCCATCACGAAGTTCAGAGAGTTGATTTCAGCACCCAAATTTCAGAATTCTAAGTGTTTTGGAACGAGACCCCCTCGACGGTCCGTCGTGGGATCCGTCGACTCAAACAGTTTTTCCAGAAATAAAATCTGCTGCTCAAAACGACTAAACAGGTCGTTACATGAGGTTTAGTTAGTAATGAGTGGGTAGTGGGTTGGTTTATAAATTATATTAATAAATTATAATTATAATCAATAGTTGAACGTCAAGTATTTTAAAATATATTTAAAGAGTTTAATTTAAAACAATTAAAAAAGTGGTCAATTTTGAACCCAAAGGTGGATGACAAGGGTATTTTGGAGCCAATAGGTGGATGAAAAGGGCATTTTGAATCCAATAGGTGGATGAAGGGTAATTTCGTACCATTTTCAATACTTTAAGGGTATTTTAGGCCCTTGTCCATTTTAACAATTGACGAATAAATTTCATTATAGTCAACTCCAAAATGTTATGTGTATTCCTTTACAATTAACCCTGTCTTTAACCTCTCAGCAGTCCCATATGACTTATGTTTGATTTTATACACCACTTATAACCAATGGATTTCTTATCAGGAGTTGAAGAACGAAATCCCACATATGGTTCTTGTGTAATGCATAGAATTCTTTTGTCATAACAATTTGTCATCTAAGGAGTCATAATTGATTCTTCATAAGATGAAGGTTTACAGTAATGAGAAATGTTCATTACAAAGCTTGACTAAATGGAAACAAATTTTCAGGGGTAATATGATTGTTTTGGTAGAAGGAGGAATAGTCTTGAGGGGTAACATGACTGTTTTGGGAGAAGGAGTCACAAAGATAAAGTAAAGTGGGCTTATGGACATGATGAATGTGGTACTGTAAGTAGGACAATTGTTTGTGGTCTCTAGTTGACTCCCTAGGTAGTGGTGGGACTACAAATGAATGTGGATACATGTTAGTGTGTGCAGTAGGAAGTGTTGCAAGAGGTGATGTTGAGGAGGTATGGGGAGGGCCAGTAGGTATAGTGCTGGAGATATTAAATGGCTCAAATCGGTTAAGTATCACATTGCCCCTTTGATCACATTGTCCATTAGGAAGGGTATTGAAGGTGGCAGAATAGTAGAAAGGGGAAGTAGGAGTCACACATTCCTTTGTGACTCTTTATGTTTCTATCACATTTGATGTCGGTCTCGAAATTCTATCAAAACTCTTCTCAATCTCAACTCTTGTTGGTGAGTTAGTCTTAGCTAAAGGGGTTTATCAAAATTTCTCAATGCAATTTTCTTAGAAAAAACCTTAGTCAATCTAGTTTAGTTAGACTGCTTAATTTTGATCTCATTCTAAGTATGGACTGTGTAATGACCCCAACCATTGTGAGTAGCACCCATATTGAAGAAACTTGGCGGAAGAACCAAGGACTTATTAAAACTCACCCAACACTATATAAATAAACGTAGTTTTAGCAATAAACTAAAGAAAATAGTTTAGTAACTATAACATGGAGTCCCCATAAACTCAAATCAATATTTTAGACAATTGTGACGCGAAATTATCTTTAAGACTGAAAGACACCATACAAAAACTCTAAATAGTGAAACTAGGAAACATCCTCAAAATCTAAACATAACAAAAGTTTATAGTCTATACGAACAAATGGACACAAAAATGTAGAAGAATCCATGGAAGCCTAAAAAAAAGCTCATCCTTGGACTTGGAATTAAACTGTCATGCCCCGAGCTACCCGCGAGAAGCAGACACGGAACCTAGGACCAAAAGTGATCCCAAGCTAACCCTGCTGGCATTATCATGAGCATACTAAAGATAAGAAACTATTGTGGAAACTAAATCATAATTTTAGATTGAAAAGATGGTGAAATACCCATATGCTAAATCTGAGATATATGAAAACTTATGAGTTTAATACAAGAAAATATTAACTCACTACTAAGCTGAAACTAACTAAACTAGACTAGAAATACTGGGACAAGCCCCAACTAAATTTAGCAAAAACTCAAACTAAAAGACTAAATACTGAGAAGAAACTCATGACTTTTATCCTCGGAGAATGAGGACTAACCACTAAATCTGCTGAACAAGATTGGAATCGATCTATGCATCATCTGGATGCTGAGAACCTGAACCTACATCATGAGAAGATGTACGCACGTATGTGTCAGTACTTGAAAGGTACGGAGCATGTAGGATGGAATAAAGCTGAAATAAAACATAATTGAACAAGCACAAAGCAAGTATAATAATTTGTACATGATATAGATTATGAATACTGATATAACTAAATGCAATGACGTATTTATAAAATGCTGAAACTGAATACTGAGTATACTGATAAATGGTCAATGCAAAAGAGTCTGACTAGTTGGAGATACTAATAACCGATAATAAATCCACATGAGATAAATGTGAAGTCTGATGAATACGTCCCATCGAGAGGACCAAATATACCCTGCCAAAGGTATAAAGGCATGTTGGCGTGATCACTAAACTGATTGCCCACAAAAGGGACTTACAACCTACTTGTCTAGTATTTTTGGGACATATTGGGTATGCTGAACCCCAGTCCAACTCGGTAGTATGCTACTCCTATTGATTTATGTGATTAACTGATTATGTCTGAATTTTTTGTAATTACTGGATAGCTCAAAACTGAACATGTAAACTGAGAAGGCAACATCTAATCTGATAATGATGCATTAAAAACTGAGGCAACTTGATAGCTAAAATGTCTGACCTCGCATGTGTAATTCATGAACTAAAGAAATACAAAGCTAGGGTTCTGAAACTCATGCGACAAACAAAATAATAACTTTACGATATGATTTGGAACATATACTTAATAAATTCATGAAGTTCAATCGAAGTTTTAGAAACCCTAAATTTAATCAAGATAAGAGAATCAAGAACTGACTGAAAACTAGGGACCCAAAGGGTGAAAGGAACCCTCTAGTTAAATCCCTCATATCTGAAGATGAAATTCACGGAGAAATATTCAGATTTTGGGGTTGGAACTGTTGGAACCTTGCTGCGTTCTTGAACTAGGATTCTTGACCTTTTTCTTCTTTCTTGCTTCTAATTTCTATGTTTTGATTAATGATTTGACTTTATTAAGTTTTAGTTATGTTTCTAGGCTTAAACTGACTAAAATATGATGATTTAGGGTCAAAACGATGTATCCTAGGGTTTAAACAAAGTGGGAAAAAACCAAAAGACCCGTGGGTAAAGTGCTGTCGGACTAAACAATGACTAGGACTGACGGTCCGTCGTTCTATTTACGGTCCGTCATTGGTCTGTAGGTTGGGCCTATTCGACAAACCTTTACTAAAATGGGCATAACTTTTTACTCTGAGGTTGGATTTTCACAAGATCGGTGTTTATGGAAAGATAATTCGATTATCTATCTTTAAGTAGGTCATGGGATGCCAAATTAATTTTGTGCTAAGATTTATGACAATTTTAAGTTGACCAAACTGCATTTTCCCCCTACGTACCGTGCTGGTCATCTGTGGCTCTTTAGAGAGAGTGGGTGACAGGGGTGTTGATCGACGGTCACGGACTATGGACCATAGTCAGACCTACGGACTGTAGGTCCGTCCATCGATCATGACTTAACCAAATTTTCCTGGGTTGCAATTTTGGGGGTTTCTAACTTCATTGACGGATGTGCAGGACGAATTGTAGGTCAGTCTACAGTTTGTCGATGGTCTCGTTGGTTGCACATGCAGATTTTTCTGAAAAGCTAGTTTTTGGTCTTTTTTGGATACGGGGTTTTACATAAACGTCTCTCTACTAAGGTCTTGGATTAGTTGTTGGACAACTAACTACACTCAACAAGAAAGGAAAAACTGCAGTAATAATACAAAATTACCGTGTATTAGTATGTTCACTCGACCAATCTAAGATTGTGAATTTAAAGAGTTCACCACAAAATAATAGTGCATAATAATACACATATCAACAATTACCACTTGCAGACATATGTCATGAATCAACCAATGTATAAAACATGTTTCATATCATTATAATGGAAATATCTGGTCCGCTCATGGAACCATAATCACGTACCGAATTCTTCTCATGGAACCCAAACAAAACTGTTGGTGTTATATAAGGCGTGGTATCCAAGCCAACCATATATCTTGTACTAATGTGGTACTTGATCCGACCAACAACAATGTGTACTAGTGTGGTACCCGAGCCAATCACCAATCACAAACAAGCATGCATAATCACAAAGCACAATGAACAAGACCACTTTAAAAATCCCAAGTTATACAAGTTCATTACATAAGATTACATACTCGATATCATTTCATATACCTCCCTATAACACATTGAACATATGAGACAAAAAGCAACAGACATGCACAAATGCGTAAATAAAAAACATAATCACCTACCATAATAAAGCCACTTGAAAAATTCTAAATAGCCCAAGCTTTACCCTTGTGAAGTACCTCAACTTATTCTTAGTTTAAAATAAGCAATACAAACAATAATCAATCTATAATGGCCTATTAATTTACTAAGATTATTAACAAATGGAAAACCCGGCCAGAACGTGATCATCTTCCCTAACTTAGGTCTCTTTCCCTGCATGTAGGGTGTAAAAGATGAACCCAAACATATGTAACCCACCCAACCCGTTCAAAATTTTAAGGGTAAGGCTCAAAATAATTTAATTGGGTTCAATTTAAACCCATTCAAGCTTAACCCATTTGAAGGAAATTCTCAATTGAGCCCAATTCAATCTCAAATTTCAACCCATTTTAATTTTTTTTATTTAGGTATGTTTCCATATTAAAGGTGTGAATTATTATCTAATTAACATCTTTTGAGATTTATCTATCAATTTGTTATTTTTTTAACAAAAAATTCTTGAGCGAAAATTCTAATTGTGATTATAAAAGTTAATTATCAATATGTTAAATTATTGAAATTAATCGGGTCAAATTGGACGAGTCAAGACCCAATCCATTATTAGCCCATTCGAGCCCTACCAATTTAAGCCTAAATTAAACTTGGGCGGGTCAAGATCCAACACAATTTCTACTCAACCCATTATAATATTTTTAATTTCAACCCGACCCGCCTATTTGACACCCCAACCTGTATAGAATCATGAAAAACCTTCCCCCAATAACAATAACCTACTTACTAAGGCTTAAGAAATAATTTACAATATTGGGGATTCAAATTCTTACTTTTCTCAATGAATTTCATTGAGAACTTTTGAATACTACCCAAAATAGACCCTCTGAATTTCAAGAATTCAAAGTGCAGAAAACAGGGGGTTTGAGTAGTTTTTATGCATAAAATTCAATTTTTTTCTTAATAGCAGCCCTTGTCTCGCAATTGCGACGTTGTCCCCGCTCCACCCCCACGAAAGGGGAAATTAATTTCATTAGCTCAAAGTTAGAAAATGTAACATTTTGAATATGTCCTTCAGAAGTAGGTACAATCACTATGAATATTTGGTTTTGTTTTTAGACTAGCTAATGCTCCTGCAACTTTCATGGATTTATTGAACATAGTGTTCAAATATTATTTTTAGATATGATTGTCATTCTTTTGATAGATTACATTTTGATCCATTCTTGGAGTGAGAATGAACATGCAAATCAATTTATGATTGTCATTTCGATTCTTAAGAATTAAAAATTGTAATTGTTTGCTAAATTAAGTAAGTTTGAGTTTTGGACAATAATTATAGAGAGTAAGAATATGTGTCACGCACCGAGCTATCCCGTAGACGTGTACACGGGACCTAGGACCACAAGTGATCCCACGCATACCCTGCTGACATGATTATGAGCATATGAAAGATAATAAACTATTGCGAAAGCTGAATCTTAATTAAAATGAAAAGATGGGGAATACCCATATACTATTACTAAGATATATAAAAATTGATGAGTTTAATACAGAGAAGATATTAACTCAATACTAAGCTGAAACTAACTATGTCTCAAAATAGACTCTAATTGACTAAAAGTGCTGGTCCAGGCCCAAACTAAGTCTAGCAAAACTGAAACTAAAGGACTAAAAATATTTAAAGACACTCATGACTATTTTCCTCGGACACTGAGGAATCACCACTGATTTTGCTGAACTGGAGATTGAGAATCGATGTAAGCGTGGTCTAGATGGTGAGAACTTGAGCCTAGATCACGAGAAGATGTAGCGCATATATGCCGTCAGTACTTGAGAGGTACTGAGCATGTAGGATAGAGTAAAGATGAAATATCATATAATTGAACAAACCAATGAAATAATTTGAACATGATAAAGATGCTGAAATACTGGACATGACTAATCTTAATGCAATGACCAAGTTATAATATATTGAGAGTGAAATACTGGAACATTTTTGGAATCTGACTAAACTCTGAGAACTACTAATAATCGACAATAAAATCACATGAGCTGAATGTAGAGTCCGATATATACGCCCTATCGAGAGGATCCAATATACCCTGCTAGAGGTATAAAGACATGCTGGCGTGATCACCAAACTGATGCCCATAAAGGGGATTTACAACCTACATTGCTAGTAGTTCTAGGACTATTTGGATGTGCTAAATCCTAGTCCAACTCAGTATTATGCTACTCCTAATGAATTAAGTAATTAAAACATTATGACTGAATTTCAGTAAGTTGCTAGATAGATTAATCTGAACATGCAAACTGAGGATGCAACAATTAAATTGATATTGATGCATTAATAACTAAAACATGTATAACTCAATAACTGAAATATCTGACCTAGCATGCGTAATTCAAGAACTAAAGAAATACATAACTAGGGTTCTTGAATTTATGCAATAAAATGAGTAACAACATGGTAGTCTGATTTGGATTATTCTATCAGCTAAGAACCCAACAATTCTAACATTCAAGAAACCCTATGTTTAGTCATAATAAGGGGATCAAGAAACTGACTGAAAAGTAGGGACCTAATAGGTGAAAGGAACCTACTAGTGAAATCCCACATGCCTGGGGATGAATTCCACGGAGATATATTTCGATTTCGAGGGTGTAAATATGGAAACTTGCCGCATTCTTGAACTAGGGTTCTTAACCTTTTTCTCCTCTCTTGCTTCTAATTTTCTATGTTTTTAGTAAAGATTTGACTTAGATATGTTCTTTTTATGTTTCTAGGCTGAAATTGACAAAACCCTCATGATTTAGGGTCTAAAGACGTAGCTTAGAGGCCAAACGAACAAGAAAAAGACCAAAAGAACCCACACACAAAAGCTGCCAGAGTCACCGATGGACCGCAAGTCGACTGAAGGTCCATACTGGTCGAACATAATTTCGTTTTGAGGACTGAAAGTCAGCTGGCCCATCGATGGAGTTGACTGATGGATCGTGTGTTAATTCACGGTCCATACAAGTTGACCGTCATTTATGATTGAGGACTTAAAGTTGACTGGCTCATCGATCGAGTTGAGTGGTGGACCATAAGTCGACTGATGATCCATACTGGTCGACCACCATTTACTATGAGGACTGAAAGGTAACTGGCCCACCAACGGAGTCGACTGATGGTCCATAGTTGGCTCCGTCATTATCACCTACAACTTCTGAAATGTAACATCTCGCAACTAGAAAGAACTAGAAAGGTGATAAAAATCTGGAAATATTATTTTTGGGGAGTATAAGGAAATCTAGAAATTTTAAGTAAGTTAAATGTCAGTTTTTTGTCAATTTCCAACGATCATAACTCCTAGATCAAGATGATTTCGGTGTAGTTCTATATATGGATGGAAACCCCTAGTAATGATCCTTCCAATGCAGCCAAGTTTGCGTAATTCCGAGTTTGTATGAGTTAGTTATGACCTTTGAAAGTTGGGCTGTTGGAATAAAGAAAGTCCAATTCGAATTTTGAAGGGGTAGTTTGTTTTTTTTTGCTTAACCTACTGATTTATTTCATTTTTGGTAATTAATTAATTAGAGGTATAAACTGAATCGGATCAGTTTACATTTTATCAAAAGAGTTAGACTTTTAGAGAAGAGAAAAGAAGACGAGAAAGGAGAGAGAGTTCAAGATTCGTCAATATCGTTGAAGTTTAACTTGTGGATTTCGTCGGAGGTGATCCCTAAAAAGGTATGTTAGTTTCCATACTGTTGGTTTCCTTCACCCACACACAAATTATGTCATTTTCAGTGTAATTTCGTTCTTAAAATTTAAGGATTTAAGTTCTTGATGAATTCTTGAAAAGTGTTCTTGAAGTTTCCTTATCAATTAAGTTTTGATGTTAAGATTCTACTTAGATTAACTTTAGATGACCATATCTCTTAGGATATTTTGAGTTACGTGAGACATAACCTATCCAGTTAGAGCTAACAGAATAAACTTTCCAATGCCACCAATTTCGCGTAATATGATTTCTGAGTAAAAAGTTATGACTATTTTAGTAACTTATACAATGCTGCTACGAATTAGCCAACAGGAAAACTGAAAAAGGGTATGTTTTTGGTACCTCGAAGAAAATCCTAAGCGAATTTCTTGACTAATAAAAGGTTAAAATCAATCAAATTTTCATCTTTACCAATGAAAAATCATAAATTCTTGGCTATAGGGATTTCAAGAAACTAATTTAAGAATCTCAAGAAAGAGTTTCTTGATCATTTACCTTCAAGTTAGGGTTTCAAGGTTTCCATTCTAATTCGTATCCAAGATTCTTCAAGAACCTTGTTCTTTCTATCTAAAATCATTCCTAAACGTCATGAAATTTTTATATACAAATCATGATCCTTGAATCCATAATTCTATTCAAATAAAATGAAGAGTCAAGTGAAAAAGTTAAAAGTCAAGTCAAGAAGTTAAAAATTAAGTGAATATAAGTTTTTAAAGTTTTTCAAAATTCTTTTTACAAACGTTTTAACTTTGTTTTAAGGCTTGAGTTTTCAGTTCAATAAAGAGTAAAGTTAAATTTCAGTTCTTCAAAAGCATTTGGGGACTATATGTTCCAAAAAAGTTTAAAATGTTTTCCCATTTAAACAAGTAAGGAAACTTTGATTTCCAAAAAAGCCTTTGAGCAAGTTTTTCAGTAAAGAGCCTTTGAGCTAGTTTTTCAGAAAGAACTTTTGAGCTAGTTTTCATTAAAAGAGTAAATGCTTTCACAATTAAGAAAGAGATGAAGCCGAGATTTTCAAAGAGCATTCGGACTAGTTTTCAGAAAAAGAGTAATAACTTTCTAAACGAAGAAAGTAGGAAAACTGAGATTTCCAAGATAGACTTTGAGATAACTTTTTAAGCACTAATCTCAAATCATAGAAGAAGTATGTTTTAGAAACATAAGAGCCAATATATTTTTGGAGTAATATTTAGCACTGAATTGTAACGATCATGAGTTCAGATAACTCACGTCTCCATAAAACCATGTAGTCACCATCGGTAGAAAAGGGTAATACTTTTTAGATTAATCCTTTTCACAGTAGATTAGTGGATCCATTAGACAGTTTAGGGCCTATACCTTTGGCCAAATATAGGATGCGTAGGCAGCATGAGGTAGATCATTGTATCATCACTGTAGCTCTTATGTGATAGTTTTCGGTCATAAAAACTCCTACATCAATATTTCATATTTTTATATACATTATAAATATTTGTATTTTTATATACATTACAGAGTTCATATTGTATATTTGTATACATACAGAGTTATCATTGTATTTCTAAATATACAAAGTTGAAAATTATGTTTTAAAGGTTCTCTTTTATACTGTGTTTATTCACACTACTTTATACTGAAATCAATTAAAGCCCAGGTAAATGTTTCTTTCAGAATCTTTTCAAGCCTATGTTATGTTTAGCATTCCAACTCGCATACTCGTATATTCAATGTACTGATGCTAGTTGGCCTGCATCGTATTTGATGCAGACGCAAGTAACTAGGATCAACAAGCAGTGTGTCGTTGATCCAGTGAAAAATCCATAGTCAGTTGGTGAACCTCCTTGCATTCCGGATGACTCCTTTTTATTTCTTTCAGTTATTATATTAGTTCATTAGGATGTTGTGGGGTTTTTCCCGACATCAATCTAAGTTATTTCAAAGGCTTCATAGATAGTATGTCAGATGTTAGTTTCGTCATTTTCTTGTTATTGGCTTTTCTTCAAATTTGAGTTGCCACTTTTGCTAAGTTAAATGTTTAATTTTTTAAAACATTATAAGTTTAGTTGAGAAAGTTAAGTCATTTTAAAGTCTTCCGCTGAGTATGTAAGACATACCAAGGGTTCACTTGGGGCCAACAACGGTTCTCGAGTGCCGAATATGCCCAGGGTGTATGCTCGGGGCTTGACATGATAATCTGCCTGTTTGATCTGTTTTGGATACCTGGTGTTACATTATCTCTCCCTTGGGATCATTCTTCCTCGAATGAAGACTTAAATATCTACGTTTGGAGGGAAGGAGCTGCAATCCCTACTAAGCAGCCCAAGAACTGAATTTATGACAGAAATGAGTTCCAAGTACATACAAATACGTTGAAAATGCAAGTGAAAGCTGAATGAACATGATACTAAGACAGAGTTTTTGCATGAATCACGGTAGAAATTAAAGATGAACTATTTCCTTAAGGTGGAGTGAAATTAGAAAGAAAAAGGTAAGTGTACTTGGCTTTCGTGGTTGCTTCTACTTCCCAAGTAGCTCCCTTTATGGACTAACTCCTCCACAAAACCTTAAATGAAGCAACTTTTTTGTTTCTTAACCTTCTAACCTGACGGTTGATGTACCGTAGGTTTACGATACGTGTGTGTCTGAAGGTCTTTCTTGTTAGTTTTATGTTTCTTTTTTGCTGCTTCGTGGAATAAACTCAGGCGCAAGAATTTGAGGAGAGAGCTGAGGAAAAATTACACAAAAAAAAATAACCTATGAAGACAGCTATAGGCTGTGGACTGACTTACAGTCTGTAGGTAAGGGGCATGAAAGTTGCTATGTAAAGGCAGCGTGGAAGCCCAGGAAGATCTGACTAAGTGTGAAACCACGAGGGTGACTTACGGACTGTAAAATGATTTACGGTCCGTACTAAAGCTCCATAGAAGTGATCAGAGAAGTGTTTCTGGTACATGATGCTGAAATAATCTAAAGTATGGAGTGACAGACTTGACTTACGGACCGTTGTATGACTTACGGTCCGTACTGCAGGGTCATAGAAGCTGGCTGAGAAAGTTTAGATTTTAGAAAATGGAAAATTTGATAAGTGTGGAGCTACGACATAGACCTAGAGACCATAACTCAACCTACGGACCATAGGTCAGCCTCATAACTTGAAAGCGCGTCCTGCAATTTTAATTTCTTGTTTTGTTTCCCTTTTAATTTTGGACTTGTTTTCTATAAATAGGGGATGAAAATATCATTTGAGGGTTAGACACTATCACATTGTTTTGAGTTCTTGCATTGGGAATTATTCTTTGCAACTCTATCAAATATTTGATTTCCAAATTTGGTTTTTAAGCTTTTGGTTTGCAATTCAAGTGCAATTTCTGGGTTTACTATTCTTAATACATAAGTTTGTGATTTTTTCATCTATCAATATCAATTGTGTTCTTGCTAATATGGGTAACTAAATCCACAACTAGGGTTGTGGGAACCATGAGCGATTAACAAAGTTTGAATAACAATTAAGCGATTCTTGGATAGTGTTTTTGCATGACTTGATAGTTCTTTCGTTTTAGAAGTCTTTTTAATGAGTGCACACGTTAGAACTCGCCTTGTTGTTACTTGCCGGACCAAGGAGGTAGTTAATAAGAAATGAATTATCAACATAGATTTAGTGTGATACTATCTAATAGCCTAGTGTCGATTAGTGCAAAGTAATAACTAAGCCATACATTGATTATGATGTCAAATATCAGGTAATGGTAATGGTTAGTAAATTATACATATGTAGTTGGACCAAGGTACTGGGTGAAACTCTCTGGATGCCGGACCAAGGATTTAGAGATACATAACTTATCACTATGAATGTAACACACTAGAAAAAGATTGCTATTGCTAGGTTTACTGCGTTATGAGCTTGTGGGGAACACTTACACCCTAATTATTTTCTCACCTTAATAAGAACCGAAATTGATCTTTGCTTACGTAATACTCATATAATTTTAGGAATTTGTTTCACAACCCCCCTTTTACTTAATTGTTTCAGAAATACCATGACTAAAAACATATAATTGTGGGTTAAAGTTAAGTGTAAACCATATTCCTCGTGGGATCGACCCCAACCCACTGTTTGATTATTTACTTGATAACAATCACTTATACTTCTTTAGGTAGGTGTAAATTGAGCATATCATTGGTTAAGAATATCAACTGGTACATCCTAATAAGAAATACTATCTTTAACAACCACACTCTCTTGTGGCACTACAAAAGTTGGATCACCCACACATTTCTTCAAGAGCGAGATGTGGAAGACTGGTTGCAATTCTGCTAGTTATGCTGGAAACTCTAACTCATATGACACCTTGTCAACCCTTTTGAAGATCTTCTAAGGGCTAAAATATCTAGGACTAAGCTTCCCTTTCTTTCCAAATCTCATCACCCTCTTCATAGGTGATACTTTAAAGAAAACCAATCAATAACTTGGAACAGTAGTTCCCTTCTTCTCACATTTGCATAAGACTTATAATGACTCTAGCTGTCTTAAGTCTATCTCTAATGAGTTGCAATTACTACATAGCATAATGGACTTAATCTAGTTGCATCAAATCTAATTCACCTACTTCAAACAAACCAACAGGAGATCTACATCTATACCGATAAATTACCTCATAAGGGTCCATTTAAATGCCAAAACGATAGCTATTATTGTAGGCGAACTCAATAAGAGGAAGGTGATCATACCAACTACCCTTGAAATTGATCACACAAGATCTCAACATATCCTCTATGGTCTGAATGGTACGCTCTGCCTGTCTATCCATATGCAGATGAAATGTTGTGTTAAGATTAACCTGAGTACCAAGACCATTCTGAAATGACTTCGGGAAATGAGAGGTAAACTGGGGACCTCTATTGGAGATGATAGACAGTGAAACCCCATGCAACCTGACTATTTCATCAATGTGAATCTTGGCGTAATCCTCTGACGAATCTGTAGTCTTGACTGCCAAAAAAAAGAAGACTTAGTAACTCTATCAACAATCACCCAAATATAGTCATGATGTCTGCAAGTACGAGGTAAGCTTGTGATGAATTACATGTTGATCACTTCCCACTTCCAAGTAGGAATCTTAATATATTGTGTCATACCTCCTGCTTTCTAATGTTCTACCTTCACTTCCTGGCAATTGGGAACTTAGCCACAAAATATGCTATATCTCTTTCATACCATTCCACCAATATACTTCCCGCAGATTACAATACATCTTAGTGGGACATGGATGAATAGAATATATGAAATTATGGGCTTATTCATGTTCTTTGGTTAATTATATACAATTTATTGTATTAATGAACAATGAATTAACTGTTAATTTAGGAGCTTATTTCATAATTACGATTTTTTATGATGGAACTTTGCAAATTCAACAAGGAACTAAAGGCTATTTTGCGGTGAATTTTTGATGATCCAAAACAAGAAGCGATTTCTTCATGTGCTTTGATTGTTCAAACATCAGAAGGGGTACATGGTACATTTGTTCTCTTTGATAATAACAAAGATTCTCAAAGATGTGAGAATAATATATGTGAATGGCATGGAAAGAATAATGGATTGTATCTCAATATTCAAGGCAATCAAGTATTGCAATTCAAGTGGTCCTCTTAGAATTAATTAATTACTATGGGATTTGAATTATCGGTATTCAATTAATACTTCTATTGGGGAGGGGAATCAGTGAAGTATACATGGCGTTAGTTGTTTTTGTTACCTAATATGTTATTCAATGTTTTGTAATAAGAATATGATGAAGTATGAGACTTTTGATCTATGTGATGAAGGTTTGAATTCTTGATGTGCATTTAACTTATATTTATCATATTGCTCTTTTATATTTATTTTTTATATCTTAATAACTTCATTCATTTGTTTAGGCTCGATCATTGTACGAATTTTATAAGGAATATATCCTAAATTCTATTTTGTAAAAATAAATATTTTAAAGGGGTCTATGGAGTGAATTTAAGATTGGGTATAGTAAAAACGTATTGTGGAGATTTGGAGTAAAAAGTATTACGAGGCGTAATATGTACGCTTAGGCATTGGACAAATAGACTACAAAATGTAACACCCTAAAAAACTCTAAGCGAAGATCTAAACCATTCTTCATTTGTGTATAAGGTCACAGATCATTGTTAAATGATGCTGAGGTGTTAAGGTCAATTATTTAGTATAGTGACATATTTAGACATGAATTAAGTTTACAACAATCTCGTAGTACAAAGTTGAGTTTAAAGCATCCTTACTAATCCTTACTAATTGAGTTTTGGTATAAGATTGTACTTAAATAAAATTTGAATGACCATATCTCTTAGTACATAATGAATTAGGTGGATCATGACCTATCAAATTAGAGTTCTATAAGTTCTCTTTCCGACGGTACCAAGTGTGCCTCATTTTGAGTTTATTGTAAAATTTTATAACCATTTTAGAGACTACCACAACAAAGTTTTCTGAATTAGTGACCTACATATCACTTCTATGGGCCCTAGATGTTTCTAAAACCCATATTTTCACTCTTGTCAAAAGCATTAGAGTTAAAATTGTGGGTTTAGTTCTTACAGACCCATCTACATGTTGTAGAAACTTCTACGGGTCATAGTTTTGGTCTTTAAAATGAACTTTTGAGCCTGAAAGTTTCAATATGAATCCACGAGTTAGATCTATGATTCCTATATAATATCACGAATTGCAAATGGCCCATGGAAGGTTTTCACAACTTTTTAAGAGGAGTAATTCAACTTTTCCCCACCATTCTACGCCTAAACCCCAACTTTTTAACATCTAAATAACGTCCTAAGTTGTATTAATCAACCCTATTACTCTAATTAATACTTCAAGTATTAGAGCAAGGATTGAAGAGGAGAAATCTAAGGTTTACAAGTATTCTTTCAGTTTTGTCAAAAGAAAAAACAATATGTAGGAGCTGATGAAATTATCAAAATTTCATTTCGAGTTTGCTATCAACAACTAATGATGTTCGTCAACTATCTTATTCTTTCAACTTTTAAAATACAAAATTTCTTTAAAAGCTCATTTGAATACCTCAAGACATGAGCCAATAGTCCTACTAACCTAAAAGTCACATTCTGGAGCTAATAAAACTGGCGGATTTCCATTTCGAGAGTCGTAAATCCATTAGTTACCAAATATACTTTAAACAACTTCAACTCTCCAAAAACCTAAAACTTCTAAAAATCACAACTTTACAATTGAGTTTCAAAATCGACTTTGTAAGAGGCGTAAAATGATAATGTTCTTAAAATGACCTTAAGGGTACACAAGATACATTTTCCATGTTTTCTCATTATATTGTATCTGATATGTAATAAACTGTATGAAATTAATGTCGAATCCATTAGATGAAATTAGTTTTGGTGTCATGACCCAAGGGCACCCCACTAGACGTAACAAGGCGCACAATGCCCATAAAGGCACCATGTAACCCACTTAGCATCTCATCACATAAGTGAAGAACAATAAATAGTAAAAGACATTTTTCATGTCTAAAGAAGTTTTCATAAAAGCAAAGCAAAAGTCTAGTAGTTGTCTCATTAAGCCATCTATTACAATCTAAGTCTCAAAATACGATCACAACCATTAAAATAGAAATCAAAAATTCAAATACAATGAAAGAAAAGGAACGATAAGATATTACTCTTCCTCAAAACAAGCTAGGAGGATAGTCGATACAAACATATGTCAAAGAACGATCACCTCAAACATATGGTTTAGTACAAAAATGCACTAAGTATGATAGCCATGCATAAAATCATGAAAATATGCTTAAAAGAGACAATTTAGTTAAAAAACATGAACTTTATCAAATTTGAGAATCATCATAAAAAGTAGTTTGAAAGCATAATCATGAGTATGTTCAATATATAACTCATCACATCTGTCACGACCCGAGTCTACACCCCCGACGTGGTCGGCACTCAAGAACATTTGTTGGTCACCAAGCGCACCCTCATCTTTACTGACTACAAGTAGAAGACTAACTTAAGCATGTAAAAGCTTAAAACCTGAAATAAAAGATCACAGAACATAAATACAAACTTTAACTCAAAAGAAAACACTGAATAATAAAAATAATATATTCAACTTGCCATAAATAGACAACTTGAATCTTTAAAACATTTAATAAGATAAATAAATAAGACATACTTCTTAACTATATTGACTATCTATGAAGCCTCTAGATTACAAAGATAGAATCCGTACAAGACCCACGACATCCTGACTAAATTCAAAAGTAAAAGAAATCCTCCGGAAATAAGGAAGCTCACCATAGCTAACTCGAACTTTCAGATGTATCAACGAACTCCTATTGATGATCCTGAATACTTATGTATGCATCATCAAAAAATTCAAGACAATTGAGTCAATATGTGGAATGTACGAATATGTAAGAGGAAATCTAAAGAACAAAATATAGGCTTGAACTTGATAAAAAGGAAAACATACTTACCGCTTTAAAACATACGCAAATCAAGGAATACTCATGTTACTCAACAACTACTAAAACTTACTCAACTCAAGTACTCAAGGATAATATACTCAACTTCAAAGATATGATACTCGACTCAATAAAGCACATATCAACTCAAGATACTTAACTTAAGGTACTCAATTCGAAATACTCAACTCATAATATTTAACTGAACTCATTTCAATATAATAGTATAAAACAAGCGCAACATAAAGAATAGTTATTTAAAGACATGATGTTACTCAAGATCATAATATCATAAAATACATATCATGCTCCCTCTCAAAGTCTACTTGTGCAATGAATGAATGAAGTCCTATACCCCAATTCATACTAAGAAGGAAACCTTTGAGGAACCATCTAATTAATATTGTGGGAGTTTCTCTAACTAAAATCCATCACTTAAGAGCTATAGTGATGATACAACACTTTACCTCGAGCTTCCAAAGACTGATCTATACCTTGCAATCCATATAGGAAGCTAACTTAACCTAGTAGATCCACTAGCTTAACTTATGTGATCATGTTAAAAGTATGACCATTAATACCCATGACGGCGACATGGTTTATGGAGACACGAGTTAATATAAACTCTTATGACCATATCAGTGCTCAATACCACTCCTAAACATATACATAGCTCATATTATTTAACATCTTTCTTTCTTTGGGTTGAGATAATTACTTAACACTTAGCTTAAAAGCTCTCTTGGAATCGATGTTCCTTTTTTGTTGCTGAAAACTCTTTTGGAAATCTCAATTTCCTTTCTTATCTCAATTGCGAAAACATTTATAATATTTGTGGGAATACTTAGTTACCAATATATTTTGAGAAATGAACTCAATCTTCTTTGCTTACTTGAAATTTAGCCTTCAAAACAAAGTGAAAAAATTTGTGAAAGACTTTTGCAAACTATATAAACTTTACGTTTACTTGCTTTTTAACTTCTAGACTTTACTCTTAACTTCTTTTGACTTTGATATTAAATTTTCTTGAATTGGATTCAAGGTTCATGATCTTATGTTTATGAATAATTTCATAATGTTCAACTTGAAGGGTTCATGCGGAATTATGAGCATGAACTACTCAAACTCAAGGACACTTCTCATCTCTAGAATGTTTGATGTATAAGGTTCATGCTGAATTATGGGCATGAACTACTCAATTAAAGTACTTCATCGGTAATATGTAAAGTCCCATGATTAAGAATATAAACTCAAAAGGAGCAAGGAACTCAATGCTGAAGAGTTACTCGCATATACTACTCCTCTCAATGATACTCAATTTATGGAATTCATGCGGAAGTAATGGGCATGAACAACTCGACTCAAAGTTCTAAGTAACTATATGGAACTCATGTATATAAATCTTATCATTCTCTTACTTACTTCCTCAAAACTTATCTCAAATTGTTAGTTGATCTCAAGGATTCACAATTGAACTTAAATACTTTCTTGAACACTAGTCTTAACTCTCTCTTGAATGCGAATTATGAATTCAAGATTTATGGATCATTATATGAAGGATATCATAAAAAATATAACAATTTGAGAATTAAGATTAGAACTTTTAAGAGAAACATGAACTGAAGAACTCAAACACAACTTATCTCAATTAAACTCAAATCTAGGGGTAGAATCCTAGATTATTCTTTTACTGATATGAAAGTAGATGTAGGGCGTGAGGACGAACTAGTCCAACACTATGATAGACTTAATTACCTAGGATAACAATATTCTTGAAAAATCTTTAAGAATCTTTAATAATCTTGAAAAATCTTGAAGAAGAACTTGATTAGAAGCGTTTAAACCATTGCTTGAAGGTAAACAATCAAAAAATCCTTTCTTTACAATTTTGAATTAGTTTCTTGAAATCTCTATGACCAAAGGATTATGATTTTCATTAGTGAACATGAAAATCTTTTTGTTTTTAGACTTTTAGTAGTCAAGAAATTCGTGTATGGTTTTTTTGGAGGTAAAAACACAAAAACAACTATTTTAAATATTATTTCCTCGGCTAATTCATAGCAGCATTGTGTAGGTTATTAAAATAGTTATAATTTTTTAATTAGAAATTGGATTTACACAAAATTACCTTTGATTGGATAGGTTATGGCTCACGTAATTCGTAATATTCTAAGAGATATGGTCGTTTAGATTTGACCCAAGTATAATCTTACATCAAAACATAATGAAAGTTTAAGAACACTTATCAAGAACTCATCAAGAACTTAAATCCTTAAATTTCAAGAAAGAAATTACGCATGATAAATCAATACTGACATGTGGGTGAAAAAACCCAACACTATGGAAGCTTACATACCTCAAAAAACTAGGTTTTTGGTGAAATCTTGAATTTCTTGAATGAACACTCCTCCTTTCTCCTTTTTTTTTAATCTTCTTTTATCTTTTTTAACCCTCAAATAAAACCCTAGGTTATATTAATATTATAAAACTAAATCTAATAGGATTATACCCTTTAAACCTAACTAAAAACGAATTAAATGTGATTAGATAAGGAAAAAATCAAAATACCCTACTATTTTTGGCTAACTTTCCTTAACTGAAAAACTAAATTCGAAAGGTCATATCTCACTCATCCAATCTTGAAAGTTATAAAACTCAGTTGATTTGGAAAGATAATTCAAATATCTTTCATATGATATCTAACACAACTAACTCATCTTGTGCAAGGAGTTATTGTCATTTGAAGTTGATCCAAAACTCATACTTAGCTTGACTCTCCAAATTTTTCGATCTTTGTTATTTTCAATTTAGTTCTTTTAGAACTCAATATGCTACATATAGTGAATTGAACTTAATATTAAACAAATTTTAAATTCCTTGGCTAAAACTTACTCACTACGAAAGATGGTTCAAGTCTTAGCTCAAAAATTTTTCCGGGATGTTACAACATCATAATAGAAATCTATTATGAATACCCTCAAAGTCTTCTTGTGTCATGAATAAGTAAGATCCCTTAATCCTACCCATTCTAAGTAAATAATTTTTAGAAAATATAGTTAATAAGGAAAAATTGTCGCGACCCAATTCACTATGTCATGTAGGCATGCATCTACTATCACAAGTAGATAGGGAATCCTTACCCCAAACTTAATCATAACAAGCATAAAATAAATTAAACATAATCTAACATCGTATGTTATCATGGAATTAATATTAACTTAATTCAAAACCAAAATTTATTTGTAAAGAAACACACAAACACTCAAAATAAATAGTTTAAAAAGGTGTAAGAACATCAAAGAGTACACATTTATAAAAAGAAATGAAATATAACTCCCACCAAAAGGAAGGTAGAGTAGAAGATGTCAGAGATCATCATCATATTCACTTATGAAACATCATTGAATGCAACTAGATTATGCAAAGTCTCATAGCAAGAAAGTATCAGTTTAAACAACACTTAATGATAAGCATCATCGATTGATCTGAATCCACAACCAAATACAAAGTAGACATTTAAAAGGAAAAATGCGATATGAAAGTTACAGCACCCCAAATATTTACCCCTTTCCTTGTACCATCACATGTATAATACCCATAATCTAGTACATATAAGTCCCACTTCCAACATTCGTCTACTGCCAACTCCACCATTAAACATTCAGCCCTCTTTATTCTCTATGTTTTCCAAACCTACCCTTTATCAGATATATTCTAGAACACTCCAATAAACATATATCGTTCGTGTAAGTAAACAACTCAAATAAGACTCCACTTACCAACTTGATCTAACTAATACATGAAACATGTTCCACATTATCACAAAATACATACAATTAGGCCTTTCATCTTTCAAGTAACCTGAACAATCCAAGGATCCTCTAAGGCATAACCTATGGTGGTCAACATGCATTTTCGATCTATATAAGAACCACCCCTATATATTGAAATACACCAACCAAACCACTCAAATTTCAACTAGTGATAAACATAACATAAATAAGAAACTTTGTCCAGTTACATAACAAACATGAAAGTTCAGTTCTTTCATGAAACTCATACATAAGCTAGTAGTGTACTGGTGTGGTTACCGCGGATCAATCATTAATAATTTTAACTAGATATAGTATCTGAGTCAACATTAGTTTTCTATACCGATGTGGTACCTGAGCAAGCTATCAAGTATAAGTAGCATGCACGATCATTACCATAATGAACAATCAACTTGAAACCAAAATAATATAGCATGTTCATTGCATGAGATTATTACCTGAATTCATTTCACATTAGCCTTTTGTTTCTCCCATAGGCATCACACAAATAATAAAACAAGCAGTTAACATGCTTACACTATATACTTCAGAAGATAAACAAACCATCACCTACATATCAATATTACGGAACTAGATTCCATTTTGAGTACACATTCATTTTCGAGAATTACACTAATCTCAGGAATTAATATTTTGCTTTTCCTTATAACTTACCTCCATACCCCATAAATTAGCTCATAACCTAAAATTTCCATAACACTTAAGCTTACAACTAGGACAAAACCACCCTAAAAAGGAACTTAAAGTGTGCAATTAAGAGATAGTGTACCACCTCTTAATCATTATATTATCCCGCCTTAATAATAATAAACAACAGACTTTAACCACCCGAAATACATGCCCGCATGCATAGGTATACACTTTCTCATCAATCTAAAAAATATCAAGCAATGTAAAAAAGTCTAATGTACATAGTTAAAAAGGCCTGACCTACCTATGTGCTAAGAAATTGAGGATGAACTTTACCCTAAGCTTTTGGATCCGAGCGAGTCTTGATGAATGCATACCAAAAATCCTTGATTTTTTACCTACTTTGTGCTGAAATATCTTCCTCCATTTATCATATGCTACGTTTGTCTAAGAAATGTTTTAGAACAATACAATCTATTCTCTCCCTAGAAAGTAAGATAAAAAAAATAAAAGATAACGTATTACTTTTCACGCCCAGCGTACACTCTCACCGTGGTTGGCATTTGAAAATCATTATCGGTCCACAAGAGAAATCTAAGAAGACTTACTCAAGAAAATAAGGAATTTTAAAAATGCATAATTAATATCAACTCAATTAAATGTCTGAAAATAGTTAATAAAGTATAAGTAATAGTTTTCAAGATCTCAAAACAGAAAGGAACACACTGAGAGGTTCATCAACTATAAATAGAGTATAAGTAATAGTTTTCAAGATCTCAAAACAGAATGGAACATAATGAGAAGTTCATAAACTATAACTATCTATGAAGCCTCTATATCTCAGGATGGATTTCGGGACAAGATCTACGGTACCTCAAGACAACTAAGAAAATAAATGTGAAGGTCGAATGACAATAATATATGGAATGTACGAGTATGTAATAAGACTGAATAAGCAAATAACTGAAAATAATTGACTAAAAGAACTAAATTGAATCAATACTTCATGACGTGAAAACCATTTAAGCTTTACTATAAGATCTGCAGTAAATTCAATATGAAAATAATGAACTTTACTATGTGGGGAGTTTCGCTAACCTTACAACCATTACTATTGTCATGACCCAAATCTGGGGCCGCGACTGGCACCCACATTTACCCTCCTATGTGAGCGAACCAACCAATCTAACCTTAACATTTCAATGTATAACGACAGAAAATAATGCGGAAGACTTAACTCATTAATAAAAACCAATTCAATAACTATTATTATTATCCCCAAAATCTGGAAGTCATCATCACAAGAACATCTATGATCAAATTACTAAACTAAGAATGTCTAAGAAGCTAAAACAAGTAAAAGCTAGTCCATGCCGGAAGTTCGAGGCATCAAGACTTGAAGAAGAAGATCCAGTCCAAGCTAGACGCATTAGCTCACCCTGAATTTCCGATGTAGTGAAGACTGGCTAGAATTTCTGCTACGTTGAAGATGACGGAACCTTTGCTGCGCTCCACAAATAATAAAGAAGAAAACATAAAAGTAGGGGTCAGTACAAACCACGGGTACTGAGTAAGTATCATCGGCCAACTCAAAATAGAAAACAAATATATATCAATAATATCATAAATCAACTATAAAACTCAACATGTAGAAAAAACAAGTACTATAATCATCAACAAGTACTATCAAGTTCATCCATGAGGGCTCAAGCCTCAATACCATACTCCTTTGGGAATTAAGTTCATTATGTTGAGTATATTATCATCTTTCAAGATTCATTATCTTTCTTCCTCTTGTGTCGGTACGTGAAACTCCGATCCCCTACTACTATATGTCGGTACGTGACACTCCGATCCCCTAATTCTACGTGTCGGTTTGTGACACCTGTCCCACTAATACTATGTGTCGGTACGTGAAACTCCGATCCCCTAATTCTACGTGTCGGTTCGTGACACCCGATCCCCTATATGTGTCGGTACGTGACACTCCGATCCCCTATATGTGTCGGTACGTGACACTCCGATCCCATAATTCTACGTGTCGGTTCATGACACCCGTCCCACTAATACTATGTGTCGGAACGTGACACTCCGATCCACTAATACTATGTGTCGGAACGTGACACTCCGATCCACTAATACTATGTGTCGGAACGTGACACTCCGATCCACTAAT